>CM035846.1:266240962-266840962 GCA_020510985.1 Pholidichthys leucotaenia | reverse complement strand
TCAAGCCTACAGCTCCTCTCTCAGTCAGGGAATGAAGAGGGTGAGCTGGGGTAAACCACATACCTTTATACTGTAACACCAGACACAAATCACATTCACATCAAACACAGAATTCCATTCATATCTAATCCTCCCATTGTCCTCTCGGCTTCTCTGTCTGACCCTAGGAGTCAGACAGTCTCTTCAGGTCCACTTTCAGATCTTCTCACTTCGTCTCTAGTCCGCAGGGGGTCCAGACTCAATGTCCGTATGAGGCGTGATGTCAATACACACTGCGAGCTCCAAGTTCCCTCATGTCTGGGTCTCTGTCAAGGAATATGTGAGCTACATAATGTTACGCCACATCACTCCCCCCGAAACGCCCAAGAACGGACATACACCAACCTTAAGTCAATAATGGACAGTCATACACACTATGTCAAGAGTGGACACACACACACCGACTTCATGTCCATAATGGGCAGTCATACACATTACACCCTTACATCACCCCCCCTTTTGTAGGATCTACAGCACAATTTACATGGGTTGATCACAATACACATCACTCTGCCCGTTGCTTAGGCTTCAATCTCCTCCCGAATCTGCTGAACGCAGGCTTCGCAGCCTGTGTTGTGGCGTCCTGCTGTGCGCCTGTGGAATGAGGGGGAGAAGGGTTATTTGCCCCCTGCTGGGGAACTAGGGGCTGTCCCTTGGGAGGCCTGCCGCGTCGAGGCGCCCCTGCCGGCCGTACAGGTTCGTCACGTAACACAAAAGCAGGCTTTAATCTATCAACACTGATTGTCTCTTTCCTGCCCCCCAAGTCCAGTACAAAATATTTCTCCCCGGTTTCCAGCACTCGGAACGGACCATCATAAGGTGGGCGGAGACTGTGACGCTGGGCGTTGTGCCTGACAAAAACAAACTCTGCGTTTTGCAAAGCCTTGGGAACAAAAACCCGCGGAAAAGTGTGATGAGCGGGGCCGGGGAGCATTTCTGCCTCCGTGCCGCATAGAGGTCCCCGCACTGGGGGGGGGCTCGGGTGCTGCATGGGCTGGCAGGAATTCTCCTGGCAGCCTGAGAGGTTGAGTAAACACTAATTCAGCAGGTGAGGCATCTAAATCCTCCTTGGGTGCCGAACGCAACCCCAATAAAACCCATGGTAGTTTGTTTACCCAATTTGTATCCGTGAGCGACGCTCTGAGGGCTGCCTTCAACGATCTGTGAAAACGCTCACATAAATTGTTGGCCTGTGAGTGATAAGCGGTGGTGCGATGAGCTGTTGCCCCTAAGCCGCTGGCCATGGCTGACCATAGCTCTGAAATGAACTGCGGACCCCTATGGGACGTAATGTCCGACGGGACTCTGAACCGCGCTACCCAGGCTGTTAAAAAAACGCGAGTTACCTCTGCTGCTGTGGTAGACTGCAATGGGACCACTTCCGGCCAACGCGTGGTCCGGTCCACCATTGTCAGGAGATGCGTGAACCCCTGCGAGGGCGGCAGGGGTCCCACTAGATCTACGTGCACATGATCAAACCTCTTAGCTGGGATGTGGAAAGGTTCTAAAGGAGCTTTTGTGTGCCTGTGAACTTTGGCCCGCTGGCAGGACATGCAGGCTCTCGCCCACTCCTTCACGTGCTTGCGCAGGCTCGGCCAAACAAACTTCTCTGCTACCATTTTCACCGAAGCGCGTACTCCCGGGTGTGCTAGGGAGTGCACCGCGTCAAAAACACGACGGCGCCACGTGGCCGGTACCACTGGACGAGGTCACCCGGTGGATACATCGCAAATAAGCGGGGGTGAACCGGTTTGTAAACTTACGTTCTCCAGCCTTAACCCTGTTGGTCCAGACAGGAGCGCGCGCACGTCTGTGTCCTCGACCTGCTCTGCTGCCATGGCCGCGAAATCTATCCCTACGTGCACCGGAACCGTGTGCGCGTCCGCGCTGTTACCGCGCTCCGCGTCTGCGGCGCTACAGCCCCCATCCGCGCGGACAGGCGCTGTTACTGCTCGCGAGAGGCAGTCCGCCACCACATTAAATTTACCGGCTACGTGTTGTATATCGGTGGTGAATTCTGAAATTGCGGCCAGCTGCCTCTGCTGTCGGCCTGACCATGGTTCAGAGACTTTGGACATTGCAAAGGTTAACGGTTTGTGGTCGACAAACGCGGTGAAACGCCGCCCTTCCAACCAGAACTGGAAATGGCGAATGGCCAGGTAGAGCGCTAGCAGTTCCCTGTCAAACGCGCTATATTTTCCCTCAGCATCGCGTAGGGACCTGCTAAAAAAAGCGAGTGGTTGCCAAGCCCCGCCAACTTGCTGTTCTACCACGGCTCCTATGGCCACATCTGACGCGTCTGTGGTTAGCGCTATTCGGGCTGCCGGGTCTGGGTGAGCCAGCAGTGCTGTGTTCGCTAGTGCTTTCTTAACCTCAGTGAATGCGCGCTCCCGCTCCGGGGACAACTCAATCGCATTGGAGGGCTTTTGTTTTTTTAGCGCGACATACAACGGTTGCATGAGCTGCGCCGCGTGAGGTATGAAACAGTTGTAAAAGTTTACCATACCTAAAAATTCTTGCAACGCTTTTACCGTTTGCGGCTGGGGAAACTCAGCCACTGCGCGTACTTTGGAGGGCAGCGGAACTGCACCCTCTGGGGAGATGCGGTGCCCTAAAAAATCGATCTGTGCTGCGCCGAAATGGCACTTGGCTGGGTTGATTATCAACCCGTGCGCTCCCAACCTCTGAAAAACAGTTCTGAGGTGACTTTCGTGTTCCTTCTCAGAGGTGCTGGCGACTAAAATATCATCTAAGTAGACAAAAACAAAAGGGAGGTCGCGCAAAACGGCATCCATCATGCGTTGGAAGGTTTGCGCAGCGCCTTTAAGGCCAAAAGGCATGCGTAAAAATTCAAAAAGCCCGAAAGGGGTTATTACCGCTGTTTTGGGAATGTCCTCTGATCGGACCGGGACCTGGTGATAACCGCGGACCAGGTCTATTTTAGAAAAAATTCGTGCCTTGGCCAAATGCACCGAAAAATCTTGGATATGCGGAATTGGGTAGCGGTCCTGCGCTGTGGCATTGTTTAACCTGCGATAATCGCCGCACGGTCTCCACGAGCCGTCCGCCTTAGGGACCATGTGGAGGGGGGAAGCCCAAGCGGACTTCGAGCGGTAAATTATGCCCAACCTTTCCAGGTTGGCGAACTCCTCACGCGCAATAGAGAGCTTAGCTGCATCCAGGCGCCGAGCCTTTGCAAAAACCGGTGGGCCACTTGTGGTTATAAAGTGCTCCAACCCGTGCTTCGCCACCTTAGCTGAAAACGTGGGAACTGTGAGTGCTGGGAACTGGTTTAGGAGAGTGTGGAACTTACCTCCTGCTGCGGCGGCGTTGGCCTGTACTGACGGCGGGGACACTCGCGCTGCACAGGGACTAGAACAAAAAGAGAGTGCATTAACCAAGCGTCTATTAGCCAGATCCACCAACAAGCCATGTGAGCACAAAAAGTTGGCGCCCAACATGTTGAAACTCACCGCCGCTACTATGAAGGTCCATTCATAGCTGCGGCCGTGCAAGGACAGGCGCAGAGTTCTTTCGCCAAACGTCTTGATCGACGAGCCGTTTGCAGCTGTTGCTCCATCTCCGCGGGGACCGGCCGCTCGGTCCGCGTAGGTTGCGGTGATGAAACTCCTCTGTGCTCCGATGTCAATGAGGAATTGCCGTCCGGAGCTCGCGTCCGTCAGGTAGAGCAGCTTGTTCCGTTCGCCGAGAGTCGAAGCTGCTAACGACCTCCGGCTCTTGCGTTTCCCTTCTTCCTGAAGTTGCATGGCGGGACGCATCTGTGAGCCTTGTGCGCGAATCGTCGATGGTAGAAACACATCTCGTCCTCTGCTCCGGGGCCGCGCTGCCACTGTTGTCACTGGGGTCGGCTCTGCTGCCACTGGTTCTCCGTCGCCCTGGGCTGCCGTGCCGAGGTCTGCTGCTGCCGCTGCCGTCTCCTGCTCGCCGCATGCGTCCAGGAGCCGCTCCACTTCCAAAGCCAGCGCGCGGAAGTCCTGCTAGTCCACACACCTCATGCTGGACAGGGAGCCTCTCATGTGCGCTGGAAGGGTCCTCAAAAAGATGTGCTTAAATAAAAATGCATCGTTGTCTGCCCCGATCATCTGCAGCATGTCCTCCATGAGGACGGTCGGCCTGCGTCCTCCTCTGTCGCGCAGGTCCAGGAGTGTTCTGGCCCTCACCTCGGTTGATGGCACGAAGCTCCGAATGAGGGTGGCTTTCAGGGTGTCGTATTTGCCAGCAGCGGGCGGCTGCTGCACCAGGCTCCGCACACACCGGGCTGCGCGGCTGTCGAGTCTTGCGATGACATTGTGGAACTTAACGTCATCCTCCGATACCCCGTTAAGCACAAACCGTGATTCCACGTGTTGGAACCATGAGTGCGGTTCCTCTTGCCAGAACTCGGGGAGTCTAATGGAGTTTAGCCTTTCCATATTTCTCACGTGTGGGTCACCAATGTAGGAAACTGGAAATGAAGAGACTGAATGATTTTTCAGTATCGGTTTATTCCATCTCAAGCCTACAGCTCCTCTCTCAGTCAGGGAATGAAGAGGGTGAGCTGGGGTAAACCACATACCTTTATACTGTAACACCAGACACAAATCACATTCACATCAAACACAGAATTCCATTCATATCTAATCCTCCCATTGTCCTCTCGGCTTCTCTGTCTGACCCTAGGAGTCAGACAGTCTCTTCAGGTCCACTCTCAGATCTTCTCACTTCGTCTCTAGTCCGCAGGGGGTCCAGACTCAATGTCCGTATGAGGTGTGATGTCAATACACACTGCGAGCTCCAAGTTCCCTCATGTCTGGGTCTCTGCCAAGGAATATGTGAACTACATAATGTTACGCCACATCTACATCAGGATACTCTTTGTTGATTACAGTTCTACTTTCAACACGGTCAACCCACATAAACTCACCCATAAAGTGTTCACACTTGGCTTGCACCCCACGCTCTGTGACTGGCTTTTAGACTTCCTAACTGTCAGACCCCAGTCTGTCCGGATTGGAAACAGAACCTCAGCCAGCATCATTACAAGCACAGGCACCCCACAGGGATGCATCCTCAGCCCCATCCTTTATACCCTGTTCACTCACAACTGTGTCGCCTCTCACAAGGACAACATCATCCTGAAGTTTGCGGATGACACTGCAGTGATAGGAAGAATCACTGGCGGGGACAAAGCGGCCTGCAGGAGGGAAGTGGCCAGTCTGGTGTCATGGTGTGAGGACAACAACCTCACCCTCAACACAGACCAAACAAAGGAAATGATAGTGGACATGAGGAAGGAGAGGAGAGCTCATTGCCTACTGTTCATCAGGGAGCTCGAAAAACGGTATACTGGTATGCACTGTACCACGTCATTACTATTATCTCATTCCTATGAAATTCAAAAATGGAATGGAGTTTTCCATTCATGCATCACACACTTAATGAGCTGCTCTTGGTAACAACTTTTTGTATGCATGACAGTTGTTCTCATGCATGTTATATAAAATTTTTTCCAAACCTTGGCATTTGGCCATTGGTGATCGCTCTGAGTTTACCACAGACAATCCATGCAGGTAAAAAGCACGTAAAGCACATCACTGACATAAAACAGAGTTCTTTCCATCTGCATCCAACTGGTTTTGTCTGGTGGAAGGTCCTGAATGTGGCCTGATCAATGCAGGTTCAAATTGAGTGATTTCCATTCAGCTATAAAGAATTCAAATTCAATTCCCACTAGCACAAGATTTATCTCACACAGGGCTATGTGTTAGGTGCAATTCTTTTTACTTTATATATGCTTCTGCGAGGTTATATTATTAGAAAGCACTGCATAAATTTCCATTGGTATGTAGATTATATACAGTTATATTTATCAGCGATAGCAATCAATTAGATAAACCAAAGGCATATCTTAAAAAACATCAACGCCTGGATAACTTGTAATTTCTTACTATTAAATTCAGATAAGACTTAAGTCTTATCTGAATTTAAAGTCTTGTATTTGGCTTAAAAAAACCTGAAACATTAAACCAAATCAGGCACTTAAGACAGTGGCTCCTGTGAGTCTCCCCCTGTTGACCAGGGTCCCTTGGCAGGGTTTGTCCAACCTACTGTTTCTAGTCTGGGTTTTAAGATGGACAATGATTTTAAATTATATCATCAAATTGCTGCAGTAGTGAAGTGCAGCTTTTTTCATTTCAGGCAGTTGGCAAAGGTTAAACCCATGCTTTCTAAAGAGCACTTTGAAACAGTCATCCATGCCTTCATCACATCTCAGCTAGATTACTGTAATGCACTTTATTTTGGAGTCAGCCAGTCTTCCATCTCATGTCTCCAGTTGGTTCAGAATGCCGCTGCATTCACCCATTTTAGCTTCCCTTCATTGACTGCCTGTGCACTTTAGGGTTCATTTTAAAATTCTTTTGTTTTGAAATCATTAAATGGCCTTGTCCCGCCTTACCTCTCTGAGCTTCTTCACTTTTACACTCCTGCTCGGTCTCTCGGGTCAGTTAATCAGCTGCTCCTGGCGATACCGAGCTCGAAGAGGAAGCTCAGAGGGGACAGAGCTTTTTCTGTCACTGCTCCTAAACTGTGGAACGGCCTCCCTTTGCCTATTAGACAGGGTCCTTCACTGTCCATTTTTAAAACTTATCTTAAAACTCATTTTTACTCCTTGGCCTTCAACCCAGCATGAGATGTTGATTTTACTTGTTTTATTGCTTTTATTATATCATTGACATTTTTACCAGTTTTGTTTTATACTTTTTAGTTGCATTTTATTGTCTTTTATTTATTTTCATGTCTTACATGTTCTTCTCATTTTATCTATTCCTGATGTACAGCACTTTGTATCAGCTGTAGTTGTTTTCAAAGTGCTTTAGAAATAAAGTTTGATTGATTGACTTAGTTTAAATATTATAATTCTAGCTTCTAACAGTTCTATGGGGAACCTTGGAGTAATTGTTGATCAGGACTTGTTCTGTAATTAGCATATCAAACAAGTTTGCCAGACCGCTTTTCATCATTTGTGTAATATCACTAAGATTAGGAACAGCTTGTCTCAGTGATGCTGAGAAACTACCCCATGCTTTTCTTAGCTCTTTATTAGATTATTGTACTAATTCTTTAATATCAGGCTGTCCTAAAATTTCTCTAAAGAGTCTTCATTTGATCCAAAATGCTGCAGCTAGAGTCTTAACAGAAAGAGAGATCATATCTCTCCTATTTTGGCCTCCCGCCATTGGCTTCCAATAGAATATAGAATTAAATTTAAAATCCTTCCCACAAAGTTCTAAATGGTCAGGCTTCTTATTATCTAAAAGATCTAGACTTTTTGTTAACCTGTCTGTCTTTTTGACAGACAGGTTGTAAAAATTCTGTCACAATCTACAGTATTATCTGTCATTTTTAATTTATTTATAGATAGATCATCCTCAGTGTAATCTGACAGCTTTCGGATTTTTCTGTCATTGGTGAAAAAAATCTGTCAATACAGGACAATTTCAGTTAATGCAGCCTCTGCTTGTCATCTTAACAGGCCAATGCACTCCCAAAATGCACAATTATTTGTAATCAGTGTTGCAACTGTAACACCACTACTTTTGCAGTAATGTGCTGTGTAACGAAATTACTGTTTAAAAATTCAGTAATGGGTTACATCCATCCATCCATAATGCAGCCTCTGCTTGTCATCTTAACAGGCCAATGCACTCCCAAAATGCACAATTATTTGTAATCAGTGTTGCAACTGTAACACCACTACTTTTGCAGTAATGTGCTGTGTAACGAAATTACTGTTTAAAAATTCAGTAATGGGTTACAGTTACTGAAATTTGATCAGATGTGTTACTCCTTACTCATTTTATTAATATGGATGGATATTTTTGGAGCAAATAAATTAATATACAAACTGACCCTACCACAGCTAAGACGTAGCAGTCAGTCGATGTGACCTGTTGCAAAGAGTCTTCACTACTGAGCGGATGAAAAGATGAAGCTACTTTGTTTTTGTGGAAATAGATTATTTTTCCTTTGTCGTGGTTAAGAACAAAAGCATATCGGTGGGTTTCAAGATAAGTGCTGGTTGAGACCTACTGCAATTTTCAGAAGCGCCTGAAAACAGCAACAAAGCTCCAACAAAGCTAGTGCTGTGCTATGCTAACAACTAACATTGTGTTAGAGGATCTACGATAACTGAACAGCCACGGCTTGATGTAAATTGGGAATACTGTTGTCTCAACACCCACAGCTGGACTTCAAGCACAGGTATGCATCTGGACAGTTTGTGACCCAGCAAGAATTAAACCGACTGATTGCTAGATACGCCGTTACAGACTGAAGACATGATATCAACAGTCACTTTCCATTAGACAGCTGGACTGTGATCCACTGAAATTAAAATGCATTTACTTGCTACCAGGATAAAGCTTATTCAAAAATGGATTTTGATCTCCAAAAGGAATTTGAGGGACTGTCTCTGTCACAGCAGACGTTTGGACTGTAGATAATGGACATTTTCTTTGGATCACTGCACATTGGATTAATCCATAACATAAAGGTAAGATAAGCATGGACAGCTTTATGCAATGTTGCCAACTGTTACTCTTTTGGAGTGAGTCTCACTCTTTTTCCCTCTCCCTCACTCCACAAACCCTATTTCTCACTCCAAACTGAGGAAATTACTGGCAGTATCATGTTGATTTTCTTCAGATTTTTGCCCACAATAAGAGCTCTCAAGGCAGGATAAAGCAGACTGAACATGTTCTGAAAGCTCTGTCTAAAACAGTCTGTTTTCAACCTCCCATTAGTAATCCCTTAATGTAATCGATTAATTATCTTACTATGTGTACAAGATCATTTAAGTATGCATTTAAAAGTAATGTGAAAGTTACTTTTCCAAGTAACTAATTACTTTAATCATGCAGTAATTGGTAAATTAATTCAATTACTTTTGAAAAGAAGTAACTAGTAACTGTAATAAGTTACTGTTTTTAGTAACTTGCCCAACACTGCTTGTAATACCTAGAATCTCTAAAAGTGCAATGGGAGATCAAGCTTTTAGTTATCCTCTTGGGTTTAGGAGGCAGTCTTGATCTCTGTTTTTAAGAATAGGCTTAAAACTTTTCTTTTTCATAAAGCTTATGGATAGCATTGATCAGGTGACCCTGAACCTTCCCTTAGTTGTGCTGCTATAGGTTTAGGTATAAGTTCTGATTTAAAAAGGGCCAGGTCAGAGATAGCACATAGGTCAGGGAGGAGATTATTCCAGAGCCTGGGGGGCGACAACAGAAAAGGCTCAGTCACCCCAATGTTTATACCTTGACCTAGGCACATCCTGGATGTGCCTAGGTCAAGGTATCTATCACCTCATCCCACGACCAGCCACAGCAGATTGTTCTGCTGCAGGTTTCTTGCTGTTAAACAAAAGTTTTTCATCTCCACTGTAGCCAAACGCTTGATCACAGAGGATCACCTGATTTTTGTGTTCTCTAGCTATGATTATATGGTCTTTACTCTACAATTAAAAGTGCTATGAGATGACCACACTTACTGTCACAATTTAGCCCAATATGGGGTAATCAATATTTTACACCAGGGAGAGCGGATGCTGTATTTAAAGTATGGAATTTAAAAGGGATTCAAAAGATTCAAGACTTATATTTGTCACGTTCAGATAACATAATGTCTTTTGAAGAACTGAGGATTAAATTCAATCTTAATAGAACACATTTTTTTTAAATATCTTCAGCTTAGAAATTTTATTCGATCAAATCAAAATAATGCTCTCACCCGACCTACTTATTCATCCTTGGAAAAAATTTTGACGAAAGTTAGTAAGAGAAAGGGTATTATTTCAGAGTTTTATAACTCATCGACACTATTCTCAAGTGAAAACTCACAGAAAAGACTGAATTATTGGAAAGAAGACCTGCAAATTGAAATTTCAAAGGAACAATGGGAAATGGCTTGTGCAGAAGCTCAAACCAAATCAATAAATGTACGTCTTAAACTGATACATTTTAAATGGTTAATGCGGATGTATGTTACACCAGTGGAGTTAAATAGATATAACAAAAACATACCAGATACATGCACAAAATGTATGGAAAGTAAAGGAACCCTATTTCATTGTTTATGGGAATGTAGAAAAATCAGAATGTTTTGGGAAAAGGTGAGGGTAACAATTGAAAAAATAATTTTAAAACAATTCACATTGAACTCTAAACTGTTTTTGTTGGGTCTGTATCCAGAAAAACATAACTTTAATAAGAGTGATAGAGCATTCATAGACCTCAGTTTGCTTAATGCCAAAAAATGTATTGCACTACTGTGGAAAAAGACTCATAGACCAGATGTAACTCAGTGGTTAAGACAGATGTTAACAAACCTTCCACTAGAAAGAATAACATACATACTGAAATCACAGGAAAATGTGTTTGAGAATATATGGAGACCTTTCATTGATTATGTAAAGAAATTAAACATAACTTCTGAAGAAGAAGGTGAATGATATGTGTGGACCTTGCAAATTCCAAACTGGTGAATGTATATTATGTATTCTTATGTAATAGATTACCTAGACTAAACAGAGGAGCATTGTTGTTGATTTGCTTTTGTTAATGGTTGTTGTTGTTTTTAGTACATTTTTTGTTGTTGTTGTTAGTGTTTTTTTTTTCATTTTTAAATTACTTTAGTGTTAGTGTTTGACTGTTTGTGCCATGTTTGTAAAAAAAAGGTTCAATAAAAAATATTGTGGGAAAAAAAGTACATTTCTGACCTGTTTTCTTTCTTTTCAGCAATTTAATGAATAACTAACCATCACTGTTCATTTCTGATGGACAAAATCACAGTTCAGTTTTACTGCACAATTATTATAAGGAAAAAACAAAAACCACACAAAATATACATGAGTAAAAGTAGAGTTTGTTCTTCACAAATGTACTCAAGTAAGACCAAAAAAAATCATACAATAAAGCTACTGAGTAAAATACAATTTTGAGAAAAAGTTGAGCACCTAAACTGAGTAAATGTAACATGTACTTTTAATTATGTGATTTTTACAATCATAGCCTGGATTAGAAAATCAGTCAAGGAGTAGACGTGAATTTAAGTATTCTATAATGATATAAATTATTTTTTAAGTAGAGTGCTTTATCTTAAAATGGGTCTGATTGCAAGTAGTGTTTTGTTTTGTTTTTGCTGAGCTTGCCTTTGTTTTCCCCAAAATACAGTTAACATCTAACTAAATCAGCAAAATAAAAACACAACCTTTATCAGTAAAGACTACACTCAGTATGTATAATAAAACGGTCACTGCATCATCGTTTGTCAGAGTGGGGGGAATAAAGGACAGATTCCGGTTCCGGTTCCGCCGGACCGGCGGAGCCACACGAGTCGGCTGCCTGTTGCAACAGCCTTTTTTTTATCTTCCTTCTTCTTTCTACACCTTTCACTCTGTATATACGTATATCACGGACGCACGGATCGCCCCGGGGGTTTCCCGGGTCGGCGGACGGAGCCACGGTTTGCAGCGGGAGACGTTACAGCGGGGAGGAGCTAGTGCTAGCTAGCACTTGGCCGCTGCCCGGTGCTAATGGGAAACTCGACATACCGGGAGCTGTAGCGAAAACGAAGCGGGTGCCGGGCTGGAGTTTAGGCGGCGTGAAAGAAATATAAGACAGAATAATAAAGAGCGATGGCAAGAACCAAGCAGACCGCCCGTAAAATCTACTGGAGGAAGAAGCCCCCCAGGAGACAGCTAGCCACAGGGCTGCTCGGAGAGGCGCTCTGGCCACCGGCAGAGTGAAGAGGCCTCGCCGTCACAGGTCCGTGGCTCTGAGAGAGATCCGTCGCTACCAGAAATCCACGGAGCTGCTCATCCGTAAGCTGCCCGTCCAGCGTCTGGTGAGGGAGATCGCTCAGGACTTCAAGACCGTCCTGCGTTTCCTGAGTTTCGCCGTCATGGCTCTGCAGGAGACCAGCGAGACCCACCTGGTGGTCTCTTCTTCGCTAAGGGGGTCACCATCATGCCCAAAGACTTCCAGCTGGCCCGCTGCATCCGCGGAGAGAGAGCTTAGACTTTCTGCTGCACATCCACCAGCCATAATGCTCTGCACTGTGTGTCTATATATATACATTTATAGTAATATGGACATATGTTTACTAGATGTTGTTTTTTCTTGCCTTCTGATTGTTGCTCTGAGTGTTGCTATCCCTATGCTGTTGCAATCCTGGAATTTCCCCATTGTGGGACTAATAAAGGCTTATCTTATCTTATCTTATCTTAAAAGGATAATTTTTACCTCACTGCCATCTACAGGATTAGTAAGTATCCTAAGCACATTAATTTCACTTTAAATAAAGACCAGAACGAGATAGGGTCGAGTTTTAGTTGTGACAAACACCGGGTCCTCTACCAGCCTTATTAGTGCAGTCAGGCCCTCCTGCCTTCTCTGAGCAGCCCTCAGCCTTTCGGGGAGGGAAAAAAAAAGTCTAACTAAGCCTAAGTAAGATAACCCAGATGACATCATCAAAGTTATTGTCGTGTCTCCTCCGAGAGTCAAAGAAAACATGGAGCTACTGTAGTCACTAATGTAACACTCTCCTTTACAATTAGGCTGAACTTCATGTGAGAAAAAAGTCAGGCATCAGTAACTTAAATTTTTAAACATTGTGAAGTTGATGCAATAGGAGCTTCAGTGACAGTAACTCACTGACTCTTTGAAGCATGAAGCCAATACACACTGAGGACTCTGAAGAGGAAATAGAAATGAGTGAATTAGGGATTATTACAATATCTTACAAAATGTGGAAGAGTCAAATATTTTCTCAAATTAATCTCTCCAACCTTCAGTTTGAATGTTTAAACAAAACATCAGCATCTTTTCAAAAATATTAATGAATAAATTAAATACACAAAGAATATAATTTAAAGAAAAAACCTTATGGCCTTTTCTGCACTATTGCAGAGTAAAACAACCAAAACCAGAAGGCGCTCAGCAACAGAGCAGACACACATGGACCCTGGACAGTGGACTCTGCCCTCAAAATGACTTCAGAACATTTCTAGAACTTTTCATTTACTATTCCTGCACAAAGTTTGTTGCTGATTTCTGCAGTCGTTTTATAGTGTGTAGAAACAAATGCTTGGTGACCGTGCAATCTTGATCTGTGCCTCAAATGCTTGTCTACAATATCGCCTGCATCATTTTGGCCCCAAATTTCTTTATAGAATCTGGGAAAACAGTAAAACTGAAGCATCTGGACAATGTTTTAAACATTGCTCCTCACCAGCCAGTTTCAAAGCAGCTATTTAAATATATGTAATAGTTTTAATTCTTTCTAGTAAATCATAATTACATATATCACTAACAATGATTTCAAGGTTCACAACTGTCATGCAGCTCACAAAGACAGCTGGTGTTTCCTGCTGATTTGATCTGTGTATGCACTTTTATCAACTTGTACTCTAATATTCAAGAGTAGGATCCAAAGGAGAACCACACTCTGCTGTTTATGTCAACCATCTGATACATGGGGCCATTTGTAGTAACATTCAGAGCCCTTGGGCACTACAACAATTGCCTCAGAGCAAGTTTCTGCTCCAAGGTTGCTCATACTGCTTGGGAGAGAAATTGTGAATCTCAGTTTAGCACCTTCCTGCTGCAATTTTGTCTGAAATATTTCTGATGTTTCACCTGAAATTCCTTAAGAGGTGCAATAGGGCAATTAGCAGTAGTTGTATTTGACACCTAAGAAGCAAAACTTTGCAAACTCATTTCAACCCATCTTATTTGTGACTCTCTTTTGTCCTTTGGACAAGAAAATAAGAAATTATACTGTAGCTCTCCAGCTGTGCAACATCTGAAAAAAGTCTATTTTGTTGCCATTCTGACTATACAAGGTGCGCACAGGCAGAGTAGCCAATACCATGACACATGTCTTTAGGATGAAACCAGAGCACTTCCACACAAGCATGGAGTGACCAATGATGCTCGCAACCTGGTTTGAACCCAGACACTCTGACAGTGACTCTAGTCACTGTATGATAACAGTGCTATGCACCATTAACCTGACATATGCACCTGAATGAACTGCCAGGCTTTAAACAGAATGGTGATAAGGGTTACTTTCAATCAGTTGCAGATGAGCAGGTTCTTCTCGGTAGTATTCTTTTTAAATGCACACATTCTCCAGCCCGCCTTTTGCATTGACTAATCATGATGCAGTGTGTTTAATGAAGTAACAAATGAGTTTGTTTGCAGAGAGTTCTTTGTTGGCCCCATCTCAGATCAACCTGAACTGGATGAATCTCAGTTCATATGAAGACTGGGATGACAACAGATTGAGCTCACAGAGAGCAATTTCTCATTTCTCTCAGTCCAAAATGAGATACAAAAGTTAGGAAAAAATCTGAGAATCAGTTTAAAGAGTGTATAGAAAATATTAATAGGAGAAATAAACCACAGTTTCAAAACTGTTTCAGATAACAGTACAGGTGCACTGGTGTGTTTTTTGGTGTAAGGAATCGCAAGGGCCTGATGCGTTGAGTGCAGGCATTAGGCATTGTCAGGTGGAGTGCCAGCAAATGATTGACGTAGTAGATAGATAGATAGATAGATAGATAGATAGATAGATAGATAGATAGATACTTTATTTCGAACAAAAAAAACAAAAAAACAAAACAAATGACAAGTGCAATAAAAGTGACAGTATCCAGTGCTCGAAAGGGAGAAGGAAGAAGTTAACACTTATTTACTCCAACTCCTCTTTTCTCTAAATACAACCCATGTGAAATATATGCCTATTACCTCAATTAAGACCCCAAGTAGACAATTAACTATATTTTGTACATATCAACATTGACACCCATCCATCCCAACATACATACGATCCATACATCAATACCCATCCCCAAACAGCACAGATATACACAGATATGCACAGTACTGTCCCACCTACCATACCATAGTGTCCCAGAGTGAGCATAGTGAATCGTATATATTAATACTACCCCTCTAGCATATATCATTTCAGCAAATAATGTTTATAGCTATTTTTTGAATTGATTTCTAATTGTATATAGTTTTAGTTCCAGATCCAGACTGTTCCACAAATCCACCCCACAGACAGATATGCACAGACTTTTCTTAGTTGTTCATACCTTAGGTTTTGTAAAGTTTAAGTCTCCTCTCAAATTATAATCATTGTCTCTTTTTTTGAATATTTTTTGTATATTAGTTGGGAGTTGATTATTAATTGCCCTGTACATTACTTGTGCTGTCTTATATTTAACTAAATCCATGAACTTTATGGCATGTGACTTTAAAAACGAGTTGGTATGGTCTCTATATCCTACATTATATACTATCCTTATAGCTTTTTTTTGTAATGTGCATATTGGCTGTGGGTTGGTCTTGTAGGTGTTTCCCAGACCTCTACACAGTAGTTAAGATATGGTAGAAACAGTGAATTGTACAGTAAGAATAATGATTCATAGTCCAAGATGTGTCTCGTCTTCTCCAGTATCCCTGTACATTTTGCCAACTTGGCCCGGATGTGACTGATGTGAGGTTTCCAGCAGATTTTATTGTCTAGCGTCACCCCCAGAAACTTATTTTCCTGTACTGTTTCAGTTCTAGTATCATCTATCATTACCATTATTTCATGATTTATTTTATAATTTCCAAACAACATAATCTTTGTTTCTTTCAGATTTAGAGATAATTTATTTTTGTTGAACCACTGCGTTAACCTTATCATTTCTGTTGTAACCACCTCTAAAACCTGCTGCAAATTCTCACCAGTGCAAAGGCTATTTGTGTCATCCGCAAACAAAATAAATTTCAGAATTTTTGATACTTGGCATATGTCATTTACGTATATATAAGATAAAGAGTTTGGGTCCCAAAACTGACCCCTGGGGTACACCACAAGAGATGTCCATGAAGGGTGATTTGTGCTCACCTATTCGTACAAATTGTTGTCTGTTACTTAAATAACTTTCCACCCAACTCAGTCCGACCCCTCTTATCCCATACCGTTCCAACTTCCATCCATCCATCTTCTACCGCTTTTCCGGAGGTCCGGGTCGCGGAGGCAGCAGTTCAAGCAGAGAAGCCCAGACTTCCCTCTCCCCAGCCACCTGCTCCAGCTCTTCAGAGGGGATACCAAGGCGTTCCCAGACTAGCTGGGAGACATAGTCTCTCCACCGAGTCCTGGGTCTGCCCCGGGGTCTCCTCCCAGTGGGACGTGCCTGAAACACCTCAAGTGGGAGGCGTCCAGGAGGCATCCTAATCAGATGCCTATACCACCTCAACTGACTCCTTTCAATGTGGAGGAGCAGCGGTTCTACTCTGAGCCTCTCCCGGATGACTGAGCTCCTCACCCTATCTCTGAGGGTGAGTCCAGCAATCCTACGGAGAAAGCTCATTTCAGCCGCTTGTATCCGCGATCTCGTTCTTTCGGTCATTACCCAAAGCTCGTGACCATAGGTGAGAGTAGGAACGTAGATTGACTGGTAAATCGACAGCTTTGCCTTAGAACTAAGCTCCCTCTTCACCACAACAGACCGGTACAACGTCCGCATCACTGCAGATGCTGCTCCAATCCGTCTGTCGATCTCTCGCTCCATTTTCCCCTCACTCGTGAACAAGACCCCAAGATACTTAAACTCCTCCACTTGGGGCAGGAGCCTGTCCCCAACCCGGAGAGGACAATCCACCTTTTTCCGGCTGAGGACCATGGACTCGGACTTGGAGGTGCTGATTCTCATCCCAGCCGCTTCACACTCAGCGGCAAACCGTCCCAGCAAGAGCTGTAGGTCATTGCTGGATGAAGCCAACAGGACAACATCATCTGCAAACAACAGAGATGAGATCCTGTGGTCACCAAGCATGACACCCTCCATTCCCTGGCTGCGCCTAGAAATCCTGTCCATAAAAATTATGAACAGGACCGGTGACAAAGGGCAGCCCTGGCGGAGTCCAACTCTCACTGGGAATGACTCCGACCGAGTGTTGGCAATGCGAACTAAACTCTCACAACGGTCGTACAGAGACCGAATAGCTCGTAACAACAAGCCCGATACCCCATACTCCCGAAGCACCCCCCACAAAAATCCACGAGGGACGCGGTCAAATGCCTTCTCCAAGTCCACAAAACACATGTAAACTGGTTGGGCAAACTCCCACGAACCCTCAAGAATTCTCGAGAGGGTAAAGAGCTGGTCCGATGTGCCACGGCCAGGACGAAAACCACATTGCTCCTCCTGAATCCGAGGTTCGACCAACGGCCGGACTCTCCTCTCCAGTACCTTGGCATAGACCTTCCCAGGGAGGCTGAGGAGTGTGATCCCTCTAAAGTTGGAGCACACCCTCCGGTCCCCTTTTTTGAAGAGAGGAACCACCACCCCGGTTTGCCATGCCAAAGGCACTGCCCCCGACCTCCACGCAATGTTGCAGAGGCGTGTCAACCATGACAACCCAACAACATCCAGGGCCTTGAGGTACTCGGGGCGAATCTCGTCCACCCCCGGGGCCCGGCCACCAAGGAGATTTTTAACCACCTTGGCGACCTCAGCCCCTGTGATAGGCGAGTCATCCCCCTCGTCCCCAAACCCTGCTTCCTCTGTGGAAGGCGTATCAGTGGGATTGAGGAGATCCTCGAAGTATTCCTTCCACCGCCCGACGATATCCCCAGTTGAAGTCAACAGTGTCCCATCCGCACCATACACAGTGTGGACGGGGAGCTGCTTTCCCCTCCTGAGCCGCCGAACAGTTTGCCAGAATCTCTTTGAAGCCGACCGAAAGTCTTGTTCCATGGCCTCACCGAACTCCTCCCATACCCGGGTTTTTGCTTCAGCAACCACCCGAGCTGCACTCCGCTTGGCCTGCCGGTACACCTCAGCTGCTTCGGGAGTCCCACAAGCCAACCAAGCTTGATAGGACTCCTTCTTCAGCTTAATGGCCCCCCTCACCACTGGTGTCCACCACTTGGTTCGGGGGTTGCCACCACGAGATGCACCGACCACCTTGCGGCCGCAGCTCTGGGCTGCCGCTTCAACAACAGAGGTGGAGAACATGGCCCATTCAGACTCCATGTCTCCAGACTCCCTCGGAATGTGGTTGAAGTTCTTCCGGAGGTGGGAGTTGAAGACCTCCCGGACAGGGGCCTCAGCCAGACGCTCCCAGCACACCCTCACTATACGTTTGGGTCTACCAGGTCTGAATGGCTTCCTCCCCTGCCATCGGATCCAACTCACCACCAGGTGGTGATCAGTTGACAGCTCTGCACCTCTCTGTGATCAATGGTGGCAATTCTGTGATCAATGGTGTCAAAAGCTTTCTTTAAATCTATAAATACTCCTACAGCAAACTTTTTTTTTATCTATACAACTAGCAATTTCTTCTATGAGTTCGATCAGTGCCAAAGATGTAGATTTGTCTGCTCTAAAACCATACTGACGGTCTGTGAGGAGGTTGTGTTTTTCAATGAAATCATCCAGTCTCTTAGTGAAGATTTTTTCAAGTATTTTGGAGAATTGTGAGAGTAAAGAGACCGGCCTGTAATTTGTGAAATGATGACTGTCTCCTGTTTAGCATAGTGGTATTACTTTTGCCATTTTCATTTTGATTGGAAATTTACCAGTTTGAAATGATAGGTTACAGATGTGGGTGAGTGGTACGAACCAATAGACAAAGAACTCTTTACCGGGGAAAAGAACTTGCATTTGATTGGTCAGTACATCCAGCTGTGGGTAGTCTGCTACTAGATTTCAGATCCCCAACAACATGGCAAATTGTGAATAAACTGTCTCTGATATCTTTAAGGGCAGCATGGTGGCGCAGTGGTTAGCACTGTGTCAGCACAGCAAGAAGGTCACGAGATCAATTCCACCCCTGACCATCGTGGGTTCAATCCCACTCCCACACCATTGGTGACCCTTCTGTGTGGAGTTTGCATGCTCTCCCCATGTCTGCGTGGGTTTTCTCTGGGTACTCCGGTTTCCTCCCACAGGCTAAAGACATGCAGGTTAGGTTAATTGCCATCAACTGGGGATTCTAAATTGTCCTTAGGTATGAATGTGAAAGTGAATGGATGTCTGTCTCTCTGTGTTGGCCCTGCGATGGACTGGCGATCTGTCCAGGGTGTATCCTGCCTCTCACCCAAAGATGCTGGGATAGGCTCCAGCCCCCCTGCTACCCAAAAAGGATTAAGCAGTAGAAGATGGATGATATCTTTAAAGCAAACCAAGGAACAGTGTTTCTATGAACATCTGGGGTGAAAATTAAGGTGTTTTTTAAATTTATCTGTTGTTATTTGACATCAACAACTGCTAATTTAAATGTTCAGCACAACATTCCTGCAGCTGGACCTCATTTGCATGGTGTTAAAAAAAAACCAGCCTTATGCAAATGACAGGTGTAACCATTTGACCCACTGCAGCCCGAATTTATATAGACATGTTTCATACACACTGTGACTAGGAAGCAAAGAAATGACCGCACTTATCATCTAGCTCTCAGGTATCAACTAGAAATAAATGACACATTTTAGAAGCCCTTTCATAATTTTCTTTTCCTTTTGTCATAAAACTCTGTGACTATATCAGCAGGTGACAAATTAAAGAAAAAAAAAAGCATTGTGTCACATAAAAATGCTGGACTATGACGTGGCACCAGAATAGCTCCAGTGTGCTGAGTGCTGATTTCCTGAAACCTCTGAGGAATGAAATGCTCTTTCACAAACATATTCTAGTTGTCAATTTAATCAAGATAATGATAGAAAAAAAAAACTATCCATCATTATCACCTGGGCGGGGATAGTGTGCCATATGATTAGCATGTGATTTGCATCATATTAATCAAACAATAAAGATATTTTTACACTATGGATGGAGCAAAAGACATCCTGGAAAACTATTAGTTGCCTCCGCCAAGGAGGTAATGTACAGTAATCGGTGTGGTTGGTTTGTTTGTCTGTTACCAGGAGTATGCAAAAAGTACACAATGGTTTTTGATGAACTTTTCATCAGAAGTGGCCCTTGAGCTATGGATGAACACATTCAATTTTGGAGGTGATCCATGAATGCATACCTCCACCAAGGCGCTATCTCACAATGTACAGAAGGGTGGAGGTACAGAGGGATGGACGAAGTGTGGTATGGGAGGTCAGTTGAATGGATGGGGGTATGGACAGTTGGATGGATGGAGTAGGGGGCAGAGCCTTGGTGGAAGTATGCGCTCTCTAAGTGCCCTCTAGTTAGAGCATATAAAATGTTCCATCATGAGATTACTCCGAACAGCTCTGTATGAAATCAGGGTGACCTATTATCAAATATGATTTGTAATCCATCTCTGTGGGTTGTGTATCTGCCTACAGAGCCAAGATTTAAAGAGCTCTTGTCATGTCCAAATCATGACATGTTTTGGACATGTGTGTGCAACACATTCCGATCATTTCTTTTTCTTTGTTAACAGATGCATTATCACATTGCAAGCTCATTGCTTTTGGCTTTCACTTAAAGCTTTTCAGAGCTGCTGGCAGTGAAATCTGCGGCACTTTAAGATGCGCTGCCAAGTGGGTCTCACACCTGAAAGAGAAAACATTGTTCCAAGTATGTTCGCTACATCTTTAGCAGGAAAAATCTTTTTTCAGTTGTTCAAGTCTTTCTTGGGCCAATTAAATTATGCTATGAAATCATACACCTACACAATGACACACCAAGAAAGTGATGGTATCTAAACAATTAACTTCACAGGCTATTATGAATCAAACTTTCTGATCCTCAAACAGATCCTAAACAGATAAAGCAAATTCAAAGCCTATACCACAGGCACTAGAAAGAACCAGGGTGACACAGCCACTAGGGTATTTCACCCCAAAACAGGCTGTCACACACTTTGACTCACAAATCCATTTATGATTCACTCAGTGTTTATACATACCTAGGGGTCTAACAAAGTCTCATATTATGACCCTGAATGTGGGGTGTCACCAGATTCATTTTATCACCCAGCTGATGGCCACAGGCGGAGGTAGACTATCTTGACCCAACAGCACCGAAACTGGGTGCTCTGGAACCCCAGGCATCAGCATACTGACCCACATTCTCCATATCTGCAGGATTTGTAAGAAACCACCTGTTCATGGCATGCAGATCAGTGTGGCTCTACACAAGAAGAAAACATGCAGTATTGAAGAAAGTCATTGGGTTTCCGGCCTAAAAGAAAAAGGCCCATGTCATGTATAAGAATGTTAAACAATGATACCTTAGTATATAATTGCTTAAAATGCCCCTATTGTGCTTTTGGGGCTTCCCTTCTACAGTGCGTTATGTAGGATTTTTGTGATATTATATGTTCTGCAAAGTCAAACAGCTTATAATCTGCCTGCACAGGAGTTCTCCTCTCCCACAGAAACTCAAGGCTACACATCTGCTGAAACACCTCATTTGTATTTACTTTTCTCTTCCATGGACTTACCACAATGTTCAGGTTCAGGTTCAGGTTACTTTATTTGTACCCGTAGGTAGATTTGTTTTGCAGTTGGTGACATCCATATTTACAAGCCACTAATTACATTCAACATAGACACAAACACAGGCACACATCTTACAAAATAGGTAAATATAAAATATGTACAATATAATTTTTATAGCTTGTTCAACTCTTTGACAGCAGCAGGGACAAAGCTGTTTTTGTAGCGCTGGGTTCTACTTTTTGGGACAGCAAACCTCCGTCTGGAGGGAAGAAGCTGAAAGTTGCAGTGCAAAGGGTGGGAGTCATCATTTAAAATCGAGTCGGCCATCCTCTGTACTTGTCTGGTGTACAGGGATGTCAGGCTCAGCTGTGACTCACCAAGCAAACGACTGGACCATCTGACTACCTGATCCAAGGATTTCCTCTGTTTCAGTTTTATCTGACCAAACCATGACATTAAAGAAAAGGATAAAACAGATTCAATAAAAGCCCGATAGAACATAGTCATTATGGTTCGGTCAATTTGGAAGCGTGCAAGTTTCCTCAAACAATGCAAATTTTGCTGACCCTTTTTGCACACCCTTTCACAGTTCACTTCAAAGTTCAATCCACTATCAATAATTGTCCCAAGATATTTGTACGATTGTACACATTCGGTGGTCTGGCCTTTTAGTATGGTGACTTTGTGCCTGGGAGTTTTCCTCCTAAAGTCAATAATCATATCTTTCGTTTTTGTTGTATTCAGCTGCAGGTAGGAATCCTCACACCAGTGAACAAAGTCATCAACTACTGGGCCGTGGCCACTCTCACCATCCTGGAGGAGACTGACAATGACTGAGTCATCAGCATACTTTATAATGTGTCTGTTGTCATGTCTGCTCCGACACATGTTTGTGTACAGGATGAAGAGTAGTGGTGACAACACACACCCCTGAGGAGAGCCAGTAGAAGAGCACTTTAGGTCAGACAATGTGCCATTGACCCTTACTCTCTGCGTATGTATATCAAGAGGCCTGATACAGACCTGCTCCCTGGCAAGTCTGGCATGGCCAGTCTCCCCAGAGTAAAAAAGAGAAGGAAGGTTCCTACTGTGCCCTGAAACTTACACAGCTATAGCACAGCTAGCTTACATACAGTAGCTGTTATAAAAGGGCAGCCGGATGGTGATGTCATCACGCCAGCCAATAAATAGGGAGAGTCGGCCATCTTAGACTCTCTCGACTCACACCGACAGAGTTCAGATATACCAAACCTGCACTGAATTATCAGTGTTTATTGTAATAAAGTTCCAGTTCCAGAACAGCTCCTCTCTCCGCTGGTTATTCTGGGTTTCCAGACATAACAATAGCAAGCTAGCAGGCATCCTGGCCATGGTTTTTAGAACTCTTTTCTGTAAATTCTCGTCACCTCACTAGAAATCTGTGTTCCCAGCTCTTTCATTAATCCACAGTTTACACCATTCTGGACCATTTTTTTGGCTGGCATAATGATAATTGAGCTGTGAACACGTTAGCTAGCTCAGCCTCATGAGGCAGCACAAGCAGGGATTTTATAGGTCTTTGGTGTAAATTCTAGCTACCGTACTTGACCAGCTGGTCCATTCACAATCAGTTATATATCTTGTGCCATTCTGGTTTGCTTTCATATATTTTGGCTATGATAGTCAAAATGGAGTACGAGCTCCTAGCAGCCTATTCTGCCCTGTGTGTTAGTAGTTTTCTAACCAAATCAACCCTTGCAATGGTCAATAAAGACCAACAGATCAGCCCAGCCAGCCTATACAGTAACTTAGCTAGAAGTCAAAGTCTGTTTTATGGTTATTTTCTAAATATTATATCCAGCCAGCCATCATCTACCAACACTTAGGCAAAATTTTCGCTCATTTTACTGCAGTTTACTGTCATCTGTCTGTAATGGTCAAGCAGTGTTGCCAACTTAGCTACTTTTTTCATGATATTTAGCAAGTATTCAGACCCCATAGTGACTCTTTTTCAAAAAAAAGTGACTCGCGACAAATCTAGTGACTTTTTCTGGTGGTAATGAAGACTTGAATGTGAAAGCATGTATTGCTCTTAAGGCCATTACATACTCTGCAAGAACAGAGAAATTTGTTCTTTTTCTTGGTAAAAACAAAGTTCTTTCTGGCCAGGACATTTCATACTTCACAAAAAACTCAAGTGCAGAACTCCTGAGAAATTCAAATTTCTGACCAATCACACAATAGTTCTTGGAAAAGTTCTGTCACCATGATGTGTCAGGAACAAGCTTCAAGAACTCCCAAACCAGGCCTGCAAGAACAAAATGATGTAATTTTGTTCCTGCAGGCCTGGGAAAGAGAACAAATTTTTCTGTTCTTGCGGAGTATGTAAAAGGCCTCATCTCAACAAGCAGTGGGTGCTGCCGTAGGCACCTCCACCATCCCAAAGCAGGCACCCCTGTCCTCACGCAGTAGTCCCTCCCTGCTGCAGTCAGAGCAGGAGATGTTCACCCCTCCATGTCCAGAGTACAAATGCAATCACACATGCATGAAAACTAACTAAATAAATAAACTAAAAAAAAAACCACAACCCTAAGTAACTCCGCCAGAGTGTATTTTTTGGGTCACTTTTGCTGGTTCAAGCTCGGATAAAGGAGGAGGGTTGGATTTGTGACATTAAAAAAACAAGACTTAACAAAAAGAAGTTCATTTGTAGTTCTAAACATATTTAGGGGGGGTTTACTCACTTTTTGTCTCTCCCACAATGTTATTCCTCTCTCCATTGTCCATTACAATTACACGTACATGGTCAATTATGCAAATTAGGTTATGACATCATTTAGAGACTTTTAGGACAGCCAATAGCTACTGTTCTTACTGAGGAGTTGGCAACACTGTGGTCAAGAAGCGTCATCCAGAGAAACACTCAGTCAACCCCAAATAAGTTAGTTGCCGTTAGTTAGCTAACAACATCTAACTCATTTAGGGTTGTTTCTCTGCTAAGGACCTGTACTTATAAAATGCTTTTCTAGTCTCTAAGACCTTCACTAGTACTAACCCTGTATTCTAAGGGCATATCAGAGATGGACACTGTTATGTATTTATTCTGTGTTCATATTGTTCATGTTGGAGCTCTTATTTATGTGGTACAGGACGGCGGCCCTGGTTTCCAGTTCCACCATCTCCGGTGGTGTAAGAGGGGCTGCTGGTAGGGGGGCGGTCTCTTCTGCTTTTCCTCTGCCAAGCGGCTGCATGTACAGTCAGGTGTACAGAGTCCAGCTTATTTAATAAAGCAGTGTTCAGCTCTACTCCCGGCCTCGTCCTTGTCTACGAGTTACGACTTAACATCTGTCGACGAGAGATAAACTCATGGAGGCGTGTGAAACACCACTTCTTCCATTCCTGGAGCTCCCGGGGAAGCCGCCTGTGCCGTGACCTTGTTGGTATGAGGCTTTCCAGACGTACATGGTAGCACTGGACCTGGGAAGAATGGAGAAGCTGCGAGCTTGTGCATTATTAGTACACAACCTGGGAATGGAGGGACAGAATTTTGGGCACGCTTGGAGATGCGGACACGTATGAAGAAGTGGTCGAGTTAATGGCCCGCCATTTCAGAGTGCCGGACAACATCATCGTTAGGCGAATTAAGTTCAGACAGCGCCGCCAACAGGTAGGTGAACTAATCCAGCGGTTCGTGTCGGACTTAAGGCAGTTGGCAGTTGAGTGCCAGTTCAGGCCATTGGAAGAAGAAATGGTACGCGACCAGTTGACAGAACACACCAACTGTGCTGCAGTCCGCTCCAAGCTGCTCACGTTCCCGGGGGAGATGACGCTGACTAGAGCTGTCGAGTTAGCGCTACAGCTAGAAGCAGCAGCTAAGCTAACTCGGGAGCTAAGTAAGCGCCTTTTGCCGGGAGGTTCAAGATCCCCCATGGCTGCACAGGTAGTGGACCCAGACAGCAATGGGAGCGTCATGGATGACGTGGAAAAGGCCAACGCTGTACAGATAAAGTCTGCCCCGGGGAAGCCCAGGTATATGGGTTGTGGGTCCACGAAGCACGGCCACAAGGCCAGAGAGTGTGCTACAAGAGGGAAGCGCTGTGGAAATTGCGTCTGTCTCCACCATTTCACGAGGATGTGCCAGTCAGCTGGACAGGAGAGCCCACGCAAGACTTCAACTTCTCCCACTCCAACGGTGGTACACACGGTGTCCCCGAGTACCAATGGGTGCACACACTGCACGGTAATTTTGGATGGAGTTCCGGTGCTGATGTTGGTCGACACGGGAGCGGAGAGTTCTGTGCTGAAATGGGCTACAGTCAGACAGTGTTTTCCTCACTACAGGATTGGAAGTTTCTCAGCGACGCTTTGTGGCTATGGAGGAGGACGATTGGCCACAGTGGGTACCATCACATTGACGGCTCGGTACAAGTCGGCGATGATGGCCGCTGTGAAGTTCATTGTGACAGCCTACAGCTCTAACATCATGGGCTGCAACTTATTTTATGCCCTTGGATTCTCCATCAGGTGCGGCGCTGGGGAAGAGTGGTCAGGTGGCGGACTGTGGGACCGATCGGTTCCAAGGGTCCAGGACGATGCAGTGTGGGATGAACTGTTGATGGGCACTCCAGAAAGTGGACAGGCTGCGTTGCGCTCAGGGTTGCCGCGAGAGGGCCCCGGTACCAGTGTCCGAGCTGTCTGGCGGCATAGGGGAGGACCTGCGGCGGCAAGCGATGCCCAAACGATGGCCTCAGATGTTCCCAGAGCATGGCCGAGGAGGACTGGTGAACACGAGACCACAGGGGCGGGGTCAGCAGCAGATCTACAAGCAGTCGGGGCAGGACTGAATGGCACTGGAAGAGCGAGTGCCAGGTGGAAACACCGCAGGCCATGCAAGGCCCCACTTGGAGTCGCAGACTGGGTTCAGGCTCGGGTGGAGGCGAGGTCCAAGCGGGTGAGACAGAAGTGGAACATGGAGCGGTACCAGGGTCAGCTGCAGGTGATGGGTGAGTGGCATGATCGATACCTGCTGCTGTCGGATGGCTCGTGGCACCATCCCATTGAGTTATGGCATGCTCCGAAGAAGACAGGTGAGCACGACCCCAGACGGTTGGAGAGCTCGGAAGTGTGGAGGAGGAGACGCTCTGAGGCGGAGGCGACCAGCTGTGGTCCGGGAAGTGGACTGCTGGCAGGGGTGGACTGATGGTGAAGGGTCGGGGGGGCGGGCATGGGTCATCCTCACCGAGTCATGGGTGTGTTCTAATTGTTCAGTTGTTCTGTGTTAATAGTTTGGGGGATTATTACCTCCGCCAGGCCGAAAAGGCCAGGAGGAGGTTATGTTTTTGCCGGGGTTTGTCTGTGTGTTTGTCTGTTTGTCTGTCTGTCTGTTTGTCTGTTGGTTAGCAAGATAACTCAAAAAGTCTTGGACGGATTTCCATGAAACTTTCAGGCGTTGTTGGAAATGGTACAAGGAAGAACTGATTAAATTTTGGGGGTGATCCGGTTCACCGTCTGGATACAGGAATTTTTTAAAGCATTTTTCAACACTGTGACATATAGCCATTTTCAACATGTGCGCAGGCGCAATGGAGGGCGCTGGTCGTCGTGTCTGCAACACAAACTCTGCGTTCTTCAACGTTTTAGGCACAAAAGCACGCGGAAAACACTGCTGGCCTGGGCCCGCCAGCGTGCCTGTGT
Organism: Pholidichthys leucotaenia; assembly: GCA_020510985.1. NCBI lineage: Eukaryota > Metazoa > Chordata > Actinopteri > Cichliformes > Pholidichthyidae > Pholidichthys > Pholidichthys leucotaenia. The sequence continues at coordinate 266,813,770 of CM035846.1, read as the reverse complement.
TTGCACGCAACTGCAAAACCTCACACGGGCAGCTGTCCGCCGACGGATTCTTTGCCAGACATTTCCCGGCCAGCCATAGGAGCTGCGCATTTGGCAGAAATTCACCGGCCAGCCATAGGCGCTGCGCAAAAACGAGCTCTCTGCCGGCGAAGCTTCTAAATTCTCGTTTGCCGCGGAGCGCAACCCCCAAAAAAATAATATAATATAAAACCCACGGCAACCTGTCTACCCAATTTGCATCCGTCAGTGGAGGAGATGGACACAACAGCAACACTTCAGTTTATTACCTCCGCCAAGGAGGCAATGCTTTTACTACTGAACCACTAATCCTATCACTATCACATTGATTGTCATTGATTAATTGTCTATGTTTATTGCACTGTCCCTGTCAAATAAACAAATAATCATTGTGAATCCAATTGCTAGTCAGATGTTTTCATGCTCAAGGAATCTGAAAACGTACACACAAACACTGTATGGGGGGAATTGTGGCGCTTGGCGGAGGTCTGCGCTCTCCGAGTGCTTTTCTAGTTTTAGTATGGTATATAGGAGACATGACAGCATTTTTCTTTCATGGACTTTACTAGCATAGGCGGCAGAATAACCTGCCTCACCGTGTGGGGGGTAGGATGGCAGTCTACCTGTCCCCCCTAATTTTAGCTATTTTGGTGTGTCCGCTGGGATAGGCTCCAGTTCCCCCACGACCCGAAAAGGATTAAGTGGAAGAAGATGGATGGATGGATGGATGGTGTGAATGTCATGGGCCCCGTTTGGTGATTTTATTTTGTTTATGTTTAGCGGATGATTCGAGTTCCAATTTGGGGTGGGGTGATTGTCTGTGTATGTGTTTAGGTCTTTTTGCGGGGGGGTGGGAGGGTGTTATGTATTTATTCTGTGTTCATATTGGAGCTCTTATTTTTGTGGCACGGGATGGCGGCCCTGGTTTCCGGTTCCACCATCTCTGGTGGTATAAGAGGGGCTGCTGATAGGGGGGCGGTCTCTTCCACCTTTCTTCTGCATGTACGGTCGGGTGTACAGAGTCCAGCTTATGTAATAAAGCAGTGTTCAGCTCCACTCCTGGCCTTGTCCTTGTCTATGAGTTATGACATAACAGATACCTCAGGATAATTTAGAATCACCAATTAAGCTAACATGCATGGCTTTGGATTGTGGGAGGAAACTAGAGCTCCTGGAGTAAACCCATACAGCACAGGGAGAACAGTTCCCACCCCTGCCAGCCTGGGGATTCAAACCTGGAACCTTCTAGCTGTAAGGCAACAGTGCTAACCACTATCCCACTGTGCAGCTATCCCTGGGAGTAGATATACAGACGTGGACAAAATTGTTGGTACCCCTCTGTTAATCAAAGAAAAACCCACAATGGTCACAGAAATAACTTGAATCTGACAGAAGTGGTAATAAATAAAAGTTCTATGGAAATTAACCAATGAAAATCAGACAATGCTTTTGAATTGTGGTTCAACAGAATTATTTTAAAAAAGCAAACTCATGAAACAGGCCTGGACAAAAATGATAGTACCCCTAGAAAAGATTGAAAATAATGTGACCATAGGGGACATGTTCAACCAAGATGTGTCCTCTAATTAACATCACAGGTGTCTACAAACTTGTAATCAGTCAGTCGGACTATTTAAAGGGTGACAAGTAGTCGCTGTGCTGTTTGGTGACATAGTGTGTACCACACTAAACATGGACCAGAGGAAGCAAAGGAGAGAGTTGTTTCAGGAGATTAGAAAGAAAATTATAGACAAGCATGTTAAAGGTAAAGGCTATAAGACCATCTCCAAGCAGCTTGATGTTCCTGTGACTACACTTGCACATATTATTCAGAAATTTAAGATCCATGGAACTGTAGCCAACCTCCCTGGACGTGGCCGCAGGAGGAGACGGATAATACGAATAGTAACAAAAGAGCCCAGAACAACCTCTAAACACATTCATGATGAACTCCAAGGTCAAGGTACACGGTGGGGTCGGGCTGCACGGTGGCGCAGTGGTTTAGCACTGTGGCAGCACAGTTTTACCCTCGGCCGGGGGACCACGGGGATCATGAGATCGTGGGTTCGATCCCAGCCCCCGACCAACAGTGAGCTGTGTGGAGTTTGCATGTTCTCCCCGTGTTGCGCGGGTTTACTCCGGGATTTCTCCGGTTTCCTCCCGCATACCAAAACATGTAGGTTTAGGGCGCTCGCGCACGCAGCGACCAGCAGCCGGTGGCTTGTCACCAGACTGCAAACCATGTCTACCTACGGGTACAAATAACTAAAAAAAAAAAAAAAAAAAAAAAAAAAAAAAGGTACATCTGTGTCAGATCACACCATCCGTCGTTGTTTGAGCCAAAGTGGACTTCATGGGAGACGACCAAGGAGGACACCACTGTTGAAAACAAATCATAAAAAAGGCAGACTGGAATTTGCCAAACTGCATGTTGACAAGCCACAAAGCTTCTGGGAGAATGTCCTATGGACAGACGAGACAAAACTGCAACTTTTTGGCAAGGCACATCAGCTCTATGTTCACAGATGCAAAAATGAAGCATACCAAGAAAAGAACACTGTCCCTACTGTGAAACATGGAGGAGGTTCTGTTATGTTCTGGGGCTGCTTTGCTGTATCTGGCACAGGGTGTCTTGAATCTGTGCAGGGTACAATGAAATTTCAAGACTATCAAGATATTCTAGACAGAAATGTGCTGCCCAGTGTCAGACAGCTTAGTCTCAGTCGCAGGTCATGGGTCTTGCAACAGGGTAATGACCCAAAACACATAGCTAAAAACACCCAAGAATGGCTAACAGCGAAACATTGGACTATTCTAAAGTGGCCTTCTATGAGCCCTGATCTAAATCCTGTTGAACATCTGCGGAAGGAGCTGAAACATGCCGTCTGGAGAAGGCACCCTTCAAACCTGAGATAACTGGAGCAGTTTGCTCATGAGGAGTGGGCCAAAATAGCTGCTGAGAGGTACAGAAGTCTCATTGACAGTTACAGAAATCGTTTGTTTGCAGTGATTGCCTCAAAAGGTTGTGCAAGAAAATATTAAGTTAAGGGTACCATCATTTTTGTCAAGGCCTGTTTCATGAGTTTGTTTTTTAAAATATTTCTGTTGAACCACGATTCAAAGGCGTTGTCTGATTTCTTATTTTCACTGGTTAATTTTCATAGATTTTTTATTTATTACCACTTTTGTCAGATTCAAGTTATTTCTGTGACCATTGTGGGTTTTTCTTTCATTAACAGAGGGGTACCAACAATTTTGTCCCCGTCTGTATCCTATCAGTCATTCAAACCACAAACCACTGTCTAAGATAATGCTTTAATTGGGCTTTAGCATGCTCACATTTAGTCAGTTTTACTTCAGTTTTACTTTACTGAAGTTAGTTAGCTGTTAGCCTCTGAAGGTCAGAACTTATAAAGGATGAAAGAGGGAAGGTGGGGTGTACTGTGGATTGTTTACATTTAAAGCAAAACCTTTTGAGGAAGGTGCTGTATAGTTATTTATATGGTTCCTGTTATATGTGTTGTTCGGTGCTTTTATTTGTGAGGCACGGTGTGGTGGCTTTGGGTTCCGGTTCCGCCACCACCCGGTGCCTATAAAAGGGCTGCAGGCAGGAGGGGCGGTCTGTTGGCCATCTCCTCTGCCTAGCGGTTGGGTGTGGTTTGGTTGCACTACATTATTAATAAACGTGTGTTCAGTTCAGCACCTGGCCTCGTCCTTCGACTCCAAACTGAGACATAACAGAAGGCTCTTCAGTTTGCGGGGGACTGCTAGTATTGGGGGTGGGGTGGGATGGGCTGGGGGGGTGGCCAAAGCATGTCACAGTAATTTCATTAACATTTCTGGGAACTGTGTCTACATGTGGAAAAAAAGTGCATAAGATGGGTCATTTAAATCTGTTTTTCACCAACATTAAACCTTGGTTATGATAATAAAAGTTGTTTGTTGTCTAAAAGAAAAAAGCATGCCTTACCTTAGTGGCATAAATGCCTATTTAATCCATATTTATGGCTACAGCTACTGCACAGACTGAGTTCTTCCTGTGCAACATGAAGATGGACCATCACCTGTGTCTTTTTCTGTTTTACGTGGCAAGTTTGTCAATAAATCCTGGGCCATTCCAGCTAGGGTAGCCACATCTGACAGAAAACACAGTCACTGGCGAAACGAGGTACCAGCAAACACACTGCAGCCCAATTAGACCTCCAATTAGCATTTGCCCTTGAGTTGGGATCAAATGAATGAAAGTTTGCAGGGTTTATATTCGTGACAGACAGAAATCATAGCTACACCTTATACTTACTGTTTCCTCTAAGGCTGCTGTCCTCTTTCTAATCTGTCCTCCTTTGAGCTACGGGAATCAGATCCATCAGTTGTGTCCTTCCACTGCGCCTTAGCGGAATTCTGAAGGGGGGGGGCAGCTACAGGTTGCAGCGCCCGCTTAATCGATTTAACAAGCGGATGGCCACCTCACAGTCACACTTACTCCATCAGGCTGAAATCTTATCGCGTCCCAGAAAGTAGCCTGATGCTGATGCGCAATCCGTAAAGCTCCGCGCCAAAGTTGTCAGCCCTGTGCGTAATTACCGACTCCGTGCCTCGGGAACAGCGCGCAGAGGAGCCGGATTTGGAGACCATGAGCGACAACAGGCGGCGGACTGGGAGCGCGGCTGGATGAGACTGTGAAGCAAAGAAACTATGGTGCTACAGTCTTCTAAATCGGCGCCTGTTGAGGTGGGAGGGAGACAGCGGGGTACCGGGTGTCGTGATGCAATGCGGGTACAGTCAGCGCTACTGTCTCCCTGTGCGCACAATCTGGTTACGAGGAGCCGAGGCACTCGTTTGTCTTTTTGGTCTGGGCGGTCTGCAGAAAAATAGGAATGCTTAAAGCGGCGTAGTGTTTATGCCCCCCACCCCCCTCTCCCCGTGTGTTTCAACACGCGCAAACACTTTGCAATCGCGCATCTTAAATCATGCCACGCAAAAATAGCCTGGGCGCATGAGAAGAGAGGGCTGGGGTGACGCGTGTTTGAAAATGAGGATGGATGGTGTGCTACAAGCTTTTCCTCTCCGCCACGTCTTTTGACAGCTATTAAACTCCCCGCCACCCCTTCATGGCAACTGATCTGGGAGAGCAGGGGTCCGCTGTTACGATCCAGCTGCGACCCTCAGGCATTAACCTGACATGTGCATCCAGATGAAGACTGTTTATGTTTACTTCTTCTTCTTCTTTCACATGTATACGACAAGTCAAGTTGGGAGGATAATCACGTTGCGGTGCCCACTTCTCCTGCCTACATCATACTACATCATACTATACATATGTGTACATACACTACCGTTCAAAAGTTTGGGGTCACCCAGACAATTATTTTGTGTTTTCCATGAAAAGTCACACTTATTTACCACCATGAGTTGTAAAATGAATAGAAAATATAGTCAAGACATTGACAAGGTTAGAAATAATGATTTGTATTTGAAATAATAATTTTTTCCAGATACTCAACCTGCTCAAAGGAAGGTCAGTTTTATAGCTTCTCTAACCAGCTAAACTGTTTTCAGCTGTGCTAACATGATTGCACAAGGGTTTTCTAAGCATCCATTAGCCTTCTGATGCAATGAGCAAACACACTGTACCATTAGCACACTGGAGTGATAGTTGCTGGAAATGGGCCTCTATACGAGTTGGAGGTCGTGAATCAGTTCACGTACCTGGGGTCCACGATCAGCAACAACCTCTCCCTTGATACAGAGATCAACAAGAGGATTGGAAAATCAGCCTTCACACTCGCTCACCTCACCACACGAGTGTGGGAGAATCCCAAACTCTCTGTCAAGACGAAGATGGCAGTGTACAACGCCTGCGTCATCAGCACACTGCTCTATGGGAGTGAGACGTGGACAACATACACCCGGCAGGAAAAGAGACTGAACTCCTTCCACTTGCGCTGCATTCGCCACATCCTGGACATATCCTGGCAGGACAAAGTGCCCAACACAGAAGTTCTGTCCCGCACCGGCCTTCCCTCCATGTTCACTCTACTCAGGCAGCGCAGGCTCCGCTGGCTAGGCCACGTTCACCGTATGGAGGATGGCAGAATCCCCAAAGACGTCCTCTACGGAGAACTGGCAACTGGCAGGAGAGACGTTGGTCGCCCACAGCTGCGCTTTAGAGACGTCTGCAAGAGAGACATGAAGGCACTGGAGATCAACACAGAGCACTGGGAGGACCTTGCAACGGACCGCTCCAAATAGAGAGGCACCCTGACCAGACAGCTCAAGGCGGGTGAAGAGAGACTGACTGCTGCAGCAGATGAAAAAAGGACCCGCAGGAAGAACCGCCACAGACCCAGCAGCACGGAGACCACCCACAAGTGCGACCTGTGTGACAGGGACTGTCATTCGCGCATCGGCCTGTTCAGCCACAGGCGGTGCTGTTCCAGCAGAGTAGACGTTTAGGATTCTCTTCCATGGTCATCATAGACCGACGGAGGCCAACGACACCTATGTAGATATTGCACCAAAAACCAGACATTTGCAGCTAGAATAGTCATTTACCACATTAGCAATGTATATTAGATATTAGAGTGTATTTCTGATTAGTTTAAAGTTATCTTCATTGAAAAAAACAGTGCTTTTCTTTCAAAAATAAGGACATTTCTAAGTGACCCCAAACTTTTGAACGGTAGTGTATGTATATTCACTGCTCTTATTTTTCTTATCTTCTTAATTATTGCTCTGAGTGTTGCTATCCCTGTGCTGTTGCAATCCTGGAATTTCCCCATTGTGGGACTAATAAAGGCTTATCTTATCTTACTTGACAAGAGTGCATAAAAAGGAGACCAATTCTTTAAAAAAAAAAAGCAACAAAAAGCTAAAAATAATTCCGCAAACGTGAATCTTTGAGAACAAATACAAAGAAGAAGCAAATTTATGAGTAAATTGTCGCAATTTTACGAGAATCTTTTTAACAAATTTATGATATATGATAATATACAACAATGAAATCCCATATTATAAAAGTATGAAATTGTGGGGAAAAAAGTCACAAATTTATGAATAAAAGTTATTGAAGAAATGTCAGATTTATGAGTAAAATTCTTACATCTGAGAAAAAATCTGAAATTCACAGAAAAAAAAGTTTATAAGAGAAAGTTTAGTAAACACTCTCTGGTGTATAGGACACTGGTTCATGGTTTGGATACTTTTTTACTCTTAAGAACATTATTTAAGAAAACAAATTTTACTAAATGTTATGTATATTTTGTGATACCCTTTGAGTTATTTATTTCACTGATTTAAATTGGACATCCAGTCTTTTTAGGCGTCGCCACAGCAGCTGCCTCCATCTCACCCTATCCCTTGTATCTTTCTCTGTAGCACCAACCCTCTCCATGGCCTCCTTCACTATCTTCTCTGTGGTCCTCCTCTTTTCCTCGTGCCTGGCAGTTTCATCTTCAACATCCTTTGTCCAAAATATCCACTATCCTTCCTCTGCACATGTCCAAACCATCTCAGCTTTGCCTCTCTTTGTCTCCAAACTGTTCAACTTGAGATGTCCCTCTGATGTACTCATTTCTAATCCTGTCCCTGCAGTCACTCCCATTGAGAATCTCAGCATCTTCAACTCTGCCACCCCAGCTCCCGCCTCCTGTCTTTTTGTCAGCGCCACCATCTCTAAACCATACATCATAAGAGGTCTCACTACCGTCTTGTAAATCTTACCTTTCATTCTAGCTGCTATGCTTACGTCATAAATCACCCCTGACACTTGTCTCCACCCACACCACCTTGCCTGTACTCTCTTCTTCACCTCTCTTGTGCATTTTCCATTCCATTGGGTGTGTGTGTGCGGGGGGGGGGGGTGACCCCAAGTATTTAAACTACCTTCACTACTTCTACTCCTTGCATCTTTACCGTTACACCTGCCTCACTCTCATTCACACACATGTATTCTGTCTTGCTTATAGTGACTTTCATTTCTCTTCTCTCCAAAGCATACCTCCATCACTCCAGGTTGTCTTCCAAACTCTCACTACAGATCACAATGTTGTCTGCAAACACCGTCCACGGAGACTCCTGCCTGACCTTGCCTGTCAGCCTGTCCATCACCATGGCAAACAAGAACAGTCTCAGAGGCAACCCCTGATGTAATCCCACCCCCACCTTGAATCCATCTGTCACTTCTATAGCACACCTCACCACCATCTCACTGTCCTCATACATGTCCTTCTATAGACCTTCTCTATACTTGTCCATCAACACTCTTAATGCAATTGTATCTGTAGTACTTTCTTGGCATGAAAGAGAGGTGCTGCTCACTGATTGCCACCTCTCTTCTTAACCTGTCAATGCTGAGTGCCCCTCCGGGGAAGAATTCAGAGCCCAAAGGAAGGACATAAAGTTTTAAAGTTTTATTTTGAGCTGGTCAACCCCGACACAGCTCGAGGGCTCAAAAACAAGACTTGACAAGAATCCAAATAATATTAAACTTGACAGGAATTCAGGCGAGGCAAGACAGGAACAGGATGCATGACATGAAGCATGTAATCATGCCGAATGACAATTAAGGACACCAGAAAGAACAAAGGCAGACACGGGTTTAAATAAGGCAAGGGGTGATCAATGAATATCAAACAGGTGTGGACGCTAATTAAGACTAACAACTGACACATGGCTAGGACAGTGACAACAGATAGGGGAAAACAGGACGGGTGGGGCAATACATACAATCACTGACAGAGAATGCACCAAAATATGAACAGAGGATAAGGGAGACAAGACCAAGACAATCATAATAATAATAATCGTCATTAACTGAGAGTCGGGCAGGGAAAACACATGAGACCTAAAGAAAAGAACAATAGGATAATACCACCAAAACCCATGATAACCATAATCCACATAATGGCCCATAATAATAATAATACAGTCCCTCCAGGATTTTGTGATGTTGCGATTGCGTCAATCCACATGAAATCAGCCAATCAGCGTGACTATTGTGCGATCTTGCAACAATGTCCAATCACTGCAACTTTCCCGCAATTTTGGCCAGTGCTCGTTAACTTCCGTCAATTTCACCAATCAAATTTGTCCCTGAGTGGCGCTCAAACGCTCAGTCTAACCAATCAAATGCATCGCTACACCACGTTCACGTTCTTCCGTGTTTACAGTGAGTATTAACGGAACACATCAGCAAAAACAGAGTGTGTGATTTAAAAAAAAAAAACACTCACCCACAAGGTTTCCAACACTGTCCCTTCCTCCATCTCCCCCAGCCTGCCAGTGGACATCTCGCCACATCTCCATCCTGACCATGTGAACAAAGTGCTGAGTTTGTGTTGAAAAATGTCCACCGGCCCTAAAAGCATCCCATCGCGGGAGCGCGCGTAAGGAGAGACGCCATAAAACCACAAACAAAATGAGCAAATCTAGCACTACAGCCAGTGTTTGAACACTTTACACATCTTTAGAGGTAAAATCATTACTACATCTTGTCAATGAGCTTTAAAGATGTGAATCTCTGGTCTGGACATGGACAAATGCACCCCATAAATGAAAGATGGGTGTCTGATGAGACAAGTGTGTGTGTGTCAAGACTCGCAGCAAATAGACAGGGAGGAGTTAGGCATGGAAAGAGAGAGAATATTGCCTGTAATTTTTTTTTTCAGAAAAATAGACTCCAATAGACAATACACACGGAAGCCTGAAGCACCTCCGCCGGAGATGAGAAGCCAAATCATTGTTTTCCCCAGCGACGGCGCGAGCCACATCCTTTGGCTGGTGCCAATCTCCCCTCCCACTGCTCCTCTCCCGCCACCGGCGACAGCTTCACCAGCCCCTGGAGCATCCACTGCAAGTTGGTCACAGAGCGCAGGAGTCCAGCGAGCTGGCGGGGTAGCTTCACAGGGATGGAATAGCTTCAATCATCTGCTCGGCGCCTCCGAGGAACATGAGGGCTTTTTCTGGCGTGCGGGAGGTGCAGGCATCCTCGATGAGGTCCTCTATGAGAGAAGCAGCCCAAACATCCTCATCGAGGCCCATTAAGAAAAACTTTGCGTCTGCTGGGTCCATACTGCTGGTGTCCTTCTGTCAATGCTGAGTGCCCCTCCAGGGAAGAATTCAAAGCCCAAACGCTGGGCATAAAACTTTAAAGTTTTATTTTGTGCTGGTCAACCTCAACACAGTTTGAGGGCTCAAAAACAAGACTTGACAAGAATCCAAATAATATTAAACTTGACAGGAATTCAGGCGAAGCAAGACAGGAACAGGTCCTTCATCCCGACAGCAGTTAGATTGTATAATATACATATAGGATAAAAACCTGCCATAAACATGCATGTATGTATTTATTTTTATTGATGTACTGTATATTGTACAACTTGGATATATTTTAAATAGTATTGATCTTGTGTTTTTAGTGGGTTTTTTTGTTTGTTTGTTTTTATTTTTGATTGCTGTTCTTTTTTTTCTGACTTTGTGCTGCTGTGGCAAATGAATTTCCCCAGTGAGGGATTAATAAAGTCTTATCTTATTTTATACATGACATGAAGTATGTAATTACACCGAATGACATTTAAGGACACCAGACAGAATGAAGACAGACACGGGTTTAAATAAGGCAAGGTGTGATAAATGAATATCAAACAGGTGTGGACGCTAATTAAGACTAACAATTGACACACGGGTAGAACAGTGACAACAGATACAGGATGGGCGGGGAGAGAACTCACCAAAATATGAACAGAGGATAAGGGAGACAAGACCAAGACAATCAGTGATAATAATCATCATTAACTGAGAGTCACAGAAATCACATGAGACCTAAAGAAATGAATAGGATAATACCACCAAAACCCATGATAACCATAAGCCACATAATGGCCCATAATAATGACAACCCAGGAAAACAATGATAAACACAGGATGGTAACAAAGGACAAACAAGAATAAACTTAAAGTGTGAGCATGGTCCTCCGCTCATGCACAGATCCCAACACCTTCAGAGTTCAATAACTGTCATATCTTCATAGTGTGGCTGATCATCTTTTTGTCTCTAGTTACTACAGCTCTGAGCATCACCACTTTTTCATTACTAACCTCTTCCTTTGGATAGTTTCCTGTACCTCCTCATTTCACCACCAAGCCTCATCTTTCCTCTGTCCAGATGATACACCACATACCTTTCTAGCTGTTTTCCTCAGTACTTTTGCTGTACTTTCTCAGTCATCTGGTGATTCTTCCCCACCACCCAGAGCCTTTATCAACTCCTTCCTGAACTCTGCAACCTTCTTTCTTCAGTAATTTCCCCCATTTAATCCTTTCCTCTGCCTTCACTCTTCCTCTTCTTGCAGCCATTCTACAGGCTACCATCCGATGCTGCCTTGCTACATTCTCCTCTGACACTACTCTCCTGTCTGTTTCAGATTTCTCCTTCTGCATATGATGTGTACACCTTCCACCAATCTTGTAAGTCACCTTATGTTCCTCTCTTCTCTTGAAATACATGGTCACCACAGCCATTTCTGTCCTTTCAGCAAAATCCAAATTGGATATCCAGTAACTCTCATTGTCAAACACTGAATATCTGCTTCAACTTTGAAGTAGCCATGCCTCAACATTCCATTTCCAGTGTCACAGGAGAACAGATTCTATAGGCTATCAGAAATTTTTGACAGAGCACATGCCTGACCACACATTCAAACTCTGGGTTCCTTTCCATCTACAAAATGTTATCGCTACGTAAAGAGTTGCAGACTCTGTCAACCTAAAAATGTGGATTCATAAATGAATTCAGCCCAACATTGAGGCTGTAAGTTGCAACAATGACTATTTGTTTTTGGTTTAGTAAGCTCAGCAAGTTGATCAAGATTTTTTTTTAAAAAAACAGTGTTCCTTTCAAGAATGAATGTTGTGTTACCACCACATTAAAAAGTGACCCTAAACTTCTGCACAGTCCAGCTGCAAAGGGGAACTTTTGATCAGGTATTTTAAAGGATTGCCTTGTGGGTTATCAATGAAGCACTGCCTGTATACCACCAAAATTGTCATAATTCAATCCAAGAGAGCGGCTCAAACGTTGAGCAACCACACCAAACGAACACTCAGACGGTAGAAGTTTCATCACTTTAATGAAAGTACAACAACTAAAATACAAACCTAAATAAAGTGCACAATTAAGGAAAAGCGCAAACAAAACACACACTTAAATTGACACAAAAACTGGAGCATGCTGGAACACACACACCCTGGGGGGAGAAAGCAGAGAGAGAATATTAGATGCAAGAATCTCCACAAGAGGAGAATAAGAAAGGAGATCACTCTTACTGCAATGAGCAGAGGGGCCCGGCAGGGAGCTCCTGTTTGGAATCAAGGGAAGACAGGGGAAAGGCGGATGACCTGGGTGGAGCTTCTGGTGTCTTCAGGCTGAGGGTCAGGCGAGCATGATCAGCCCCGGAGTACACACCGCTGAGGTGGCAGCAAACCCAACGATCCAGTGGCGCTGTATCCACACACTGGACCTGAAATACGCTGAGGACCCAGAGGGCAGCAAGTGCAGCGAATCACGCAGGTGTGTAGATTACTCCAGAGCCAGGAAAACAGGAACAGGAGGGCAGGGGGAGCACGCTTGCCTGATCATCACAAAAATGCTCAGTTTCTCCTGGTTTTTTTTTTGTTTTTGTTTTTCTTTAAATATTCAAAGGTAATACTGATATTCATCCAACAAAATTAAGCCACTATTAAGGTTGCGGTTGATCAAAATGCCAAGAGAGAAAAAACAGACATGTGTGTTTAGTAGTAGTAGTAGTAGATTAGACAGGGAATGATTTCTATAAATGTGGCATCTTTAGCCACTTTTGTAAATAAATAAATTTAATTTTTTTAATCAATGTTGAAATCATTGTTTAATTGTGGCTCAGCAAATATTTTTACTGTTTTTTTATAATCTGGATTATATTAGATGGTTCATTACATTTTGAAAGTTTTCATTCTATTTTTCTTAATAGTTTGTTAATTATTTGAAATTATAAACTTTATCAAAATGACCCTATACTTACGCAACTTAATATTTTTTGAAGATTTTTTTTTTTTTTTTTTTTTTTTGCTCAAGTAATTTATGGTGACTGCTCTTAGTTTTACTTGAGTAATTAATATCATAAGTTAAGAAATTTTACCTGAGTAAAAGTTGTGGCTTCTCTGCTCTCGTCCGGAAAAAAAAATCACACAGGTTATATAGGCATATTGTGGCCAGATTTTGCCCCCTGACAATTTGGTGACATGTATACAACCTTTTTCTATTGGTCGGTAAACCAATATCCTCCAGCTGTGATAAATCCAACCCCGTAAATCAATTCTTTCGCAATAATAAATCATTAACCTTTAGTCAGTAACACTGTTCCCTAAGTCAACACGAGCAGAACGCAAATCGTCCTGCTAATATCAATGAAATGCCATTTTCAGCCTGTAACATTTTGTTATTCTGAGCTGAAGAGAAGCTGGCGCACATCCTGCTCTCAGACTAGATAACACTCGCACTTCCCACCACTGAATGAGAAGGTGGGAAATCAAGTGGTGAGAAGACAACTTCTTTTTTATTGAAACACTGCAGTAGACTCGGGGCACTTTCCACCTGTTATATTTTTTATTAATGGGACAAATGTGGACTTCGGAGGAGCAGCCAAGCAGGGCATGGCTTTAAGCAGTAAGTACAAGTTCAAACTGTCTTCCTTATGAGTACTTTCATACAGTTGCTATTGTAGAGCCTCTGTTTTGAATGAGCATGTATGGTTTATTTCCAGAACTCCTGTTGCTTTGTATAGTAGCCTCTAAAGTGTGGAACACTGACACCAAACCCATTGACTTTGTGTGCAATATAATCGCCAGGAGAGCTTTGAATATTGTGCCTGAGATGTACAGTGCGCTGGTAAGGATACGACATTTCTTTGTCCATCATTCTCCTCTTGAAAGCTGAATCCAATCCCTTATATTTTACCTATCAGTCTGTCTATTTGTTATCCACCTGCCAGGCTCCTGTCACCAGTCTTTCCCCTGTTTCCTCCATTGCAGAGTGACTGCAACAGCACAGTAGCAATTCTTGCACAGTTTCAGCTGCCCTGCGCTGAGCTTCATATAGCATCTTGGGAAAACAAATCAGTATGTCGGCACTTGTATGAATTCATTTCTCACCATGGTTAATTTATGACTAAAATTCAATCTGGGGAGGTTTTAAAATTTTCTGGGTTTTATGTCTGTCACTCTAGGAGCAGGAGAAGAGAGGAGACATAGTTGCATCCCTGAGGCTGCTTCTTGAGAGCGTGAAAGTTGAGAGGGTTCTCAACCAGACAGGATGTGGATATTCCATACTGCTGAGACTGGAAAAAAACATCAACAACTACCTGCTCATTCTCACACGACTTCAGCTCAGTGTAAGAAAAAGCCACAGTGACAAGCTCACAAAATCTCCAAATAGAAATGTATAGTTTTCCTGGTTAAAATAAGTGTACATACGGTGCTGTAAATGAAAAGCATTTATAAAGTTTACTGTGGAGTTTCTTGATTTCTTTACCATATTTTAAAAGTTTCCATTAATAAGATGACATAGTATATAGTAGGCGACGATTTAAACTCTGACCTGCTAATCACAAAGCTGGCTGGACAGTCTGTCTTTGCCACGCATACTAAACACATCCCAACATGTGGTGTGCTGATAAAACTTCACACATCAAGGGAACATGTGTTGATGGGCTTTGCTCTCTCACTAGACTGTAGTGATTCAGAAGCATTATCAGCCTCCTTTGCTGTGCAAATATCCTGGTTTCTCAAAAATCTGTTTCCTTCTGGAACATCAGTGTCCTGGAAGTGATGATGTTATGCGGTGTGACCCAATCTTTCCTTCCTCAGGACATGTAGAAGATAGCACTGCATACTTTCCTAGTGAGAACAGGAAGAGTTTGAGATTGAAGAAAAAAAATCTTTCTTTTATTATGCCTACGTGAAACTGAGAGGCATACAGTAGTCAGTGTGTCTGTCTGTGGCTGTGTGTATCTGTCCGTCCGCCTCTCTGTGTCAGCTCACCCGGTTAAAATTAGGTGGAACTAAAGGCTTGTATCATTGTATCACTATATTTTCTCAACTTTAAATTTGCCAGAATTTTGACATAATGCTTTGTTTTTGAAATAAACACAAAAATAGCTCACCTTTACCGTCAGTGGAACAGTACTGCGCAGGTGCACCGCCTCACTGTTTCAGCTCACCCGGTCAAAATTAAGTGGAACTAAAGGCTTGTATAACCAGAGTGGTGGCTGAGCTAGTAGAGCATCTGCCCCACAACTAGGAGGCTGTGAGTTCAAATCCCAGCCAGATCATACCAAAGACCATATAAAAAAAATGGTACTTTCTGCCTTCTTGCTTGGTGCTCAGCAAAATAGACCCAGAAAAGTTAACACACAGAGCTGCCAGATGACTCCCCCCCCCCCCCACTGTAGCTTTCACTACTTACAGTAGTTGTGTGGCCTAGGGTCAGTAAAACAGAGATAGGTGCCACCACATGTTGTGGAAGGGATTAACTTAAAGGCTTGTATCACCATATTTTCTCGACTTTTAATTTGCCAGAATTTTGAAATAATGCTCTGTTTTTGAAATAAACACAAAAAAGCTCACCTTTACCATTAATGGAACGGAACAGCGCATGCGCCCGGAAACTCCCGCCAGAGGAAAGTACTCAGCAATCTGCCAATACTGGGTGAACAAATGTCCATCTTTTTGCCCATCTGTTTTCTTCCCTGCCACTAAACAGCAAAAGTTCCTTTTCGTCCTGATTGTCATTGTATTCACGTACGTACGTCGCTTCTGCTGTTTAAAACGTCTGCCGCTGTGCTCTTCTTCTGTATTTGGATTGCAGCTGTTCAAATCAGTTTGGTGGCTCTTGGCTGCTGCCGACAGCATGAGAATGTGAACTGCAGATTATTTTCACTGCCTATGTGTGTACTCCAAAACTACTGGATGGATTCAGATGAAATTTTTACCAGAGGTGGTCCTTGGGCTAGAGAGGAACCCGTAATATTTTGGTGATGATCCCAGAATTTATACTTCCACCAAGGCTCTTATCTTCTCACAGTGTTTTAGGAAGACTGCTCCAAAACTACTACATGTATTTAGATAAAATTTTTACCAGAGGTGGTCCTTGGGCTAGACAGGAACCCATAACATTTTGGTGATGATCTGAGAACATATACCTCCACCAAGGCTCTGGCACCGAGGCATCAGCACCTTGGTGCTTTCTATTTGTGAAAGGATTTTCAGAGTTTTTAGCTCATTATGGCAAAGCTGAAAGCTAATGCAGTGGTGCGGCATCCGTCGTCCATCTGTCTGTCCACATTTCACGGGAATCGCTACTCCTCCTAGACCAGGGGTCTGCAACCTTTGCCAACTGAAGAGCCATTTTGCCTGTTTCCGACTAAAATAGAAGTGGCTGAGGGCTGCAACAGCAATTTCACCTTTTAAAAAAAATAAAGATTATGCTGTTTATAAAGTTTTTTTATATATACATAGCTCTGAATATTATGTGGCATTAATGAATTACTACAACAGTGGGAAAAAAAAACTGTCAAGCTTTATATATCGCTTCATTCATGAAATAAGAGTATTACAAATACTGTATATTACAAATTGTTTTGTGCTGAAAAGGCTATATTTGAATATCTAACCGTATTTTTTTGGTATAGTTTTTTCATCATCAGCACATTCATAAATTGTTTAAATCTGAAAAATATCATCC
Organism: Pholidichthys leucotaenia; assembly: GCA_020510985.1. NCBI lineage: Eukaryota > Metazoa > Chordata > Actinopteri > Cichliformes > Pholidichthyidae > Pholidichthys > Pholidichthys leucotaenia. The sequence continues at coordinate 266,796,978 of CM035846.1, read as the reverse complement.
ATCTCCTACTTTCAATAGTGATCACATAGCTTTAGTTACTGATATTTTAATAAAGTAGAGATGAAAGTTTTATTTAGAAGAAGCTACTTTTCATCCTTTTTATGTTTCCTCATAACGCTCCTTCTTCAAATGTATTAATATAAATCTGTATCCTTCACCTGTTCTCTGGACTCTTAATTTGACAACTAGTGGATTAGTTGCCTGATATTTGGTTGTCTGATATTCTTATTTATTTATTTTGGAATAAAACAAAACTTTAAAAATCATTTGGTGCAAATTAAGCCAATTAGAAATAATTACAGCAGAGTGGAAAAACATTTAAAAAAATACCTTTCTCTGCTGAACTAAATGTTGGTTATAATTTTAAAAAAAATGTGTGACATTGATAAACAGTCTGCACATATAATTCATTGTCCAAAACACCACAGGTAACAAACTAGCAGTTATCCTACAGACAAAAAGCTGAAAACATCCTTAAAATAAAAGGCTCACCTCTACAGCACTGTCAGAGAATCTTCTCTCCTCTGTTTTTTTATTTACAAATTGAGTGAAAACGTTTGGTTGGAGGTCTTATTTTAGGCAAGTATATCCTGTTGACAGCATTTCACAATAATAGCACATAACAGACACAACCATTCTTAAAATGGAATTGCTGAAAATTGCTTTTATTTTTACATGACACAGGAAGTATTGAGTTGTGATGGTGAAAATAATTCACATTAATTCAGACTTCGGTAATGTCTGGTGAATTCAGCATTTAAAATTAAATTAAATCACCCTTTATTGTCATTCAACCAATCATGTACAGTAGAACGAAATTGTGTTTCTCCTATCTACAGTGTTAATCACACACAGCCCATATATTGAATCAGAGGGGCTGCTGCCATGCAAGGCGCCGCCACAGATTTCCCTTCTCCATTCCATTATTGCTGAGCACCAAGCTGGACGGCAGGAAGTTCCGCTTTTATATGGTCTTCGGCATGACCCGGCCAGGATTTGAACCCCTGCCTCCCGGGTGTGGGGCAAATGCTCTACCAACTGAGCCACCACTCCGGTTTATAGCGCAGGCAACTAATTTTAAGGTTACTGAAAGGATTCAAGGATTGTTTCTCATTTTTAAGGACAATTAAGGTGTTGATTTTTGATACTCACAATTAAGACTCCCCGTGTCTGCATGGGTTTACTCCGGGATTTCTCCGGTTTCCTCCCACATGCCAAAAACATGCAAGTTAGGTTAATTGGCATCAAAAAACTGGGGATTCTAAATTGTCCTTAGGTGTGACTGTGAGAGTGAATGGTTGTCTGTCTCTCTGTGTTGGCCCTGCGATGGACTGGCAATCTGTCCAGGGTGTACCCTGCCTCTCGCCCAAAGATGCTGGGATAGGCTCCAGCACCCCCGCGACCCGAAAAGGATTAAGTGGAAGAAGATGAATGAATGAATGAATGAATGAATGAATGAATGAATGAAGACTTTTTACGGACATGCAGACACTAATGAGGTGGCTGTTTTTCTCCTTGTTTGTGTTCTTGAGGAGAAATTCTCTCCACATAACAACCATACATGAACGCAAATGAATCTGTCCTCAGAATTAAACTCTCTATTTTCCTCTGTGATTTTACTTTTTCTGGATCTGTTCATGTCTTACTGAGGGTGGGGAGGATAAGCATGAAGCTGCTACTCTCCGTGCTCTCCACATGCGCTGCACAGAGAGGCCCAGAGGCTCTCCGTGCGTGTGAGCCGCTGTCGAATGTGACATAAGGTTGACAACATAATAAATAATTTAAAATATATATATTTTACATTCATGAAAGTATATGTCTCTGTTGAGAAATGTATCCAATAAACAATAATTTGAAAAATAAAATAATTAAAATGAACTTCATTAATTTCCATATGTTTTGAGATATAACTGCAGGGAGTCACAGCATGGGGGCTGAAGGGCCACATGCGGCTCTGGGGCTGCAGATTGCTGACCCTTGTCCTAGGCAGTTGCCTTGATGCTCACCAAACTCACTCACATGATCCTCAGGTAGGTCTGCATCCAGGTTGTGCTCAAGGTCACTATCGAGGTCAAAGGTCAGGATACGTGATTTCATGAAAATTACTCCTCCTCCTAGGCAATTGTCCCAGTGGTCACCACTCTCACTCACAAGGATCCTGAGGTGGGTCTGCATCCAGGTTGTGCTCAAAGTCAAGGTCAAGGTTAAAAGGCTAGAGATCTAGGCACTTTTGCAATTTCAGAAAAATCTCTACTCCTAGGCAATTGTCTCGAAGTTGACAAAGCTCACTCACAATGATCCTCAAATGGGTCTGCATCCAGGTTGTGCTCAAGGTCACCATCATCCTCAAAGGTCTGGAGATCTGGGCACTTAGGTGATTTCATGAAAATTACTACTTCTCCTAGGCAATTACCACAATGCCCACCAAACTCACTCACAATGATCTTCAAGTGGGTCTGCATCCAGGTTGTGCTCAAGGTCAAATTTCAGGAGATCTCGGCACTTATGTGATTTCAGAAATATTGCAGCTCCTCTTAGGCAATTGCCTCGATACTCGCTACACTCACACACTATAATCCTTAGGTCGGTCTACATCCAAGCTGTGCTTAAGGTTAAGGTCAAGGTCAAAGTTCAGGAGATCTAGACACTTTTGTCATTTCAGAAAAATCTCTACTCCTAGGCAATTGCCTCAATGTTGGCCAAAGTCACTCACAATGATCCTCATGTGGATCTGCATCCAGGTTGTGATCAAAGTCAATGTCAAGGTCAATGGTCAGGAGATCAGGCGTTCTGGGCTCTTTTGTGATTTCATTGCTACTCGTCCTAGGCAATTGTCTCAGTACTCACCAAACTCCCTCACAATTACCCGCAACTGGGTCTGAATCCATGATGTGCTCAAGGTCATTGTCAAGGTCAAAGGTCCGGAGATCTGTTCACTTATGTGATTTCAGAAATATCGTAACTCCTCCTTGGAAATTGCCACGATGCTCACCAAACTCACTCACAAATGATACTCAGATGGGTCTGCATTCATGTTGTGCTCAAGGTCAAGGTCAAAGGAGATCTTAGTGCTTATATGATTTTATTAAAATAGTTACTCTTTCTAGGCAGTTGGGCTAATTACTGTTACATGAGAGGGAGTACGGCATAAATAAACATAGTAACTGCGGGTAAGATACGTGGAGGGCATTAGAGTATCACACCCGTAGTTAGTATATTCATGATACTGTAATGACCTCAAGTCTAATATTGCTCCTATACAACAGTTCCAGCAAGCACAGTTTATTAAATGACAGCAATACTGGACAAAATATTATGATTTGTTTGTTTAACCAGTTATTTTGTGCAGCTGAGAAAAAAATAGTCCCTTCTAAATGTAGCCAGTAACTGTTGCTAAACATCCCAATAAGCATGAAGATGTCTATTGTCATTTAACACACATGTAAACAAATTAAATATTGTCAAGTGCAAAAGTCATTTTTTATAAAACATATGCCTGTTGAGTTGGTACTGCAGAAGACCTGAGATCAAAACCTGGCCATTGGCCAATGCCGGTAGCTAGCCGATGGCTAGTAGCTAGCATGCTAGCGATTTCTTCAGCACACTTCGCTCGCTTTTCTTGGCATTTTCAGATGAAACAGAGAGTCTATCACCACAAAAGCATTGTGGTTTTACTGTGTTATCCTTGTTTTTGCTTTTCTCCAGATTGCCCAAGTCAGCTGATGAAATTTTTGCACACCGGGAGGTTTCTATGGAAATAGCCTGGCCTCTTCCCTTCTCCTCCTCCTCTTCTGATGACCATTAATAATTTAACGCAAATGTTATATTCGGAAAAATGTCCATTGTTTTGCTGTATTCCATTAATGTTGCCTTAAAGTACTGACCAGGAGTCAACAGTAAATAACGGTTAGCAATTAACGATTATTAGAACACCTTTGAAGTGAAGTGGTACATATCCAGTGAAAGTTGGAGTGCAATTATTGTGGATTTTAGTAACTCCTGGAATCCCTATTGTTCAATCAAATTGCTCGGTCGGAATTAACTGTTGTATAATTCTGAACAAACTCACACACAGTGATGAGGTTTAACTGCTTCCAGGTTGAGCTCATGGTCAAGGTTATTGTCAAAAGTCAGGAGATCTGGGCATGTATGATTTCACTAAAATCTTTACTCCTCCTAGGCAAATGCCCCAATCTTTGGCAAACTTATGCGCAATGATCTTCAAGTGAGTCTGCATCTAGGCTGTGCACAAGGTCAATGGTCCACAGTCAAGAGATCTGAGCACTCGCAGGGTGATTTCATCAAGCCAGAATGAGCTACTCTGTCATTGACGGTCTGGTTTATATAAACACAGGGATTATGTTTGTAAAACTGGGGCTCATTTATAGTATTTCTTAGTATTATGATTCAAAAACATTTGTGGCCTCCAAATTTTTAACCATACTGTTTCTTTTATTAATTTTAAATGGCATCACTTTTGCTCATTGTTGTGCTTTTTGTTTGGACCAACAGGGGCCAGTGGTGACTCCCTCATTGTCTTGTGTTCCACGAACCACCCAGAGTCTCAGAACTTTCCTAAAAACTTACAACGGGCTAATCTCAGTCAAACTGGAGAGGTTCATGATCGACCTAGAAGACAGATGCACGAATTCCCAGTAGCATAACGGTTACTCACAAATGGGAGGGTTCTTTTCACCCCTGCAGGAATCCTCTGAAGGAGAACAACAGGGTGGGGCTTGATTTCTTGCACAGACTTTCTAAAAATCCCTCTGTTCAGATGTCTCACACAATTAAGAAATGCACCCTTTTCCTCTGGCCTTAAAGAGAAACTAAGCTGGACAGTAATGAATGACCATAATATCACTGATTATGAAGATAAATGTGTTGTGATAATGCTGTTACATATCACTGAAAGGTGATTATGAGATCAAAATCAAACAGTCAAGTTGGGTGTTTGCTTTCATGCTTTTGTACCAGATTTTCGTTTTAACAGGTACAAACAGTAGTCATCTTGCTTATGCTGCTAAATGTTGCTTCACATTTAGTGAATTGCAAAGGTGAGTAACTCCATCTCCACAAAGTAGAAGCCCTGTCCCAAATTTATTCCAGCCATTCACTGTCTTTGCTGATTCTGATAAGCACAGCTCTACAGCCAGGTAGACAAGCTCATTATTTCCACTTTTTAGAGCTGTGCTTATCACAATCCGCTGGCTCAATGACTGGGACAAATATGGGATAGGATTTTTACCCATTTCTGTTGAATTATATTATCACATGGAAAAATTAAGAATAATGGGGACTGTGCTAACACACTACTATGCACTTCTGTTACGAATTTAGAGGAATGACATATTTATTCATCTCTTTGCACCTCTGGATCTCATTTTGTTTACATTTTTATTGATTAATGTATTCAATCATTGTAGATATGTTCCTTTTCACAGTAAAATACAATTTTCTTCCTACATAAATGGATGTTGAGATTGTTCATTTAAGAGGGCAATTATTGACACAGTTTAATAATGCAAATACTTTAATAATACAAAAATAAAACTCATTCAGCACATATTAAACTGTTATGTGGCACATGGTTTGAAAGGATTTAAAATGTTTATGAGAATATTCAGTGGGTGAGTATGTGACTTCAAGAAGGCTATCATAAAATAGAACAAAAAAGGGAAATCTGTTAATCCATTCAAAGCGATATACCACAGAATCTACCAAACTGGGGTAATGCAAAGTCTGGTTGTGCAATTAAAGATATATCAACAGAATAAGAAAATGAAATGTCAAAAGTCTTCAGCTAATCCAAAACACTACACTGAGGGTACTAAAGAAAGAGAGATAATATTTTTCCTGTATTCACTTCTTTCACTGGCTCACTATAATGCAGAACTGAAATTAAAATCCTTTTCCTCACATATAAAGTTCTGACTTTCCATAACTGTCCCAACAGAGCTCTCAGTTCTGAGAGTGCAGGATTCCTTGTCATTTTCAAAGTCTCTAAAGGTACAATTAAGGAACTCAAGGGTTAAATGAATGAAAAGTACAAATAGGAGGTAGAGCTTTTAGTTATCAGCCTGGTTCTGCTGGAGGACTTTTGATGTGAAAAGTTGGAATGCACTGATTCAAAACTGGTATCAGATGTCGGTTCAGATATGATTCAGATCATTGACTTTATACCTTTTAATTTTATACTGTTGTTGGCTCAACAGAGTATCAGTTTTGGCAAACATCAGAGTCAAGATATTATTATGGGATTGGTGGCCAGATCGGATTGGTGTATTTCTCCCCACGTTTGCCAAGTGCTTGCTTGGATGGCAGGAGTTGTTGATCTCATCTATGGAAAAAGACATTTGACACTAGAGAAATATTTGGACAAGCAAATCCATATGGACAAAACATATTTAAGCCTATCTAATACATACTTAACCCTGTAATGCCTGACCCAAGAAATAATGGACAGAAAATTCTAATTTTTTTGAATCTGAAATCTTTATTTGGCCCATAAAAAAATGTAAAAATAATAATAATTTGCATTTTTTTTTGTTTGTATCATATATGATACATCAGGCATTACATGCAATTTGGGCAATAGCAAGAATTTTTATCCTTGGCCATCTGTAACATCTGCATCTTTATTTTTTTTATACTTTCAAATTTCATCAGTGACAAACTGCTTGAAATACATGTATGGTGTTATCAAAGATGTCCTGTCCTTCCTTGATGGCAATTTGAGTGACATAGGCAGATGATGAAGTGGAAGATAAGGATTGGACTCCCAGTGCAGAGCATGATGAAGAAACCTCAAATAGTAGCAACACGGAAGATAAAAGTATTGACCATAGGATTGAAGAGGAACTGGAGCAGTGTCAGCAATTTCTCAAATCGATCTCACAACAGCCAAGAAATAGAGGGTGTCATGTTTGGGGTATTGGGCTTGTTGCTACGAGCCGTCTGATCTCTATACGACCATTGCAAGAGTTTGTTTTATGTTTCCAACACCCAGTTGAACTCGTTTTTGGTGAGAGTTGGACTTTGCCAGGGCTGCCTGTTGCCACCGATCTTGTTCCAAATTTTTATGGACAGGATTTCTAGGTACAGCCAAGGAATGGAGGGTGTCATGTTTGCTGACCACAGGATCTTATCTCTGCTGTTTGCAGATGATGTTGTCCTGTTGGCTTCATCAAACAATGATCTACAGGTCTTACTGGGATGGTTTGCTACTGAGTGTGAAGCGGCTGGGTTGAGAATCAACACCTCCAAGTCCGAGTCCATGGTCCTCAGATTGAAAAGGATGGATTGTCCTCTCCGGATTTGTTTAAGTACTGTATCTTGGGGTCTTATTTTCCGTTTCCGGTTCCGCCGGACCGGTGGCGCCACACGAGTAGGCTGCCCGTTGCAACAGCCTTTTTTTTTTAAATCTTCCTTCTTCTTTCTACACCTTTCACTCTGTATATATATCACGGACGCACGGATCGCCCCGGGGGTCTCCCGGGTCGGCGGACGGAGCCACGGTTTGCAGCGGGAGACGTTACAGCGGGGAGGAGCTAGTGCTAGCTAGCACTTGGCCGCCGCCCGGTGCTAATGGGAAACTCGACATACCGGGAGCTGTAGCGAAAACGACGCGGGTGCCGGGCTGGAGTTTAGGCGGCGTGCAAGAAATATAAGACAGAATAATAAAGAGCGATGGCAAGAACCAAGCAGACCGCCCGTAAAATCTACTGGAGGAAGAAGCCCCCCAGGAGACAGCTAGCCACCAGGGCTGCTCGGAGAGGCGCTCCGGCCACCGGCAGAGTGAAGAGGCCTCGCCGTCACAGGCCCGTGGCTCTGAGAGAGATCCGTCGCTACCAGAAATCCACGGAGCTGCTCATCCGTAAGCTGCCCATCCAGCGCCTGGTGAGGGAGATCGCTCAGGACTTCAAGACCGTCCTGCGTTTCCTGAGCTTCGCCGTCATGGCTCTGCAGGAGACCAGCGAGGCCCACCTGGTGGTCTCTTCTTCGCTAAGGGGGTCACCATCATGCCCAAAGACTTCCAGCTGGCCCGCCGCATCCGCGGAGAGAGAGCTTAGACTTTCTGCTGCACATTCACCAACCAACCATAATGCTCTGCACTGTGTCTATATATATACATTTATAGTAATATGGACATATGTTTACTAGATGTTGTTTTTTCTTGCCTTCTGATTGTTGCTCTGAGTGTTGCTATCCCTGTGCTGTTGCAATCCTGGAATTTCCCCATTGTGGGACTAATAAAGGCTTATCTTATCTTATCTTATCTTATTCACGAGTGAGGGCAGAATGGATCGGAAGATCGACAGATGGATTGGAGCAGCATCTGCAGTGATGCGGACATTGTACCGGTCTGTTGTGGTGAATAGGGAGCTGAGCTCCAACACAAAGCTGTTGATTTACTGGTCAATCTACGTTCCTACCCTCAGTTATGGTCATGAGCTTTGGGTAATGACCGAAAGAATGAGATCACGGATACAAGCAGCTGAAATGAACTTTCTCCATAGGATTGCTAGACTTACCCTTAGAGATAGGGTGAGAAGCTTAGTCATCCAGGAGAGGCTCACTGTAGAATCGCTGCTCCTCCACATAGACAGACACTAGTTGAGGTGGTTTGGGCATCTGTTCAGGATGCCTCCCGGATGCCTCCCACTTGAGGCGTTTTGGGCATGTCCCACTGGGAGGAGACCCCAGGGCAGATCCAGGACATGCTAGAGAGACTACATCTCCCAGCTGGCCCGGGGACATCTTGGTATCCTCTCTGAAGCGCTGGAGCAGGTGGCCGGGAAGAGGCAAGTCTGGACTTCTCTGCTTGAACTGCTGCCTCTGCGACCCAGACCTCTGGAAAAGTGGTAGAAAATGGATGGATGGATGGATGGATGGATCTCACGATATCCCATTAGCAACCTTGGGGTACTCTGTGTCCACTTCCCAGTAGGTTCTTACACTGGGCATCTGTACTAAACCTCTGAACATGTACATACCAAGAACCTGCTTGATTTCTTTGACAGTTGTTTACTGAATTTCCCTGTTTCTGTACACTGAACAGGTTTGTTTGGTCTGCAATTAGCTGTAACATTTTGTCAGTAGCAAACTGCTTGAAATACATGACTGGCTTACACCAGGGATGGGCAGTGAGGGCCATGCCACTACAGATTTTCTGTTCCACTTAATCTCTTCAGCAGGTGTTTGCACTGATGAGCTTCAAGGATTGCTAATTAGAGAAAGCAAGTGCTGAAGAGACTGGGTGGAACAGAAAACCTGCAGTGGAATGGCCCTCACTGCCAATCACTGGTGTAAGCCAGTCATGTATGTCAAGCAGTTTGCTACTGACAAAATGTTACAGCTAATTGTAGACCAAACAAACCTGTTCAGTGTACAGAAACAGGGAAATTCAGTGAACAACTGTCAAAGAAATCAAGCAGGTTCTTGGTATGTACATGTTCAGAGGTTTAGTACAGATGCCCAATGTACGAATCTACTGGGCTACGGCCAGTGTGTATATTGAGCCTGTTTTCTCAATAAAGGTCACTTCGTTGTTCGGCACAACATGGCTCATGTCTTGTCTTAATAAAAATAACATTTGGCGACATCGGGTTAAACCATGGGGGCATGTGCAAGACCACCTCCTCCATTCTTGGAGTCTCCGGGTGTGCTAGCTACACCGTGGCGTCGCTGGTTGGAGGGGTTTGAGGACTACATTGCCGCAGCTGGCTTGGGTGGTGCCGACAAAAAGAGATGGAAGAGCATGCTAATCCACTGCATCTGTAAAGAAGGTCAATGTGTGCTTCACAAGCTGGGTAGCATGGGCTCTTTGGATGAGTGCTTGGGCAGGACGGACACATTTTTTGTTGAACACTGTAACATCATGGCTCGAAGATACAGATTCTTCGACCACTGTCAGCAAGTGGGTGAGTCCACTTAGCACTTTCTTATGGAGCTCCACAGTCTAGTGAGCATGTGTGCCTTCGGACCTGTTGAAGAAGAGCTAATTCGAGATAAGCTAGCACATAGCACGAGCAACGAGTGGCTAAAGGAGAAGCTATTGCTAACTAAAGACAATTTTTCATGGAGCCAAGTAATGCAGATGACTAGCCAAATCGAGTCGGCTACCCAGCTAGGCTTGCAAGTACCAGCTAAGGAAAACCTAGCTGCCCAAGGGAAAAAGTGCTACAACTGCAGGTGTGCTAATCACCTGGCTAGGGTTTGCACCAACGCCAGCAAGCCAATGGACTCGGGGCCCAGGGGCATAGCATCAATGTGTGTAGCAGGTGCCAAGAATTGGCCGCTAAAGTGGTATGTTTTACAGCTCGACAAAGTCGATGTGCCGCTTATGGTGGATTCGGTCGCTGGTAAATCCATACTGAGCATGTCTACGGTAAGAAAACTTTTCCCGAACAAACCTATTAAGGCGGGTGCTGTGAAAATGTTTGGCTACGGGCAAGCTAAGATTGGCATGGTGGGCAAGGCCAGTTTCTCGATAGTGTGTGGGTCAAAAACTATTCCCGCATTTACCTTCCAGGTTTCGCGCCAGGGGACGGACTTGTTGGGAATTGACGTATTGGGAGAGTTAGGATTCTCCATCACGGACCCAGCGGGCTCGACAGTGTTGACTGTGTCTCCAGGGTGGCATGTTCGCTGGCCAGCATTGTTTGCGGGCCTGGGTTGTGTGAAGACTTTCAACCACTGCCCGCTCATCGATCTGGGTGTGACGCCCAAAATCCAACCGTTACAGCGGCTTCCCCTCACCCTGTGGGATGACGTTACAGCGGAACTGAATAAATTGCTTAAGGCTGGCATTATCGAGAAAGTGGATGCCTCACCGTGGATCTCAAACATTGTGGTGGCCAAGAAGAAGATGAGCAGCATCCGACTGTGCATCATCCTCAGGGTGGTTAATAAAGCGATCATCACGGACAAATATTCATTGCCCACGATGGAGGCACTCACTGCGATGTTCAGCAGCTCTACAGTGTTTTCGAAACTGGACCTCCGCCAAGGTTATCTGCAAGTGCCCCTCCACCCAGCCAGTCACAACCTGATGGTGTTCGTGACCCACATAGGTATTTTCAGGTACACCCGCTTGCCTTTTGGCCTGAGTTCGGCGCCAAGCTGTTTTTAAAAAATTATGTCTACGATTCTCACCAGCCTCAGGGGTGTGGTGGTGTACCTGGACAATATTGTGGTCCACGGCACGTCACGTGTGGCACATGATGAACGCTTGGAACGAGCAATGGAGGTGCTGCTGGAGCACAGGGTCATGCTGAATGGGGAAAAGTGCATCTTTGCAGCGGTTTCCATTGAGTTCGTTAGGTTCCGGCTATTGGCTGAGGGCCTGAGCCGTCTGCACTCGAACGTGGAGGTGGTCCTGCATCTCCCCGACCCCACAACGCCTGCGCAAATCTCCTCGTTGCTGGGCATGGTGAACTTCTACGGGCGTTTCATTCCCCATTATTCAGAGACTATCGAACCTCTCCGAGCTCCCCTGAAGCAGGATGCTCCATGGCAATGGACTCCGGCCTGCTCAGCAGTGGTCGCTAAACTGAAGTCTCAACTCACCACCCCGCCAACATTGGTGCACTTTGATCCCAAATGGCCCACTTTTGTGACTTGTAACACGTCTGGGTCAGCGGTGGGGGCAGTTATGTCAAGTGCAAACTGGTATGGAGTGCCCAGTGGCGTTCGCATCGAGGTCCCTCGTGCTAGCGGAACAGAGGTACACCGTGGGTGAGAGAGAGGCGCTCGCATGTGTTTGGGCATGCGAACGGTGGCACATCTATCTCTACGGACGCTATTTTACCCTGCGCACGGACCACCAGGCGCTGACTTCACTGCTGGAGACAACTGGTTTGGGACACAGGCCCCTGCGGATCCACAAGTGGACGGAATGGCTGCAGGCCTACAACTTCACTACTCAGTTCACCCCTGGCAAAGAAAACGTAGTGGCAGACCTCCTGTCCCGTGCTACAACCATCACCGCACAACTGGGCGACAACGATTCCTTGGAGGTAGACCTGATCAACATATTGCACGGGCCCCTCCGGGACATGGTGTCACTCCAGGAACTCCAGGCAGAGTCGGAACGGGACCTGATGTTGTCGCAACTTTGCTCTTTCATCGGGGGAAGGGGGGCATGAAAATGCAGGGTGACCTGGCACCTTTTCACAGGTTCAGGGATGAACTGAGTTGCTGGAATGATGTGTGTGTGGCGAGAGGACACTGCACGTTGATTCCGGTGTCGCTGAGATCATGTGTCTTGGCTATGCTCCACGAGGGTTATCTGGGGGTGGTCAGGGTGAAACAACGTTGCAGAGACTTGGTTTGGTGGTCTGACATTGATAAGGACATTGAGACTCTGGTTAAGAACTCTGTTCCGTGTTTGGGAAGCGGGAAAACCGGCATGTCACCTCTCCCGCCTCTGTGACCACTACAATACCCGGAGGGCCCTTGGAAGTACATCCAATTGGACATCTGTGGCAAACTGCACACAGCCCCCACAAACAGCTGTTTTCTGCTGGTGGTCTACGATCTGTTTTCAAAATGGCCAGAAGTGTTGCCCACTAACTTGGTCACGACGGACGCGGTCACCAGTTTCCTGTCATCACTGTTCGCCAGGTGCCATTGCAACAGACAGTGGCCCACAGTTCACCTCTAGGGGGTTTGAGGAGTTTTTGGGTGAAAGGGGCATGGAGCACATTAGAGCCACGTTTTATCACCAAGAGGCCAATGGGGGTGTAGAACATTTTAATAAGACACTGAAAAACGGTCTTCGGGCCAATCTGGCAGACAGCTTCACGTTCTCTGATGCCCTTCAAAACACGCTCCCCCACGACAGGGCGACGGCCCATGCCATGGCGGGGTGCTCTCCAGCAAAGCTCATGCTGGGGCATAAATTACATCTGTCCCTGGACCGGCTGTGGCCCCCCACGACCTCCCCTCAGACACAGATCCATCACAAGACCAGGTGGTTGCCAAACAGTGGAAAATGAAACGACATTTCAACAGGGAGCACAGGGCGCGGGCTCATGGACTCGATGTGTTGGACTGGGTCAGGATCAAGCACCCCAACCATACACAAAAGCTGCAACCTTTCTGGACGGAACCAGTGCAGATCATGAAGCGGCTGGGCCCGGATACGTTCAGGCTCTTGGACGGGTCACGGTGGCATTCTAGCTGCCTCAGGAAGTTGTTGCCAGCCCAGGGTCTGGAAGCTGCAGCGGATGTGACTGATGAGGGTTGGGACTTGTCTGATGGGGGTGTTGGGGACTCTCAGGTGCGGCCGACGGAGCCTGGAGCAGGTCCTCCGCCTGTGAGGTGCTCAGCTAGGATGCATCAGAGGCCCAGACACTTCGATGACTTTGTGGTAGGCCTAGCTTTAGCTGAAGTGTGTTGGTCATGGGCGGCAGAATAATCCGTTTCAACATGAAAGGGTACCCTGGCAGTCTACCCAGGTGCCCATTTAGCTCACTAGGCCTAGTAGTGTGTGTGTGTGTTCAAAAAAAAAAAGATGTTTAAGAGTATTGACAAATTGTGTGTTCTGTGTTGATACAGGGGTTTTACTGCTAAATTTAAGAGGTTGGGGTGGCTTTTGTTCTTACTGTTTTGTAAGGGGGGGTGGGGATTTGGCCCTTGGGGCTTGCCGTAGCCGACGCCAGGCAGTGGACATGGTGACATCAGTCAGGCTAAGGCCAGTGTGTATTGTAGGAAGAATTAGTTATAAGTATGATCAGGTACAAGGATTATTTAATTTAGACTTAGAGGTGTGTGTGTGGAAATGGAGGTTCACTTCGTGACCACAAACACTCACAAACAAGAGGAAAACACTCGTAGGGGCACTATTCCATACTTGGACAATTTATTAATAACTAATCCTTGAACCTTTCATTAACCAGTCTCAATATTCGTGAATTCTTCTGCTGTGACCCAGGAAAGCACACACACAAAAGAAATCAAGCAGAAACCTCTATATACCATTGACAGTTTTAATAATCAAACTCAGGTTAAAAGACGTTACATTAGATAGATATATAGATAGATAGTTTATTTCGAAAACAAAAATATAACAAAAACAAGCAAATGGCAAATGCAATAAAGTAACAGTATACACTGTTTGAAAGGGAGAAGGAAGAAGTGAACACTTATTAATTCCATCTCCTCTTTTCCATAGATACACCTATGTGAATTTTATACAAATTACCACCTTTAAGACCCCAAGTAAACAATTTACTGTATTTTTTACAAATCAACATTAACACCCATCCATTCTAACATACAATGAAGTCCATACATCAAAACCAGCCTCAAACAACACAGATATACACAGTGCTGTCCCACCCACCATTCCATAGTGTCCCATAATGTCCCAGAGTGAACATAATGAATCGTACATATAAATACTACCCTTCTAACATATATCCTTTCAGCAAATGGTGCTTATACCTCTTTTTGAATTGATTTCTGTTTGTACATAGTTTCAGTTCCGGCTCCAGACTGTTCCACAAATCCACCCCACAGACAGATATGCACATACTTTTCTTGGTTGTACGTATCTTGGGTTTTGTAAAGTTTAAGTCTCCTCTCAAATTATGATCATTGTCTCTTTTTTTAAATATTTTTTGTATATTAGTTGGGAGTTGATTATTAATTGCCCTGTACATTACTTGTACTGTCTTAAATTTAACTAAATTGATGAACTTTATGACATGTGACTTTAAGAACAACGAATTGGTATGGTCTCTATATCCTGCATTGTTTATTATCCTTATAGCTCTTTTTTGTAATGTGCATATTGACTGTAGGTTGGTCTTGTAGGTGTTTCCCCAGACTTCTACACAGTAGTTAAGATAAGGTAAAAACAGTGAATTGTACAATAAGACCAATGATTTATAGTCCAAGATGTGTCTTGTCTTCCCCAGTATGCCTATACATTTTGCTAACTTGGCCCGGATGTGACTGATGTGAGATTTCCAGCAGATTTTATTGTCTAGCGTCACCCCCAGAAACTTATTTTCCTGTACTGTTTCTATTCTGGTATCATCTATCGTTACCATTATTTCATGATTTATTTTATAATTTCCAAACACCATAATCTTTGTTTTTTTTTAGATTAGAGATAATTTATTTTTGTTGAACCACTGCGTTAATTTTTCCATTTCAGTTGTGACCACCTCTAAAACCTGCTGCAAATTCTCACCAGTGCAAAGGATATTTGTGTCATCCGCAAACAAAATAAATTTCAGAATTTTTGATACTTGGCATATGTCATTTATATACAAAATAAAGAGTTTGGGTCCCAAAACTGACCCCTGGGGCACACCACAAGTGATGTCCATGAAGGGTGATTTGTGCTCTCCAATTTGTACAAATTGTTGTCTGTTACTTAAATAACTTTCCACCCAACTCAGTCCTACCCCTCTTATCCCATACCTTTCCAGTTTCCTTAGTAGTATTCTGTGGTCAATGGTGTCAAAAGCTTTCTTTAAATCTATAAATACTCCTACAGCAACCTTTTTTTTTTTATCTATACAACTAGTAATTTCTTCTATAAGTTCGATCAGTGCCAAAGATGTAGATTTATCTGCTCTAAAACCATACTGGCTATCTGTAAGGAGGTTGTGTTTTTCAGTGAAATCATCCAGTCTCTTAGTGAAGATTTTTTCAAGTATTTTGGAGAATTGTGAGAGTAAAGAGACTGGCCTGTAATTTGTGAAGCGATGACTGTCTCTTGTTTTGTATAGAGGTGTTACTTTTGCTATTTTCATTTTGTCTGGAAATTTACCAGTTTGAAATGACAGGTTACAGATGTGGGTGAGTGGCTTAACAATTCCCTCAATTACTTTTTTCACTATTGTCATGTCAATTTCATTCCAGTCCGTTTATTTTTTGTTCTTAAATTTACTCACAGTCTCAATAATTTCCTTTTCAGTAACTGCACCCAAAAAGATTGTGTTTGGATTTCTATCTTCTATTTCATTCACAGAACCACTGTGGTTTGTTTCTGGTGTCACTATTGATTTTGCTAATTCAGGACCAACGTTTATAAAAAATTTATTGAAACCACTGACCACATCTTCCATATTATTTATCAAACTGCCATTTTCGATAAAATATTCTGGATAATTTGCATTCTTGGGACGATTACTAATAATCCCACTGAGTACTTGCCATATTCCTCTTATGTTATTTTTGTTATCCTCTAGTATTCTGTTGTAATATTCTTTCTTACAGGTCCTCATTATAGTAGTAAGCTTATTTTTATATCTTTTATATTTGATCTCAGCTTCCACTGTTCTGCATTTAATGAATTGTTTATATAATGTATTCTTCTTTTTACATGCATTTATTAACCCCTTGGTGACCCAAGGAATATTTTTTTGTTGTTGTTGTCTGTCACTGTATTGTTTCATAGGACAGTATTTATTGTACAATGATTGAAATATTTGTAAAAATTTATCATATGCTCTATTTATGTCATTTTCATCATAAACTATCTTCCAATCTTGTATTAATAATTCCTTTGTCAGTAAATACATTGATTCTTCGGTTCTTATTCTTTTATATTTAATATTTTTGGTATACTTTTTCTTCCTATAATCACATTGATAGACAACAAAAATCGGCAGGTGGTCACTGATATCATTCAATAAAAGCCCACTCATGATATTATTTTCCATAATGTTTGTGAATATGTTATCTATTAGTGTGGCACTGTGTGACGTGATTCTGCTAGGTCCGGTAATTGTTGGATGTAAGCCCATACTGTACATTGTGTTGATAAATTCGTCTGTCAAACTATGTTGTTTTGAGTTCATCAGATCTATATTGAAATCCCCACAGATGAACATAACTTTATGAGTTAGTTTTGCGTACATTTTTTCCATCCGGTCCTTAAATAAGTCAATGTTTGATCCAGGTGTTCTATATACACAGCTCACTACTATATTCTTCACATTGTCCAGACAGATTTCTATTGTAATACATTCAAATAAATCATCCACAGTTACTGTCAGATTTTCAACAACCTTGTATTTCAAGCTCTTGTCAACATAAATTGCAACTCCTCCTCATTTTTTCACTTTTCTATTTATATAATTTAATTCATAGCCATCCATGGTAAAATCCACTCCTTTCTCTTCACTGAGCCACGTCTCTGATATTGCCACAATATTGAAGGGCTCTTTAAACTGATGTAAATAATCTTTAATGTTATTAAAGTTTGCATAGAGACTCCTGCTGTTGAAGTGGATCATAGAAATATTGAAATCAGATGTGACCATTGTGTTAAATTGTTCATCAGTGTAATAATTACAGTCATTATTGATTGAGTTAAATAAATTATTATCAGGGTCTATGTCATATTCTACGTCCTAATTCACATTCAATTGATTTGTAAGCAGGTGAAATGATCAACAAGTATCAAATATCATATTAACTGGTAACGGATTCCTGAGCATAAAGTCTATAGTTAAACCCTTGTGGAAACAAGAGAAACCAGATTTTGAATTTGTAACTGTAATGCAATGGGAGACTGTGAAGTAACTGTTACAAAAATATACATAAAATTGGATTCAATTTTATGGAGAAAACGATAAAAGCTGATTATATGAAAAAGGAAATTCTGAGTTACTCTAAAAAAAAAAGATTATTGAAAAGGAGAATATTATTTTTCCTTCAGCTTTATAGCTCCTATCATAGCTTATGGACTAATTTTTAACATGAAAAATTGGTCATATTCAATTAGAATTAGACATCACATTTAGCCCAGCAGATAGAAAGTTGGAGTCTGGCTTACGAACAGCTGTGTCTTCAGAGTCCAGCGATGATCTTGAACGCCAGCAGATGGCAAAAAGGGGAAAAGACTGCCCGCAGTCCTTCCCAATTGTGGCAACAGTTCTAGCTTTTACAGACTAAGCAGAAGGAGATTTTAGTGGGCATGGTCCAAAAAGAAAGCAGTCCTTTGTCTGTAACCAACCTATAGAATGAAAGGGGGCATCGTCCAACAGAAATGGCCTGGTGATTGGCTGGTACCAGTCAGATGACTGGCATAAGTTTTTAGAAGATAAACACACATATTAACTGTGAAATTCACATTACATACTTATATATAAAATCTAAGTTAACTTCAGTGATTCATGACTAACTTTCAGTGAGCATGCGCTTTTATAAACTTGTCCTTCTATAATTAACATGCATTAGAAAAAGGTTCATTTAAGCATTTTCAAACATGCAACACATTTAAAATCAATGATTAATGAAACATTTCAATCCCATCATTGTCCAACATAGGTCATCTTCAACAGTGTTCAGAAAAAAGAAAATAATCTGAGAATTGAGAGTTTTTGTTAAAAGGAAGTCATGTCATTCATTAACCCCAGTTCAGCTTGTAGAGGCAACAGCGAGCATATTCCAGAGTTGTCCAAAAGGGGGTAATGTTGAGCAGTGGATGATTCCTAGAGACCTGTGGAATTCGGTCAAGGTATCTGGGATGTTTCAAACAGTACTTCAAGCATAAAACTGCCTGGTTGGGGAGGAAGTTCCGGGATTTATGATTGCAGACTAATCCGTTCCTGGCACGAAATGGGATCCTTAGCGTCCCTTTTACCATGGAATGTGTTTTCAAACTGGTTCTTAGGTGAAGGAAACAATTCTTGACCAAACTTTTGGGTGAAACAGTTTCTTTAAGGTGAAGAGTGATTTTATAAATTGGAGCCAAAGGAATTGATGCTACAGTATATTGAGCCTGTTTTCTCAGTAAAGGTCAGTTTGTTGCTCGGCACAACATGGGTCACGTCTCACCTTATTAAAACATAACAGTATCCTGACCTGGTATTGTGATGATCTGCATATTGACTTGGTAAGGATTCATCAAAACATTGTTTTATGGACTATGGTAGACATAATGCATATTGCACCAAGAAAAAAGTACAAAGACAATTGGGGAATTTATTTTACAGTTTCTTTTTTTTTTTTTTTTGTCAGACAAAAATGTAGATAACAGTATGGGTTTACTCCGGGATTTCTCCGGTTTCCTCCCACATGCCAAAAACATGCAAGTTAGGTTAATTGTTATCAAACTGGGGATTCTAAATTGTCCTTAGGTATGAATGTGAGAGTGAGTGGTTGTCTTTTAAGATGGCGGCAGCGCGCACGGACGCAGCGGCCCCTCTTGGCATCAGCGAGTGTGAGAGTTTTGATCTTCCCAGACGTACATTCTGTAAAACTTACAACCGTGAGACCTTATTAAACATCAAGGTACTGCACGCTGCAAGAATCGCGGCGATCGGTTGTGACTTGGACATTCTACGCCAGCATGGAATTCTGGCGGAGTCCCCGCTGGAAGCTACCCAAGAGAGGAGGAGGCGTAAGCAGAGCGAACGCAAGCAAAAGCGTGGGAAAAGGGCCGGGATCCATGCTAGGCTAAAGGCTAACCCCTCCAGACCAGCGGTACCGTCGCTCATTCTCTCTAACGTCCGCTCCCTCGAAAACAAGCTGGACGAGCTGCGTCTGCTGAGAGAAACCCGGAGAGAGTGGAGAGACTGCTGTGTGCTTGCGTTCACTGAGACATGGCTCCACAGCAACATTCCTGACGAGGCCATTCAACTGGAAGTTATGGTGATGTTCCGTGCCGACAGGGAAACAGCGAGCTCCGGTAAGAGCCGAGGGGTGGGGTGGGCTATGCATCCATGTTAACAAGAACTGGTGCGTCAATGCCACGTTAGTATCTAAGCACTGCTCTTCATTGGCAGAGTTCCTTATTGTAAATTGTCGGCCATATTATTTGCCGAGGGAATTCAGCAATGTGTTTGTAGCTGGTGTTTACATAGCGCCGAGCGCTAATGCTAAAGCTAATGCTAAGAAGGCACTCGGGGAACTGCACAATACGATTAGTGAAATCCAAACTTCACACCCGGACAGTTTTGTGGTGGTTGCGGGGGATTTTAACCACACCAGCCTGAAGACTGTGCCCCCCAAGTCTAAACAATGTGTAGACTTTAAGACCAGAGGAGAGAATATGTTGGATTTAGTGTACACAAACACAGATGCATATAAGGCGATACCCCGCCCCCATCTCGGCCTTTCTGATCACATATCCGTGATGCTGCTGCCTGCCTACAAACCTTTATTGAAGCACAGCAGGCCAGCTTTGAAACAAATTAGAATTTGGCCAGAGAGTGCAACCTCTGCACTGAAAAACTGTTTTCTGCGCACAGACTGGGAGGTCTTCAAAATAGCAGCCTCCCAGGAAGACAAGACAGATGTGGAGGAGTATGCTGATACGGTCACCAGCTACATCACGAAGTGCACAGAGGATGTCACTACAGTGAAGACCATCACTATGCGGGGTAACCATAAAGCCCTGGATGACTGCAGAGGTGCGCTCGCTGCTTACAGCCAGAGATGCAGCCTTCAGAGCGAAGGACAGGATCGCCCTCCACTCAGCCAGGTCTGCGCTCTCAAAGGGAATTAAGGCGGCAAAGCGCGCCTATGCGGAGAAAATCCAGGGACGCCTCTGTGACACTAGGAACACCAAGCAGATGTGGCAGTGAGTTCGGACACTGACGGGCTATAAGTCTAGGCAGGGGGTCGATGATGACGACGCTTCGCTTCCAGACAGGCTTAACGACTTCTTTGCACGTTTTGAAGCATCAAACTCGACAATCAGAGGGAGGGCTGGCCCACCCCCACCATCGGTCGGACCAGCTTTCACCATCAACACAGCGGACACACGGAGGACCCTAACCAGAGTCAACCCACTCAAAGCTGCAGGTCCGGACAACATTCTGGGACGTGTGCTCTGAGACTGCGCGAGCGAGTTGGCGGATGTCCTGACTGACATTTATAACATCTCCCTGAGCCAGGCCATCGTTCCCAGATGCTTCAAGACCTCTATCATTGTACCGGTGGCAAAGAAACCAGTTGTGTCCTGTTTGAATGACTATCGTCCTGTTGCACTGACACCAATAGTGATGAAGTGTTTTGAACGGCTTGTCAAACCACACATTACAGCCTGCCTCCCTGCATCACACGACCCACTCCAGTTTGCGTATCGTTCAAACCGCTCCACGGAGGATGCTATAGTCACCACCCTACACTCTGTCATCACCCACCTGGACCAGAAAGACACCTACGCCAGATTCCTGTACATTGATTTCAGTTCAGCATTCAACACCATTATTCCCCAGAGACTGATGGAGAAATTACTCCTTCTCGGTCTGAACACCGCCACATGTCTCTGGATCCTGGATTTCCTGACTGAGAGACCTCAGTCTGTCCGGGTTGGAAACAACATCTCCAACTCTGTCACGCTGAGCACCGGATCCCCTCAAGGCTGTGTACTCAGTCCACTGTTGTTTACACTCCTAACATATGACTGTGTATCCAGACACGAGGGGAACCAGATTATTAAGTTTGCAGACGACACCACGGTGGTGGGACTTATTCAGAGGGATGAGGAATCAATGTACAGGGAAGAAGTGAGAGACCTGGAGGGCTGGTGCAGGGAGAACAATCTGGTGCTCAACGTGGACAAAACAAAGGAGATGATTATCGACTTCCGGCGGTCACAGCTTGAGCATGTCCCCCTCAGCATCGGCGGCCGTTTAGTGGAGAGAGTGAAGAACATCAAGTTCCTCGGAGTGCAGATCTCGCAGGACCTGACCTGGAGCAAGAATTCCTTGGGGATCAGGAAGCGGGCTCAGCAGAGACTGCACTTCTTGAGGAAACTCAAACAGGCCTCTCTCCCCATCTGCATCAGCAGGACCTTCTACAGAGGTGTTGGAGAGTGTTCTGACGTACTGCATTGCTACATGGTACTCCAGCTGCAGTATGTCAGACAAAAAAGCCCTGCAGAGGATAGTCAAGGGGGCTGAGAGGGTAATTGGAGTCTCCCTCCCCTCTGTCCAAGAACTTTTTCAGAACCGTTGTAGGAGCAGGGCACTGAACATTGTCAAGGACCGTTCTCACCCTCTGCATAAACACTTTGAACTTCTTCCATCTGGTAAACGATTCCGGAGCATCAGAGGCAGAACCACCAGACTGATCAACAGCTTCCTTCCACAAGCTGTCAGGATGCTGAACAGTTGACCCGGAATCTCTCATACACACTACTGCACCTATGGACATTTTGTATATTATTTGTATATTATAGTTAGTTAGTTTTTTTTTTTTTCCCCGAAGTATGTCTCAGGGATGTGTGAATGGATGGGGGGTGGGGGTGGGGGGGTGAAGCTATGTGTGAGTGTGTCTTAAATCATGCTGCTTCTATTTATATGGATGCCGAGAGAAATGCAATTTCATCTTGCCTGCACTACAGTTGTATGTACATATGACAATAAAGTTTGATTTGATTTGATTTGATTTGTCTGCCTCTCTGTGTTGGCCCTGCGATGGACTGGCGATCTGTCCAGGGTGTACCCTGCCTCTCGCCCAGAGATGCTGGAATAGGCTCCAGGCCCCCCGCGACCCGAAAAGGATTAAGCAGAAGAAGATTGATGGATGGATGGATGGAAAAATGTAGATGTTTGTTTTTTTTACCTTAGCATGTTTTGACTGACACCTGCAGTCATCTTCAGAAGCGTCAGCTCATCGCTGTGACATGTTGAAATATGTTGAGGTAAAAAACAAACTTCTACCTTTTTGTCTGACAAAAAAACTAAATTAATTATTGGAAAAGAAGACAAAATGAACGTACCTGAGTATTTAATTAGGGAATTTACCAGTAAATATTCCCCTTTGTACCTGCTGTATCAAATTTACTATTGTATTTTTTTATAATGTATTTTTTTTTATAATAGATTAATAATAGGTTGCATTTATATAGTGCCTTTCAAGATACCCAAAGCGCTTTAAATGAGTCTATTATTCATTCACTCCACAGACAGACAATGGTAGTGGTAAGCTACTGCTGTAGCCACAGCTGCCCTGGGGCAGACTGACGGAAACGTGGCTGGCAATCTCCGCCAACGGCCTCTCACTACCGAACATTTATACACATTCATACCCAGTGTAATTCTTTTTTTCACCTATACATACATACACACACACACACATACGTACATATATATATCATCATCATCATCATCATCATCATCATAGCAGTCTGTCGTGGGCGACAATGACTGTTTCATTTAGGTCTGATCAGATTCCTCCACACAGCTCTGTCCTTAGCCTTCTGCTGCCAGGAACTATATATAGTGTAACGTCAGGGCCATTTTAAGGGAGCCAGGGATTTCCCAGCATGCTTTGCCAGTTTGAAACGTTACTGTGTGTGTTAAATGTGTTACTTCTGAGTTATACTGCTGTGTCATTATAACTGCATTATAATGGCCCAGCAGTGTTTAGCAGGATTAGGGCAAGATGTATCATGTGTGTGTAACCGTGATGTAAACAGAGGTCTGTGAGAATGACCTCCCCGGTTCTGTGTACTAAGTTGCAAGTTGGGGGGTTGGGGTGTACAAAATAAATCTGGTTGATCAGAGCCATCTGCTCCATTGTCTTTTTGTTTGAACCCTGCAAACGTCACACTGGTGTCAGAAGTGGGATCTCCTGTCCAAAGCAGTAATGGGGCGCTGACATCGGGACGATGTCGAGAACCAGAGGGGAGTAGTGTAGCGAACTCAATATGAGCACCCTACTTGGCTTGCCAAGTGGGTTGACCCTATTGGCGACACAGGTAGGGTACAGGACTCCGGAGCGGGAGGCGTGAGTTCGAATCTCCCGGTGGGACGTCGCCATGTCGAGCAGCACGTTACACTGGTGTCAGAAGTGGGATCTCCTGTCCAAAGCCAGGAGTGGGCTATGGAGCAAGATGAGGATCCAGGCGGAGGTACAGCGGCCGGAGCGATTCATCGCTCAGCCGGGAACGGAGTGTAGAGCTGAGACGCCGGCCCCTGGAGAGCTTCGCCGCGATGGACGGAGCAGAGCAAACCAGCCCCGTTTCCCGCCCTTTTCAGGGCAGGACGGGCTGGCGATTCCAGAGCGACTAGGAGCAGAAATCGACCGAGAGATGACAGTCTCATCCACCCAGCAGCGGGCCAAGATTCCCCGCTACAACGGCGAGACCCTGTTGGATGACCGCCTGGCCCAGGTCGAGCTGGCTGCCGCGCTGATCATCAGAGGAAACCACCGTGCTGAGAGCGAGTGGAGGAGGAGCTACGGCAGATCACAGCAGCGCGTGCACGAAGGAAACAGCCGTGGCGACGCGAGGAAGGACGGCTTCCGCTGCACAGAGCCAGGGTACATGGCATGGTACCGCCCCGCACACAGCGCACGACAAACTGGCCCCTCGCCGACGCTAAATTAGAGCGAGGTGGCATGGACGGGGAAAAAGCCGCCTCCTGCAGATGCTTCCCCTGGCAGATGACGTCACAGAGGCGCAGGAGCGACGCAGCGGAGCGAGCAGGACGAAGATGCGGCCACTTTCCAGGCGCGGCAAGGGCTGGACGCATGGATGCGGGCCAGCGGCCGTCTGGGAGAACTGGCAGCAGTGGGAGTCGGCCGGAGCGGGCCTGGGACTCCCGCTGCCAGGGAAGGGACTGTGCGTGGTCCTACAGAGGCTGTCAGATGTGTCCATCCGCTGCTGATGGCCAAACCGGAACCCTACCCCAACCAGATGCTCTGACCGAGACTCAGATGGCCCGTGCATGCTGCCCTGGCACCGGGCTGACTCGCGTTGGATTTCTGAAAGTGGACTTTGAATTTTCTGGGGACAGAAACCAGTCCAGGGGGGGGCAGTGTAACGTCAGGGCCATTTTAAGGGAGCCAGGGATTTCCCAGCATGCTTTGCCAGTTTGAAATGTTACTGTGTGTGTTAAATGTGTTACTTCTGAGTTATACTGCTGTGTCATTATAACTGCATTATAATGGCCCAGCAGTGTTTAGCAGGATTAGGGCAAGATGTATCATGTGTGTGTAACCGTGATGTAAACAGAGGTCTGTGAGAATGACCTCCCCGGTTCTGTGTACTAAGTTGCAAGTTGGGGGGTTGGGGTGTACAAAATAAATCTGGTTGATCAGAGCCATCTGCTCCATTGTCTTTTTGTTTGAACCCTACAAACGTCACACTGGTGTCAGAAGTGGGATCTCCTGTCCAAAGCAGTAATGGGGCGCTGACATCGGGACGATGTCGAGAACCAGAGGGGAGTAGTGTAGCGAACTCAATATGAGCACCCTACTTGGCTTGCCAAGTGGGTTGACCCTATTGGCGACACAGGTAGGGTGCGGGACTCCGGAGCGGGAGGCGTGAGTTCGAATCTCCCGGTGGGATGTCGCCATGTCGAGCAGCACATTACAATATAAATATATATATAGTGAATCTGTAAGGTTTTCTTCTTAAATGCCAAATAGAAACTTTTTTTCTTGTAAAATTGTAACTACATTGATAAAATTTTGGAGTTTTTGCAACTTTTTTCTCAAGATGTTTTCATCTTTCTTGTAAATTTGTGCTGTGTCCCCTGTACTATACGGTTTCTTTTAAAAAAAATTTTTTTTCATTACAAAAATGCAACTTTTTCTTTTGTCTATCTTGAGAAGTTTTTTTTTTTGGGGGGGGGGGTGTCCAACGTTACTGGTCATGGCCGAAAGGATCTATCATAAAGGATCACCCCATTATTGTTACAGTTCTCTTTCCAGTAGTAGTCTACTGAAGTGTACTCATAGCCTATTGATATAAATCGTGATTAAATAAGTTGTTTTCATTGAATTAGAATACCTCCTCCTACGGTACCCGTTAAAGAGCCCACACGTCTTTTTTAGACCGATTTTCAACACACCTGTCCTGACGGACCAATTACAGGAAGTTACGTCACCTGAGTCAAGTGAACGACAGGATTAATGGCAATTAACGGCGGCTGGAATGCTGCCGAGCACCACAGCAACGGAGCGCAGGTTAAGCTAGCGGAATTAGTGCTGCACTTTTTTTTTTTTTTTTTTTTTTGAGCTTGGTAAAGTTAGCGTTAAATTAACCAACTGCCATGTCAGAAAATGCTCCATTACTGCATTACCGACTCACCGCCAGCACCAGCCCGCAGCCGACCGACGTGTCCAAGAGCTTCGGCCTGGGCGCCGACAACCGACGCCCCGCGGACAAAAGAGCCCGAAAGCTCGGGGTGGTGTCTGGAGTCGTTATCCCAACCTTGCTGTCCATGTTTAGCGCTGTGGTGTTCCTCCGAATCGGTGAGTACCTGAGAGCACATTTAAAGACGTCACAAGATTGAAGAATGCATGCAGTATTGCTCATGTAGGCTTGCCAGTAGCTCAGGTTTAGCCTTGTCGGATAAAAAAAAAAAAAGAGCTGAACAATCAATTTAAGCGTTTTTAGGAAGATCACCCAGTGACAGAAGTGAGTAAATCATGTTCTGTTAAAAATAGTTACTTGAGTCAGTATTAAAACGCCACACGTAATACCCTCTGCGAACCAAGCCATAACATAAATGCTGATAAAATGTCTCCTGAGAATAGAATTAACCAGAAGAGCATTGATTAAAAATGATTAATAGCTATACATTTCTGAAACAAAAGATTAGAACAGGGGTGTCAAATTTAAAGAAGGGCAAAATTTAAAAACTGAGGCCAAGTTACAGGCCAAATAGCTCCAACATGGATTTAAAGAATGGAGATTATCATAATGCTATCCATCCATCCATCTTCTACCACTTTTCCGGAGGTCCGGGTGGCGGAGGCAGCAGTTCAAGCAGAGAAACCCAGACTTCCCTCTCCCCCGCCACCTGCTCCAGCTCTTCAGAGAGGATACCACGGCGTTCCCAGACCAGCTGGGAGATGTAGTCTCTCTAGCGAGTCCTGGGTCTGCTCCGGGGTCTCCTCCCAGAGGGATGTGCCCAAAACACCTCAAGTGGGAGGCGTCCTGATCAGATTCCCATACCACCTCAGCTGGCTTCTTTTAATGTGGAGGAGCAGCGGTTCTACTCTGAGCCTCTCCCGGATGACTGAGCTCCTCACCCTATCTCTGAGGGTGAGTCCAGCAATCCTATCCTGGCAGGATTGCTGTCATAATGCCGAAGAACTTTATTGCTCCATGTAGGACTTGGCAATATGGCCTAAAAATGAAATCCCCCTAAACTTTTTTCCACGCCACATTCTATTTTTTTATTTCACTGGATATTTTGGTATTGGAGACAAGGAATTATTTCAAATTCCCCCTTTAGAGGTCCCCCTTTCTTCCCCCTTTAGAGGTCGCCATAGCAGATCCTCTACCTCATCTCACCCTATCCCTTGCATCTTCCTCTGTAACACCAACCCTTGCCATGTCCTTCACTACATCCATGAATCTTCTCCGTAGTCTTCCTCTTTTCCTCCCGCCTGGCAGCCCCATCTTCAGCATCCTTTGTCCAATATATCCACTATCCCTCCTCTGCACATGTCCAAACAATCTCAGCCTTGCCTCTCTTACTTTATCGCCAAACCACTCAACCTGAGCTGTCCCTGTGGTATACTTACTTCTAGGGGTGGGAGAAATAATCATATTTCCAATGTGTCTCAATTCAGACATGAACAATTCTGAATTGATGCATAATGTCAAGATTCTGATTCTTAAATATTAGTTTATAACGTAATTAATTCTGAGGGAAGAAAAAAGCAGAACCCGGAAATGCAAAACTGTAGTGTCGGATATTTTGATGTAATGCACGACATTTCCAGCCCAGTGCTAAACCTGACGTGATCTCTGTGAGCAAGGCTGCAAACAAGCCAATCCAAAACTCCAAAAACAAAATACTACACCAGAGTACTGAATGTCCTTTAAAATTTGGTTTTACTTGCATTATATATATATATATATATGTCGGAACATTCTTCACAACAATATGTAACTGAGCAAAGTGTCTTTTTTTTTTCCCTTTGTTTAACATAACTTACATTATCAAGTTTATCCACATGGGCTGAAATGTTTCAGTTTACCACACAGTTAAACTTGGCGGTCTAATAAGTGACAGAAGTATAATTTGTCGCTTATTTTTGTTTTGTCTACATTCCATCAGTTGTTTATTTGACGAGCCACTCGCTCTTATTTTGAAGGGTTGCAAGACCGGGTAGGAGCTCTTATTTTGAAAGTTTGTTCGACAAGTTCATTCACTTAGCGAACGACTGTGCAGAGTTCAGACTCAAAATGTTTATCTTCTCCTGGCTGTCCCCCGTTTCCTGTGCTTAAGGTGAGCCTACTTTTACTTTATCTTCATCTCTGCTCGCTGCAGTTTAGATCTCTCTGTGAGCATGCAGGGGCCGGAGCAGCCGCACTGAGCTAGTGAGCGTCCGCTTTCAGACTTTAGCAGTGGCCAAGCTGCAGACAGACATGTCTCGCAGCAGCAGCAGCTCATATTAACGTGATAAGTATTTGAATACAATCATTTATGTATTGCAGGTGGCGAAATGTACCGATACAACAAATATATTTGGTATATTGCCCAGCCCTAACTGAAAATATACTGCTTTAAAAGTACCAGTTGTCACATTTTGAGGGCCAGAAGTAACAAAATTAAATGAACAGATGCACTATTACAAGGTTAACGGATAAAATAAATCCATGAACACACTGAAGCACAGGAACCATGAAATTAATATATAGTGAAATAATTTTGTTTAAATGAACAATTTAACAGGTACTTGTACGTATTTCATAAATTATTTCCAATTTTAAATAATTGACATTTGATTAAGAATAAGGGGGGAAAAATGCATTGAGAGTCATAATCGGCTCAAATCGTGAGGGGACTAAAGATTTCCACCCTTTCTCATTTCTAATCCTGTCCTTCCTAGTCACTCCAAATGAGAATCTTGGCATCGTCCCCTTAGGCACTTCCAGCTCTGCCTCCTGTCTTTTTGTCAGTGCCACCATCTCCAAACCATACATCATAGGTCACACTACTATCTTGTAAAGCTTCCCTTTCACTCTAGCTGCTATCCTTCTGTTGCAAATCACTGCTGACACTCATTTCCACCCACTCCACCTTGCCTACACTCTCTTCTTCACCTCTCTTGTGAATTTTCCATTGCTTTGGACGGTTGACCCCAGGTATTTACTATTGGGAATAAAATGTGAAACTGGCTTTCATCAACTCAAACCTGAAACAGAATTCTTGGCAGTTACTGTAGTTACACAGCAGTGAGTGGCAAACTCATGTGGCAGCTTTAGTTTGTATGCAGCAAAGCATAAAAATCACACAAAAATATTTAGCCATAGCAGTACACAGTCCCTCATTACTTTAGATGTTAACACCAGACTGTTTACTTGACTATAGTGATGTGGTGTTAAGGGCACACGAGTGTTGGACTGGTTCTGAGCCTTTAATTTTATTTTTTTTTTGTCAACTAATACAAGATGGAATGATGAGATTACTGTAGCTCTCCACGATGCAAGCAGGCACTCTGTACAGCTGTGACTGAATACCGTTTGTGTGTGTTTTACTGCCTACACCCTAATGCTGCTACTAATTTTTGCCACCCAATCTTATACAGAATTGTTGGTACCTCTCTGTTATTGAAAGAAAAACCCACAATGGTCACAGAAATAGCTTGAATCTGACAAAAGTGGTAATAAATAAAAATCCTATGAAAATTAACCAGTGAAAGTCAGACAATGCTTTTGAATTGTGGTTCAACATTATTATTTTAAAAAACAAACTCATGAAACAGGCCTGGACAAAAATGATGGTACCCCTAGAAAAGATTGAAAATAATGTGACCATAGGGACATATTCAACCAAGATGTCCTCTAATTAACATCACAGGTGTCTACAAACTTGTAATCAGTCAGTCGGCCTATTTAAAGGGTGACAAGTAGTCACTGTGCTGTTTGGTGACATGGTGTGTACCACACTAAACATGGACCAGATGAAGCAAAAGAGGGAGTCTCAGGAGATTAGAAAGAAAATTATAGACAAACATGTTAAAGGTAAAGGCTATAAGACCATCTCCAAGCAGCTTGATGTTCCTGTGACGACAGTTGCACATGTTATTCAGAAATTTAAGATCCACGTGGCCGCAGGAGGAAACGGATAATACAAATGGTAACAAAAGAGCCCAGAACAACCTCTAAACACATTCATGGTGAACTCCAAGGTCAAGGTACATCAGTGTCAGATCGCACAATCCGTCGTTGCTTGAGCCAAAGTGGACTTCATGGGAGACGACCAAGGAGGACACCACTGTTGAAAACAAATCATAAAAAAGGCAGACTGGAATTTGCCAAACTGCATGTTGACAAGCCACAAAGCTTCTGGGAGAATGTCCTATGGACAGATGAGACAAAACTGGAACTTTTTGGCAAGACACATCAGCTCTATGTTCAGACGCAAAAATGAAGCATAGCAAGAAAAGAACACTGTCCCTACTGTGAAACATGGAGGAGGTTCTGTTATGTTCTGGGGCTGCTTTGCTGGATCTGGCAAAGGGTGTCTTGAATCTGTGCATGGTACAATGAAATCTCAAGACTATCAAGGTATTCTAGAGAGAAATGTGTTGCCCAATGTCAGACAGCTTGGTCTCAGTCGCAGGTCATGGGTCTTGCAACAGGATAATGACCCAAAACACACAGCTAAAAACACCCAAGAATGGCTAAGAGCCAAACATTGGACTATTCTAAAGTGGCCTTCTATGAACCCTGATCTAAATCCTATTGAACATCTGTGGAAGGAGCTGAAACATGCCGTCTGGAGAAGGTACCCTTCAAACCTGAGACAACTGGAACAGTTTGCTCATGAGGAGTGGGCCAAAATACCTGCTGAGAGGTGCAGAAGTCTCATTGACAGTTACAGAAATCGTTTGATTGCAGTGATTGCCTGAAAAGGTTGTGCAACAAAATATTAAGTTAAGGGTACCATCATTTTTGTCCAGGCCTGTTTCATGAGTTTGTTTTTTTTTTAAATAATTCTGTTGAACCACAATTCAGAAGTATTGTCTGATTTTCATTGGTTAATTTTCATAGAATTTTTATTTATTACCACTTTTATCAGATTCAAGTTATTTCTGTGACCATTGTGGGTTTTTCTTTCATTAACAGAGGGGTACCAACAATTTTGTCCACGTGTGTTTAAAAAAACAAAAAAAAGTCTGGAAAAACAGCAGTCTGTGTACAGTAATGCTACCCGTAGTGCAAATGGTAACAAAAGATAGACCCAGACCTCCCATAGTGCAAATAAAAATAAACGATGAGACCCAGCAATCATGTACAGTGGGGCAAAAAAGTATTTAGTCAGCCACAAATTCTCCCACTTAAAAGATGAGGTCTCCAATTTTCATCATAGGTATACGTGAACTATGAGAGACAAAATGAGGGGGGGAAAAAAAAATCCTGAAAATCACATTGAAGGATTTTTTAATGAATTAATTGGTAAATTCCTCGGTAAAATAAGTATTTGGTCAATAACAAAAGTTCATCTCAATACTTTTATATACCCTTTGTTGGCAATGACAGAGGTCAAACGTTTTCTGTAAGTCTTCACAAGGTTTTCACACACTGTTGCTGGTATTTTGGCCCATTCCTCCATGCAGATCTCCTCTAGAGCAGTGATGTTTTGGGGCTGTCGCTGGGCAACATGGACTTTCAACTCCCTCCAAAGATTTTCTATGGGGTTGAGATCTGGAGACTGGCTAGGCCACTCCAGGACCTTGAAATGCTTCTTACGAAGCCACTCCTTCGTTGCCCGGGTGGTGTTTGGGATCATTGTCATGCTGAAAGACCCAGCCACGTTTCATCTTCAATGCCCTTGCTGATGGAAGGAGGTTTTCACTCAAAATCTCACGATACATGGCACCATTCATTCTTTCCTTTACACGGATCAGTCGTCCTGGTCCCTTTGCAGAAAAACAGCCCCAAAGCACGATGTTTCCACC
This sequence comes from Pholidichthys leucotaenia, assembly GCA_020510985.1. Classification (NCBI taxonomy): domain Eukaryota; kingdom Metazoa; phylum Chordata; class Actinopteri; order Cichliformes; family Pholidichthyidae; genus Pholidichthys; species Pholidichthys leucotaenia. Next base: position 266,765,124 of record CM035846.1, on the reverse strand, counting down.
CCCATGCTTCACAGTAGGTATGGTGTTCTTTCTCCTCCAAACACGACAAGTTGAGTTTTTATCAAAAAGTTCTATTTTGGTTTCATCTGACCATATGACATTCTCCCAATCCTCTTCTGGATCATCCAAATGCTCTCTAGCAAACTTCAGACGGGCCTGGACATGTACTGGCTTAAGCAGGGGGACACGTCTGGCACTGCAGGATTTGAGTCCCTGGCGGCGTAGTGTGTTACTGATGGTAGCCTTTGTTACTTTGGTCCCAGCTCTCTGCAGGTCATTCACTAGGTCCCCCCATGTGGTTCTGGGATTTTTGCTCACCGTTCTCATGATCATTTTGACCCCACGGGGTGAAATCTTGCGTGGAGCCCCAGATCGAGGGAGATTATCAGTGGTCTTGTATGTCTTGTTGCTCCCACAGTCGATTTCTTCACACCAAGCTGCTTACCTATTGCAGATTCAGTCTTCCCAGCCTGGTGCAGGTCTACAATTTTGTTTCTGGTGTCCTTTGACAGCTCTTTGGTCTTGGCCATAGCGGAGTTTGGAGTCTGACTGTTTGAGGTTGTGGACAGGTGTCTTTTATACTGATAACGAGTTCAAACAGGTGCCATTAATACAGGTAACAAGTGGAGGACAGAGGAGCCTCTTAAAGAAGTAGTTACAGGTCTGTGAGAGCCAGAAATCTTGTTTGTAGGTGACCAAATACTTATTTTACCGAGGAATTTACCAATTAATTCATTAAAAATCCTTCAATGTGATTTTCTGTATTTTTTTTTCTCATTTTGTCTCTTAGTTGAGGTATACCTATGATGAAAATTGGAGACATCCCATCTTTTAAGTGGGAGAACTTGCACAATTGGTGGCTGACTAAATACTTTTTTGCCCCACTGTATACAGAAGAGTAGAGCAGTAATACTCACAGAACCAAGGATTGCACATGATCAGTATTGCAATGACACAGCAGCAGATATGGCATTTGTGCAAATGGTTGCAGTAAAATGCAGAGACATACAGCAGCAAATGTATTACTGTTGGTGTGCCAGTCTTTCTGTGCCAACAGCTGAGGTAGTATTATAATTTATTTTTTATTTATTTTTTTAAGATCATGTTGGACATTTAATAAATCACATGTTTTTAAATAAAACATTTTCCCCCACTTATTGCAGGTTTCGTGGTGGGACAAGCAGGACTGTATCATGCCATTGCCATGTTCCTGGTTGCCTATTTTATCATTACAATGACTGTGCTTTCTGTCTGTGCCATCTCCACCAATGGGGCTTTGGATGCTGGAGGTGCCTACTGTATCTTTTTTTTCCTCCAAGATTATATTTTCAGTGTTTTATCTTTAACAGTTTTTCCTGATCAAGATGTTTGGATGTGAAGGAAAACTCCTAAAGACTAGGGGAAAAAGACAACTGTGGTGCTTATAGGTCATCTGAGCACACTTGCACATGGCCACTTTTGACACTGAGTCATGGTGGAGAAACTGCAGTGGTCTGAAGATAGAATATTAAAAGGTCACCCTGGATGCCTCATCAGACATTTGGATAGTGTTTTGCTTTAAAATGTGGTTCAGTGACAGTTGTTTCCTCTAATACAGAATTCTTAAGAAAACTTGAGCATTATTATTTTGAATTTTGCCCCATTGCTGATGTGTCAATGTTAGGTGTCATACAGTGAGGAATCTTGCTTCAAAGAGACAGTTCACTATGGCATCAAAAATTTCTTAACTAACTTAATCCCCAGACATGATCAGCCGTGCCCTGGGTCCAGAATTTGGTGGTAGCATTGGGATCATGTTTTTCTTTGCCAATGTCTGCAGTAGTGCTCTCTACATTTTGGGCTTGGTTGAGGCCATCTTACAAACTTTCGGAGTACCAAAAGGTAGTGTCGTGAGTAAGACATGATGTGATCACTATGCATTTGAGTTTAAAAAAAGTAATTCTTCTTCCTTGTTTCTCAGAGGGTGTTGCAACTGTTCCAGGTCTCCATCAGGTGTTGCCATCAGGATACTGGTGGTCTCTGCTTTATGCCACTGCTCTGCTCTTCCTGTGTTTAATTGTTTGTTTGGTGAGATGTCATCAATGTTAGGCTTATGGTTATTGCTGGATGGAACTGAGACAAGTAAAGCTAGGTTTATACTCCACCTCCGTTCTATGTGTCTGCTTGAGCGTGAGGCTTGTGTGAGGGGAAAATCGCACCAGTCTTCAGTCCGCTAGGCTCCGTGACGCCCCTCCATAGCTGAGTGCCTGCAGCCCAAATTTTGTAACAACGTTGCCTCTGCGTATTGACTACACATGCGCAAGATCCAACCTCCCATTCATGAGGTGGTGCTACCGACACAGCATGCAATGTCAAAGTAAACGAAGAGGAAAATGAAGACACAGAAGCAAAAGCACACCATTATACCTTCTCCTCTTTTTCTTAGCTGCTTCTTCCACCAAAGGTAGTAAACACAGGAGCTCCTCTTCTCACCTATGTGCAGTTGTCTTTGTTGTTGCTAATGTACATGGCTGTTGCTTTTCTTCTGTTTTATATATCTGGTAAACAAACGGACATGGCAGGGCAATTGTGCTACTTATCGGGCTGGGGTGAAACTGCAGATAACACTTGACCTAGTAGACGAAAAAAAATGAAGGCTTTATAAAGCTGTGTGTGTACCAGCCATGTCCAAAATGTACATGCATCATAGACATGTAGAGCAGAGGTGGAGCATAAACAAAGCTTTCGGGTTTCAAGTTTAAAACTTGTCTTCTTGTTACAGGTGGGAGCCAATATCTATGCCAAAGCCACTTTTATTATCTTCCTCATCGTCGTCGCGGTGCTGCTCTCTATCTTTGTTAGTTTTTTCATCATGAGACCATTTGTCATTATTTTGCCACATACTTCTGCGTTGAACAATACCAGCATGGTCACTGCCAATTATACTGGCTTCTGGCTCCATACATTGAAGGGCAACTTATTCCGTAAGTATTTTGGATTTCAAAGGTTTCTCTCTGCTCAGACCTGTTTGAGTGTTTTATCATGTTCATTAATTCTGTTTAAAGAGAAAATCCAAAGGGTTGACTGATCTGTTGGCGACAGTGTTTCCTGTTTCTCCCTTTAGCTGATTACACAGGAGACTATACCACTGGTGCTATAATGACTTTTGCCACAGTCTTTGCTGTCATGTTCAACGGCTGCACAGGAATAATGGCAGGCTCCAACATGTCAGGTATAACTTTATTTAATTTGTTAATGCTTCCTCTTAATGTGTTTGTAATGGTAAAAAGAATAAAACTTTTGCTTTGTCAGGTTTTTAAGGGCCCCTTTATACTGCACAGAGATCATTGGGTGACCATTAAGAGGTCAAAAATTGTCCTGATCTCAACTCTTAAAGCCTGGAAAAAGCCATTTCTATGTAAATGTTTTGGCGATTGTGTGTTTTGGACTGAGTCAAAACTTTGAGACCTTGGAAATCATTGGAAGATCACTGAAGGATCATTGAGAGATCTAGCATTTTTAGATCACTCAATCTCTCAATGGTCTCCACCCTCGTGTAAAGGGAGTATATGTTCTGTAACAACATCATGGTGATGAATCTGTCTTATGTGCAGTACTCATTTACCAGTAATTGCTGAGAGAGTAAAACGAATAACCTAGTATAGTTGCATGGTATTTTTAATATTCCTACAGGATTAAAGGATTGTACAGTGACACAAGTGCAGAAGAGATTTTGAGTTTGTCATGAACCATTTTTCAAACCTGAAAGAAGAGACTTTCAACTGGGTGTCACTGACACACATGCATATTTTAGAAAAGCAGATTGTTAGCTTGTCTGGACTGAGATTTAGACAGGATTATGCATTCATCCCAGCAGTGCTGGTGTTGTTGGCATGGGAGGTGATAAACTCCATGTTAGTTTTTTTTTTTGATACGGATGACCCTTGGAATTTTTTTGCCATCACCTCTTGTTAGATGTAGTCCTTGATTAGACACAGTGAAATTGCCTCATGAATGGTGAGGATTAACCAGGTTAAACGGCTGGAGAGACTCAGTCAGGGGAAGGCAGCGGGCCCTGATGGCATCTCCGCCAGGATCCTGAAGACCTGTGCCAACCAGCTAGCTCCGGTATTGAAACACCTGTACAACCTGAGCCTGAGTCTGGAGAGAGTACCAGTGCTGTGGAAGACATCCTGCCTGGTTCCTGTCCCCAAGAAGTCATCTCCATCGGACCTGAACGACTATCGACCAGTTGCCCTCACATCTCATGTGATGAAGGTCCTGGAGAGACTGGTCTTAGCCCACCTGAGGCTGCAGGTGAAGACGTGGCTGAACCCTCTGCAGTTTGCATATCAGCCCCATTTAGGATAAGATAAGATAAGCCTTTATTAGTCCCACAACGGGGAAATTCCAGGATTGCAACAGCACAGGGATAGCAACACTCAGAGCAACAATCAGAAGGCAAGAAAAAAAAAACAAGCAAGCAAGAGCAGCTAATAAACATATGTACGTATTACTATAAAATATATATATATACACACACACACAGACACACAGTGCAGAGCATTGTAGCTGGATGGAATAATATATGAATATATGAACACACAGTGCAGAGCATTGTAGCTAGATGGAATAAATATGTAAATATATAAACACCCACAGTACGGAGCATTGCAGCTAGGTGGAATAAATATGCAAGTATATAAACACACACAGTGCGGAGCAATGTAGCTAGATGGAATAACATGTAGATATATAAATATATAAACACCCACAGTACGGAGCATTGCAGCTAGACGGAACAAATATGCAAATATATAAACACACACAGTGCAGAGCATTGCCGCTAGATGGAATGAAACAGCATAACCGTCTACCCAGCTATCCTGCATGGTATGATTATGTGCCCATACACACTCTCACCCTCCATAGCGACCGGCATGCTCCTAGTTGTATGCCGGAGAGGACCACTGTGTAAGTCTATTGCATCTTCTGCATTCAAAAAACTATTAGTTTGTTACGTCTTTTTTGCTATCTCTGCGAGCAGCCCTGCTTAGGTTGTACAGTCTGACAGCCGTTGGTAGGAAGGACCTACGAAACCTCTCGGTTGTGCACCTGGGATGATGTAGTCTGCTGCTAAATGAGCTCCTCAGTGCATTCAGTATGTCCTGCATAGGGTGGAACTCGGACTCCAGCAGAGATGACAGTTTAGCCACCGTCCTTCTCTCTCCTATCTCCTCCATCGGATCAAGGCGCTGCCCCAGGACAGAGCTAGCTTTCTTAATCAGTTTGTTCAGTCTCTTCCTATCGGCTGCAGTAATGCCACTGCCCCAGCAGACCACTCCAAAAGTGATGGCTGATGCCACCACCGTGTCATAGAATGACTTCAGCAGCGCCCCTTGTACACCAAAAGACCTGAGTCTCCTCAGCAGGAACAGCCTGCGCTGTCCCTTCTTGTAGAGTGCATCAGTATTGTGTGACCAGTCTAGTTTATTGTTCAGATGAATACCCAGGTACTTATAGGATGTCACCATCTCGATGTCTGTTCCCTGTATATTTACTGGTACTGTGAGGGGCTGCCCATGCCTGCGGCAGTCCACCACCAGCTCCTTAGTTTTCCTCGCGTTGATCTGGAGGCAGTTCCGATGGCACCAGTCCACGAAGTCCTGGATAAGCCCTCTGTACTCAGCTTCATCTCCATTGGAGATGAGGCCAACGATCGCAGAGTCATCAGAGAACTTCTGTAGATGGCAGTGTGTTGTGTTGTGTGAGAAGTCCGCAGTATAAAGAGTGAACAGGAAGGGAGCCAGCACCGTTCCCTGGGGGGCCCCCGTGCTACTGATGATCGTGTCGGACACACAGTCCCGGGTTCTCACAAACTGAGGCCGGTTCGTGAGGTAGTCCAGGATCCATGATGACAGGTGCTGGTCCACCCCTGCGCGCAGCAGCTTGTCCTTCAGGATCATCGGTTGGATGGTGTTGAAAGCACTGGAGAAGTCAAAGAACATGATCCTCACCATATTCCCGGGCTTCTCCAGGTGGGACAGAGAACGGTGAAGGAGGAAGATCACCGCATCCTCCACCCCAATGCCATGCTGGTAGGCGAACTGGAGTGGATCCATCGCTGGTTCCACCAGGGGGCGGAGGTGAGCAAGGAGCAGTCTCTCCAGGGTCTTCATCAAGTGGGACGTCAAGGCCACCGGTCTGTAGCTGTTCAGGTCTTTGGGGTGGGAAGTTTTTGGTACAGGTACCACACAAGATGTTTTCCACAGCTGTGGTACCCTCCCCAGTTTCAGGCTCATGTTGAAGATATACGTCACAATCCCACACAGCTGGTCTGCACAGGACTTGAGGAGCTTTGCGCTGATGCCGTCCGGTCCCGGCGCCTTCCTCGCCTTGATCTTCCTCAGCTCCGTCCTCACCTGGGTCCTGGTCAGGGTCAGGATGGGGGGCTGTGTGTTGGGAGTGGGGGGGTGTTGGTAGAGTGGGGAGTGGGCAGCAGGACTTGATTTCTTTAGAGGCAGCAGTGGTTGTTGTGCAGTCAGGGGGGAGGGCGGTTGGTCAAATCTATTGAAAAACAGATTCAGGTTGTTCGCCCACTCCCTGCCCCCTGTGGCCTGGGGGGAGGTATTCTGGAGCCCCGAGATGGTTTTGAGGTTTCTCCAGACCCCGCTGATGTCGCTCTGTTGCAGCTTGTCCTCCATGAGGACAGGAGTCTTCAACTCCAGGAGTTGAAGACGCTGTCATCTATCTGCTGCAACGAGCCCATCTGCACCTGGATGGCAGAGGAGACACTGAGAATCACTTTTTTTGATTTCTCCAGTGCCTTTAACACCATCCAGCCACTACTGCTGGGTGAGAAGCTGCGAGTGATGGGGGTCGACAGCTCTGTGATCTCCTGGATTACTGACTACCTGACAGGCAGGCCACAGTTTGTCCGGCTGGGCAGTGTCCTGTCTTCCTATCGTAGTAGTTAGTGACACGGGAGCTCCACAGGGGACTGTGCTCTCTCCTTTTCTCTTCACCTTATACACCACTGACTTTCAGTACAACACTGAGTCATGCCACCTGCAGAAATTCTGACGACTCAGCTGTTGTGGGGTGTATAAGGGGGAGAGGAGGGGGAGTACAGGATACTGGTAGACAGACTTGTGGAGTGGACCGAGCAGAATCACCTGAGGCTGAATGTCAGCAAGACCAGAGAGATGGTGATTGACTTCAGGAAGCAGAGAATGCCTTCTCAGCCATTGCAGATTAGGGGGGAGGATGTGGGGGTGGTTGAGGACTACAGATATCTGGGTGTCAGGATCAGCAACGGGTTGGACTGGAGATCTAACACCGATGCTGTGCACAAGAAGGGGATGAGCAGACTCCACTTCCTGAGGAAGCGGAGAGCCTTCAACATGTGCAGCAGGATGCTGGAGCTTTTCTACCAGTTGTCACCAGCGCCATCTTCTTTGCTGCTGTCTGTTGGGGTAGCAGTATCAGGGCCAGCGACACCAACAGACTTGACAAGATTATCAAGAGGGCTGCATCTGTGATTGGTCTCAGGCCGGAGACCTTTCAGACAGTGGTGAAGAGGAGAACACTAAATAAACTGCAATCCATCATGGACAATCCTGATTACCCCCTCCACCACACACTGGACAGACAACGAAGCACTTTCTTCAATGGACTACTCCAGCTTCGCTGTCAAATGGCCAGGTACAGGAAATCTTTCCTGCCGCATGCCATTTCACTGTACAATAACTCACTATGACGTTGTATTCTGGTCATAACTATGCTGCCATACTGCACTTTACAGTCCAACTGGTACCTCATATTTCACTCTGCTTCTGCATAGTCCTGCATTGTGCAGTGGGTATGATTCATGTGTTTATACGTCTCACCATATATTCAGCTATGATGTATATAGGTTTTTGTAGTCGTGTTAGTTTTACTTTCCATGGGTAATCCCTTTGTCTGTCATACGTGTTTCTGTCGTTTGGTTGTCTGTCATGCTGCTGTTACACTGCAATTTCCCAGTTTGGGATCAATAAAGTACATCTATCTGACACTTTTGACTTGTTTTCCAGGTGACCTGAAAAACCCCAGCTACTCAATCCCAAGAGGAACTCTTGCAGCTGTTGTAATAACTTTCGTCACATACAATCTGTTAAGTGTGCTGGCAGCGTGGTCCTGTGACCGGTTAGTAACATAATGCGTACACTTAATGGCCACTTTAATAAGCATACCTTGCTATTACTTTGGATGGATCTATATTGCCTTAAAGGCCAAATGTCACGTAACAGGGTACTTTAAATATCTTGAAACTAGATATAAAAGGGAACCGATCCGTTCGGGTCTTGGTGCATATGCTTCAGTAACAACGGAATATTCGTTAATTTAAAACTGCCGCGCTTGGCCTGACACGGCCCCTGGAATCGCCTGGGGAAGAAGGCGGAAGTGACGAAATAGATTGTACCCTAGTTTGATGCTTGGGGTATTTCAATTGATTGTTTATATGGAGACTGGAAGGTTGAAGTGAGCAACAAGAAAGAAAAAATTGGATATTTCACCCATACCTTAAAACGGGACTATCAGGGACAGCTGGGTAATAAGGGACACTTCTCTGGGAAATGTTTTCATACCTGTCAAGTGAGACGTTTTCGCCGTACTTCAACACCGTAAAAAGCGGCTATAAGGGACGGCGGAGCAACAAGGGACACCTCTCTGGGAAATGCCCCAAATGCAACTCGTGTTGTTATTGTCAAATATTTTAAGGATTCATGGATATTTGACAATAACAACACAACTCAGCGTCCGGCGCAAAATAAAAAAAAAAAAAAAGCAGAATTCTGTAATTGTAAGGCGATCTCTCTGTTCCGCAACCGCTGCACAGCGTTAAACCATTGTCCTAATGACTTCTCATTGTAGTGATAATAGCTCACGCTGATCGATCTGCCTGCCCCGGCCATCAGACTATTGAGTCCACACTTCGAACAGTAGTGATAATAGCTCCCGCTGAGCCATCTGCCAGCACCAGCTGTGGGGGATCACACACAGGACGTGTTCCTCAACACACTCAATTTTTTTTCCCGTATATTTTTCTTTTGGGCGTACAGAAATGGCAATACGCCCGTTTTTGCTAAAATTGCATTTTCCCCGTATTTTCCTTAAAATATTTGACAATAACAACACGAACTACATTTAAAACATTTCCCAGAAAAGTGTCCCCCACCACTCCGCCGTCCCCCACAGCCGCGCTTGGCACCAAAATACGGCGAAAACGTCTCACTTGACAGGTATGCGCCTCCATTTTCATATTGATCTGGTCAATTTCTTGACAGCAGCGGCTCTCCTCTACTGTAATAATAATGGCTTCTGAAAAATCAATATTTATGGGGCGCCCTCGACAGACCCCCTTCGGCTTCGCAATTCTGGAGGCGATTAATGTCCAGTTCAATGACATTTTCCACTGGTTCTGCTCTCTGGTCATCGTTGGAACTGTTGTCATCAGACAAAGCATCTGATTCCGTCTCGGACGGCTCGAACCTGTAAGGTTCTATGCCTCTGTCATTGTCTGAACCACTGACAAAAAAAAAAAAGACAAAACTAATTTGTTCACAATCGCTGTCACTTTCCGTCATGATTGTCCAATGTTAAGAGTGAATGTGGATAGGCAGGGCAGCCAGGGTACAACTGGTGATGTCAAAAACATGGGCGTGGTCTGGACTGGCTGTCACAAGCCAGCAAGCAAGGTGGGGCCTTCACCTGGTGTATTTTGTGCAATTATGTAAATACAGGTGGGTGATATGGTCTCCGGTATGAATATTTGTTTTAAGCTATGTGTATTTTATCTAAATTCGTTGTCATTTAGAAAAAAAAATTACGTGACATTTGGCCTTTAAGGACTGCTTTAATTCTTCATTGCATAGTTTGAACAAGGTGCTGCAAACATTCCTTGGAGGTATGGGCAGATATTGCCTCTCAGTTGTTTTTGCTTTGTTGGTTGTACATCTACAGTATGATGATCTATGCATACATCCACTCTTTTATGTTTACACTAAATTCTGCCTCTACCACACAAATGTTGAAGCAAAAATTAAGACTTGGACGAGGGAACTTTTTTTTTTCCCCAAAATTCTGTTGTCCAGTTTTGGTGAGCTGCTGTGAATTCTAGCCTCAATTTACCTGTTATTAGCTGACAGAAGTGGCACCAGTTGAGGTCTTTTGCTGCTGCAGCCCATTTTCTTCAGAGGTCGATGGCGCTCATTTATCACACGTGCGCAAAGCAGAGTTTATGCTGCACCTCCGCTTTGTGCATCTGCTCGAACGCGAGGCTTATTTGATGAAAACTGCATCATCGTCTCCACTCTGCTAGGCTCCATGGCTGACTTGTGTGCAGCCTAAATTTTGTGACGGCATTGCCTGGGCATGCTGACTACACATGCGCAAGATTGAACCTTCCATTCAAGATGTGGCGCTACTGGCACAGCATACAAAGTCAAAGTAGGCAAGGAAGATGACGAGAGCAAGAAAGATAATAAACATACAGGAATCATTTTGCAGCAGCAGCTTGAGTGGACAGTAGCATTGAAAAACTAATTTGAGCAGCTTAACAGAAAATTGAATTGATATTTGAGGAGAGACTGTGTGAAGAAGTCCGCTGTTATCCACACTTGTACAGTTTGTCCTTAATTTAAGAACACGTCAGCACTTGGCGCTACCTATAGGGCTGGGGTGAAACTACAAATGACGATTATGTGCATCCATCAAACGCTTGGTCTAGTAGATGAAAAAGTGCAGTGTATATATGGTATGCACATGATGTAAGAACAGAACTCATGGCAGTTACAAAACAGAATGGCAAAAATGAGTGGCAGCATTGGGGTGTATGCAGTATAACAAAAGATGCACTGTATTCAGCCACAGTAGTAAACGGAGTGCCTACTTGCATTGCAGAGAGCTAGTCTTCTCATTCCATCTTGTATTAATTGACAAAAAAACCCAGATAATTAAAGGTTCAGAACCAGTTTTTCACTTATTTGTTCTTATATGCATGCCATGGGAATGTTCAGTTTAACTGTTTCAGCGAAGAAGAGTGCATCATGGCGACACAGAGAGGAAAATCATGGAGAAGGCCTAAGGTTTCCAAAGTATAGGAGGATTTTACCGAAAATTAATACATGAAACATGTTAAATGTAGACTGTAAAGCAGTGTTGTCATATCACAGCTGCACTACAGCGACACATCCGTTCCCTCCTCCTCGCTGTTCCTCCGTTTCCAGTCACCTGTCAGTGGACTGCACCGGTAGGGTTAGCAAGTAACGTTAGTGCTTCTTATTTTCAATGAACGACTCTGTCAGCTTTAGAAAACTGACCACTCTTTGTCTGCCATTTAAATAGTTTACCTGCTGTCGGACAGTAATCTCTCTTACGATGGTTGCGGACAGCTGAGCTGCAGCTGTTGTGCTGGCTAATATGTTAACTGCAGTAAATGGGTGAATTACATGTCATCTTACTCTTTTTCGTATTATTGTCATTGTAATATCAGCCTTCATTCTGAATATTGGTGCATCTCGGTAAATTAGAATGTCATGATTTGTAATTTAATTAAAAAAAGATGACCATAGTCATCACAAATAAATTTAAAACTGCTTAAATATTTCACTGTATGTGTATTGGAGTCTCACATTCCTGCACTGATATTTAAAGTGGTTTGTTTTTTTAAATTTATTTTGGACTGAAAGAAGTTCTTTTCATCTTCCATCTGAAGCCTAATTAAACTTTTAAACTTCTAGATGCAATAAGGTTTCAAACAAGATGGACTAGCTGTTTTTTAAACTTTAATGGCTTGAATATTACTCTAGTTTAACACGCAGTTACAGTAGCCTTTATGGAGCAGCAGAGCTGCTCTTTGAGTTTTTACACTTGAACATAGGGCTGTTATATACTGTATATATACACACACATATCGGTGATGCAATTTAAAAAAGTCTACCGTTTCATATAAAACTATCGTTTACAGTGGGATTTAAGAGACATACCCGTTTGTACTTGTCACCGCCCTCCCTCTCCCCCCCGCAGTGTGCCAGGTGCACCACAGCAGCTAACTGCAAGCTAATGTTTTGCCACTACTTCTGTGCCAGCCAGGGATGTTGGACTTTTTCCCACCATGCTGTGCCAGAGGATAGTCCTGTAACTTCATTTTAATTAGACGCAAGTCACGTTAACACCATTTCTCTCTAATTATAAGATGGCAAATGCTAAATGACGATGCTAACTTGTTGCTAATAGGAAACATTGTAGTGTGCCAGACCATCGTTCTGGTTTAAATCACTGCCGAGTTGTCCAGGATGTGCAAGTGCAACCACGTTTCCGTAAAACACATACTACACTCACGATATTCCCTTTGCGTCCTGACCAGCGCTGCCGCGCTTATGTTTTCTTCTCCTCCACTTCACCTTGGCTCCAGACCTTTGCCCGTGGTGTTCAGCTTATCTGGGATCAGGGGCTTTGCTCCGGCAGCAGCGCTGGCCTCCCCAGCACAATTAGCTGGTCGTGTGTGTAAACAATGCGTTCACCCCCACCTCTATTGTTCTGCATTGCCCCGAAGAAGAAAAAAATAAGACCAGGAGAAAAATAGAAAAACTTGGTCCAGTTGTTAATCAGTCTTACTACCAAGCCCTGATGAAAATAAACACACTAGATACAGGGAACTAATCAGTCCCTCCAGGATTTCACAATGTTGCGATCGTGTCAATTCACACAATCAGCTAATCAGCGCAACTATTGCGTGACCTTGCAACTTTGTCCAATCACCGCAACTTTCCGCAATTTTGTCCAATCCTCGTCAACTTCCGCCAATTTCACCAATCAAATTTGTCTTTAAGTGGTGCCCAAACGCGCAGTCTAACCAATCAAATGCATTGCTGCACCACGTTCACTTCCGTGTTTACAGTGAGTATTAACGGAACACATCAGCAAAAATGGAGTGTGTGACTTAAAAAAAAACAAAAAAAAAAAACACTCACCCGCGAGGTTTCCAACACCGTCCCTTCCTCCGTCTCCCCTAGCCTGCCGGTGGACGTCTCCCAACATCTCCATCCTGACTGTGTGTATGAAGCACTGGGTTTGTGTTGAAAAACGTCTGGCTGCCCCAAAAGCACCCCGTCGTGGGAGTGTGCGGGGGGAGGACAGACGCCATAAAACCCAAACAAAAGAGCAAGTCTAACACTACAGTCAGTGTTTGAACATTTTATACATCGTTGGAGGAAAAAAAATCATTAGTACATCTTATCAATGAGCTTTAAAGCTGTGAATCTCTGGTCTGGACATGGACAAACGCACTCCGCTGTATATGAAGTGTGTGTGTGTGTGTCAAGACCGACGTGCAGCAGATAGACGGGTAGGAATTAGGCATGGAAAGAGAGAATATTGTCTGAATTTTTTTTTTCCAAAAAAACAGACTCCATTATACGGAGCCCAATACAGAGCAGCAGAATAAATTATTTTTTCCTCTCCGCTCGGTACCAAGTGGTTGGGGACCTTAGGGAGTTTTCAAATGAAGGTGCTGCCAATAATTTCCAAATCTATACTCTTTTTAACATGCATTCAGTGCAATTTAGCTGTTGTAATGGGTATTGTGTTAGTCTGTATTTGCTGTTGCACAAAAGTTTTTTCTGAATAGAAGTTTCTGCTTAATTTACAAATCACTGTAATAGGAAATGTTTGACAATCCTGTGCTTTTCTTTTATTGCTATATAGAATATCACTGCAGTAAACTGGAAAAAAGCATCTGCTTTAAAATTTGTAATCCTTCCCACAACTTTTAGTGCAAAGAAACCTCTCAAAACATAACTTTTATCGCAACTTTTTAAAAAAGCTCCTGTGAATTCAGGCTTTTTGGGCCACAAGAATCATAAAAGCATCCCATGAAATCCTAGAGGGACTGACTAATGAAGACACAAGAGCTTCTGCTGTTACGGCTGCCTCTCCTTACGGCTCTGTGCCCCCCCAAAAAAAACTTGCAAAGTGACCAGTGAGTGTAAGAGGTCACACTGGGCTGCTAATTTGTAATTTGTGTACTGCTCATTTGCACACTGTACATAGGCTTATGCCATCTCAGGTTCATATCATCTGATATCAACATTCCACTATAGACATCCAGTAAACTTTCAAATTTCATTGTTTCCTCTAGTTTGACTGCTTAACTGCTTTAGCTGTCCAATTTGCCTAATGTGTGTTAGTATTTATTAGTATTAGTACTTGGTGTCAGTGTGCTAAGGTGTCCTAATTGCCTGTGTGTATAGTGTGTGTTATTAGTAGCCGTTAGTATGTTATTACCTTATTAGTATGTTGTGTACCTATTACCTTGGCATTCGTTCGGAGAGCAGAGTAAGAATTTCATTTGTCAGGAAATGTTGATTTCTTAACTGTGCACATGATGATAAAGCCTTTGAATCTTAATCTAGAAGTAATCTAATATATACTGTTGGTACTGTGTGTTGGAATAATGAATTGGTTTAAAGGTTTAATCTCATTCCTATTGTATCAATCACTCCTAGTTGCCTTCTCCAGAGAGACTACAGTTTTCTGGGGGACATCAATATATGGCCCCCTATGGTGACGCTTGGTATCTACTCCTCTGCCCTGTCTGCTGCAATGAGTAACCTTATCGGGGCCTCAAGAATCCTGTATGCCCTGTCCAAAGATGACCTGTTTGGTAAGATTCTTGAGCATATGTGACCCGTGCTGGCAAAATGAGTCACTTTGCGGAAATTATCAAAACTGAGGTAACGTTTTTTTTTTTGTTTTTTTTTTTCCTTCCATATTCTGTATTGAAAGACCTTCAAAATGATATTTAATTTGTAGGACGTGCACAAAATCCACTCGAGTGGTTAGCACTGCGGCAGCACAGAAACTCACCCTTGGCTTGGGGGATCCTGGGTTTGATCCCAGCCTGACCAACAGTGATGTGTGTGGAGTTTGCATGTTCTCCCTGTGTCTGTGTGGATCTACTCTGGGATTTCTCCAGTTTCCTCCCACATGCCAAAAATATGCAAGTTAGGTTAATTGGAGACTCTAAAGTGGCCCCAGGTGTGAATGGGAGTGTGACTGGTGAAAGGGTTTAGCGCCACACCAGTGGCTGCCCCATCCACTTGTGGATGCCCTGTAATTTCCCCACTGTGGGACTAATAAAGGAATCTTAAAAAAAAAAAAAAAAAAAAAACCTGACCCGGAAAAAGACGATTTGTTTATATTTTGCCTAGGTGTAAAACTCGCATTCGATTGATCGGAAGTTACGTCTTTTGCAAAACCATATGTATTTTTAGAAAGTATATTTTCTAAGCTTTCCAATGATACCAGGCAGTCATGGTTTTTTTCCCAGGACTTGCCGCTAGCAAACAGTCATGATTTATGACTTCTCATGCCTGCAGCTCGTAATGATACGGTGCACATTCCGACTCATTTTTCCAGCACGGGTCACAAATGTTTGGCTGTCTTTTGCTTGTTTTCTTCACCCCTGAGAATTTATACCAAAGAGCTTGAAATTATTAACTTAGTTTGGATTTGTTCAATATGCATTTTGATCATTCCAGAAGTTGAAAAGATTTCATTAATAACACTGGTGAACACCAGATTTATTGTCTTTTTTTTTTTTTTTTTTTTTTTAAGCTGATTTAGGACAATTTTGATGTGCTGAATCCAAAAATCACATTGACTTTGCTCAATCAGGTCAGCTTTTTGAACTATGGCCACATGTTTTTTTTTACATTTTTGTTTACATGTACGGGTATTTTCTCTTTATTTGATGCAAAATTCTTTTTCTTGAAATTCTCTGAATTTTGAACAATGATGATGTAACATTCAGTTTACATGTACTTACCTTTATCAATGTCTACTATTCAATTTACTGTACAACTGCTTACAACTTGGCATAAAAACCTGGCCTGATCGAGAGAAACGGATGTCAATTTCAGATTCAGCGGTGCAAAATTGTCTTAAATCAGTTGGGGAAAAAAAAAAAAAACACGGACAACTTACAAAAAAATTATTTTTGTTATGTTGTGTAATTTTAGGGCTATGATCATGGCCAGATTGTTGGGAGTATTTATGAAACCATATCTACCAGAGATGGTCTTTTTTTAACTGAGCCAGCATTTTAGTAATTGACCAGCTGTTGATATGCCACTCAATCAAGATGAGAAATGTCAATTGTCATTTATTTCACCGTGTCTTGCCTTCCTTGTAGAAACATATTAATTTGGAAAGCATCATTTGGTAACAGATGACTTTTTAACATTCTGTAAAAAAAGAAAATTCTCATTGTATGTTTAGCTTCAGCAGTCCAAAAATGACTCAGTTGTTTGTCTGGTTTGGGATGATGAGCAATAGCAAACAGAGACTTTGCTTTTGGTGGTGCTGTAAACTCTACAGGTGGTGTTCTGGCCCTGGCAAGAAAAACCTCTCAAAGTGGGAACCCCTGGGTCTCTGTTCTTGTCTCATGGTTGCTTGTACAGGTGGGTTACTTCTTTATGAACTCGGAAAGGTTAAAGCCTACATGAAAATCATCCTTTTCTGTTCTTGCTCCGTTCTTTAAGGAGATAAATTATGCACCTTTTCCCACATGACAGTTCCCACAGGTCTTAAATGCCTGGCATGCATTGGTCAGAATGCCTCAGGTTATAATTATACCATTTTGACCAATCTTTTGCAGATTTCATCAGAGTGGTTTATCACCATCATCGGAAAGTATTAATGAAATAAAGCATCATGGTTGGGCAGGGGTGTGGTATCAGTGGCTGCTAGGATATAACCAGTTCTTGGATGTAAGCACAAACCTGAATTAAAGAATGGGCAAGTGCTAACAGTAGCTAACCACTTTTGGTGCTGATCAGAGTATAATAAACTATAGTAAAATACACTAAAATAATGTCTAAGAATGACATATGAAAATTAGTTTAGTGATGGTACATAGAAAATGACAATAAGCACTACAATTCAACAACTGTATGCAAGGTAGCCTGATCAGCGTACCTCATCTGCTAAGGCGAGTGGTAGACGGACAACCCAACCACCTAGCCAAGCTAATGCTAACAGTTTCATGTGATTTTTTTTTTTTTTTTTTTTTTTCCCCCCCCATTGATAGCCGCTCTAGATATCCATATAAATGCACAAAATTACTGAAAGTGAAATTTTCTTCATATGGCCTCACTGAACTGGCCTGGGATTTAGCTTCTTGAATTCAGCGTTCGATCACCGTTGTTTCTCACTGTTGGTAAGGTGTGCCCCTCCGTCCTTCTGTAGCGTGCGCCAAGGGATCTCCTCCCACAGTTTCCAAGCTAGGACTTTTATTTTGGTGTGTTTGAAAGTTTTTGTCAGAGGGGGAGAGCTGGATATGATCCTGTCAATCTAGTAAGTGAATCATTCATATTACCACCATGCTAGGTATTTGTGTATCCGCTAGAGTGCAAAATGTTTTATATAGTTAAACTATTTAGTTATAGTGAGCTAGATTTTTTTTTTTAAATACTAGTGCACACCTGTGCATGCCTGTAGAAACCAAGTATAAGCATGTATTTCTGCATGCCCGTGGAAAACGGGTGTAAGCAAGCATGTCAGCACTCGTTCAGTGATGCCTGCTTTTGATCTTTGTCATAGCGAGTCTTGTGACCGTGAGTGATGCCTGCATTTGATCTTTGCTGATGTCATAGCGAGTCCTATGATCATGAGTGATGCCTGCCTTTCTTACATAGGAACATCAATGGACATCATGGAGACATCATAGGAACATCATAGGCGGTCCTATGATCTGTGACACACTGACAGAGATTTCTTGAATTTATAGAGTGGTGATATATTCAAGTTTTACAAATGGTGTTTATGTATGCAGTTTTTGCTCAATGGTGAGAAATGGCACAAATAATAAATGATTAAATTTATTTCTATGTATCCAAACTTATCAGCTTTGGATTTCACAAACATTATTGCATAGCCATTTTGGCTCATTCTGGCATTCGTTCGAGGCTCTATGCTCTGAATGTGTGGGCAAAGAAGACTGATGATGATGATGATGATTTTGGCTCATTGGCTTCAAAAAATGTTTGTGCACAAGCTCTTCTTAAAATATAGAGCAGTGAAATCTTTGTCTCCACTAGGTGGTGCTGTTTGCTGGCAAATTAAACACCATTGCTGGTGTTGTGACAATCTTCTTCCTATTGGTCTATGCTGGTGTAAACTTGGCCTGTTTGGCTCTTGAATGGGCTTCTGCACCAAATTTTAGGTACAGTAATTGGTGACAGCAATTTTCCATGTTTGTACTCTGTTTTCACAATTTATCATTTTTCTGATGTATCTATTGTCCAAATTTAGGCCCTCCTTCCGTTGTTTTACATGGCATACTTGCACCCTGGGCATTCTGGGATGCCTGGTTATGATGTTCTTGATTAGTGCCATTTATGCTTTTGCCAGCATAGCCTTCATGCTGGTGCTGTTGATCATTATCCACTACCTGGGTCCCATCAGGAACTGGGGCTATATCAGCCAGGCTCTCATCTTCCACCAGGTACCTGTACAGTATTTTTACATTCATAATTCAGCTATTTGGCAGAAGTATACATGTGACTTTTTCTTTTAACAGGTACGTAAGTACTTGTTGATGTTGGATGTGCGTAAGGATCATGTGAAGTTCTGGAGACCCCAAGTGCTACTTATGGTTGCAAACCCTCGAAGCTGTATGAGTCTAATGACTTTCATTAATGACCTGAAGAAGAGTGGCCTCTATCTGTTGGGCCATGTAAAGCTGGGATTACTGGGTGAGAGTTGTGCCGGCAGAAGATATGCACTACTCACAAAAAGTTAGGGATATTTGGCTTTTGGGTGAAATTTATGGAAAATGTAAAAAGTTCACGCTACAGTGATATATCATGAAAGTAGGGCATTTAAGTAGAAGCATACAATGGTGATTTCCTCATCTCAGTTTATTGAAACAAAAGCCAACAGTGGTGGGTATACCACAACAAAAAATGTCAATGTCTCAATAACTTGTCATGTGCCCTTGAGCATCAATTACAGCTTGACAATGACGTCTCATGCTGTTCACAAGTCAATTTATTGTCTGCTGATGCATGACATTCCACTCTTCTTGAAGGGCAGCCCTCAGGTGATTGAGGTTGTGTAGCGCAGCGTTACTAGCCCCTATACGGCAACTCAGCTGATCCCATAGGTTTTCTATGGGATTCAGGTCTGGAGAAAGTGGAGGCCACTTCATTTGAGGTACCCCAGCCAGTAGGAGCCGTTCCCTAATGATGCGACCTCGATGAGCTTGGAGCATTGTCGTCCATGAAGATGAAATTAGGCCTGCTATTCATGCAGGGGCACAATGACTGTATTAATGATGTTATTCAGATAGTATTGGCTTGTCACTATACCATTCACAAGGTGTAGGGCAGTTGTGTATTGACTAGACACACCTGCCCAGACTGTAACACCACCACCACCACCAAAGGCTCGTCTAATGACGACAGTGGCTGACACATAGCGCTTTCTTTGACGACTCCAACATCATTGGTGACCATCATTTCTGCTCAACGTGAATCGACTTTCATCAGAGAAGAGCAATGAGGCCCACTGGTCCCTTGTCCAGCGTAAATGCTCCCTGACCCATGCAAGACGATGACGCCTGTGCCTGGTGGTGTGGTCAGGTACCCTTGCAGGTCGTCTAGCACGCAGACCACGCTGATGTAAATGGTTTTGAATGGTCTGACATGACACTTGGGTGTCTCTCACCACCCTTAAATGTGCTTGGAGTTGAGTGGCTTCATCATCCAGTTCCACAGGGCACTGTCCACAATGAAGCAGTCATCAGCATAGGATGTGGCCAAGGACGTCCACTTCTATGCCCTTCTGTGACTCTTCCAGTCTCTCTGTATCTCTGTTGCAACCTGCTGATGACACTTTCAGCTCAGTGGCCACTTCCTTCTGAGAAGATCCTGTTTGAAGCCTTGCAATGGCGAGGTGCTGTTGATCACTTGTTAGGTGTCGCCTTTGTCTCATGATGTCATAATGTGAACAGCATGATGAAGAGGACTGTTTAAATAGCAATTGAAACAATTTATTGGTCGATTCATGGATCAAACACCTGTTGTGAATTTTACTGTTAAGCACCTTGTTGGAGAATAGCAAGTTATGCAAAAAGTACTGAAACATTGAACAGCTGGTCATGTGCATTCAAAGGGTTAGAGAAGGTCAAATTAAGTTCACCTGTAAAGGTTATAGTGCATTTTAGAAGCATCCTGAAATTTCACCCGAAAGCTGAATATCCCTAACTTTTTGTGAGTAGTGTATTTTGTTTTACAGTAAATACTCGGCTACTCAAGGTTTTACAGGTGAATATTGTGTATGAAGTTCATATGAAATGTAAGAATCTTCTTCTTTGACAGTAATTTTAAAGGGCCCAAACTAAAGGTAATCAAATCTCCATTACTGTAGATATCATTTTTGTATGTGTGTCTGGATAATTTTTCAGATGGGTTGCCGTCAGACCCTTTGCAGAGTCATCATGAATCCTGGCTGTCATTAGTGGATCATCTTAAAATTAAGGCATTTGTTAATCTTACCCTTGCTGACTCTGTCAGACATGGAATCCAAAATCTGCTTTTCATCTCAGGTCTTGGTAAGAAAATTGACTTGTGTAGGACATGAAATTAATTTTCTGACATCCCTTGGTGACTCCTTGGTAAACTCCTCAAAAAAAGTTTGGAAACATTATTTCAGTCATTGATTTCTCTCCTTTAATAATACCAATTGATATTGTATTTTATATTGTTTGAAAGCATGAATGGTCACCTTTACAGCAAGGTACAACTTGTAAGGACCATGCATTCATGGAATGAGCAACATGGCTAAACATGTGGGTAGTGCCCCCCCCCCAAAAAAAATTGCCCAAATCCCCTGCAATATTCTCCTGTTGGTATTCACTCTTTTGAGCTTCAAATGCTACCAGTTGTGTGCCAGTCACAGGTGTAATTGAACACTTCTGGGATCAGCTTAGGCCATGCCATACTTGCTAGAGCAGGGGTGCCCAATCATGTGCTATAGAGGGCCAAGACCCTGCAGGCTTTACCTCCAACCAGTGTCTTCAACAGCAGATTCCACTGAACTTCTTCCCACTGATTGCTGCTTAATGAAAACACCTGCTGAAGAGACGGGGAAGAATAGAAACCCTGTAGGGTCTTGGCCTTCCATGGCAGATGATTAGACACCCCTGTGCTAGAGTGACCAACAAAATCATGCCGGATGACCTTCAACAACTCCAGGTTGAGGAATGGGATGCCATCCCACAGTGAAGTGTGACCAGTAGGAGGAGGTGCTACACTGTTGTGGCTGCATATGGATCTTCCACACGCTACTGAGGTCCCTGATGGTGTAAAAAATGGCCAGTAAATTTGTGGGGGGGGTTTTCTCCCCTTATTACTGTGTGAGAGTGCAATCATCCAATCCACCAAGCAACTCAAAACAGGAGTAAATACTAACAGGACAATATTGCTGGGGATTTTGGGACATTTTTGGGGGGGCACTACCCACACATTGAGCTATATTGCTCATTACACAATGCATGATCTTTAAAAGTTCTACGTCATTGTAAAGGTGACTATTTGGGCATTCCAACAATATAAAATACAATTCCAGTTGGTATTATTATAGAGGAGAAATCAATGAAATGTTTCTGAACTGTTTTTGAGGAGTTTCATTGTTATAAATCCCAATCATTTCATGGTTTACTTAAAACACAGACTACATTTGTGCATTTAGGTGGAATGAGGCCAAACACCCTTGTCTTAGGTTTCTATGATGACTGCGCCCCCCAGGATCACCTTCAAGGCCAAGTTCGTCTCCCTTCAGGCCATGGCTTGGATTTAGCTTGTCCAGTTAAACATTCTGGGGAGCAGCTCACCCCCTTTTTCCCCAGTGTGCGGAGTGTTCATGATCAAAAAGACCTTCAGGAGGAAGATTATGTGTCTGTAATAAGTGATGCTGTGAAAATGGGAAAGAATGTAACTCTGGCTCGATACTTCAGTCAGTTTAACCGAGAGAAAGTCTTGGGTCCAAGAAGAAGGATCAGACGCCACCAAAGCATGATGGGACCATTTATTGATGTGTGGCCTATGAATCTGCTTCAGCCGGACAACCATGGCTATGTTAACACCTGCTCATTGTTTATACTGCAGCTGGCCTGTGTGCTTCATGATAACCGAGCCTGGAACCAGGCAAGACTTCGCCTCTTTCTGTGTATGGAGGTTGGCTACAGTCTGCAGGAAGAGGAGAGAAAGCTCCAGAGGATGTTAAACGATCTAAGAATCACAGCTCAGGTGCAAATGGTGGCTTGGGACCAGGTCGTGGCATTACACTGGAAGAGACAACAAGGAAGGGGGAGAGGAAATTCAGCAGAGACTGTGAACCTTGAGGAGAGGAAAAGGAGACATGAGGAAGATGAGCCAGAAGATGGTATCCAGACATTTCCTAATAATGCTTCTCAGCTGTCAGATGACTATATCTGTGCCGTCAACAGTCTGATTTGCCGACATGGTGCCCCTCAACCAGCTGTTCGTTTCTTGTATTTACCTCACCCTCCAGCAGACAAACGCCGATACTGCGCCTACCTGCACCAGGTTGACCTGTTGAGCAAAAATCTTGGCCCAACGTTGCTTGTCCATGGAGTTACTCCTGTGGTCACCACAGACCTCTAGAGTTTGAATAACTCTTAACACATAAACAACTCGAGTCTTGAGTGTGTCATCCATTAAAGGAACTATTACTGCCGCTTTTTTTGAACAGAAATTTAAACTATCGTAGTATTACACAGGATATATTTTGTTTTTATACAGAAGTATGCTTTCAATTGTATTCACTGTTTTCGAGAGACATGGGCTAGTAACTGTTCAGACAATTAAGCTGTGACATTAAGTCTCATTTGCACATTCTGTAGAGAGGGTAAACGTCCAAGCTTCTTTTCTTTTAGTTCAAATGCCAACAGACCTGTGATTTTGCCTAACTTTTAATGTGTTGTCCAAATTTGGGCATGTTTTGTGCATGTTTATTGGAAAATAAATGTTTAACATTAATGGTATGCTGGTCATAAATTACTGTTGATCAATGCCCAGCATTTCATGACACCAGTTATGAAGTGCAGCCATCTCGTGTAGTTATGCCTGAATGTTTTTGTTCTCTACCTGAAGAGGGCGACATCTACCCAGTATCATGGCAACTGACGCTATATATAATATACAGTAGATGGTCCCTGAATTTTTGTGTATAACTAAGTTTAATGAGTTTGAATCTGTACTATAGGCACAGTTGGGCTTGTATAAAGTTCTGCTTCAGCACAGTTATTGGCTGTGGGAATCCTGCAGTGATCTAGAAGTTTTGTAAATAGTTGTGATGTGACAGTTAATATTTAATAAGCACAAAAAATTGAGGGAAGTCCAGTCAACTCAGACCACTGATTTAAAATGGTCATTTATCATTCAGTATATAAAGTAATTACTAAACGGTGGTTTGGATGAGCAAACCAATGGCGTTTCAGTGAATATGTAAACGTCCCTCACACTGTACAATGGAGGCAGATGTTACTGACAGTATCTGTTCTTGTCACACTGGTTGGTGTATACTATGACATTCTCAGCAGTTTAAAGTAGCATTCCTGGTAGGAACCCTGAAAGGAGTACAACAGACATGTTTTACAGCCTTGATCCCATTAGCTGATTAGAGTTCTTTGTTAGTGGGTGGATAAATACTTGTCATATGATTGGCTATTGTGACTAAAACATGCCAGTTAGTCTTTTCAGTGTTCATACCTGGAGCAGGAAAGTTGCATAGTGCTGTTGCAGGTGATGCAGGCCGCTCACACTATGGTGGCATTCACCAGTCTAAAGTTGCACCATTAAAATGATTTTGGAAACATTTTTAAGTGGAAAAATTTCTTCTGTAGATTAAAATTAATTTAAAGATGCTCTCCAGTGGATGTAAATCCCCTTAAAAAATCTATATTGTCTAAAATGGTTAAAAAAAAAAAAAAAAAAACTTTCCTGGCCTTAGTAGTTTGTGAAAATCTTTTCTCCTCTCCTTTCAAGAGAGAGACTCTATGAATATTCTAATTAGGCCCACCCATGAGGGCATGATGGTGCCACCTCTCCTCGAGGGCCAGAGGGTTAATGGCAACCACACTCAAGTCTGCAAGCTGGCAAACTTGACCAAAAAATTCTAGTATTGAAGATCTAATGCTCAAAAAAAAAAATAAAAAAAATAATGCTATTACTGTGGAGGGTCCAAATGACTACTTGGCACATGTGGTACACCACAGCATCAGTTGCCACCGTGGTCCTCTGCTGGGATGTAAGCTGCACACAACCCCCCCCCCCCCCCAAAAAAAAGCCTCAAAAGCCCTTGGTTCGACCTTCTTCCTCTGAGGCTGTACTCGGTGCTTAGTCCTGATTGGTTTCCTGTTCTAGTGGCGTCATATGAACAGTCTAAACTTGCCTGTTAGGAGGGTAACTGAACTTTTACGGCAGAAATAATCACGTCTCTAAAGGAAACAATTTCCCAATTTTAGCACATTTTAATTAAAATGTGTAAAATGTAAAAATTATGTTGTTGGAGCTGCTGAGGAAAAAAGTTTAAAGGAAAATGTAGTAGACAATAACTTGAGATTGTTGGGTAATGTGGCATATCAAAACTGACAGTGATTCAATATGATTAACTTTTAATCTGAACTTTTTACCCAGTTTAAAAGGCTTTATTGTATGATCGGGAGTCATTTCTGTGTGGAGAATGTTGCTGCTAAAGGTGCCATGCTCAGGGTGAGTTAAATTAATGTCGGCAGTGATTCAGAAATCTTTACTCTTTTAACCATTGCATATCCTTTTTGTGGGAGGTAAATTGTGATTGCATTATGTGCTTGTCATGACAAATGACTGGAAGTGGTTGTCAAAGTATTTGTTGTTGCTGAAGAAAGCTGATAATACTTCAAGGATTTCTGGATCAATGGAATATATTTGGCAAAGGAAAGGTGGCGAGAGACTACCTACTGAGAGAGCCACCACTATCTGTGGCATACAGCAGATTTATTTAAGGCAAAGGAGCACTGCCACCCACCTTTATGTTGTCTAGCATGTGCTATTTACTACAAAAGTGTCAAGGATATAATCGACGAAGTTTATCATGTGGAGTGTGTAAATGAAGAGGCAGATTCATGACGGACGATTTATTACACACTCACATCTCACAAGCACAGAATGGACTGACTGGTTACAGCAAGCTCTCTTCTCTATATCACAAGTCACACTTCACAAGTTTCATGGCACTTCACATCACACAGCATGATATTTACACTACACTGCATTCAGCCCCCTCTGTCCTTCCTGGGCATTGTTCTCCCATGCTTATTCCCTGTTTCTGTCTGAGGTGCTAAATAACCTGACTTCCCCAAGGTCCCAAAATTTACTAATTTGAATGGCTAGCTTTATTTAGAAATTGCAAGCGGTACACCTGAGCAGGGTAACTGTTTTGATCTGCCACACACTGTCAATGCAAAGCACAGCTAGAAAATGTGTGTGCATATCTAGTGTTAAATAATCTGTGATGTGAAAGCTAAAGATGGAAGGGATGGCATGGGAGAATTGCTGATTTAGGAAAGGCCAGTGCAGGGGTGTCCAATGATGCCATGGAGGACCAAGACCCTGCAGGCTTTACCTCCAACCAGTGTCTTCAACAGCGGATTCCACTGAATTTCATCCCACTGACTAAGTGGAAACACCTGCTGAAGAAACTAGGTAGAAGAGAACCTGCAGGGTCTTGGCCCTCCATAGCACATGATTGGACACCCTGGCCAAGTGGATATATATTTTACCGTTTTATTCAGTATTGTAATCTTCACTAAAGACATTAGTTCTCATAGGTATAATTTTTAATAACTTGAAATGGTGACATTAAACAGATGTTAAGAACACTAACCAATATCAACATGACATTTAGTGACAGTTTCATTTTAGAGTGAGTTAAAATAGGATCCACAAGCAGTGACTGAAGAGGAGCTGAACAGCTCTGCAGTTTGTCAAGTGGCACTTGCAGCCTGCTGACGCACATCCTTCCAACAACCATATTTGGAGTGGTACCATGCTTCTGATCTGCAAATTTTAAAGTCTCTAATCTGAAGAATATGAAATGACTTGAACAGTGAAATTCCTGATGAGCTTTAAAAGCTTTTAAAGCTTTGTATTTGTTTCAATTTCTTTCTTTCCTTTTTTTTATTCCCTAATTTTTATGGATTTAATCAGCACACTGCTACACACAATTCTGTTTTCACAGCAGATTTCTTGAATCATGGTTTTCAGTAGTTAGATCAGACAATACAATAGTGGCATTTTCTTTTGAAACAAATGTGAATTGGTCCACTAACTCTACTTCATAAGGTTTTGGCCTTGATATAGATTCTAGGCTTTGTTGTTAGTCTTAAGCATCAGTTTACTATCACACAATGTTTCCCGTAGTGTTGATGCTGTCTGGCTTTTAATGCATTAAAGTTGTTAAACATGGAAATGTTTTAAAGCATCTTTGTTCCATGTCATGCCACTTAGCCATGTGATTATCCAAGCCCAGATTTCGCTCAGTTTTCTGGCTCAATGACTGGCAAAATGTCTGAGGCAGTCCGCTACCCACAGCCTTCAATTCAAATACATCGACTGTCAACTGGTTAAGTTGGGAATGAAAGATTAATTGGCTTCTGCAATTTGTTGTTGCCACAAAGATTTAGTGGGCAACAGCTTGGTTGCATCTTGTGACGGAGATGGTGCCATCTGTGCCATACGTCACATTTGCTGGAGAATTGCATATTTTTTTTTCATGCGTGTTGACACCCGCCTACACCTCACTGACAAACCTGTATGTGGGAGGGAGTGTGTTCACAGACGGAGGCAGCCTGAGCTGTAAGTTGTTCTTGGATCATTCAACTATTTTGGAATGAAGACAGCCTACAGGAATCCTACACTCTTCCCTCACATTTTGTTTTGATCACAAAATTAAATGTGCCACTGTTTTTCCCTGTAAGATTGAGTGCACTTTGAGGGGCATTCCTGTGTGCCCACAAGTGGATGAAACTGAATCACTTCCGACTGATTAGCCGTGGGATTGGGAGCTGCAAACAGTTTAAACGTGTAAAGAGCTGTTTATATTGGAATAAAAATCATCTTTCTTTGGACTTGGTTTTGTTTGTTGGGTGTAAAAACAAAGTGGGCACAGTTTGATCCACAACAGTGTTTTGGTTTTTTTGGGGGGAGGGGGTATTTTTGTTCTTTTACCCTTTAGACAGAAATGGTAATGAGTCAGGAAATGAGGTGTTGAAATGGTGAATCAGTACAAATATCTGGGAATGAGTGCAAATATATGGGAATATTAATTGGCAACACACTCTTGACCACAGTGTCGACTCCATTTGTGCAAAGGCCCACCAGCGCATGTATTTTTTTTTTATCATAAACTTTGGAGTTTTGACACATTTATGAAAATGTTCTTGTTTTATTAAATCTGTTTTATCTGCTTTTATTAGCTGGTTTGGGTTACTTGCATTGAAGAACAAGAAGAGGTTGCAACATATTGTGAAAATGTGCAACAAAATTGCTGGTACAGATTTACTCAGACTTGATCCCTTACACAGTGATAGAGCCGTGAAGAAAGCTCAGGCTATTTTGACTGACAGTCACCCTTTAAGGGCGGAGTACAAGATGCTGCCATCAGGTAGATGGTATGCTTTAACCAAATGCAGAACAAATGGATTTAAAAATTAATTTGTCTTCCTGAATAGCAATATGTAACGCCCATGTACAGTGGATATAAAAAGTCTACACACCCCGTGTTCAAATGCCAGGTTTTTGTGATGTAAAAAGATGACCCCAAGATAAATCATTTCAAAACTTTTTCCACCATTGTAACCTGTACAACCAAATTGAAAAACAAATCTTAAGGGGAAAAATAAAAAAACTTATAACCTATTTGCATAAATATGCACACCCTCATAACTGGGGATGTGGTTGTGTTCATAATTAACCATTCACATTCAAACTTATGTTAAATGGGAGTCAGCACACACCTGCCGCCATTTAGCAAGACGGAAGCCTTATCTTACGAAGAAAGACACCCAAATCTATCTCTCTCTCTTCGCCTGTTAGGCTGTGGGGGCACCACTGATGACTTGGCCATTCTCTCCACTCCTCGCAGTTCTCAGCTTTTCTGATAGCCTCTTGAAAGCTGAGTCCTGTCCATTCCATGATGTTGTCCTCCCATCTCTTCTTTTGTCTATCTCTCTTTCTTTTGCCTGGAACTGTTCTTTGTAGGATAGTCTTGGCTAGCCCTGTCGATCTTATGTGGCTAAACTAAATCTCCCAAATGCATGTGGGAAAATGTGGTATGGTCCCATGAAACCAAGGTTGAACTTTTTGGCCATAATTCCAAAAGGTATTTGGCACAAACACAACACTGCTCATCACCAAAAGAACACCATACCTACAGTGAAGCATAGTGGTGACACCATTATGCTTTGGGCTGCTTTTCTTCAGATTGAACTGGGGCCTTAGTCAAGGTGGAGGGAATTATGATCAGTTCCAAATCAGTCAGTCAGTGTTGGCACAAACCCTTAAGGCTTCTGCTAGAAAGATGAAGAGGAACTTCATCTTTCAGCACAATAGCCACGGTTACATGTGCAAAATTTCTTCAATCTGATTACAATTCAGATCAGAACTTTACTGTTTACATGGATCCTGAAAAAGTTAATCCGATTAAGACGTACGTTTCCATGTATGACATGTTTGAATGGACCAAATCGTTTTGACATGCGCGCAATTATCCGACATTCCAGAAGTGGTAGAAGCAACTTCTGATGTAAACAAACCCCGCTTCGTGTCTCTTTTTGAAATGGACCTGTATTGTGTTATTCAGACTGTACCTTTGCTTCTGCTGGTCTCCGTAATGAAGCTACAAGCCCAGCAGTACATACTTCTGCATGACGAACAGAGGGAGACAGCAGGACGATACAGACCAGTTTTTTTTACTCCCGCCATGTCTTCCGCTACCTGCTGTAAAGGCGGAAATACATCGCATTGACGTGTGGCTGACGTACAGACGTGCAGTAAACATTTTCTACCCAAACTTTCGAACGTTTATATGCACACCAATCGGAATAACAATTGGCATAACCCACCTGTCTTAATCGGAAGGAAATTTTGATCAGAATGAGTGTGATCGGGTCAGAATATTCAGACTGGCGTGTTTACATGAAGCATTTTTATTCTGATCAGGCTTTTAATCCGGTTACTTGTGTCCATGTAAACATGGCTATTGACCCAAAGCACGCATCAAAATCAACAAAAGAATGGCTTCATCAGAAGAAGATTAAGGTTTTGGAATAGCCCAGCCAGAGTCCAGACCTGAATCCAATCGAACATCTATGGGTTAACCTGAAGAGGGCTGTCCACAGGAGATGCTCTCGCAATCTGACAGATTTGGAGCATTTTTACAAAGAAGAGTGGGCAGATATTGCCACATCAAAATGTGCCATGCTGATAAGACTCCTACCCAAAAAGACTGAGTGCTATAATAAAAGCCAAAGTTGGTGCAACAGAGTATTAGTTTAAGGGTGTGCATATTTATGCAACCAGATTATTGTAAGGGGTTTTTTTTCCCCTTAAAAGATTTGTTTGTTTTTCAGTTGGGTTGTACAGGTTGTAGGTCACATTAATGGTGGAAAAAATTTTGAAATGATTTATCTTGGTCTCATTTTTTTACATCACCAAAACCTGGCATTTGAACAGGGGTGTGTAGACTTTTTGTATCCATTGTAATACATGGTCGATAGAACTTCAATAGAACTCATTTGTTCTGTGCTTTGACAGACAACACGAAAAGCTAATGAAAATGAGAATACACCACACCGAACCAATCGTGACTGGAAGTCACGTTTGATTGACGCACACAACAGCGTGCGTATGCGTGTAGGACCAGCACACAGCCGGGGCTTCGTAGTTAGCACACCTGCTAATGTTTGGGCTAGCGCAGCTGTGTAGGAAACGACAGGAAATACTAATGAAAAGTCCAGCGACAGCATTACCAAAGAAGACACCAAAACGACCGCCACCCAATGCTCAATAAACGAGATTGTTGAAAAGAAGGGTCCAAGGAATTCAGTAATGTGGAGATATTTGGGCTATTTGAAGTCTGTAACAAGAAGCAGCTTAGTGTGCACTGAAAACTGTCATAGGCACGTTCCCACAAAATCAGGTAACACTACAAATCTTTTTCACCATTTGAAACAGTGCCATCCTGTTGAAAGTAATTGACCCTCGTTACCAGCTTCCTGGCTGTAAATATTTCTCACAGATGACACTTCCCCAGTTGTACACGAAATGTAGAGAAATGGTTGCAGAGGAGCTGCAAAGTGTGCCATACTTTGCTACTATGTCAGATTTATGGTCAAGTCGCATATCTGAACCATATATGGTCACGGCCAAAAAGTTCAACCTTGGTTTCACCGGACCACAACTTTCCCAGATATGTTTGGGAGATTTCAAATGTGTTTTTGCAAAAAGTAGCCGGACTTTGTTGTTTTCCTTTGTAAGATAATGCTTCCGTCTTGCCATCTTTCTCCATTAGCCCAGACAAATAGAGAAGATGGGAGATTGTTGTCACATGTACTAAACAACCAGTACTTGCCAGAAATTCCTGCAGCTCCTTCACTGTTGCTGTCAGCCTCTTGGCAGCCTTCCTAAGTAGTTTTCTTCTCATCTTTTCATCAGTTTTGGAGTAGTAATGTCCAGTAATGTCACTGTCATATTTTCTCCACTTGATGAAGACTGTCTTCACTGTGTTCCATGGAATATTTAATGCCTTGGAAATTCTTTTGTACCCTTCTCCTGACTGATACCTTTGAACAGTTAGATCCCTCTGATTCTTTGGAAGCTCTCTGCAGACCATGGCTTGTGCTGTAAGATGTGACTACAAAAATGTCAGGAAAAGACTACTAGAACAGCTGAACTTTATTAGGGATTAATCAGAGACACTTTAAATGGTGGCAGGTGTGTGCCGACTCCCATTTAACATGAGTTTGAATATGATTGGTTAATTCTGAACACAGCCACATCCCCAGTAATTAGAGGGTGTGCATATTTATGCAACCAGGTTACTGTAAGCTTTTTTAAAATTATTTTTTGCCTTAAAAGATTTCAGTTTGTTTTTCAATTGGGTCGTACAAGTTATAGGTCACATTAATGGGGGGGGGGGGGGGGTTTGAAATGATTTATCTTGGTCTCTTTTTTTTTTTACAGCACAAAAACCTGGCATTTGAATAGGGGTGTGTAGACCACTGTATGTCTCTATCAAGGAAAAGTTATTCTGCGATAATTATCGTTATCATTTTATCGCCCAGCCCTAGGTCAAGTGGGGGTGGAAGGCCAGCCTTGATGTGATTAAGCACGAGTTTGTCAAAGCACTTCCATGATTACAGGTGTTAATGCCACTGGCCTGTAATAATTTAGCGATGTCACTGCAGCTTGCTTGGGATCTGTGGCACTATGGTGAATGTCTTCAGGCATGTGGGGACAGAGCACTACAACAGAGATAGGTTGGCAATATTTGTGAATACCTTGGCTAACTCTGCAGCCCAGTCTCTGAGAACCCACCCCAGGACTCCATCCAGGTCAGCTGCTTTTCGGATGTTAATGTTCTGAAGAGTGTGTCAGGGTGGTAGTTGTTACTGGATCCATCTCAAAGCAACTGTACAAATGACTGAGCCGCTCTGCCAAGGATTTACTACTACTGGGAACTGGCACTATGGCTTTGGAGCCTGAAATGAAGACGGACACAATTTTTGTTTTATCCAACTGTATTTACTCTGTGCCATTTCAAGAAAAAAAATCACTCAGTTGGATAAGGGATCACCCACCACTAAAATTAATTTGGAATAGAATAGAATAGGCTTTATTGTCATTGTACAGCACAAGGAAATTGTGAGTGCTCCACCAGGCTACTGTGCATAAAGTAAGTGAGAAGAATTTGAAATAAAACAGTTACAGAACACACAATCATACGACTGAAGTAGAAATGAAAAGTAAAATAAGTAGCCCATTGGTATTTACACAGGTACGGCAGTTGCTTCATGGATGGAACTATGTACATAAGAGTGCGGAGTGCAGAGCACGTAATTGAGTAAAACGGCCCAAGGATTATGGAAAACATGGACGTAGTGATATTCACGGATGGGTCAATATACAGTGGGGTAAATAAGTATTTAGTCAGCCACCAATTGTGCAAGTTCTCCCACTTAAAAGATGAGAGAGGTCTCCAATTTTCATCATAGGTATACCTCAACTATGAGAGACAAAATGAGAAAAAAAAATCCAGAAAATCACATTGTCTGATTTTTAAAGAATTTATTTGCAAATTATGGTGGAAAATAAGTATTTGGTCAATAACAAAAGTTCATCTCAATACTTTGTTATATACCCTTTGTTGGCAATGACAGAGGTCAAACGTTTTCTGTAAGTCTTCACAAGGTTTTCACACACTGTTGCTGGTATTTTGGCCCATTCCTTCATGCAGATCTCCTCTAGAGCAGTGATGTTTTGGGGCTGTCACTGGGCAACACGGACTTTCAACTCCCTCCAAAGATTTTCTATGGGGTTGAGATCTGGAGACTGGCTAGACCACTCCAGGACCTTGAAATGCTTCTTACGAAGCCACTCCTTCGTTGCCCGGGCGGTATGTTTGGGATCATTGTCATGCTGAAAGACCCAGCCACGTTTCATCTTCAATGTCCTTGCTGATTGAAGGAGGTTTTCACTCAAAATCTCACGATACATGGCCCAATTCATTCTTTCCTTTACACGGATCAGTCGTCCTGGTCCCTTTGCAGAAAAACAGCCCCAAAGCATGATGTTTTCACCCCCATGCTTCACAGTAGGTATGGTGTTCCTTGGATGCAACTCAGCATTCTTTCTCCTCCAAACACGACAAGTTGAGTTTTTACCAAAAAGTTCTATTTTGGTTTCATCTGACCATATGACATTCTCCCAATCCTCTTCTGGATCATCCAAATGCTCTCTAGCAAACTTCAGATGGGCCTGGACATGTACTGGCTTAAGCAGGGGGACACATCTGGCACTGCAGGATTTGAGTCCCTGGCGGCGTAGTGTTACTGATGTAGCCTTTGTTACTTTGGTCCCAGCTCTCTACAGGTCATTCACTAGGTGCCCCCGTGTGGTTCTGGGGTTTTTGCTCACCGTTCTCGTGATCATTTTGACCCCACGGGGTGAGATCTTGCATGGAGCCCCAGATCGAGGGAGATTACCAGTGGTCTTGTATGTCTTCCATTTTCTAATAATTGCTCCCACAGTTGATTTCTTCACACCAAGCTGCTTACCTATTGCAGATTCAGTCTTCCCAGCCTGGTGCAGGTCTACAATTTTGTTTCTGGTGTCCTTTGACAGCTCTTTGGTCTTGGCCATAGGGGAGTTTGGAGTCTGATTGTTTGAGGTTGTGGACAGGTGTCTTTTATACTGATAACAAGTTCAAACAGGTGCCATTAATACAGGTAACGAGTGGAGGACAGAGGAACCTCTTAAAGAAGAAGTTACAGGTCTGTGACAGCCAGAAATCTTGCTTGTTTGTAGGCGACCAAATACTTATTTTCCACCATAATTTGCAAATAAATTCTTTAAAAATCCTTCAATGTGATTTTCTGGATTTTTTTTTTTCTCATTTTGTCTCTCATAGTTGAGGTATACCTATGATGAAAATTGGAGACCTCTCTAATCTTTTAAGTGGGAGAACTTACACAATTGGTGGCTGACTAAATACTTTGTTGCCCCACTGTACATGAAAGTGAGGAGTGCAAAGACAGGTGAGTTATAATGATAATTAAAAGTTCCCCAGTTCTGTGCATGAGAGCGTTCAGAGGGAGGAGGGTGAGGCCTCTGACTGTTTACAGTTCGCATATCCCAGGGGAAGAAACTGTCAGTCTGGAGGTATGGGACCTGATCGATCTGAACCGTCATCCAGAGGGAAGCAGGTCAAACAGGTGGTGGGCAGGATGTGAGGGGTCTCCTGTGATGTCCTTGATCCTTCTGAGACAGGAGGATCTAGAGATATCTTCCAGGGAGGGCAGAGGGCTGCCGATAATTTTTTGGGCGGTGTTGATTGCCCTCTGCACAGCCTTTCTGTTCTCGGCTGTGGAGCCGATGTACCGCACACCCAGACAGTAGGTGAGCACGCTCTCCACTGAGCAGCGATAGAAGGCCAACAGCAGCTTCTGGTCCAGGTTGTGCTTCCTCAGGACACAGAGGAAGTGCAGCTGCTGCTGGGCTTTCTTCACCAGGGCCTTGGTGTTGACAGTCCAGGAGAGGTCAGAGGAGATGTGGGTGCCTAGGAACCTGAAGGTGGGGACGTTTTCCACGCGGTCACCATTTATGGGGGAGGGCTGCTGTCTTGTTCTTCCTGAAGTCCAGAATGACTTCTTTGGTTTTTTCACCATTCAGTTTCAGGTTGTTTGCTTGGCAACACAGCAGCAGATTCTCTACCTCTGCCCTGTATGCCTTGTCATCGTCAGTGGTGATGAGCCCAACCAAGGTGGTGTCGTCCGCATATTTCACGATGGCAGTGGTTGGGTGGGTTGGAATACAGTCAAAAGTGTACAGGGGGTACAGAAGAGGGCTTAGCATGCAGCCTTGGGGGTGGGGGGTGGGAGGCAGTGCTGAGGGACAGTGTGGAGGAGTGGTGGGGGCCAAGTCTGACTGTTTGTGGGCGGTTGGTGAGAAAGTTCTTTATCCAGGAGCAGGTGTGTGTGTGTGTGGGGGGGGGATCTGTGAGGAGTTGCAGTTTGTTGATCAAGATGTCTAGGATGATGGTGTTAAAAGTTGAGCTATAGTCCACAAAGAGCATCTGCACGTAGCTCCTTGGGTTCTCCAGGTGGTTCAGCGCTCTGTGGAGAGTGGTGGTGATGGCGTCTTCCGTAGACCGGTTCTCCCTGTAGGCGAACTGATGAGGGGAAGACAGTCCCTGATGTGCTGGGACATCAGTCAGTCAAAACATTTCATGACTGAAATTAAACGCAATCAAATAGCTAGTCACCCTGCCCATGGCACACCAAGCCATTTTACTTTCACCTGTGAACAATTGTGGTCATTCTGATTAACTCGGTATACAAAACAGCTATTCCTGGTCCTTGGTAGTGCAACTGAACCAAACAGTCATCATTGGGTGGCAAGGCATTGTCTTTAAGATCTCCAAGATAAAGCTGTGGACAGGGACAAGTTAGGAGATGGATACAAAAAAATTCAGAGGCTTTATCAGTCCTAGAAGAACCACTGAAGTCTGCTATTAAGAAGTGAATCTCTTTGGTACAACTGAGACCCTCCTTAGATCAGGATGTCCCTCCAAACTGGATGAAAGAGCAAGGAGGAGACTGGTTAAAGAGGCTGCCAAGAGCCCTACAGCAGTTTTGAAGCAGTTGCAGGAATTTCTGATGAAGAGTAGTTATTGTGTGTAAGTAAATGTGAGAACAGTATCACAAATATGGCTTGTACCGGAGGGCTGAAATTTAAAAAAAAAAAAAAAAGGACACTCTTCAAGAAAGGCCACATGCAGATTGGCCAAAATTTACGTTGAAGATTCTGAAGCCAAGTGGGAAAATAAGTTATGGTTAGATGATACTAAAATCAAACTATTTGGCCTCAACACCAAACTATATGTCTGGTGGAACATCAATACAGCGCCCCATGGAAATTACACCATTCCTGCAGTAAAGCATGGAGGTGGTAATACCCTTTTATGGGAGTGTTTCTCTGCAGCTGGGACTGAAGCACTTCTTTAGATAGAAGGAAAAATGAATGGGGCAAAATATCATTAACTTTGTGAGGAAAACCTGCTGCCCTCTGCCAATGGGAAGAAGGTTCACCTTTCAACATGATAATGACCCAAAGCACACAGCAAAATGGACCACACAGTGATTGAAGGAGAAAAAGATAAATGTCCTCGTAAGGCCTAGTCAGAACCTAATAGTAATAATAAGTTTATTTATAGAGCACTTTTCACAGACAGAGTCACAAAGTGCTTAACATGGTAAAAAACAAAATAAAAACACAGGCACATAAAACAGTAAAAAAAAAACAAAAACAAACCTAGACTTAAACACAGTTTAAACTCTGGAATGGTTGTAAGAATGCATCCACTGATGGTCACTATTAAACCTAACTGAACTTGAGCAGTTCTGCAAAGAAGAATGGGGAAAATATAGCAAAGTCTAGACACGCAAAGTTGGTAGAGATGTATCCCAACAGACTAAAGGCTGTAATTTAAGCAAAGGGTGGGTTAACAAAATACTGTAACATCAGGGCTTTTTCCCTGCATGCCTTGCCAGTAGAGACTTTATTTTCGTGTGTGTGTTTAATGTTATTCCTGTGCTATTATACTGCTGTGTCATTATAACTGCGTTATAGTGACCCAGCAGTGTTATAGGTAGAATTAGAGCAGGAGTGATATGTGTTGTGTAACCCTGATATAAACGGAGGTCGGTGAGAATGACCTCCCCTCCTGTCTGTGATTGTGTGTTGTGTTTAATAAAGCCTGTTGTGTCGCAGCCATCTGCTCCCTTTCTTTGTGTGAACCTCGCCTACGTCACAATACTGACACAAGCAAGTGATCCTTAATCAGCTCTGATTTTTTTTCTGACCTTTTGTTGTTATAATTTAAGTTATTCCCATGCCTATTTCCGTTTCATGACCCTAGGCCACACAGCTACTGTAAGTAGTGAAAGCTACAGTGGGGGGGGGGGGGGGTCAATCCTCTGGTAGCTCTATGTGTGTTAACTTTTCTTTCCCCGTTCTATTATGCTGAGCACCAAGCTAGAAGGTGGAAAGCACCATTTTTACCTGGTCTTTGGTATGACCCGGCCAGGATTTGAACCCCAGCCTCCCGGTTGTGGGGCGGATGCTCTACCAACTAGGCCACCACTCTGGTTATAATTTGCACTGAGTAAATACATTTGGATGAAACAAAAAAATTTTGTTTGTCTTCATTTCAGGCTGCAAAGCAACAAAATATGATTATTCTGAAGGGGGGGTAATTCTTTTCTGTACCCACTGTAAGCCACATTGGGTGCTTTTGAATTCAGTAAAACCTTTGTCTCTGTGAAGCTATTAGTGGATAAAGGTTCTGTCTTTCAACATTACAGTTCCTGTTTGCCTCAGGCTATCAACACTAAATCACTATTGTCATCATGCATTGTTATGTCAGACCAGGTAACGGTAAACCTCCTCTATATTTTTCTCTCCTCCTTTGACATTACTCACTAACAGTAAGCTGCACTTTCTCCTCTGCACTTTCTCATTCAAGCAAAAGCAGAGTGGGAGCTAACAGCACAGTGCTGTAACCTTATGTAAAATTATCCCATATTCACGTGTCTCTGCTCCCTGGATTGGGCTTGTGACGTAGTCCAAACTGCTGTTACTGTGGAAATAGCACCACTTCTTGTCAGAGTAGGAGGAAAACTGCAGACTATTCTATTGTATCCTGTAGGTGTGTACGCCTCTTACTCCTACTGCACACACAATCTCCCTTTATAAGGTTATTTGTGGACGACTGATGGAATTGTTTTTTTTTTTTCAAATGTTTCAAGTAGGCCATTATCTAAAGAAAACGATTTTGTTTTGTTGCATGTGCCTTCATTTTAGCCATTTAAACAAAACTCAATTATAAAATACACAAATGGCACTCCAGCCAAATAGTCAATATAGAGACTGCTTTCCTCAGCACAGATTTTCCCTTTGTGTGTCCTTACAAATTTGTCAGTGCTTTTAAGTTATGTTCCATATTCCATTGCTTTAATATGTCCAAGCATTTCTGTAAAATGTGCTCAAGTACATGCAGTCTAATACAGAAACATTTTTTTTTATGCAGATCAGTGCATATGGGACCTTAAATCGAAAAAAAAATTCTCCATTGAAATGGATGGAAAGAGCAAAATTATCTTTTGATCCTGGTCAAATTTTGCCACGAGTTACACACACAGCCGTGGACAAAATTGTTGGTACCTCTCTGTTAATGAAAGAAAAACCGACAATGGTCACAGAAATAACTTGAATCTGACAAAAGTGGCAAAAAATAAAAATTCTCTGAAAATTAACCAATGAAAACCAGACAATGCTTTTGAATTGTGGTTCAACAGAATTACTTTAAAAAACAAACTCATGAAACAGGCCTGGACAAAAATGATGGTACCCCTAGAAAAGATTGAAAATAATGTGACCATAGGGACATGTTCAACCAAGATGTGTCCTCTAATTAACATCACAGGTGTCTACAAACTTGTAATCAGTCAGTCGGCCTATTTAAAGGGTGACAAGTAGTCACTGTGCTGTTTGGTGACATGGTGTGTACCACCCTAAACATGGATGAGAGGAAGCATAGGAGAGAGTTGTCTCAGGAGATTAGAAGGAAAATTATAGACAAGCATCCATCCATCCATCCATCTTCTACCACTTTTCTGGCGGTCCGGGTCGCGGAGGCAGCAGTTCAAGCAGAGAAGCCCAGACTTCCCTCTCCCCAGCCACCTGCTCCAGCTCTTCAGAGGGGATACCAAGGCATTCCCAGACCAGCTGGGAGACATAGTCTCTCCACCGAGTCCTGGGTCTGCCCCGGGGTCTCCTCCCAGTGGGACGTACCTGAAACACCTCAAGTGGGAGGCGTCCAGGAGGCATCCTAATCAGATGCCCATACCACCTCAACTGACTCCTTTCAATGTGGAGGAGCAGCGGTTCTACTCTGAGCCTCTCCCGGATGACTGAGCTCCTCACCCTATCTCTGAGGGTGAGCCCAGCAATCCTACGGAGAAAGCTCATTTCAGCCGCTTGTATCCGCGATCTCGTTCTTTCGGTCATTACCCAAAGCTCATGACCATAGGTGAGAGTAGGAACGTAGATTGACTGGTAAATCGACAGCTTTGTCTTAGAACTAAGCTCCCTCTTCACCACAACAGACCGGTACAACGTCCGCATCACTGCAGATGCTGCTCCAATCCGTCTGTCGATCTCTCGCTCCATTTTTCCCTCACTCGTGAACAAGACTCCAAGATACTTAAACTCCTCCACTTGGGGCAGGAGCCTGTCCCCAACCCGGAGAGGACAATCCACCTTTTTCCAACTGAGGACCATGGACTCGGATTTGGAGGTGCTGATTCTCATCCCAGCCGCTTCACACTCAGCGGCAAACCGTCCCAGCAAGAGCTGTAGGTCATTGCTGGATGAAGCCAACAGGACAACATCATCTGCAAACAACAGAGATGAGATCCTGTGGTCACCAAGCATGACACCCTCCATTCCCTGGCTGCGCCTAGAAATCCTGTCCATAAAAATTATGAACAGGATCGGTGACAAAGGGCAGCCCTGGCATGTTAGAGATAGACAAGCATGTTAAAGGTAAAGGCTATAAGACCATCTCCAAGCAGCTTGATGTTCCTGTGACTACAGTTGCACATGTTATTCAGAAATTTAAGATCCACAGGACTGTAGTCAACCTCCCTGGACGTGGCTGCAGGAGGAGACGGAAATACGAATGGTAACAAAAGAGCCCAGAACAACCTCTAAACACATTCATGGTGAAATTCCAAGGTCAAGGTACATCAGTGTCAGATCGCACCATCCGTCGTTGTTTGAGCTAAAGTGGACTTCATGGGAGACGACCAAGGAGGACACCACTGTTGAAAACAAATCATAAAAAAGCCAGACTGGAATTTGCCAAACTGCATGTTGACAAGCCACAAAGCTTCTGGGAGAATGTCCTATGGACAGACGAGAGAAAACTGGAACTTTTTGGCAAGGCACATCAGCTCTATGTTCACAGACGCAAAAATGAAGCATAGCAAGAAAAGAACACTGTCCCTACTGTGAAACACGGAGGAGGTTCTGGCACAGGGTGTCTTGAATCTGTGCAGGGTATAATGAAATCTCAAGATTATCAAGGTATTCTAGAGAGAAATGTGCTGCCCAGTGTCAGACAGCTTGGTCTCAGTCGCAGGTCATGGGTCTTGCAACAGGATAATGACCCAAAACACACAGCTAAAAAGAACCAAGAATGGCTAAGAGCGAAACATTGGATCATTCTAAAGTGGCCTTCTAGACTGTCTCAGACTCTGCTAGCATCAGCACCAGATCACCCCAGGGCTGTGTACTTTCCCCCCTACTCTTCTCCCTTTATACCAACTCCTGCACCTCCAGCCACCAGTCTGTCAAGTTGATCAAGTTTGCGGACGACACCACCCTCATCGGGCTCATCTCCAACGGCGACGAGTCCGCCTACAGGAGAGAGGTGGCCCAGCTGGCGTCCTGGTGCAACAACAACAACCTGCAGCTGAACGCTCTGAAGACAGTGGAGATGATTGTGGACTTCAGGAAAGTCACAACCCCTCTGCCCCCCCTCACCCTCACAGGCTCTCCCATCACCACTGCTGATTCCTTCCGCTTCCTAGGCACCACCATCACCAGGGACCTCAAGTGGGAGCCGACCATCAGCTCCCTCATCAAAAAGGCCCAGCAGAGGATATTCTTCCTGCGGCAGCTGAGGAAGCTCAAGCTACCCACCAAGATGTTAGTGCAGTTCTACACAGCCATCATCGAGTCCATCCTCACCTCTTCCATAACCGTGTGGTACGCAGGAGCCACTGCCAGGGACAGACTAAGGCTGCAGCGCGTCGTGCGCACTGCTGAGAAGGTGATCGGCTGCAAGCTCCCATCTCTCCAGGATCTGTACATCTCCAGGACCCGGAGGCATGCTGGCCGGATCATAGCCGATCCCTCACACCCTGGTCACGTACTGTTTGCCCCCCTCCCCTCAGGTAGAAGACTTCGGTCCATCCAGACTAAAACCTCCCGTCACATGAACAGCTTCTTCCCCTCTGCCATCAGACTGCTGAACACTAAGTGACTTATTGTCTCTCGTGCACTATGTACAGCAGCTCAACCAGACTCATGTCAATCATCACTGTTTTCTTCCTGCATTACCGACTGCACTATATGGTTCTCCACATTATCTGCTGCTCGCTAATATATTTTAACTGCTGACTAGTATTACTCACTCTTATTCTACACTTTATTGCATGTATATGTTACGGGTCCCGGGAAGGTGACCACAATAACAAAAAGAAATAGTTTTAAAGCGTGAAAAGACGTGATCCTTCGCGTCTGCTCTTGGGTCTGTAAAATACAAAAAGAGTCTTTGAAAGACAGAACACAGGACCACTCGTGTCTTTCTCCAGATAGTACTAAAGGGGGGGCCGGAAGTGCACCCTATTTGTTTACCTGGGGTGGAACGACCGCAGTGCCTAAGGTTCCGCTGCTTACTCTTAAATATTTATACAGGGCTACATATCAAATGTTAATATTATTGATCGTCCACAATCTCAAAATATATTTAGATACTCTTAAAATAAAAATAAAATGACAGTCTCTCTGTATTATTTCCAAATGTGGTGCCCTATTTGGGTGTACCACACGCTCCCCAACAACAAAAGTGGCTCCTGACACTTAACAGTAACAAATCAAAATCTCAACACTATTAAAGTCTCTATTCAAAAGTCTCTGGAACGTCTTTCTTTTCATCTTCAGGTATTATCCAAGATCTGATTAGTTTAATAGCAAGGAATAGCATACTGACATGGCAAGTAGTTAGAGGTGAAAGAAGGAAGATAAAAAGGTTGAGGATAGAAAGGAGGGTAGCACATAAAAGGATATGGTGTTGACTGCTGGACACTGACAGTGTTCACCGACGGACGAGTCTGGAAGGCTGGCTGGCCCAGGGACGGATAGGTGAACACCATGTTGGGTCGTCTCTGTCTGGTGGACTGCCTCAGACGTGGTGGTGACTCAGGACGACGGTCTGGCTCTGGACTGGGCACCAGCTCAGGATGAGCTGCAGGTCCGGGACTAGGAGCAGGAACATCTTGGTGGATATGAAGCACTTCCCCGTCGTCGTCTGGTTGAAGTTGGTCCACGTTTTGTTCGCTTTCCCTTTGTATTTCTTGTCCTTCTTCCGTAATATTGTCTCTTTCTTGTTCAGGTTGAATAGGAACTTGTACTTGTCTTTGCTGTGTTGTTCCCCGTCTTCTTTGTGACTCACATTGGACTTGGTCAACTGGACGTTGACTTTCTTGCAGGTGTCTAGGAACACAAAACCAATAGAGGGGTTCGTCTTCTTCCGAATCACTCGCCTCAGGACTGTTTGACTTTTCCAGTGTGTTTTGTCTTATATCGGTAGGTCTGTTGTTTCTCTTTTGTGACTTGGCAACTGGACTTTGAACGATGTCGACTGGTAAGTCGTTGACTTGGAGAAGCAAGTTTCTGTGCAGGGTACGGATGGGACGACTTCCTGTCTCTGGACTTACTTTGTAGACGGGGTTGTCTCCAACCTGCTCCCTCACGACGTAGACTGTTTGTTCCCAGTAGGGCCTTAGCTTGCCAGGTCCACCTCTTTCACCCAGGTTCCGCACAAGCACTCTGTCTCCTACTTGCAGGACTACACCTCTACATCGTTTGTCATAGTTTGTCTTTCCTTTAGAGCTTGACTGTTGACTGTTTGCACTTGCGATCCTGTACGCCTCTGTCATTTTCCCTTTCCATTTCTGAGCGTATCCATGGGCTGTCTCTGTGTCTTCTTCTGTCATGAGGCCAAAGAGAAGGTCTACTGGGAGGCGAGGATGTCTGCCGTACAACAGGAAGTATGGAGAAAAACCAGTGGCCTCATGCTTAGTGCAGTTGTAAGCATGGATGGTGTGAGGTAAGTGTTCCTTCCAGTTTAGTTTCTCTTTCTCTCTCAATGTACGTAGCATCTGCAACAAGGTCCGATTCAGCCTTTCGACCGGGTTACCTTGGGGGTGGTAGGGAGAAGTCCTTGAGTGGCCAACACCTGCTAGCTCTCTGAGGGACTTGAATAACTCGTTCTCAAATTCCCGACCCTGATCGTGATGAAGCTTGGAGGGGTAGCCGAATCTTGGAATGAAATCATTGAAGAGGCGGTCTGCTGCTGTCTTTGCGGCCTTGTTCTTGGTGGGGTAGGCTTGTGCAAACCTGGTGAAATGGTCGACTACCACCAAGATGTATTCAAACCCGCCTTTACAGGACTCTAGGTGCAGGAAATCGATGCATACTAACTCGAGTGGGAAGTTGGATGTTATACTGCCCATGGGTGCTCTCTCATGCGTTGCTGGCTTTTTCTGTTTTATGCATGGGCACTTCCTGGTGACATACTCCTCGATCTCTCGCTTCATGAAAGGCCAGTAGAATCGCTCACGGGCTAAGCTCAAGACTTTCTCCACACCGACATGGCCCATGTTGTTATGGAGATGGGTGAGAGCTACTTGTCTGTAGACAGCGGGCAGAACTAGCTGCTTGCGTTCTGCGGTTTTCCTATAGAGAAGGCCATTTTCAATGCGCATCCGACTCCACTCTCTCAACAGTCTCTTTGTGCTTATGTCAAGCTTGGCTTTGTCGTCTTCAGTTGGTGTCATATCTTTTTCTTTCATCTCCATGACTTTCCCGATGGCTGGATCTGCTCTTTGTTCTTGGACTAGTTTATCGTGGCCGATGAAATGCAGTGGCTCCTTGAGGGGTGAACTTGGTGAAGCAAGGCTGAGGGCTGCAATCCATGCTACATCACCTTGCTTGGCTCTTCTGCTCCCTTCCCATACTGCACCAACGGCTTCCTCTGACAGTTCTCCTGTACACTCTTGCATGAAGGCTTCAATGTTGAGTGGACAACGGGATAATACATCAGCGTCAATGTTTGTTTTTCCGGGGCGATATTTTATGTCAAAGTGGAAATCTGCGAGCTGTCCCACCCAACGATGCCCTACGGCGTTGAGCTTTG
This sequence comes from Pholidichthys leucotaenia, assembly GCA_020510985.1. NCBI lineage: Eukaryota > Metazoa > Chordata > Actinopteri > Cichliformes > Pholidichthyidae > Pholidichthys > Pholidichthys leucotaenia. Next base: position 266,721,210 of record CM035846.1, on the reverse strand, counting down.
CAGTGCTGAGGACATACGTCAAGGGGTTATTGTCCGTAAAAACTGTGAAACTTGGGGCATAATAGAGATAGTCTCTGAACTTGTCGCAAACTGCCCACTTGAGGGCGAGAAACTCTAGTTTTCCACTGTGCAAGTGGTAGTTTTGCTCGGCAGGTGTTAGTGTGCGTGACCCGTACCCAATCACTCTCATCTTATTGTCTTGGTTTTGATACAGGACCGCGCCAAGGCCTTTCTGGGACGCGTCCGTGTGGAGTACGAAGGGCTGGGTGAAGTCAGGATACGCTAACACAGGTGGCTGGGTCAACATGTCAATCAAGCGCTCAAGGGTCTCTTGGTGTTCCTTGTCCCATTTCACTGGAGCTCGGGAAGACTGCTGTGGGTACTTTGCTCTGCCCTTGGATGGCTTGGACGGCAGTGTGTCAGACTTTACCTGGAGCAAGTCGTACAGGGGTTTGGCAATGCGCGAGAAGTCCTGCACATACGTCCGATAATAGCTCAGGAACCCCAAAAGTTGTCTGACTTCTCCAACTATTTGTGGCCTTCTGTGTTTGAGTGCCTGCACAGCTTCGATGTCCTTGGGGTCCACCCTCACTCCATCTTCTGACACCAGGCGACCGACATACCGAACCTCTCTGCGGAACAACTCACACTTCTCAGGCTTCAGCTTCGCCCCGTGGCGTTGCAAAGCTTGGAGAACTTTCCTCAGCACTTGGACATGTTCATTAAATGACTTGGAAAAACAGAGCACATCATCAAGGTAGGGTATGCAGCACTCATCACGGAGCGTGTCCAGCATTTCTTCCATGCTCCGCTGAAAGGCTGCGGGTGCGTTGGACAGCCCGAAGGGTATTCTCACCCATTCGTAGAGACCCCACGGGGTGGTGAATGCAGTCAGGTACCTTGAGCCCTCTGCGATGAAACCTTGATGGTAAGCTTTACCCTGGTCCAGGATCGAGAACCAGCTGTAACCACCGAGGGAGTCGGTGAGGTCCTGGATCCGGGGAAGCGGGTGTCTGTCGGGCACTGTTTTGTTGTTTAGGAGGCGGTAATCAATACACAGACGTAAAGATCCGTCCTTCTTCCTGACACAGATAACTGGGGCTGCGTAGGGTGACTGAGACTTTACGATCCATCCCTTCACTATCAGTTCCTGAATGTACTCTTTTACTTCCCTATACAGGGGCTTGGGGATGGAGGCGTAAGCTCTCTGAACTGGCGTGTCATCTTTGAGTCTGATTTCCATTTGCAAAGAAGGGATACAGCCAATATCAGTGCTATCGCGAGAGAATGCCTCGCACTCTTCCATCAGAACCTTTTCGACTGACTTTTGCTGATCTGGGCTTAGATGACTGAGATCGACCGGTGGCAACCAAGGCTCGGCAGAAGAGTCACCTTGGGCGGTCTTACTTAGTACCTCTGCTGTAGTTGCTGATGTCAGTATGGGCTGGGTTTCTGGTGGCTCTAGTGTATCAGTTTCAATGACTTTGGCGACATGTTCGATGGTGCCTAGGGCTGTTCTTTTCGGCAGGATTACTTCATGTTTGGAATGGTTGGAGATGGGGACCTTTACAAAAGGTCTTTGGGAATTGTTAATCTCCAAAAGTCCTTCCCCCACACTCAAATTTCTCAAAGCAATGTTCTCTTCAGCAGGTTCGTAAAGTACAAGAGGGTCAGAGATGTCAAAGTTCTGGGGCACCCTGCAACATATTTGTACTGCTTTGCCAGCTGGGATAATCATGTTGTCTTTACCGACTCTGAGTGTAACAGGATCACAGTCAGTTCTTTGCGGCACTTGAATGAAGTTTACCATGGCCACTACCTGGTCTTCGTCCATTCCAAGAGCTCTGCGCAGTAGACTATATAGTACTGTACTGGCTTCCTCATCTGTCCCTTGGCCTTGTATAATCGCTCCCAGCACATTAGCTCCAACTAGTGGTTGGTTCAGTGACAGCTTACTGACTAGGAATGGCGCTTGTGCAGTGAGATTGGGATCTTCGTGACCCGCTAAAGTGACTGTAAGCTCGACCCATCCGTCATATGGGACTGCTTGGCCATTAACTGCATAAACCTCAAGCTCGTCGTTCAGCAGATCTTGGAGTGGTCTTACCACAGTGTTGGGTATGTGCTTTTTGACCCATTGCCTGTCAACTATACTCACTTGTGAGCCAGAGTCAAACAGCACTGTCGCAGGGTAACCACCGATTAGACATTTCAGCAGACTTTTCTTGCCGACAAGGGGAGCTTGGTATTTGGTGGCACTCTGACAGGAGGGAATCTGACCTTTCCTTCTGTTGCATTTGACCTGCTTTCTCGGCTGCTTGCTCTGGTGCCTGGGGCACGGAGTTGAAGCTTCGGTAGAGGAAGAGTTTACTGGCTGGGACTTTGGCTCTGTACCGATCTCTGGCTGTCCCTTGACAGAGACCGATTCCCGTTTCCCTGATTCTTGGGTCGCTTCAGACATCCGACTGCTCTGTGTCCCGACTCACTGCATACAAAGCAATGACTGCACTCCTGTAAGCTTTGTTCAGTACATTTCGGACAGAGATAGGTTTTCTTTTGGTTAGCTGGAGGCTGAGAATGCTGAGGGGAGGAGTTTACAGCTTTCTGTTCCATGAAAGTTGCCACCATCTTGGTTAGAGTCTCTACTTGTGCAGCGAGTTGTTTGATTGTCTGTGAGGCTTGTTGGTCTTTGGCTGTCGTGTCCCTTGTTGCAATCACAGCGCTATGTGCTGACTTCTGACGAGGGGTTTGCCCTAACCTTCGCTGGTGCTCATTCTCATCACTGATAATCTTTGTGACCTCACTAAGAATCTCTTCATCTGTTACATTGTTGTTTGATGTAAGAGGTCTTAGTCGTTGCCGCAAGTCTGCATACTTCACTCCCAGACCTTGATAGACTGTGTGCAGAAACACTTCCTGGATTGTCCTTGGGTCATACGAGATGTCTGCAGTGGCTTGTTTTGACTGAAAGATGAGTTTCTGTTTGAGCCCAATCATGCGATATAGGAATTGCTGAGGGGACTCCTGCTCAGTTTGTCGGGCGCACATTAACTCCTGGAACATCTCTGTTGTTGCCTTTTCTCCAAGGTGGGATCGGAGAAAGCCCTGAAGTTCAGAAAGAACCAGTTCATCTTTGAGCATGAGCATGTCCCTGAACGTGCCAGGCTTTACAATTCTCAGTACCCCCCTCATGACCTCTGCTTCAGAAAATCCTTCTTTTAATCCTTCATTGATCTGTCTCATGAGACTGTTATAATTGATTTCAGAGCTGTTGTCTCCAATTTGTCCTCCAAAAGCCTTGAATTCTCTCCGAGGCAGGTAGGAAAGGTCTTTGAGAGTGACATGCCTTTCTGGACTTCCTTGTTCCCTTGGCTGCGGTTGTGAGTGGCTCTGACGACTGGGTGCTACAGGTGGTTGGAGTGTCACAACTTCACACAGTCTTAGTCTTTCTCCCAGTGTCTCATATGCTTTCCTCAGTTCCTCTACAGACTCTGCGTTTGCGTTTACACTAACTTGGGTGCCTGGTGGAACAGCAGATGGTGATGGTGGATCTGGCAACATCTTGGATGGATGAGGACTTGACTTGGTTGGTATTGCAGCCTGATCAGCTGAATGCGTGGTGGAGCCACTCGTTTGTATCACTTTAGTGAGCAGGTCATCCAACATCAGCAACTGACTCATTCCCTCATCTTCAAGTTTCAGCAGAGTTGGGGACCGTAGATATGCATTGACATAGTCCATACAGCTCTCATTATCGTCTTCACTGAACTGTGTGTCTTTGTCTCCAGCTGCTAGGCTCTTTGTTAGCTCGAAAAGATCCTTACTTGAGAGGGCAAACAAGCGTCCTCTGATGCTCCATATCAGTTCTTTTCGTGCTGTCGACATGGTACTTTAGCTATCTGTAGTTCGAGTGTTGTATTATTTGTACAGTGACTAGGCTGCGTTTTACCTTCTTGACAGCAGTGCAGTTCCACTTTTGGTTGAAGATCCTTTCTTTCTCTTTGATCTTCCTCCTTGGACACCCACTGACTGACGTGTCTGATGTAGCAGCTTGGCAACCGTTGTCTCGTAGTTCTGGTATCACTGGATCTTCCCTCGATGACTGTAGAGGAGAGATCCCGGACGAGCCCCCACAGTTTGTTACGGGTCCCGGGAAGGTGACCACAATAACAAAAAGAAATAGTTTTAAAGCGTGAAAAGACGTGATCCTTCGCGTCTGCTCTTGGGTCTGTAAAATACAAAAAGAGTCTTTGAAAGACAGAACACAGGACCACTCGTGTCTTTCTCCAGATAGTACTAAAGGGGGGGCCGGAAGTGCACCCTATTTGTTTACCTGGGGTGGAACGACCGCAGTGCCTAAGGTTCCGCTGCTTACTCTTAAATATTTATACAGGGCTACATATCAAATGTTAATATTATTGATCGTCCACAATCTCAAAATATATTTAGATACTCTTAAAATAAAAATAAAATGACAGTCTCTCTGTATTATTTCCAAATGTGGTGCCCTATTTGGGTGTACCACATATAGTTTATTTCTTTTATTTTATCATGTTTAATGTTGCAGCATTGCACCGAGACAAATTCCTAGTTTGTGTACTCAGAATCAGAATCAGAATCAGAATCAGAATCAGCTTTATTGCCAAGTATATTTACAAGTAAACACACGAGGAATTTGACTTGACATTGGACGCGCACGTTAGGCGCATCCAATGACGCGTCGCCATACAAGGCGCCTGTCAACAGTGGAGGTAAAGAGGGGAGGGGAGGGGGAGGAAAACACAATAGGAGAGAGAAAAAACATAGTAATCAGAATAAACGCTCGTATATGAGCCAAATTTTGACTACACAGAAAAAAACCCTCATGCATTAGCAGACAATAGATACAATCACACAGCAGAGGGAGGGAGAGCAGTGTGTGTATATTTGCATGTCATTGTGTAGTGTGAGTGTAACAGTTGTTAGTGGGCAGCAGAGGGCGCCTCCAGGCAGTGGATAGATGTTATAATCATGTGACTTATAAACAAGACCAGAGATCAGAGTCTGTCTCTCTTTTCCTCTTCCTTGCAGAAGGCACATGGGCATTGTCCTCGAGAGACCAATCCGCTGACGACAACAACTGATTGTTGATGTATGGGTAGACATAAGCCACTTCTCTGGCGTTATCTTATCGAGGAGGAATGTAAACAAGGGTACCAAAACACAAGGTCAAATCTGCACAGTGCACTCAGAGAATAAAAAAAATTTCTCTCTCTTCGATTCTGTGCTTCAATTTCATACAGGCTTGAATCATACTTTAGATCATTCTCTGGAGAGCACTCAGCGATCCACAGATGTTATCCACCTACCGAAACATAGGTAAAACATGTCCAGAGAGTTCGTTCTCTCTTCAATGCATGCCAGGTAGTAAATTCCATGTTAATCCTGCCGCTGACAGTCAGTGCTCCCCCCAGCTGGACGAATTGTTGAATTTGTTAAGGGAGCTACGCCGGGGTCCGCATTTGATTAGCTCACCCAGATAATTTCGATACACTAGGAAAACTCCAGGGGCCAGAACAGAAGATCCTGTGATCAGTTCAATCTCAGTCGAATCACACAGACACATGAGTTCCAATGCCATGAGTCTCCCTTGGGTTCCCCCTGACCCGCTTCTTCTTTTAAAGGTGACAATCACATATAAGCCGCTTTCCAGATCCATAATTTCCATTTGGATTAAGATTCAGCCAGGAGAAGAGTGACATTGCAAGCTGGGATCAGAAGGGAGAGGATTAGGAGGGAGAGGGAAGAAAAGCGTCTGCTCTCTCTCAGAAGCGGAAGTAGAATTTACTACATGTACTACATGAACAATGGCAATAAATCTGATTCTGATTCTGATTCTGATTCTGATTCTATGAGCCCTGATCTAAATCCTATTGAACATCTGTGGAAGGAGCTGAAACATGCCATCTGTAGAAGGCACCGTTCAAACCTGAGACAACTGGAGCAGTTTGCTCATGAGGAGTGGTCCAAAATACCTGCTGAGAGGTGCAGAAGTCTCATTGACAGTTACAGAAATGGTTTGATTGCAGTGATTGCCTCAAAAGGTTGTGCAACAAAATATTAAGTTAAGGGTACCATCATTTTTGTCCAGGCCTGTTTCATGAGTTTGTTTTTTAAAATAATTCTGTTGAACCACAATTCAAAAGTATTGTCTGATTTTCATTGGTTAATTTTTATAGAATTTTTTATTTATTACCACTTTTGTCAGATTCAAGTTATTTCTATGACCATTGTGGGTTTTTTCTTTCATTAACAGCGGGGTACCAACAATTTTGTCCACATGTGTATGATGTTTGTCAATTTAAAAGATAATTTTCCGCATAATTAAAGTTGTCGGGTGTCGTATATTAACAGAGTAATATTTAGTTTTTGTTTAAATGACTAGCAGACAACTCCCATCCTCCTACATCACTAAACTGTAATCATGTTTAGTGCTGTTACTTGTGCAGAATGTACGTATATGTATTTTCTTTTGATCAGAGTTTAAAAATTTAATTTATTCAAAGTTTTTATGTTGACTGTGTTTACTATAAATTTGCTGTTGCTTATGCAGAATGCATATGCATTTTCCTTTAATTAGTTTATAAAATTCTGTTATTCAATGCTGACTGTGTTTATAGTCAATTCACTGAAAAAAAATTAAATCTATATATCGATATATGTTTTCAAGCAGCCTCTCTTTTACACAATGTGGTAGGTTGCCTGTTGGGCTTTTTTTGGGCTTGTTTCCATAGAGCTAGTTGCTTGTTTCTCTCGTGAAACCTGGCAACACTGATGTGTGTGTGTGTGTGTGTGTGTGTGTGTGTGTGTGTGTGCGCGCACGCGTGCACACACGCACAGTGGTGTGAAAGAGTGTTTGCCCCCTTCCTGACTTCTCAATTTTTTGTATGTTTGTCACACTTAAATGTTTCAGATCATCAAACAAATGTAAATAGACAAAGATAACACAAGTAAACACAAAATGTGGTTTTAAAATGAAGGTGTTTATTATTAAGGGTAAAAAAAAAAATCCAAACCTACATGGCCCTATGTGAAAAAGTGATTGCTCTCCTGTTAAAACATAAATTAACTGTGGTTTATTACATCTTTGAAAAGCTGAGTTCAATTTCTCTAGCCACACCCAGGCCTGATTACTGCCACACCTGTTCTCAATCAAGAAATCACTTCAATAGGACCTGCCTGACAAAATGAAGTAGACCAAAAGATCATTAAAAGCTAGACATCATGCTGCGATCAAATGAAATTCAGGAACAAATGAGAAACAAAGTCATTGAGCTGTATCAGTCTGGAAACGGTTATAAAGCCATTTCTAAAGCTTTGGGACTCCAGCAAACCACAGTGAGAGCCATTATCCACAAATGGCGAAAACATGGAACAGTGGTGAACCTTCCCAGGAGTGGCCAACCAACCAAAATTACCCCAAGAGTGCAGCGACGACTCATCCAAGAGGTCACAAAAAAAACCCACAACAACATCCAAAGAACTGCAGGCCTCACTTGCCTCAGTTAAGGTCAGTGTTCATGACTCCACCATGAGAAAGAGACAAGGCAAAAATGGCCTGCATGGGAGAGTTCCAAGATGAAAACCACTGCTGAGCAAAAAGAATGTAAAGACTGGTCTCAGTTTTGCCAGAAAACATCTTTTTTTTTTTTTTTTGTTACTTATTTGTACCCGTAGGTAGATTTGGTTTGCAGTCTGGTGACAAGCCACCGGCTGCTGGTCGCTGCGTGCGCGAGCGCCCTAAACCTACATGTTTTTGGTATGCGGGAGGAAACCGGAGAAATCCCGGAGTAAACCCACGCAACACGGGGAGAACATGCAAACTCCACACAGCTCACTGTTGGTCGGGGGCTGGGATCGAACCCACGATCTCATGATCCCCGCGGTCCCCCGGCCGAGGGTAAAACTGTGCTGCCACAGTGCTAAACCACTGCGCCACCGTGCAGCAGGATCTTGATGATCCCCAAGACTTTTGGGAAAATACTCTGTGGACTGACGAGACAAAAGTTGAACTTTTTGGAAGGTGTGGGTCCCATTATATCCAGCGTAACCATAACACACCATTTCAGAAAAGGAACATCATACTAACAGTAAAATATGGTGGTGGTAGTGTGATGGTCTAGGGCTGTTTTGCTCCTTCAGGACCTGGAAGACTTACTGTGGTAAATGGAACCATGAATTCTGCTGTCTACCAAAACATCCTGAAGGAGAATGTCCGGCCATCTGTTCGTGATCTCAAGGTGAAGCGCACTTGGGTTCTGCAGCAGGACAATGATCCAAAGCACACCAGCAAGTCCACCTGTGAATGGCTTAAGAAAAGCAAAATGAAGACTTTGGAGTGGCCAAGTCAAAGTCCTGACCTGAATCTGATCGAGATGCTGTGTCATGACCTTAAAAAGGCGGTTCATGCTCGAAAACCCTCAAGTGTGGCTGAATTACAACAATTCTGCAAAGTTGAGTGGGCCAAAATTCCTCCACAGTGCTGTAGAAGACTCATTGCCAGTTATCACAAACACTTGATTGCAGGTGTTGCTGCTAAGGGTGGCCCAACCAGTTATTAGGTTTAGGGGGCAATCACTTTTTCACACAGGGCCATGTAGGTTTGGATTTTTTCCCTTCATAATAAACACCTTCATTTAAAAACTGCATTTTGTGTTTACTTGTGTTATCTTAATCTAATATTTAAATTTGTTTGATGATCTGAAACATTTAAATGTGTCAAACATACAAAAACAATGAGAAATCAGGAAGGGGCAAACACTTTTTCACACCATTGTGTGTGTGTGTGTGTGTGTGTGTGTGTGTGTGTACATACTGTATATACATAAAAACTTTATCTATATAGCACTTTTCATACCCAAAAAATTGTAGCACAAAGTGCTTTAGTTTAAAATGCAATAGTATTTAATAACAGTGAACAATTATAACAAGATCAACATAAAATAAGTTTAAAATCAAAAATTAAGAAAATTAAAATAGGAAACTAATCAAAAGCCAAGTTAAAATAGTACATCTTGAGCCTGTTTTTTTTTTTAGTGTGTGTGTGCGTGTGTGTGTGTGTGTGGACTCCGTCAGCGGAAGGCTGCGGGCCCTGATGGTATCTCCGTCAGGATCGTGAGAACCTGTGCCAGCCAGCAAGCTCCAGTACTGAAACACCTGTCCAACCTGAGCCTGAGCCTGGAGAGAGTACCGGTGCTGTGGAAGACATCCTGCCTGGTTCCTGTCCCCGAGAAGTCGTCTCCATCTGACCTGAATGACTCACATCATGTGATGAAGGTCCTGGAGAGACTGGCCTTAACCCACCTGAGGCTGCAGGTAAAGACGTGGCTGGACCCGCTGCAGTTTACATATCAGCCCCATTTAGGAGTTGAAGTTGCTGTCATCTACCTGCTGCAATGAGCCCGTTTGCACCTGGATGGCAGGGGAGACACTGTGAGAATCACATTCTTTGATTTCTAATAATGCATCAAATTTATATAGCGCTTTATCATAGACACTCAAAGACGCTTTACAAGTAGATACATTATTCATTCACTCCAGACAGACAATGGTAGTGGCAAGCTACTACTGTAGCCACAGCTGCCCTGGGGCAGGCTGACGGAAACATGGCTGCCAATCCGCGCCAACGGCCTCTCCGGCCACCACCGAACATTTATACACATTCATACCCAGTGTTATGGGCACTGGAGGCAATGCGGGTGAAGTGTCTTGCCCAGGGACACAACGGCAGGATATCTGGGGAGAGCGGGATTCGAACCGCCAACCATCGGGTTATTAGACGACCTGCTCTACCTCCTGAGCCACTGCCGCCCGATTTCTCCAGTGCCTTCAACACCATCCAGCCACTGCTGCTGGGTGAGAAGCTGCGAGTGATGGGGGTCGACAGCTCTGTGATCTCCTGGATTACTGACTACCTGACAGGCAGGCCACAGTTTGTCCAGCTGAGCAGTGTCTTGTCTGATGTGATGGTTAGTGATATGGGAGCTCCACAGTGGACTGTGCTTTCTCCTTTTCTCTTCACCTTATACATGACCGGAGGCACCAGAGTGGTGGCCTAGTTGGCAGAGCATCCGCCCCACAACCGGGAGGTTGTGGGCTCAAATCCCAGCCGGGTCATACCAAAGACCATAGAAAAATGGTACTTTCTGCTTCCTAGCTTGTTGCTCAACATAATGGAAAGGAAAGTTAACGCACAGAGCTACCAGAGGACTGACTCCCCCATTGTAGCTTTCACTACTCATAGTAGCTGTGTGACCTAGGGTCAGTGAAACGGAGATAGGTGCCGCCCCATACACCACATGCTGTCCCACAGGCTGTGGAACTAACTTTATACACGACTGACTTTCAGTACAACACTGAGTCATGCCACCTGCAGAAATTCTCGGATGACTTAGCTGGGCTCAAATCCCAGCCGGATCATACCAAAGACCATATATTTGTGGAATGGACCGAGCAGAATCACCTGAGGCTGGACGTCAGCAGGACCAGAGAGATGGTGATTGACTTCAGGAAGAAGAGAATACTTTCTCAGCCATTGCAGATTAGTGGGGAGGATGTGGAGGTAGTGGAGGACTACAGATACTACCTGGGTGTCATGATCAGCAACGGACTGGAAATCCAACACCAATGCTGCGTACAAGAAGGGGATGAGCAGACTCTACTTTCTGAGGAAGCTGAGACTTTCCTGTGGAGCTTGTATGTTTGTGTGCATGTGTGTGTGCATGTGTGTGAGTGCATGTGTGGATATAAAAGATATGTGTATGCAAGCACTTTGTGTAATATCTAATTAACTAATCTTCACTACTTATTTATTATAACACAGGTAAGCTAACATTAACAGCACATACTAGCAGTATTGTCATTTTTCTAAAGCTTGAAACAGTTGGCCATTGAAAATAAGTGGCGCTAACTTTCTTTATGCACTAAAGCTTACCCAGCAGATGGTAATGTTGTGGCTCCCGGGTGCCGTTGTTTCATGGGTTTCCATGGGTAATGCCTTTGTCTATTATGCTGTGTGTGTTTCTATCATTTTGGTCATCTACTGTCATGCTGCTGTTACACCGTAATTTCCCAGTTTGGGATCAATAAGGTACATCTATCTAGCTATCTATGTACTGTGTATATGTATATACTGTATATATACATATACACATATATGTATACACACACACACACACACATATACTGTATATATATGTCATCATAAAAGCATACAAATTAATCTTTTCAATATGGGACCTTTAATTGTTTGTAAAAAGTGGGTGATCCTGAGGTGGCAAGCTCTGCTACAGTGCAACTTATCACTGAAATTACACACAAAGCCACACGTTGACCTTTAAATTTTAACAGTTTTTTCCAAACAGCCTTGAAATCACCTTCATATTTGTCAATGTATTCACATGATGATGATGACAGTGTTTTGTGCAATTAATTCATGTGATTATAAGCGTTGCTTTTTGGGGGCTGTGTGAGTAAGTCGAGTGATGCTGATGATCATATACGGGAGTTATTCCAACCCACCCACCCACACCAGGGATGCCCTTATTCTCAAAAGAAGAATGGAGTGCTGAATTGATTTGCGTCACTCTCGCTCTTTCTCACAGTGCAGTGCTGATCAGGCTCCAAACAACGGAAATGCTTGTGTTGCATCATGATGTCCTATAATGGTTGTCAGTCATCAGTGGTTTCATTGATGTTGTTAATAAAGTGGTGTAACACCAAGACCTGCTTGCAGATACTCAAATGTGGCATTTATCTAAGGAATGACAAATATATTTTATAAAAGTGTTGCTTTTCATAACAAAGCATCTCTACTAACATGTTAGTCTACTCTAGATGAGCCTGGCACAACTGAGGGGTTGCAGTGGAACAGAATTCTTAGCAGTTACAGAACAGTTACCATAGCAACACAGCACTGAGTGGCAATTACATGTGACAGCTTTATTTTGTGTGCAGCAAAATGTAAAAATCACACAAAATATTTAGTCACAGCTGTGCACAGAGTACCTTTTTTAACTTTAGATCTTAATACCACACCATTTACTTGACTATAGTGATGTGTGGAGCACGTTAAGTGAAGAATTGATTCAGAGCCTTTATTTATTTAAAATTTTTTTTCAGATTAATACAAGATGGAATAATAAGATTAGCTCTCCACAATGCAAGCAAATACTATGTGTACTGTTGTGATTGAATATTGTGGGTATTTTTTGTGTTTTGTACAGCAACATCATACACATACCCTCTATTCGATTCAATTCAACTTTATTTATATGTATAGCTCCATTTCACAACACTCATCTCATAGCACTGTTAAACTGTTGGAAAAAACCCCACAATTGCAGAAAGGCCCAGCAGTCAAGCGATCCCCTGTGAGTAAGCAGGAAGAAACCTTCAGGAGAACCAGGCTCAGGGAGGGGCAGTCATCTGCTGCGACTGGCTGGGGGGGGGGGGGGGGGGAATAGAGAAGAAGAAGAAAACAACAGACATGTTGAGAGCAAACAGCACAACAGGGACTGAATCTATGGGAGAGAACAAACAGATGTTAATGACAAGCAAAAATGTTGCATTGAGAGTAAAGAGAGGAGTGAAGCCCAGTGCACTGTGGGAGGTCCCACGGCTGTCTAAACCTATTAGCAGCATAACTAAGGAAAGGTTCAGAGTCACCTGATCACACTCTAACTATAGGCTATGTCAAAAAGGAAGGTTTTAACCCTATTCTTAAAAACAGAGATTGTGTCTATCTCTCAAATATAGATTCACAGCTGGTTCCAAAGGACAGGAGCCTGATAACTGAAAGCTCTGCCTATGGCGGATGATAAAAAAAATAAGCAGCGAAGTGAAGGTTTTAAGCAGGTTTATTAAATCATACCGCCGTCATAGGAACTCCGCTCCAGCCTTGTGTGAGCAGACTGGAGCGGGGTCCTCAGGCTCTCCAGCAAAGAGACACAGTGTGTGTGTGTCAGCAGCAGTTGAAGGAATGAGAGGCTGAACATGGATTTCAGTGAGCTTATATTGTCACCACGGGTTGAGATGCCGTCTCGGCACTCAGCCCATGTTTTCCCTCATCCCTGCTTCCCATTGAGCAGCGTCTCAGCTGGCCCCCAGCTGGCAGCATTATGGACGGCTGGGGCCAATTAGTCTTCATCAGCTGGGGCGCTGCCAATGAGGATAAATAGGAGCAGCCTCGATGACTCGGGGCTGCGACATAAACACATTGCTAAGCTGAAGCCCCTTCGTCTGGTGTCAGCTTATACTCCTCTTGCAGCATTCCTGTGTTTGTATCCCGCTGTGAGGATGTACGTCTTGTTACCCCCACGTCCGGTACGAGCTGCTTACCTCTGCGCTGTGCAACCTGTGAGTGTACGTCTGCATGAGTATCTGTGCTCTCCTCATCCCTTCCCCTTTACCCTGAATAAAATATCACGACTCACTGGCTTGCCCCTGGCTCTGATTGCCCGGCTCCCTAGAGCCGGATATGACAGTATGTCGCAGCCAGAAGAGTTGCCGGCGGCCGTGAGTCGCTGTGGAAATGTACCTTTCTGTCCGGGTGTCAGCGCTGCTAGCATGCCGTTTCCCAGGAGTCACTTCCGGCGCCAGGGCGACGAGCTGAGGTCCATCTCGGAGGCTGTCGACGGGACGCTCTTCACCCTGCACGACGCCTCCAACGCGAGACGCTGGCATCCGGGCCGTGCTGAGGAACTCCTGGACTGTCACCCTCATTCTGTGTACCATCTGGAGGACAGTGCCAGGATAGACGCTGCAGGTACACAGCGAGAGAAGCTCCACGGGGTGGATGGAAATCCCGGCAGGGAGTCGAAGTGGGCGACGTCTTTCCCCGCTTCGGAGTCCCGTTCCTGCCGTTATTCCAGTCCGGGAGTTCGCGCCAACCAGAGGACTTCCCCCGACCTGCGCCACGTCACTCGGGATTCCCTTCAAGGAGCCGCAGCTGACAGCAGTTATGTCCGGGGTCGAGTGGCTGTCGCGAGCTCTACTGTGTTTCCTGTCACCACCTTCAGGCATGTGGCGGCGGCAGTGAGATTGATGGTGAGGACTTCAGGGCTACGAAGCTTTCCCGTGCTCGGCGCCTTCCTCGCCTCGATCTCCAATCTGGAGCGGCGAATCCTGGGTTTCCCCCTCGCTTCGTTCCCCGGGAATAGCCGCCATCACATCGCCGAGTCACCTCTGCACGAACCTCGTCCGGATCCAGTTCTGAGCCATCGTCAGGACAGTTCCTCCCACGCAGCTGTCACCTCTTCGCCTCGTCTGTGTGGAGATTCTACAGCCCCGTTCCCTGAGCCTCATTTCCCCGCTGTCATTCCTGGACATTCGGGCTGGCTCACCCCGGCTGTTTCCCCCTCCTCCTCGACGCGCTTCCTGACTGCTGTGTGTGCCTGGAATTCCGGCCTGGTGAGCTCTCTGCTGGAGACAACGCGAGCGATCCTCAGACTAACTCCCGGGGGGTCCTCCGTTATCGCCGGGCGGGGACAGGAAGAAGCAGATGCCACTACAGCAGGCGATACTCAACCTCCAGGGGGCAGGCAAGTCATTGTTTTTTCACACCTGCTTAATGATTTGCTCTGTCACATCCCTGGAGGAGAAGTTCAGGGTTCGCAGCTCCCTGAACTCTCCCCACCTGCTGTAACCTGTATGCCTAATCCCGCATCCTCTGTGTCTCTCTCCGCCGAGCGGTCCCCGGCTCCGGGTCAACGTGGTGGGATATGGAGAGGGCCTGTGGTTCCGCAGCTACATTGCGGACGGAGGAGGGGGACTGACTGCTGCGTGGAGTCTACGCTGACGACTGAGCGTCCCCGAGTCTCCACGGAGGAGCGGTTCGGTCCGGCGGGACGAGATTCTTCTGGCTTCACGCCGAGTGGATCGTCGGCGGGGTTACCTGAGCTGGAGGGATCTCAAGCTGCGCTGACCATCGTGCTGGCTGCGGGGCCCGACGCGGCTAGATGGGAGCCTGACAACGACCTCCTGACGACGGATCCTGGATCTTCGCAGTCCTGGACGGCGTCAGAACCCGAGATCAGGCGAGTGCTCTCCTTTCTTTTCTCTCTTTTTATCCCCGAGCACTTCAGCCTATCTCCAGGGGAGACGAGCCGGGTGCAGCCGTCCGCTGCGTCTGAGCTCGTCTCGCCGGGTTCTGGCGCTGCCGGTGATCCTGAGCCCGGTTCTGTTTTCTCTTCTGAGCCTTCTTCCAGGGTCACCGGCAAGGAGTTGCTGTTCCTCGTGGTGCTGGAGGGTCCGGGTTCAACGTTGGAGGTCGGTTCTGGTGCAGTATTCAACGTGGGTTCGCCCGAGACCCAGTCGGGGTCCAACGTGGGTTCGCCTGAGGCCCGATCGGGGTCCGACGTGGGTGCTGCCCCAGTATTGTCCAGGTCCGGTGAGGAGGTGGCCGTTTTCCTGCGGCCTGACGCCCGCCGCCCTCGTCATCGGCTCTCCCCTGAGCCTCTTCCACCGGGATCCGCTCTGATCCTTCGCCCGTCTCAACGGTCCTGGTGGTTGAGTGATGCGGGTCGACGACCCGACCCACAGAACTTTCGGTTCGGTGATCTGGTTCCCCCCACTGGTCTGTTTCCCTCTGGGCAGCCTGGTTCGGCTGCCGGTGGACTGGATTCCTGGGATCTGGGTCCAGAGTTCGCCGTCCGAACACTTCTCTTCCCCTGATTCGCCAGCTGGACGATGGGCGGGGAGATCTCCGGAGCCATCTCGGCCATTTTTGGACTCTGCCTGCCATTCACCTCGGGTGTCACTTTTTCTTTTGTTATTAAGGTCACTCGGGTGTAATGTTTTGTCCTGTTGGTGGATTCGTTTTTATAGTGCTGTGTTTTCCATCGCTCATGCTCAGCATTTTACTTTTTGTGCCATGTTTTTAGCCTCGTTTTTTGTATTGTAGAGTTATGTTTTGTTTTCCGTAACACCATGCTCTGCAGTTATCCATTTATTCCAGTCACTTTCATTTCTTTAGGTGACTGGGTATTTATATATTCGTGTGTGTGGGTTTTTCTTTGCCTGCACTCAGTATTTCTTTTTTGTCCTGTTGGTTCATTATAGAGTCATGTGCCTTGTTTTCCGTAACACCATGCTCTATAATTGTCATTTGTTCCAGTCACCCTCACTTTTCTTGGTGACTGTGTGTGTATGTACTTAAATTAGCGCTGTGTATAGGTTCCCCTTTATTTAACCGTACTCAGCATTTTTTGCCCTGTACCTTTTTGGTGGTTCTTTTTTTCCTTGCTCTGGGTAGTATGTAACCGGCATGCTGACCCAGTTCTTCTCCCCATCTGTACCTGGGTTAATTATTCTGTTTTGTCAGTATTGTATTTGGGTTTTTCTTTCCCGCTACCCTACATTGCCCCATTGGTGTTGTCCTTCCCTTGGCTTCTTCCCCTCCGGTCCGCCTCCCTTCCTCCCACCCTAGGTGGGGGGGGGGGGGGGGGCTGGGATGTTCCTGGTCGTTCAGGAGCCCGACCTTGAGGGAGGGGCTCTGTCACCACGGGTTGAGATGCCGTCTCGGCACTCAGCCCATGTTTTCCCTCATCCCTGCTTCCCATTGAGCAGCGTCTCAGCTGGCCCCCAGCTGGCAGCATTATGGACGGCTGGGGCCAATTAGTCTTCATCAGCTGGGGCGCTGCCAATGAGGATAAATAGGAGCAGCCTCGATGACTCGGGGCTGCGACATAAACACATTGCTAAGCTGAAGCCCCTTCGTCTGGTGTCAGCTTATACTCCTCTTGCAGCATTCCTGTGTTTGTATCCCGCTGTGAGGATGTACGTCTTGTTACCCCCACGTCCGGTACGAGCTGCTTACCTCTGCGCTGTGCAACCTGTGAGTGTACGTCTGCATGAGTATCTGTGCTCTCCTCATCCCTTCCCCTTTACCCTGAATAAAATATCACGACTCACTGGCTTGCCCCTGGCTCTGATTGCCCGGCTCCCTAGAGCCGGATATGACATATATACCCAGTCATAGACAATACATGAAAGGCATGGTATCATCAAAGAGACTGCAGAACAGGCATGAGACATTTGCATTTGAGAGACACAGTAAGGACAGGATGCATGAACACAATGCATGAATGGCGCATTAACATCACAGTACATCGCCGGAAAAAACCAGAAGGAGCGGGGCTGCCTGTAGACATCAATACACACATTTCACTGTTAAGTTAATTGCTCTAGTCGAGCGCTGTGTCTGTCCCAGTTTGTTGTGGGGGTTATCCCAAACCGCCACAGCTCCCCCCCCCAGAGGGCTCGACAGGGGGCCGAGACCTCGATAGCCCAGCTTTGGCAACGAGCAGGAAAAGCTCTGTGCAGGAGGAGGTGGAGGGGGGTAGTAAGTGCCGGCCAGGGACAGTGAAATCGTCTGAGCCGCGCAAAAATTGCTTGTGGGTCCGCGATGTTGAGGGGCTGTCCCGTTGAACGTGCGGAGATCACAAGAAGAAAAATTAGTCACTGGCTCCTCTCACGATTAAGTCCTACAAGGATTAATAGCGGCCATGAAGAAAAAAACAGGAGCGACGAGGCTGCGTGGCGGCTGTAAGAGAAAAAAAAAAATAAAAGCAGGGGGACTTGGCGTGTTGACTTTAGGTGCGGGCACAACCTTAAAGCCTTCGGGAACCGCAGACTGCTGAATTCCCCTGTGCACCGTGGCTAAGACCATTAGAAATTCCAGTGAGCGAGCTGCTTGCGTGCTTCAGGTGAACGAGCAAGCCTGAAGGGCCAGTGTGCAGCGGCGAAGAAGGAAGGCGGTCAGTGGAGCCATATGTGTCCCGTGCGTGGCGCGCCATCCTCGTAACTCCCGGTGCGTGTGCCGGGGCTCCGTGCGTGGGTGGGTCTGCTGGAGAGGAAGAGCCAGGGTCAGGGAGCTTAATCATCCCTGTTGTAGTTGTGTTGGAGCGGTGAAAGTAAGTAGACGATCTTTGTCCCTCAAGCTCGTGTAGATGCGTTGGAGCGTTGAGAGGGAGGAGACGATCTTTGTCCCTCGAGCTTTTGTAGATGCGTTGGAGCGGTGAGAGGGAGGAGACGATCTTTGTCACTCGCTCGGCCATGGTGCGTTCAGGTCCACGCGCTGCATTCTCCGTCGGCCATGGAGGTCGCCGTCGTGGAGAGGGGACGAGGTGCCTGCGCTCTTGTGTGGAGGAGCTGTGAGCGCGGCCGGTCCAGCGTGGATGTGCCGATCTAGGCGCGCAGATCCCACCATGAAGTTTGCTGCGGCTTTCCCGGTCGTGGGTGATGTCCGGAGAGTTCACTGAAGCAGAAGGGAGCTGCTGCGTTCGCTTGTCGTCGGAGCATCACCGCCGGGTGCTGCGTTCGCCGGCAGCGTGGCTGTCCAAGCCAGAAGGTTGCGTTGCACAAAACGTGTGCGTCCTCGGGGTCACCAATATGGCGGATGATAAAAAATAAGCAGCGAAGTGAAGGTTTTAAGCAGGTTTATTAAATCATACCGCCGTCATAGGAACGCCTGAGGACCCCGCTCCAGTCTGCTCACACAAGGCTGGAGCGGGGTCCTCAGGCTCTCCAGCAAAGAGACACAGTGTGTGTGTGTCAGCAGCAGTTGAAGGAATGAGAGGCTGAACATGGATTTCAGTGAGCTTATATACCCAGTCATAGACAATACATGAAAGGCATGGTATCATCAAAGAGACTGCAGAACAGGCATGAGACATTTGCATCTGAGAGACACAGTAAGGACAGGATGCATGAACACAATGCATGAATGGTGCATTAACATCACAGTACATCGCCGGAAAAAACCAGAAGGAGCGGGGCTGCCTGTAGACATCAATACACACATTTCACTGTTAAGTTAATTGCTCTAGTCGAGCGCTGTGTCTGTCCCAGTTTGTTGTGGGGGTTATCCCAAACTGCCACATGCCTCCCATTGTACTTTTAGAGATTCTATGTATTGCAGGTAATCCTGCATTTTGGGAGTGTAGTGCTCTGTTAGGATGATAAGGTAGGTACTATCAGATCTTTTAAGTAACAATGGGCTTGACCATTTAGAGCTTTGTAAGTGAGGATAAGGATTTTAAATTTAATTCTAAATTCTATGGGAAGTCAATGAAGGGAGGCCAGAACCACAGAGATGTGATCTTTCTTTCTAGTACCTGTTAAAACTCTAGCTGCAGCATTTTGAATCAGCTTAAGACTTTTTTATAAATGTTCTAGGGCAGCCTGATAATAAAGAGTTACAATAATCTAATCTAGAGCTAACAAAAGCGTGGATGAGTTTCTCAGCCTCACTCTGAGACAAGATGTTCCTAATCTTTGCAATATTGCACAAAAGATAAAAAGCAGTCTTAGAAACAAGTTTAATGTGTGAATTAAAGAACAGATCTAGATCAAAAATAACTCCAAGTGTCGGGAATTCCTGCCTATTTGAGGCAGGAAGAATTAAAGTCCAAATGCAGGAGGACGTTGTGCGTATTTTAATGTGCAAAGGTGAGGTTACAATCCAAACAAATAAACAGTTGCACCGGGGGAACAGGGATGCCTCCAAGACACTCTACAGCACACGAGTGAAGTTAAATGGAGATGAGGGCCAGAGCGCTTGCAGGACAGCTGAACAGCAAAGGGGTAGACCCAGGGTACTGCAGGAAGGCTGAACAGCAGGGATAGAAAAAATGTACTCACTGGCTGGAGCAGTCCGAGACAGTCCATGAAATCCAAAGTGCGGGAAAACAAAAAACAACTGATACACCAGGTAACGCTGGCAGGACAGCTAACAGCACGTCAGGTAGTGTAGAGCAGCAACATAAACGAACAGTTGGATTAAACACACAGTTCAACAATAGCCCGGCAGATCACTGAAGCAGACACAGGGCTTAAATAATGCCAGCATAATGAGGAAAGGGATTGCCGGTGTGTAAAGAGTGTGCTTGTGTGTAGAAGTGTGTGGGTGTGTGTAAGTGGAGACAGGTCACCATGTGTGGGTGGATGTCTGTGGGCATGTGATTGAGAATGAGTGGGTGTGTATGTGTGCAAGAGAGGAAATGTATGCGTGTGTGTGTGTGTGTGTGTGCGTGTACAAAGGAAAGAACACAAACGATAATGACAGCCAGCTGGCACGACTGACAGGAGGGGGAGGCATGGCTAAGAGCTGTCAGGGACCCGAGCAAAACCCAAGGCTCCCTGAGAGTGCCTGAGGAAAATAGGGAGCAAAAAACACACAAAAAAGCATGTAGCCACAGCGCCATGGAACTGGGCTTGAAACCATCCAACCCAATTCATGACACCAAAGTTCCTCACAGAACGGTTAGGAGATAGAGTAACCCCATCCAAACTAAGAGTTTGATTGACCAGCGATGGATCCACTCCAGTTCGCCTACCAGCATGACATTGGGGTGGAAGATGCAGTGATCTTCCTCCTTCACCGTTCCCTGTCCCACCTGGAGAAGCCCGGGAACGCGGTGAGGATCATGTTCTTTGACTTCTCCAGTGCTTTCAACACCATCCAACCGATGATCCTGAAGGACAAGCTGCTGTGCACAGGGGTGGACCAGCACCTGTCATCATGGATCCTGGACTACCTCACTAACCGGCCACAGTTTGTGAGAACCTGGGATTGTGTGTCAGACACGATCATCGGTAGCACGGGGCCCCCCAGGGAACGGTTTTGGCTCCCTTCCTGTTCACCCTTTATACTGCGGACTTCTCACACAACACAACACACTGCCATCTACAGAAGTTCTCTGATGACTGTGCGATCGTCGGCCTCATCTCCAACGGAGATGAAGCTGAGAACAGAGGACTTATCCAGGACTTCGTGGACTGGTGCCATCGGAACTGCCTCCAGATCAACGCGAGGAAAATTAAGGAGCTGGTGGTGGACTGCCGCAGGCAAGGACAACCACTCACAGCACCAGTAAACATCCAGGGAACAGACATTGAGATGGTGACATCCTACAAGTACCTGGGTGTTTATCTGAACAATAAACTAGACTGTTCACACAATACCGATGCACTCTACAAGAAGGGACAGCGCAGGCTGTTCCTACTGAGGAGGCTCAGGTCTTTTGGTGTACAAGGGGCGCTGCTGAAGACATTCTACGACATGGTGGTGGCATCAGCCATCACTTTTGGAGTGGTCTGCCGGGACAACGGCATTACAGCAGCCGATAGGAAGAGACTGAACAAACTAATCAAGAAAGCTAGCTCTGTCCTGGGGCAACGCCTTGATCCAGTGGAGGAGATAGGAGAAAGAAGGATGGTGGCTAAACTGTCATCTCTGCTGGAGTCCGAGTCCCACCCCATGCAGGACATACTAAATGCACTGAGGAGCTCATTTAGCAGTAGACTACATCATCTTAGGTGCGCGACTGAGAGGTTTCGCAGGTCCTTCCTACCTATGGCTGTCAGACTGTATAACCTAAGCAGGACTGCTTGCAGATATAGCAAAAAAACGTGACAACCTAATAGTATTGAATGCAAAAGACGCAACAGACTTACACAAATGGTCCCCTCCAGCATACAACTAGGACAATATCAGTCGCTACGGAGGGTGACAATATGTATGGGTACATATTCATGCCATGTAGGGTAACTAAATAGGCGGTTATGCTGTTTATTCCATCTAGCTACAGTGCTCCACACTGTGTATATATATTTATATATTTATGTGTACATATGTATATTCACTGCTCTTATTTTATTTTCTCTTCTTCTTAGTTATTGCTCTGAGTGTTGCTATCCCTGTGCTGTTGCAATCCTGGAATTTCCCCATTTTGGGACTAATAAAGTCTTATCTTATCTTATTTTATCTTATCTTTTGAAATTTGGCAAGATGGCGGCGCGTGCACAACGCGAGGCTCAGCGTCTTCTCAGATTTTGTAGATTAGCAGTGTTATTTCTGCTCATTTCGGGTCTGTTTGTTCATAACAGCTTTGCTTTCACATCTTACACCCGAAATGAGCTTTTGGACATTGGATTACAAAATAATGATAACGATCTTTTTATCAGCAACTTACGTCTCATCCCTGAGCTCTGGAGAACACCCGACGCTCGGCAAGCTTCCCGGCCGACCGGAAGTGCTCGCAGGCGGCATAGAGACCGTAAACAAAGGCGGGGGAAGCGCGGAGGGCTAAGAGCTAAGCTAAGCTAACACCGCACTGGCTTTCTCTACCCAGTATTTTCCTCGCTAATGTATGGTCACTGGCGAACAAAATGGATGAGCTACGGCTTCGGATCACCAACAATAAGAGACTTATGAACTGCAAATCATGATTTTCACGGAAACATGGTTACACAGTGGAATACCCGACAATGCTATTGAGCTAGCCGGCCTACACACTCTCCGTGCAGACAGAGCAGCTGATGACTTCGGTAAGACCAGAGGTGGGGGAGTGTGCATTTATATTAACAAGGCTTGGTGCACGAACTCTGTTACTGTTGGGAGACACTGCTCAGCTAACCTGGAGTTTCTCATGGTTAAATGTAGACCTTTCTATCTGCCACGCGAGTTCACTTGTACCATCATAACAGCTGCTTATATCTCTCTGGATGCTAATGCTAAGCTTGCTATGAAAGAACTACATGCAGCTATTAGCAAACAACAAACTGCACACCCAGAGGCAGCATTTATTGTGGCGGGTGATTTTAACCACTCTAACCTCAAGACAGTGCTTCCTAAATTCTACCAGCATGTCTCCTGTCACACAAGAGGGGACAAAACATTGGACCACGTTTACACCAATATTGTGGGAGCCTACACAGCAACTCCCCTCCCCCACCTAGGTCAGTCTGATCACTTATCTTTGTTCCTTACCCCCAAGTATGTACCGCTCATCAACCGGGTAAAGCCATCAGTGAGGACCATCAAAGTGTGGCCAGAGGGGGTTGACTCTGTACTCCAGGAAAAGTTTAGGAACACAGACTGAAGTATGTTCACCTCTCAGGCTACCTGTGGCTCCCACATAAACATCGACTCTTACACCCACTCAGTCCTG
This sequence comes from Pholidichthys leucotaenia, assembly GCA_020510985.1. Lineage (NCBI taxonomy): Eukaryota > Metazoa > Chordata > Actinopteri > Cichliformes > Pholidichthyidae > Pholidichthys > Pholidichthys leucotaenia. Next base: position 266,698,219 of record CM035846.1, on the reverse strand, counting down.
GACCATATCAACACCACTATTGACAGTGTCACCACGGAAAGACAGATCACCACGTACCCAAATCAGAAGCCGTGGATGAACAGAGAAGTGCGGCTTCTGCTAAAGGCACGTAACAATGCCTTTAGATCTGGTGACGCACAGGCCTACAGTTCATCCAGGGCAGATCTGAAGAGGGGCATCAAGAAGGCCAAGCACAGCTACAAGCTGAAGGTGGAGGAACATTTTGGGGACTCTGACCCCCGACGCATGTGGCAGGGCATTCAAGCTATCTCTGATTATAAGCCCAGCAACTCCATACCTATAGCCATGACTGTGTCCTTTCTCAATGAGCTAAATGACTTCTATGCTCGTTTTGACAAGGACAATAACGAAAAGAATATCAATTCCCACCCTCTGACGACCTCCACCACCCCACACTCACCCACACCGACGTCCGTAACGCACCGAGTCATATCAACGTACGTAAGGCTGCTGGCCCTGACGGCATTCCTGGGTGTGTGCTGATGGCATGCGCTGAGCAGCTGGCAGGGGTCTTCACGGACATCTTCAACCTGTCCCTGGCCCAGGCAGTGGTACCAGCGTGCTTCAAGACCACTTCTATAGTACCAGCGCCGAAACATTCAACACCATCATGCCTAAATGACTATCGCCCTGTGGCACTGACGCCCATAGTCATGAAGTGCTTTGAGCGACTGGTCTTGGCACAGCTCAAAAAATGCCTGCCCCCTACACTGGACCCTCACCAGTTTGACTACCGGAGCAACAGGAGTACAGAGGATGCGGTTTCTTCAGCGCTGCACTGTGTACTCTCACATCTGGATGACAAGAACACCTACGCAAGAATGCTGTTTGTTGACTTCAGCTCAGCATTCAACACAGTTATTCCCTCCAAGTTGATCACTAAACTTGGGGACCTGGGAATCAGTACCTCCACCTGCAACTGGATCATGGATTTTCTGACCAACAGACCCCAGCATGTTAGGTCAGGCCCCAACCGTTCTTCCATCATCACACTCAACACTGGTGTACCACAGGGCTGTGTGCTCAGCCCATTCCTCTACTCCCTCTTCACCCATGACTGCAGGCCTATGTATGGATCCAATTCCATTATAAAGTTCGCAGATGACACCATGGTGATCAGACTCATCAGGGACAACGATGAGTCAGATTACAGAGCAGAGGTTGAGCACTTGGCTACTTGGTGCGCTGACAATAACCTGCTCCTTAACACCAGCAAAACCAAGGAGCTCATAGTGGACTACAGGAAGGAGAGGGGAGAGACACATGACCCCATCCATATCAATGGCATAGCTGTTGAACATGTCCCCAGCTTCAAATTCCTGGGGACCCACATCTCGGAGGACCTGTCCTGGTCAGTTAACACCACCAGCCTGATCAAGAAGGCCCATCAGCGCCTCTTCTTCTTGAGGACAATGAAGAAGAACCATCTGTCAACTGACATCCTGGGCAACTTCTACCGCTGCGTGATAGAGAGCACCCTGACCAACTGTGTCACAGTCTGGTATGGGAGCTGCTCTGTCGCTGACCGTAAGGCGCTGCAGCGGGTGGTGAAAACCGCCCAACGCATCACAGGGACTCCACTTCCAGTTATAGAGGATGTCTACAGGAAAAGATGTCTGCGCCGGGCACGCAGCATTCTTAGGGACTCCAACAATCCTGCTCATGGACTGTTCCAGTTTCTCCCCTCCGGAAGGCGTTTCAGAAGCCTTCGGACTAGAACCAGCAGGTTTAGGAACAGTTTCTTTCCAACAGCTGTCACGTTATTGAATTTAGTTCCCCGCTGACTCTCTTACCATCATCTCTTACCGTCCTCACCTGTACATAACTGCCCACCTAACTTATTGTACATTATTTGCACATAACAGTACTCTTAACTTTCTGCACTGCTGCATATATTTGCATATATCTGCTTAAATTGCACATACTGTCAATTACTGTATATACTGCACTGCTGTCCTTTGCACTTCTGATTGGATGCTAAACTGTGTTTCGTTACCTTGTATTCATACATGTGTAACGACAATAAAGTTGAATCTAATCTAAATCTAATCTAATCTAATCTTATCTTACCTTGATTTGGGAAAGTATTTCTAAGGTTTTTTGGACCAACTACAATGACACAGAGCGCTGGGAGGACCTTGCAACGGACCGCTCCAAATGGAGAGGCACCCTGACCAGACAGCTCAAGGCGGGTGAAGAGAGACTGACTGCTGCAGCAGATGAAAAAAGGACCCGCAGGAAGAACCGCCACAGACCCAGCAGCACGGAGACCACCCACAAGTGCGACCTGTGTGACAGGGACTGTAATTCGCGCATCGGCCTGTTCAGCCACAGGCGGTGCTGTTCCAGCAGAGTAGACGTTTAGGATTCTCTTCCATGGTCATCATAGACCGACGGAGGCCGACATACAATGACTTTAGTCTTATCTGAATTTAATAGCAAGAAATTACAAGTCATCCAAGCTCTGATTTCCTTAAGACAAGCCTCTAATTTGGCTAATTGATTGCTGTCATCTGGCTTCAATGACAAATATAATTGTGTGTCATCTGCATAACAGTGAAAAATACCAGAACAAGGATTCATAGTACCCCGCCTGGTATGGGGTTACCGGGGCCCCACCCTGGAGCCGAGCCTGGGGGAGGGGCTCGATGACCAGCGTCGGGTGGCTGGGTTTCCGCCCATGGGACCCGGCCGGGCTCAGCCCGAAGGAGTTTCATGGGTCCATCCTCCAGTGGGCTCACCACCTGCAGGAGGGATCATGGGGGTCCAGTGCTATGTGGATCAGGGGGTGGTCAAAGGCAGAGACCTTGGTGGTCTGATCCCAGGCTTCCTGAACTGGCTTTAGAGGCATGGAATGTCACCTCTCTGGTGGGGAAGGAGCCTGAGCAGGTGTATGAGGTTGAGAGATACTGGCTAGATATAGTCAGCCTCATCTCAACACACAGCTCCAGTTCTGGAACCAGTCTCATGGAGAGGGGCTGGAGCTTGGCCTTCTCTGGAGTTGCCCCGGGCGAGAGGCGACGAGTAGGGGTGGGTATTCTTGTATCCCCCCCACCTTGCTGCCTCTATATTAGAGTTTTTCCCGGTGGACGAAAGGGTTGTTTTCCTGCACCTTCGGGTTGGGAAACGGGTCCTGACCATCATTTGTGCCTATGCACCAAATGATGGTTCAGAGTACCCACCCTTTTTGGAGTCTCTGACTGTGGTGCTGGAGAGTGCTCTTCTTGGAGACTCCATTGTCCTACTGGGGGACTTCAGTGGCACGTGGGCAATGACAGTGAAACCTGGAAGGGAATGATTGGGAGGAACAGCCTGCCTGATTTGAACTCGAGTGGTGCTCAGTTATTGGACTTCTGTGCTAACCACAGTTTGTCCATAACGAACACCATGTTCAAGCATAAGGGTGTGCATATGTGCACATGGCACCAGGACACCCTAGGTCCCAGGTCAATGATCGATTTTGTTATCGTGTCATCAGACCTGTGACCCTATGTCTTGGACACTCGGGTAAAGAGAGGTGCAGAGCTGTCAACTGATCACCACCTGGTGGTGAGTTGGATCCGATGGCAGGGGAGGATGCCATTCAGACCTGGTAGACCCAAAAGTGTAGTGAGGGTATGCTGGGAACGTCTGGCTGAGGCCCCTGTCCGGGAGGTCTTCAACTCCCACCTCCGGAAGAACTTCAACCGCATTCCGAGGGAGTCTGGAGACATGGAGTCTGAATGGGACATGTTCTCCACCTCCATTGTTGAAGCAGCAGCCCAGAGCTGCGGCCGCAAGGTCGTCGGGGCATCTCGTGGTGGCAACGCCCAAACCAAGTGGTGGACACCAGTGGTGAGGGGCGCCATTAAGCTGAAGAAGGAGTCCTATCAAGCTTGGTTGGCTTGTGGGACTCCGAAGCAGCTGAAGTGTACTGGCAGGCCAAGCGGAGTGCAGCTCAGGTGGTTGCTGAAGCAAAAACTCGGGTATGGGAGGAGTTTGGTGAGGCCATGGAACAAGACTTTCGGTCAGCCTCGAAGAGATTCTGGCAAACTCTCCGGCGGCTCAGGAGGGGGAAGCAGCTCCCTGTTCACACTGTATATGGTGCGGATGGGGCACTGCTGACTTCGACTGGGGATATCGTCAGGCGGTGGAAGGAATACTTCTAGGATCTCCTCAATCCCACTGATACACCTTCCACAGAGGAAGCAGGGTTTGTGGACAAGGGACACACTCACCTATCACAGGGGCTGAGGTCGCCAAGGTGGTTAAAAATCTTCTTGGTGGCCGGGCCCTCGGGGTGGACGAGATTCACCCTGAGTACCTCAAGGCCCTGGATGTTGTAGGGCTGTCATGGTTGACACGCCTCTGCAACATTGCGTGGAGGTCAGGGGCAGTGCCTTTGGCATGGCAAACCGGGGTGGTGGTTCCTCTCTTCAAAAAAGGAGACTGGAGGGTGTGCTCCAACTTTAGAGGGATCACACTCCTCAGCCTCCCTGGGAAGGTCTATGCCAAGGTACTGGAGAGGAGAGTCAGGCCGTTGGTCAAACCTCGGATTCAAGAGGAGCAATGTGGTTTTCGTCCTGGCCGTGGCATATCGGACCAGCTCTTTACCCTCTCAAGAATCCTTGAAGGTTCGTGGGAGTTTTCCCAACCAGTTTACATGTGTTTTGTGGACTTGGAGAAGGCATTCGACCGCGTCCCTCGTGGTTTTTTGTGGGGAATGCTTTGGGAGCATGGGGTATCGGGCTTATTGTTACAAGCTATTCGGTCTCTGTATGACCGTTATGAGAGTTTGGTTTGTATTGCCAACACTTGATCAGACTCATTCCCAGTGAGAATTGGACTCTGCCAGGGCTGCCCTTTGTCACCGATCCTGCTCATAATTTTTATGGACAGGATTTCTAGGTGCAGCCAGGGAATAGAGGGTGTCATGCTTGGTGACCACAGGATCTCATCTTTGTTGTTTGCAGATGATGTCCTGCTGGCTTCATCCAGCAATGACCTACAGGTCTTACTGGGATGGTTTGCCACTGAGTGTGAAGCGGCTGGAATGAGAATCAGCACCTGCAAGTCTGAGTCCATGGTCCTCAGCCGGAAAAAGATGGATTGTCCTCTTCATGTTGGGGACAGGCTCCTGCCCCAAGTGGAGGAGTTTAAGTATCTTGGGGTCTTATTCATGAGTGAGGGGAGAATGGAGTGAGAACTTGACAGACGGATCGGCCCAGCATCTGCAGTGATGCGGACTTTGTACTGGTCTGTTGTGGTGAAGAGGGAGCTGAGCTCTAAGGCAAAGCTGTTGATTTACCAGTCAATCTACGTTCCTACTCTCACCTATGGTCACGAGCTTTGGGCAATGACCGAAAGAACAAGATCGTGGACACAAGCGGCTGAAATGAATCAGAATCAGAATCAGAATCAGAATCAGAATCAGATTTATTGCCATTGTTCATGTGATACACAAACTAGGAATTTGTCTCGGTGCCATGCTGCAACATTAAAAACATAATGAGAAAAGGGGATAAAATAAAAAACTAAAGGACTAGAAACATGCAATAATGTAGAAAAATAAGTAATAATAAGTAATAATAATAATAATACTAGTAATAATGAGTAGTACTAGTCAAGGCAGTTTAAAAAATTAGCATGTAGCAGATAATGTGAAGTACCACATAGTGCAGTCAATAATGCAACAGAAAAACAGTGGTGATTGACATGAGTCTGGTTGAGCTGCTGTACATAGTGCACGAGAGTCAAAAGTCACTTAGTGTTCAGCAGTCTGATGGCAGAGGGGAAGAAGCTGTTCATGTGCCGGGAGGTTTTAGTCCGAATGGACCGAAGCCTTCTACCTGAGGGGAGGGGGGCAAACAGCACGTGACCAGGATGTGAAGGATCGGCTATGATCCGGCCAGCATGCCTCCGAGTCCTGGAGATGTACAGATCCTGGAGAGATGGGAGTTTGCAGCCTATCACCTTCTCAGCAGTGCGCACGACGCGCTGCAGCCTTAGTCTGTCCCTGGCAGTGGCTCCTGCGTACCACACGGTTATGGAGGAGGTGAGGATGGACTCGATGATGGCCGTGTAGAACTGCACTAACATCTTGGTGGGTAGCTTGAGCTTCCTCAGCTGCCGCAGAAAGAACATCCTCTGCTGGGCCTTTTTGATGAGGGAGCTGATGGTTGGCTCCCATTTGAGGTCACGGGTGATGGTGGTGCCCAAGAAGCGGAAGGAATCTGCAAAGGTGATGGGAGAGCCTGTGATGGTGAGGGGGGGCAGGGGGGATGTGACTTTCCTGAAGTCCACAATCATCTCCACTGTCTTCAGAGCATTCAGCTGCAAGTTGTTGTGGCTGCACCAGGACACCAGCTGGGCCACCTCTTCCCTGTAGGCGGACTCGTCGCCGTTGGAGATGAGCCCGATGAGGGTGGTGTCGTCCGCAAACTTAATCAGCTTAACAGACTGGTGGGAGGAGGTGCAGGAGTTGGTATAAAGGGAGAAGAGTAGGGGGGAAAGTACACAGCCCTGGGGTGATCCAATGCTGATGCTAACAGAGTCTGAGACAGACTTCCCCAGCCGCACATGCTGTCTCCGGTCCGTCAGGAAGTCGGTGATCCACCTGCAGAGGGAGTCAGGCACGTTGAGCAGGGACAGCTTGTCCTGGAGCAGATCGGGGCGGATGGTGTTGAATGCGGAGCTGAAGTCCACAAACAGAATCCTGGCGTAGGTTCCCAGGGAGTCCAGGTGCTGCAGGATGGAGTGGAGGGCCAGGTTGACTGCGTCGTCCACAGACCTGTTAGCACGGTAGGCAAACTGCAGCGGGTCTAGGAGGGGTGTGGTGATGGACTTGAGGTGAGACAGGACCAGGCGCTCAAAGGACTTCATGACTACAGAGGTGAGCGCTACAGGTCTGTAGTCGTTAAGTCCAGTAATCCGTGGCTTCTTGGGGACAGGGATGATGGTGGAGGATTTGAGGCAGGTCGGCACGTGACATTGCTTAAGGGAGGTGTTAAAAATGTCTGTGAAGACAGGAGCCAGCTCTTTCGCACAGTGTCTCAGGGTGGAGGGAGACACACCGTCCGGCCCGGGGGCCTTGCGCGGGTTCAGTCTGGAGAACTGTCTGTGCACGTCCTGCTCACTGATGACAAGGGGAGGGGGGGAGGAGGAGGAGGAGGAGGGGGGGACCGCTTTTGATGAATTAGGGGCTGAGGAGGCAGTGGAGCTGGGTGGAGTGGGTGAGTTGGACACAGCTGACGAGGTGTCAAAACGGGCATAGTGTTGGGACAGTCTTTGACAAAGGGCTTTGTCATCCTGACCCTTAGAAGCCTGAGGCCGATAGTTGGGGATTTGCCTCAGTCCTCTCCACACAGAAGCCGAGTCATTAGCAGTGAACTGCTGCTGGAGTCTCTCAGAGTACACAGATTTAGCTCTCCTCAGCTCTCTGTTAAACCGATATTTGACCTCCCTGTAGCAGTCCCTGTCTCCACTTTTCAACGCTGCTTCCTTCTCCTTCCTGATCCGTCTGAGCTTAGCTGTGAACCAAGGCTTGTCATTAGAATATCTCACCCTGGTGTGCGATGGGAGAATGCTCTCCTCACAGAAGTTGATATATGAGTTCACAGTGTATGTGTACTCATTAAGATCATGTGTGGCTCTTTTAAACATGCCCCAGTCAGTTATTTCCATGCATGTGTTCAGTTTCTCTCCAGCTTCACTGGTCAATTTCTTTGTGGTGGTCACAACAGGTTTAGTGATTTTCAGTCTTTGTTTGTATGTGGGGATGAGGTGAACCATCACGTGATCAGATAGACCCAGCGCAGCGCGGGGAACAGCGCGATAAGCGTCCTTTACTGAAGTATAACAATGATCCAGCGTGTTATTTCCTCTGGTTGGACATTTAATACACTGTTTGTAGCGGGGGAGCTCGTGACTCAGATTGCTCTGGTTAAAATCGCCCACCACGATAACCAGGGAGTCTGGAAAGTTCCGCTCCATAAGTTGGATGTGATCTGCGAGCACGCGCTGAGCTTCGCGCGTGTCCGCGTCAGGAGGGGCGTACACAGCGATGAGAATGAATGAGGCAAACTCGCGCGGGGAATAGAATGGCTTGCAGTTAATGAAAAGAAATTCCAGGGCGGGAGAACAGTGTTTGGAAATCACCGTTACATCAGAGCACCAGCTGTTGTTAATATAGAAGCACACTCCTCCTCCGATAGACTTACCGGACAGCTCTGTGACGCGGTCAGCACGAATCAGCTGGAAGCCCTCGAGGCTGATCGCGCTATCTGGAATGTTCTCATTAAGCCAGGTCTCAGAGAAGCAGATGACAGACGAGGAAGCGAGGTCCTTGAAACGCATCAGCAGTCTTAATTCTTCTGCCTTGTTCAGGAGAGAATTGGCATTGGATAGAAATATGCCAGGCAAGGCTGTTCGCGAGCCTCTTTTTCGTAGTCGAGCGAGAACACCCCCTCTTTTTCCTCTTTTCCGCCGTCTTGCTCTTTTGGCCAAACAATGGATCAGATCGGCGGCTGGAGCCAAAAAAACTGGAAGAAGGTCCGTGGGGGTGAGAGTCCTGATATTTAGTAGTTCTTCACGGGTGTATGAACCGGCAGATGCACAATCAGTGAACAAAAACAGACAAATTATAAAAATTAAAGGGCAGCGATACACCATGGCGACCGCTGTGGGCGCCATCTTGTTGTAGCAGATGAGCTTACTTCATAGGATTATTGGACTCACCCTCAGAGATAGGGTGAGGAGCTCAGTCATCCGGGAAAGGCTCAGAGTAGAACCGGGTCAAGATACAAATAACAGTTGTATCTTGACCCGGTATGGGTATCTGATCAGGATGCCTCCTGGATGCCTCCCTCTTGAGGTGTTTCGGGCACGTCCCTCTGGGAGGAGACCCTGGGGCAGACCCAGGACTTGCTGGAGAGACTACGTCTCCGAGCTGGCCTGGGAATGCCTTGGTATCCTCTCTGAAGAGCTGGAGCAGGTGGCTGGGGAGAGGGAAGTCTGGGCTTCTCTGCTTGAACTGCTGCCTCCGCGACCTGGACCTCTGGAAAAGTGGTAGAAGACGGATGGATGGATCTGCATAACAATGAAAATGTATGCAATGCTTTCTAATAATATTGCTTAGTAGAAGCATATATAGACTAAAAAGATTAGGGCCTAGCACAGATTCCTGTGGAACTCCGTGGTTGAGCTTTGAGTTAGAAGAAAACTCATTATTGACATGAACAAACTGGAACCTATCAGATAAGTAAGATTTAAACCACTGCAATGAAGTTCCGTGAAGTCCAATATGGTGTTCTAATCTATCAAATAAAATATTATGATCAATAATATCAAAAGCTGCACTAAGGTCTGAAAGGACAAGTACAGAAACAAGTCCATTATCAGATGCTATAAGGAGGTCGTTAGTGACCTTCACTAAAGCTGTTTCATTATTATGATGAATTCTAAACCCTGACTGAAACACTTCAAATAAACCATTTCCATGCAAGTGGTCAAATAATTGCATAGCAGCAACTCTTTCTAAGATTTTTGAAATGAAAGACAGATTAGAGATTGGTCTATTAGCTATAGTTAACTGCTTGATCCAGCGTTGGCTTTTTAAGCAATGGTTCAATTGCAGCAGTTTTAAAAGCCGGTAGTACATGGCCTAATGTTAATGAAGAATTGATTATTTGAAAAATAGAGATACCAATAAATGGGAAGACTCCTTTAAATAACCTGATAAGAATAGAGTCTAGTAGACAAGTTTAAGGCTTGGATGAGAAAATTATTTTATCTAACGCTAAAAGGTCAATTGGAGTAAATTCATCCAAATGGATATCAGTTGAAGTAGTTGTTACTGTGTTTAAATTAATGGTGGGAAGAATCTGACTGATTTTATCTCTGACAGATGAAATCTTATTTTTGAAGAAGTCCATAAACTCCTGACTGGTAAGCTCTAAGGGAATGCTAGATTTGACAGAGTCCTGATTCTTTGTCAGCCTGGCTACAGTGTCAATGTCAACTTTGTTTATATAGCACATTTAAAAACAACAACAAGGTTGGCCAAAGTGCTTTACACATGATAATAAAATAACATACGACAAAATACATATATCACAAAAAAAATTAAGACAAGCCAAAAAACAAAACAAAATACGAACACCCTCCAGCCATGTCTTCTTCAGTCGTCCTCTTCCTTGACGTCTGCTGCTACCAGGATTGACCTCCATGACCTTCTTAATTCAACCAACACTCCTCTCCACATGGTCGAACCAACGCAAATGGTGCGTGTGGAGCACATCCTCAAGGTCGTCCAGCTGCAGCCTAAACAAGAGTGCTTACGAGCTGACCTCATCCTCAGTGGAGATGCCACACATCCAGTGGATCATGGCCCTGTCATTCCGCCACAGATGGTTAAGACAGGTGGCAGTCATGGTCCATGTCTCGCTGGCACGCAGCAACATGCTTCTCACACAGGAGTGGTAGATATGTCCTTTAGAGGTTGGTGGGAGCAAGCGGGCCTCGAGAATTGGGAGCACCTGCCTGAATTTGTTCCAGGCAGCCTGGCATCTTGTGATGCTGGCAAGCTCAGACCCACCACCAGCGGAGAGCATGTCACCCAGGGAGCAGAAAAATGCCACCACTTCCAGCTTGTCGTTGCCAACAACCATCTGTGTCATAGATCGACCATTGATTGGCCTGGCCTCCCCACAACAGCGCTTACATCAGAAATCTTGGTCATATGCCCGGCCACCCGTGAGTCCACTGCACCTCTTGTGCACCCATCTCGAGCAACCGCTGCAAAAGATGGAGCCATAGCCAGTGCCGGTGAAACACACAGCACATGGATACTCGGACTTCTGGAGAACATCCAGGGCTGGGGTGGAGACCATGATCTTAGTCTTTCCCATGTTTACACAGGGTCCTTTGGCCTCCATGCCATTCTTCCAATGGAATAGCTTCACAAGCATCTTCTCCAGCGTCTCTGTGATGATGACCAGGTCATTGGCGTATAGGATCTCCCAGGGATGACCAGTATGGAACTCACAAGACAGGGCTTCCAGAACAATGACGAAAAGCAGTGGGCTCAGACAGGAGCCCTGGTGCACGCTGACCTTGACCTCAAACTCCTTGCTCAATCCATCACCAACGCATACTTTGCTACGGGCGTTTCCGTACATGCACTGGGCGAGTTGTACAAGCCACACCTCCACACCGAGTTTCCTCATGGCCCACCAGATGACTGAGAATAATAAGTTGTTCTAGCTTCCCTAAGAGATTTTTCAATAAATTAGAAGTTGATTTCTCCAAGCTTAATTAATTAATAATTATTTAGTAGAGCACCATTTTCTTTCTGATCAATGAGTCTTCTGTTTTAAGCTGCAAGTTTCTGTGTTGAACCAAGGAGTCAGAAATCTCTGATTAGACTTTTTCTTTTTTAAAGGGGCCACCATGTCTAGAGTCTGATGCAGTGAAGCTGTAACACTATCTACCATGCTATCAATTACAGAAGGAGCAAAATCTTCATAATTTATCTCCATTGTATTGACACATGGCATTGAGGAATCCATCTGCTTAAATTTGGTACTAGCATCATCTGAGAGACATCGACTGTAGTGATATTTTTCTTTAGGAACCAAATAGTCAGACATAGTAAAATCAAAATTTAACTAGATGTTCGAGATGTGACACACGTATCACATCTCTAATATCTAGCATCTAGCTAGAGATGCATGTTCAATCTGCAGATTGAGCATGCATCTCCTAACACCCTTTTTTGTCTGATAATGATCTTATGATGAGTGTGCATCTTCTTTGTAGCTCCCTCCAGTGATAGACAAGGCACAAGGTCTTTGTTAAACACAAGGTTTATTTCTCCACAACCAATGAGAGCTGAGTTAAAACAAAAAAATGAACAAATAAAATAAACAAATGCAGTGTATGTCTGCCAGTCATTGCAACCCATGTCCACACAGTAAGAAACAAGCAGCATGCAGCTCAATACACAAGCTCACACAAAATAAAATAATATATTTTGTAGGTTGCTTATCACAAAAAGGGGGTATCTTGAATGTTGTCCATGGGCTTTTCCTCTTCTCTTCTTCACTGCAGTGTCTCTATCCCAATCTTTTACCCAAAGAACTCATTCTACTTGGCTTTCTTCTTTTTCTTTTGGCGCTTAACTGGCAATGTGCATACTGCCCATATGCATGTGTGGAACACCAACACAGCAAAGATCAGTTCCACCCCCAAACCACAGCATCAAAGGCAGAAAACAAACAACACAGCAAAATAAGAAATAAACTGACATTGTGAGGTAGTTACACTCCCACCAACTCACAAGTGATTTCTGAAAACATCTTCTAAGACAGACATACTGCATATAAAACTACCAAAAATACAAGTGATTTTATTATGAACAACCAAGTGTCAGAATGAGTATCTAATGGTGATCTTCAGTCCGCTTCCAGCAGGGTAACAGTCTTCTGGATGGGTCTTTCCAGATAAACAGGCTTGCAGACATGCTTTCCCTTTCCATCAAGGGTTGAGTTGCTAAGAAGCAACTTTTTATCTTTCTTACTCTTCCATCCTTTCCTGGATACACTTCAACAACCTTTGCCAACTTCCACTGGTTTTGTGGTGCAGCATCATCATGCAAGAGTACAGTGTCATTGACCTTTGTGTTTCTGCATTCTTTAGACCACTTCTGCCTGTGCTGAAGATTTAGGAGGTACTCCTTCCTCCACCATGCCCAGAAATTATTAACCAAGAGTTGAATTCTGCACCATCTCTTGCAGAGATAAAGATCTTCTGCAATGAACTTTCCAGGAGGTGGTGCAATAATCGTAGACTTCATGGTCAGTATGTGGTTTGGTGTCAAAGGCTGTGGACTGGATGGATCATTCAGGTAATCAATGGTCAAAGGTCTGCTATTTAAAACTGCCATGACTTCATACAAGAATGTTCATAGGGAGGAACAGTCAAGCTATCGAGCTGACAAGATGGATGGCTGTCAGGACACTTCTGATGGTGTGGATTTGTCTTTCCCAGACTCCTCCTATATGACTGGAGGCTGGGACATTCATGATGAGCTCACATCCCAGTTCTTTGAGTTCTTCTTGATCCATCTCTTTTAATGCTTGAGCAAACTTGTGCCTTGCACCAACAAAGTTTGTCCCCTGATCACTTCTTATCTGGTGTACATTTCCACGAATGGCAATGAATGAATGCGGAGCATTGATGAAGGTGTCTGTGGTCAAGTTATCAAGCATTTCAATGTGTACTGCTCTGGAACACATGCAGGTAAGTGGGAGCCCATAACATTTTAGGTATTTTCTTCCTTCCTTCACATAGAATGGTCCGAAGCAGTCCATCCCACAGTAGGTGAATGGAGAGGTCATTTCCATTCACTCCTCTGGGAAGTCTGCCGTCCTTTGATTATCTGTGCATCTTCTGAACTTCCTGCACCTTATGCACTTATGAATGTGAGATGATACAACTTGGCTGCCTCCAAGGTGTCATAGTCTGCTCTGTGATTGATTGCCAGCAGCTGAGCGCACACCTGCTTCCCATCAGGCCTGGGCCTATTTAGATGGCTCTGCCCAGGCTTCTGGGCGGAGATGTCTCACTGCGCTCCAGGAGAGCTTCATCTGCCAATCCTCTCGTCCTTGCCTACCCAAGTCTGCTGTCCCAACGCCTGAGGGACATCCTCCACAGCTCACGTAAGCAACCATTCTTCAACTCACCTTGTCTTCCAGTCCCCTGTGCACAGGTGGAGCACCTTGGCGGCGGATCCTTTCCTCCTCTGTGGCGGCGGTCTCCTATCCTCTCCCTCAGCACACCACACCTTCATCTCCATCTCTACACACCAGCAGGAGCCACAACACCTGACATCGGACACTGTCTCCCTGGCCGCAGCCACCGAGCTGAACCTGAGCCTCTCACCATCTCCACACTCAGTAAGCCTCTGACTAACAATTCATCCCCGATTGTCTTCCCCGCTAACTATCACGCTTCTGTGTGTTTCCAGGGTTGCCAAGCCGAACGGTGTCCTGCTCTGTCCCCTGCTGTTCCTGTACACACTCACACGCACGCATTCACACACATTAACACTAATAAACCTAAATGAATCTATTCTTGAGTCTGTGTGTGGTCACTGGGTCATAAAACCATGTCACAAGAATCCATATACCATTTGCTCAAAGCTCATTTATGGTCATTCCTCGATCTTAATGGTGCACCTTCTCATGGTAATGTTTGACTAGCAGTGCAGATACATAACTGTCTCTTGGAAGAAGAGCTGGATGTTTCACATGTGGATGCAGGGCAGCATGAGTTAAGTGGCCACCTACTCTGAGGATACCTTGGTCATCCAGGAATGGGCATAATGTAACTTGTGCAACTTGTTGTCTTTATCTTTAATTCTTGTGTTCTTGTGACACTGGAGGCACTGAATATATTGGGAAGTGTTGCACTTTGAACCATTGCGATTATAGTCAGTTCTGCCTCTTTTCTTTCTTCTAAAGTGGTAATTTCATTGGACCTTGGCTTGTGGCCCTTGACTTCCCTTGCAAGGCGCTTGAGCCTGCCAACAGCTTTTACCATTCTTGGCCAGTCAGAGAACTTGTGTAGACGATCTAACAGTGGTGTCACTTCCCTTGCTTGTGTGTCATGAACCTGGGCTTTCTTTAGCTCAAGGGTCACAACCTGGGACTTCTCCCACCGTGACTCCTCCATCTGGTAATTCCCTTTGCTAAAGAAGGTCTGGGCCTGTGAACCAGTTAGAAGTGATAAGTTGTTCAGCTGTAACACCGCTTGAAGCATGATCTGTGGGGTTCTCTTCAGAAACCACATACCTCCACTGTGCAGAATCAGTGCTTTGCTTGATGTGTTCCACATGGTTTGCAACAAACACATGAAATCTTCTGACTTCATTATTTATATATCCTAGCACAACCTTAGAATCAGTCCAGAAGAATTCTTGGAGGACTTTGATTTCCAGCTCCTTCTTTAACATATCACTGGTGTGAACAGCCACTACTGTTGCTGACAGCTTGAGTCTTGGAATGGTTGTGAGGTTGGTGGGAGCAACTCTTGACCTTCCCATGACTAAAGAGCAGTGGACTTGACTTGATGTACTGACTGCTTTGAGGTAGGAGCATGCTCCATAGCCTGACTCACTGGCGTCAGAAAAGTGGTGGAGTTCATAGTGGTGGACCTTGAAGCATGATGGAATATAGCATCGCTGAATCTTAACACTAGACAAGTTTTGCAAGTCTCTGAGCCACAATTCTCAAAGTGGTCGAAGGTCATCAGGTAAAGTGTCATCCCAACTTAGCTTGTCACAGCAAATCTGTTGCAGGATCTGTTTTCCCGCCAGGATGAAGGGTAAGACAAATCTTAGTGGATCATATACTGAAGCAACTGTTGACGAGATTCATTTTCGAGTAAGTGGATTCTCTTTGACAACTACTCGGAACTGAAATCCATCAGAGAAAACAAACGACACAGCAAAATAAGAAATAAACTGATGTTGTGAGGCAGTTACATTCTTGATCATGTTAATTGTGTATCTTTTCTGTAAGCCAGTCTTCATTGTTTACAGATTGGTCTTTTATATTGTGACAAGGAGTTTGGGCCTTTAGGGTTAGTTTGACTTTTTGGGGCCAATGGAGCAATGTGCATCAGTGACTGCAGTCATTGCGAGATATTCCCGTAATATTAACAACAGGCAGCACAGACGTGAAGGTGCAGGCAGAGATGACATCATCATGCCGTACCTATATTAGGGGACTGATGGCGGGAAACGGCCTCTTTGGCACTCAGTCTCTATGCCAACACCAGCCTGTATCTGTCTGGGGTTAGCTTAGTAGCTAGCGTGCTGTAACACGTGCTGTTCACAGTGTTTGTAATAAAGTCACCGTTCATTAAAGCTCCTGCCTCCGCTGTCCTAATTCTCAGACACAACATTGGCGACAAGGTAAACTGGTCTTCTTGAGGAGAATTAACTATTTTCCTGAAGATAAAAGCATGTCTAGGACCACCACCGCCATTCCTCACGACCCCAGGTGAGCCGCCCATCCCGTGGCCTCATTGGTTTGAATTGTTCCGCACTTACATTTTCGCGATGGCCCTGGAGAAACATGGCAGGTTGAGGCTGTGAGCAATTCTTTTCCACAGCTTGGGTGCCAAGGGACAGCGGATATTCAACAATTTAGGGCAAGCGGACACATATGAGGAGTGCATCACGCTGCTGGCCAGACACTTCACGGTGCCCAAAAGTGTGCTAGTGAAGAGGATTTGTTTCCATCAGCGCCGACAGCGGATGGGGGAGACAACCCAGTAGTACATCTCGGACCTCCGCTGTCTGGCAAGCGTATACAATTTTGTCTATTTAGAGGACAAAATGGTGCAGGACCAGCTAGCGGAGCACACCAGGTTTTGTAAACCTAACCAAACAGGCTATTCTTTAGTCATGCAAATGTTAGCAAGATTTGAATTAGCTTTGAACATTTAATTTACTTTTTTTATTTAAATGTGTTGTAATAGCCAGTCCCTCCAGGATTTCACGATGTTGCAATTGCACCAATTCACGCGAAATCAGCCAATCAGCGCAACTATTGCACGACTTTACAACTTTGTCCAATCACCACAACTTTACCGCAATTTTGGCCAATCCTTGTCAACTTCCGCCAATTTCATGAATCAAATTTGTCTAACTGGTGCTGAAACGCTCAGTCTAACCAATCAAATGCATCGTTGCACCGCATTCACTTGTGTTTACAGTGAGTAGTAAATTTATAGTTTGCAGTGAGTAACGGAACACATCTGCAAACAGTGTGTGATTTAAAAAAAAAACACTCACTTGTGAGGTTTTCAACACCATCCCTTCCTCCTTCTACTCCAGTCTGCCCGTGGATGCCTCGCCACGTCTCCATCCTGAACACGTGTGCGAAGCGCTGGGTTTGTATTGAAAAACATGTCCCTGCCCAAAAGCACCCCATCACGGAAACACGTGTGAGGAGAGTACACTACATTACAGCGAGTCTTTGAACATCTATAGAGGTAAAATCATTACTACATCTGGTCAGTGAGCTTTAAAACTGAATCTCCATTGTAGACGGACAAATGCACCCACCCATCCATCCCCGCTCCAACCTTGCCGTCCTGTTGTAAATGAAAGAGGTGTGTGTGTGTGTGTGTGTGTGTGTGTGTGTGAAGCCCAACATGCAGCAGATAGGTAGGCATGGAAAAACAGAGAATATTCTCTATATTTTTTTTTTCCAAAAAAACACAGACTCCAATAGCCAATATACTATAGCAACAGAATAATTTCTTTTTTCCTCTTCACTCAGTACCGAGTGGTTGGGAACTGTAGGGAGTTTTCAAATGAAAGTGCTGCCAGTAATTTCCAAATCTATACTCTTTAACATGCATGGGTTTTTCTGTATCGCAGAAGTTTCTGCTTAATTTATAAATCGCTATAATAGGAAATTTTTGACAATCCTGTGCTTTTCTTGTATTGCTATATAGAATATCACTGCAGTAAACTGGAAAAAAGCATCTACTTTAAAATTTGTAATTCTTCCCACAACTTTTAGTGCAGAAAACACTAAAAATATCACCACTTTTCCCACAATTTTTTAAAAAAGCTTCCGAGAATTCAGGCTTTTTGGCCCGTAACAATCATAAAAACATCCTGCAACATCCTGGAGAGACTGAATAGCTGTTAACTAACGTGTCTAGTAACTTTAACACACCAGGGGTATTTCAGGTGGTCAGCACCTTTTACACTTGTTCGCTAACATTTCTTTCTTTCAAAGGTCTTTTTATTATTATTAATTGAAGTATCAATACAATACAAAGTATTAAAAATTTTCATTTTTGTTTTAACCAAACAGTGAAAAACTAGAATTTAAAGCTAACAAATGTAAATGCTTCAAAGCACAAAAACCTTTAAATAAACAATAATTAAAAAAAATACAAAGAAAAATTGTGTGTGTGAAGTGGGGGTGGGGTAAAGGGGATATGAGCTACTCAGAAACTATAATCGTGGGTCTTTCAAAGAAGTCAAGAAACGGGCGCCATAATTTATAGAATTTGTTTTCAGAGCCACAGACTGTATATCTGATTTTTTCTAAATCCAAACAGGACATTATATCTTTTATCCACTGTAAATGTGAAGGGGGCGAAGAGTCTTTCCACTTCAGTAATACAGCACGTCTGGCCAATAATAATGAAAATTTGAATACTTTTAATTTGGAATTTGGCAAGACAAGTTCTGGAGCCACACCAAAAATGGCACATAATGGATCAGGTTTAATTTGATATTGCAGGACTTCAGACATAGTGATAAAAACAGAATGCCAAAAATTCATCAATGCAGGGCAGGACCAATACATGTGAAGCAAAGTGCCAGGAGCGCTACCACACTTTTCACAAGTTGGGTCTATATCCGAGTAAATACGTGCTAACTTAACCTTGGACAGGTGCATCCGGTGTACAATCTTAAATTGAATAAGAGCGTGACGAGCACACATTGATACAGTGTGAACCTGGCCAAGAATAGAGTCCCACAGTTCATCAGTAAAAGTAAAATTAAGATCTTGTTCCCAATTCAATTTGATAGCGGCCAGAGAAGAAGATTGTAAATTTGAAATTAAATTATATAAAACTGACATTACCCCCTTAGAAGTTGGTTTAACTAATAAAAAATCATCTAGAGGATTATCAGAAGGTTTTTGAGGGAATTGTTTTGTCATGGTTTGCACATAATGTCTGACCTGGAGGAAGCGGAAAAAATGTGTAGAAGTGATGTCGAATTTAGTGGAAAGTTGAGAAAAACTTGCAAATTGACCATCAAAATATAAATCCGCAAAAGATTTTAAACCTTTTCTGTGCCATATATGAAATGCGCTATCAATAGTTGATGGGGTAAATAAATGATTTGCGGCAATTGGACTTCTAATGGAGAAAAACTGAAGACCGAAGTTTTTCCTGAATTGGAGACCAAATTCTAAGAGACTGACGAACTACTTTATTATTACCCAGTGTAGACAAAGCAAGGGGAAGTGGTGAACCTAAAATTGCCGGTAGGGAGGTTTGATTGTCCACATGTGACTCCATAAGGATCCAAATTGGTGATTTGGGTTCCAGATAAAAATGTTTCCAATATAACATGCACCTGATATTTGCTGCCCAGTAGTAATATTGAAAGTTAGGCAGAGCCATGCCACCCACTGATTTGGGTCTTTGAAGAAAAACTTTCCTCAATCTCGGATGTTTACCATTCCAAATAAATGAGGTAATCAGAGAGTCCAAAGACTTAAAAAAGGATTTAGGAATAAAAATGGGGAGACATTGAAACAAATATAAAAACTTTGGAAGTAACATCATTTTTACAGAATTGATTCTGCCAATTAAAGACAAGGATAATGGGGACCATTTGGAAAGTATTAACTTGCACTGGTCAAGTAAGGGGAGAAAATTATTTTTAAACAAGTAATTAAATTGTTTAGTGACACATATCCCAAGATAATTAAAATGATCAATAACAACCTTGAAAGGAAAATTTTCAAAATCCTGAACTTGAATCTTTTCATTAATCAGAAACAGTTCACTCTTATTAAGATTAATTTTATAACCAGAAAACCTACTAAAACTATCCAAAATGTTGAGTATAGCGGGTAATGAAGTAAGTGGGTTGGAGAGAAATAGTAAAAGATCGTCAGCATAGAGTGAAACCCTATGCTCAATGCCACCCCTACGAATGCCTAGAAAGTCCCGGCTCCCGCGGATTGCAATAGCTAACGGCTCAACTGCCAAGGCAAAGAGCAAGGGGCTCAAAGGACAGCCTTGCCTCGTACCACGGTAAAGTCTAAAATAGTCAGAATAGCGACAATTAGTTAACACTGAAGCTAAAGGACTAGCATAGAGAAGTTTAATCCAGGAACAGAAGGAAGGACCAAAACCGAACCTCTCCAAAGTAAAAAACAAATACTCCCACTCAACCCTATCGAATGCCTTTTCAGCGTCCAAACTAATAAGACATTCAGGTATGTTGTGGTGAGGAGTATAAATAATATTAAACAACCGCCGCAAGTTAAAAAAAGAATGGCGATTTTTAATGAAACCGGTTTGGTCCTGTGAAATTATAAAAGGAAGAATCTTTTCCAACCTAGAAGCTAACAACTTTGACAAAATTTTAACATCGGTATTTAACAAGGAAATAGGCCTGTAAGAAGCACAATCAACAGGATCCTAATCTTTTTTAAGCAACACAGTGATACAGGCCTGATAGCATGAAGGAGGAAGTGTACCGGAGTCAAGCGACTCTGTAAAAACTTGACAAAGGAAAGGGGCGAGGTCGTCAGAGAATTTTTTGAAAAAATCAGCGGAAAACCCATCAGGTCCTGGAGATTTTCCTGATTGCATGGATGATATTGCCAGCTGAATTTCTTCTTTTGTGATGGGAGCTTCTAAAATTTGCTGAGATTCTGAAGAAATCGAAGGAATATCAATAGAATCAAAAAAAAATTCCAAATCCTTTAAGTTTGTTGTATATTCTGAGGTATATAATTTGGAATAAAATGACCTGAAAATATCATTAATCACTTGTTGGTCTGATGTCACCTCTTCTTTATCTGTCCTAACTCCAGTAATAATTTGCTTAGCTCTAATACCACGCAGTTGATTAGCTAGAAGTTTACTGTTTTTTTCGCCATGTTCATAAAATTCACTCTTGTTCCTTATTAAACAACCTTCAATTTGTCGAGTAGAAAGTAAATTAAGTTTAGTTTGTAATATCATACGTTCCTTGTACAGAGCGGGTGATGGAGATTGAGCATATTGTCTGTCAATGTCCAGGATTTGATCTAAAATAGCCTTCTGTTCCTGTATTAAGGATCGTCTTTTAAATGCTGCCAATGAAATAAATTCCCCCCTAAGAAATGCCTTCATGGCCTCCCATATCGTTTTATTTGGCATACCAGGAGTTTTATTTTCATTCAAAAAAAAATTAATTTTAGAAGAAATATTCGCAACCAATTTTTCATCTGTAAGTAATAATGGATCCAATCTCCAATGCTTTCTCATGGAGTCACATCCATGGAGGATCATTTTAAGTACAAGAGGGGCATGATCAGAAACCGAGATGCTATCATAACTGCAAGAGCTAAGGTTATTAATTAATAAATTGTCAACAAAAAAATAATCTATTCTGGTATAAGTATGGTGTACGTGAGAGAAAAAAGAATAGTCCCTGCCGTTAGGATGTAAAAAACGCCAAGGATCTGTAAGGCTATATTCCTCAAGAAAAGACTTAACATAAGTTGCAGATTTATTAAGACTAGCAGGTTTTGAGGATGAGCGGTCTAAGATCGGATCCATATACAAATTAAAGTCACCCCCAAGAATTAGAGAATGAGTATTTAAATCCAGAAGTTGCGAAAAAAGGTTGCGAAAAAAGTGCACATCATCAAAATTCGGTGCATACAGATTAGCCAAGGTGACATGTTTATCGCCAAGTTTACCTGATACTATGACAAATCATCCATTTTTATCTAATACAACATTAGA
The DNA here is from genome assembly GCA_020510985.1 of Pholidichthys leucotaenia. Taxonomy (NCBI): domain Eukaryota; kingdom Metazoa; phylum Chordata; class Actinopteri; order Cichliformes; family Pholidichthyidae; genus Pholidichthys; species Pholidichthys leucotaenia. The sequence goes on along the minus strand of CM035846.1, from coordinate 266,676,646 downwards.
GGGAATAAATGGGATATTTCGATCAATAAGAACAGCAGCGCCCCTGGCCTTAGCTTTAAAATTTGAATGAAAAAATTGTCCTGACCAACATTTTGACAAACGCAAGTGGTCGGAATCCTGCAAATGGGTTTCCTGCAAAAACAGTACCCCAGGCTTAAATTGCTTTAGACGTGACATGACTCTCTTTCGTTTAATTGGATGGTTCAACCCCTTCACATTCCAGCTTACCAAAGTAAGATTACTATTCATTCAAAGAGTAAAATTTATATATTATGTTGTGTAGCCCAAAGAAGAATAAAGTGAGATACGGGTAAAAAAAAAAAAAAAAAAAAAAAAAAAAAAAAAAGGAGGGGGTAAGGGGGGTGTAAATAAATCCATAACAAAAAACAAAAAAAAAATTAAAAAAATAAAAAAATAAAAAAAAAATAAAAAAATCCAACAACCAAACCTATAACAACACTCCAGCCGGTTGCAAAAAAACAGCAACCGCTCCATCTCCAGCTCTATTTTCATCCTAATAGAATGCTCCCATACAACTGGCTTCAATCCTGCATAATATGAACGTTTTACCCTAAAAAAAAAATAAAATTAAATTAAATTAAAAAATAATTAAGTAAACAACAACGTATAGGGAGCCAATTTTACCTTGTTTTTTAACATCTAAAAATGCATCAATGTCCAGTCAGTGCAGCTTCAATGAAGTAACAAGCAGTCCAGCGCGGCAGCTGGTCAACCCAGAAATGTCCAGTTCAAGGCGAAAATTGCTGGTTTCTCTCCCTGGTTTGCATGAAGCAGGTGGCCTCTGAGACGGACGCCAACCACTGGTTTTGGCCGTCTGGAAGAGTTATCCGGAGCCTGGCGGGGAAAAGAAGAGAAGGACGAAAACCTCTCTTGTACAACTCGGACATAACCTCCTTATATTCGGCTCGTTGCTTCTGAACGTCGGCGTTATAATCCTCGTAGAACTGAAGTTTATGTCCACGATATTCCAAAGTCCCACGGCGTCTCCGCGCTTCTCTCATCACCAAGTCTTTGGTCCGAAACCGGTGGAAACAAATAATGACAGCGCGCGGCTTCCCATTCGGACTCGGCTTGGACATGAGGCTGCGGTGGGCTCTATCCAGCTCTGGGGAAGATGGCAAAGTTTGTGTGCCAAAGACGTCCACCAACAGCCGAGAAAAAAATTCAGATGGCCGTGGACCCACATCAAAGGACTCCGGCAGACCCACCAGACGAATATTCAGCCTCCTGCTTCTTCCCTCCAGGTCAGAAAGTTTGTTTTTCAAAAGTTTGTTCTCCTCCTGCATTGACTCACATGTAACTTCAAGCGCCGCTAGGCGCTGGCTGACGTCCTCCGCGTTGTTTTCAAGGTCGCCAATGCGTTGCTCCTGGTTCGCCACATCTGCTTGAATCTTGTCCAGCTTACCATTTATAAGCTCAAATGAAGCTTTGAAGTCAGCAGCTATGGACATTCTATGTTGCTCTAGCAAGGCAACAAGTGCAGGGTTAAGGCTGATATTAGCATCCTCAGCTAAGCTGGTGTTAGTATTGTTCCCTGCTGCCTCCTTTTCAGTCTGCTTTCTTGTTTTGGACATATTTCACAACTCAAAACAAATTCTGCGCGTATTAAATGTCCAAAACATTAACAGCTTACAGCAAAATAGGGTTTAAAAAGTAAGGAAAAAAAATATAGCAGGAGCCAGCAACGCACACACCTACTCCATTGCCAGCACACCTGATGCCAATCAGTCAGCCCTTGTTCGCTAACATTTACCCACATTATCATGGTAACCCAGTTGGTAGGTGTGCGGGCTGGACTCTGCTGAACACTAGCACCAGCATAAGAAGTCACATGTTCATGTTATGTATGGATGTGGCGACAAATGCCACTTTAGCCACAGAATTTAGCCTGGCAAGGCATTTTTAGCCTGCTACCAAGTAGCTGTCAGAGCACCTGCATAGATGGCTCTGTGTGTAGATACATGTGTGTTTATGTCTCCTCCGGCCCACATTTACAACACCACGGCTCGGGTGGTGTCATGAACAAAGTACATTTTTTTCGTTACTGTGGTGCTTTCAGACAGTTTGGTGCAGTGAAGTTGTCCTCCATGTTATTAAAGCCGACCTGTACGCACACATACGCGGAGCACACAGAGGCTCGGACCAACCGGGAAACTGAACCGGACTGTGACATGCTAATAGCATCCTGCTGCACTGTCTTGTCTCGGTGGCAGTGCTGTTTTCACATTTACGTTGAAAATTATGGAGACAACGGCAACAATTGCTGACTGAGCTGAATATCACAGTTAAAACTGGGCGGTGGCTCTTCTTTAGTGTTTACCCAGTTCAGTATTTCTATCCAGTAGTCTGAATAAGAGGTTGTTTAGTCGTTGTTTTAGCTTACTAATTTTTTTCCTTATTATTTTTTCCGGAGTGATGGTGATTACTTAAGGCCTGGATTAGTGATGGCCAAATGAGGCTTTCTGGAGGACTTGAGGCCTTTCATCAAAATGGTTCACATAGACAAGGCCTCATGTGGAACTACATTTTCTCTACCAGGCCATCTAGTGGACAAAATGTTTACAACATGCTGATTTTTACAAGGGTATTGTTGGTTTAATGTGTATTTTTTTTATTTCAATAAATGTGCTGTCTTTAAAGAAATATCAATGATCATAAGGCAAAAAAAATAATAAAATTGAGGTGACTGGGTTCCGCTTCCGGGTCACCAAGGGATGGCAGCATAGAGCGTGGTCTCCCGACCAAAAACAAGAAATTACTTTGAAAAAGTCAAATTAAAACCAACAAAAACTAGCCCTAACGTCTACAAAGGAGAGGAGATGCCTCCGAAAGGGCGAAATAAATCAACCACTGTAGCGACATCCACAGAAACGGATGTGCTGCAAGATCAAGAAGCTAATGCTAACTCCACTGCTGCTAACCAGGGAGAAAACGACGCAAATGAGGACGAAGGAGAGGTGACTAACAGCACAATACTCAAAGAACTTCGTGAATACAGACAAGAGACCATGAGAGAATTTGCCAAGACAAACTCAAGACTGGATGAAGCGGAGAAAAGAATTGTGGGGAACGAGGAAAGGCTACAAGACATTGAAGGAGTGGTTGCAGGAATGCTAAAACTGCAAGAACAACTTCAGGAGAAATTAATGGATCAGGAATGCAGGTCGAGAAGAGAAAACATCAGGATTTATGGAATTCCCGAGCAAAAAGAAATGGACCCAAAGACAATGATTACATTTATAGAGAAAGTGCTTAGAGATAACCTCGGCATCCCTGATACTGTATACCTGAACATAGAGAGGGCGCACCGAGCACTCACCCCACAGCCCCCACCTGGAGCCAAGCCGAGATCTATCCTGGTCAAATTTCAGAGCTTTAGAATGAAAGAAGAAGTAATCAGTTTGGCATGGCAGAAGAAAGGCTTTACTCTGGATGGCCATAAGATAAACTTGGATCATGATTATGCTCCAGTAATTTTACACAGACGGAAAGTATATGCTGAGGCGCGACGAGTCCTGAAAGAAAACAAAATATGATTTCGGACTCTCTATCCAGCTCCTCTAAGAATTCACTATGAAGAAGGTCAGAGAACGTATGACAGAGCAGAAGAGGCGACAGCGGACATGGCCAGCCGTGGCCTGCCGGTGAAAGTGATTGAGCAGCCAGCAACGTTGTGGGAGAGGATTCAGCGAGGAGCCTGGCAGCCAGCGCGGACCAAATGGACCACCGTGGCCGGGAACACGCAGAGCTTCAAGCAAAAGCTGCAAGCATTTAGACGCACAGCAACTGAGGATACAGGTTGATTTGGTCTTTTTTTGATTAAAGATAAGAAATAAATGAGAAAGATATATAAGAAAAGAACTACAAAAATTTTGGTAGGAGGAAGGGACAACGAGGGGACACTGAACTGTTTATATAGCTGACGTCATAGTGGAGGGCCCTCTGACACACTGGAGGTGTAGAGGCTATCCCTCAAACCATCAACGGGTCAGTAAATCGACCTTAGGGATGGAAGTTAGTTTTGGAATCTGTTCTATGCTCACAAAGTTTGTTTTTGTTATTCATTGTGTTATTCCTTTTCCAAGGGAGTGCTTACAGGGAACTGAGGTTAAATGTAAATATTTGAATGCAAGGAGAACCGGTTGAAATTGTTTCTTTCAATGTAAATGGAGTTCTGAATCCTATAAAGAGGAGTAAGATTTTGACAAAACTAAAATGAGAAAACACACAGATTGCCTCCCTTCAAGAAACCCATTTGAGTCAATCTGAACATGCAAAATTAAAAAGGCAGGCCTTTAAATTTGTTTTTTCCTCTTCTTATAAAGCTGAGCACCAGCAAGGGGTTGCTATACTTATTTCAAATTTGCTAAATTATGATCATATATCAGAAGTACAAGATGAGGAGGGAACATTTATCAAAATTACTGATAAAATAGAGGGACATGAAATAACGCTTATAAACGTTTATATTCTACCTGGAAGTGATTGGACTCTCTATAGACACATATTTGAGTTAATGATGAATTTTCAGGGAGTGGTAATCTGTGGAGGAGACTTCAATATTAGATTAAATCCAAAATTAGATGTATCAAGTACAACCAATGCAGAAAATGCACTAATTAAAAAGGTAAATTCAATGATGAAAGAAGTGGGAATTATTGACGTTCGGAGAGAATTACATCCTAAAAGTAGAGACTATACACACTATTCTTGCCCACACAGTGTTTATTCAAGAATAGACTATTTTTTTGTGTTCAATAATGATTCTTTCAGAGTAAGAGATTGCAAAATTAAGACAATTGATCTCTCGGATCATAGTCCCATTTCATTGTCTGTTATTTTAGAAAAGAAGGTCAGAAAAGTGTTGTGGAAGTTCAACTCAAATATATTAAATGATTCTGAATTAAGACAAAAATTAAAGGATGACATTAAGAACTATCTTTGGATATTAGTATATTATTATTACTTTATATAATATATATATACATATATATAATATTATATAATATTATATAATAGTATATAATATTATATACAATATTACTAGATTTGGATCGACTAAATTACTAGCATATAAATTACGCAAATAGAGAGCAGAAAACACAATTTATAGAATAAAACACCCCCAAACGAAGAGGGTTTGAATGAATGAATGAATGAATGAATGAATGAATGAATTTTATTTCGGATAATACAGTACAGGTTAAAAGAAACTGTATAATATAACAACAAGGTCAAATTAGACAAAGACTCCTTCTACTAAACAATTCCACGTGAGTTATCCGAAATGGGTGATGGCTGAAGCCGCAGCTTATATTGCCCACCCATATTCCATCCAAGAATTCAAAAGAAAAAAGAGTAAACAAGACAAGAGTGATTACAATTTAGAACAAAGCTAAGACAAAGTGTGACTGAGAGGAAAAAAAGGAAAACTAAGCTAAGCTAAGTTGAGCGGTTACTATTCAAGACAAATCTAAGACAGAATGTCACAGAGAGAAAAAAAAAACAAAAAAAAACTAAGCTACAACACAACACAGGCTGGATATGTCAATCCTTATGTGAGTTTACATGTCGTCTTGTAAATATGTTTGGAGTATTTCTTCCTTTAGTTTTTGTTTAAATTGTCCAAGCGTTGTACATGATTTTAATTCAGGTCCATAATCGTTCCATAATCTGACTCCTTGCACTGAAATACAGTGTTGCTTGGTGGTTGTTCTCACTGTAGGCTTTTGAAATATACATGTTCCTCTGAAGTGATATCGTTTCTCCCTTGTTTGGAACAACTTTTGGATATTTGCGGGCAGTGATAAATTCTTCACTTTGAACATTATTATTGCGGTTTTAAAGTCAACCAGATCTTTCAACTTGAGAGTTTTTTGTTTAAGAAAAAGTGGGTTTGTTGGTTCCCTGTAGGGTGCTTTGTTTATTATTCTAATAGCTCTCTTTTGAAGCATAAAGAGTGGATATATGTTTGTTTTGTATGTATTTCCCCATACTTCATTACAATATGTCATGTATGGGAGTATTAATGAATGATACAAGGTGTATAGTGTGGGTTGATTCAGCAAATATTTCACTCTGTGTAATATTGCAATTGATTTGGAAACTTTACCTTTAATATAATTAATATGTGACTTCCAACGCAGTTTGTTATCAATTATTACTCCAAGGAATTTAGTTTCAGATACCCTTTCAATCTCTACACCATTTACACTGAGTTTGGGTACTGGGTTGTTGTGATGGTTGTTAAAGACTATAAATTTTGTCTTACTTAAATTGAGCGTTAATTTGTTTGAATCAAACCACAGTTTAAGCTTTTCTAATTCCTTCCCGAGTGTATCCAGAAGTTGTTCCAAATTGTTTCCACTGCATAGCAGATTAGTGTCATCGGCAAACAATATTAAGTCCATTTTTTCTGAAACTTTACATATATCGTTTATATACATATTGAATAATAATGGTCCCAAAACTGAACCCTGTGGGACTCCACAGGTGACCTTCAGCAACTCTGAGTTTTTGTTGCTAACACATACATACTGATATCTATTCTTTAAGTAACTACTTAACCAGGACAGTGCTACCCCTCTAATACCAGAATTTTGTAGTTTCTTTAATAATAAATTATGATCTACTGTATCAAATGCTTTTTTAAGATCTAGGAATACTCCAACTGAATACTCTTTATTTTCAATGGCTGTTGATATTTTTTCTGTAAATTCCATTAGGGCATATGCAGTTGTCCTCTTGTGTCTGAACCCATATTGCTGCTCACATAATAAATCATTCTTCAGTATGAAGTTGTCAATTCTCTCATAGAATATTTTTTCAAGTATCTTGGAAAATTGCGGTAATAGTGAAATTGGTCTATAGTTTGAGAGTTCCCCTCTGTCGCCCGTCTTGTATATCGGAATTACTTTAGCTATTTTCATTGCATTGGGAAATATACCTGATTGGAGAGACAGGTTGCAGATATACGTCAGTGGTTTTACTATGCATTCGATAACAGTTTTGACTAGTAGCATGTCAATACCATCACAGTCAGTAGATGTTTTACTTTTGAACAATTTAACAATTTCAATGACCTCTCTTTCGTCTGTGTTCTTTATGAAGATGGAGTCTTTTACAGCAGTGTTATTGCATATTGTATCACCTGTTGGCACCGTAGTGGGTATTTCTCGGGCCAGTTTAGGTCCAATGTTAACAAAAAAATTATTAAATTCATCTGCAGGTGAAGCAATATTCACACTCTGAGTCGTTTTATTATTTTTTGGAATGTTAGTTGGGTAGCTTGTATTTCTGCTTTTATTTCCAAGGATACTGTTGAGTATTGTCCATGTATTTTTAATATTGTCTCTGTTTTTCTCCAGTTCTTTACTGTAATAGTCTCTTTTACTATATGTTAACTTATTTTTGTATGTTTTATACCGCTGCTCTGCTTCTTTTGTTCTTTTCTTTAGGAAAGCTTTATATAATAAATTTTTCTTTTTACACGCCTTTTGTAGTCCTTTGATTAACCATGGCTTGTTAGCAAATTTGTGTTTAAGCTTTTTTATTACTAATGGGCAGTTTTTTTCATAAAGAGTGGTTACAATATTTATAAATGTGTCATAGGCTTCATTTACATCTGATACATAGACTTCTGTCCAGTCTTGCTTCAGCAAGTCCTCTTTAAGAGAACTGATTGCATTTGGTGATTTGTGTCTGAACGATTTTGAAGTTTTTTCTGCGTTGGGCCCCGTGTCGCCATGGATAAGTGCAAAGGTTGGCAAGTGGTCACTTACTGTATATCATTTATCAATAATCCACTTTCTATTTTCTTATCGAAAACATTGACAAACAGGTTGTCAATAAGTGTAGCAGAGTGAACTGTGATTCTACTGGGATGTGTTATTGTGGGATATAGACTCATGCTGTACATAGAGTTCATGAACTCTGTAACTACATTTTGTTGATGAGGATTCAGTAAGTCAATATTGAAATCTCCACAAATTGCTACCATTTTCTTACTAGTAATATTATTGTACAGCTCGACTCCAAAATCGAAATCCAAACTTCACACCCGGACAGTTTTGTGGTGGTTGCGGGGGATTTTAACCACACCAGCCTAAAGACTGTGCTCCCCAAGTTTAAACAATGTGTAGACTTTAAGACCAGAGGAGAGAATATGTTGGACTTAGTGTACACAAACACAGATGCATATAAAGCGATACCCCGCCCCCATCTCGGCCGTTCTGATCACATATCCGTGATGCTGGTTCCTGCCTACAAACCTTTATTGAAGCGCAGCAGGCCAGCAGTGAAACAAATCAGGATTTGGCCAGAGAGTGCAACCCCTGCACTGAAAGACTGTTTTCAGCACACAGACTGGAAGATCTTCAAAATAGCAGCCTCCCAGGAAGACAGGACAGATGTGGAGGAGTATGCTGATTCGGTCACCAGCTACATCACGAAGTGCACAGAAGATGTCACTACAGTGAAGACCATCACTATGCGGGGTAATCATAAGCCCTGGATGACTGCAGAGGTGCGCTCGCTGCTCACAGCCAGAGATGCAGCCTTCAGAGCGAAGGACAGGATCGCCCTCCGCTCAGCCAGGTCTGCGCTTTCTAAGGGAATTAAGGCGGCAAAGCGCACCTATGCGGAGAAAATCCAGGGACACCTCTGTGACACTAGGAACACCAAGCAGATGTGGCAGGGAGTTCGGACACTGACGGGCTTTAAGCCTAGGCAGGGGGTCGATGATGACGACGCTTCGCTTCCAGACAGGCTTAACGACTTCTTTGCACGTTTTGAAGCATCAAACTCGACAATCAGAGGGAGGGCTGGCCCTCCCCCACCATCGGTCGGACCAGCTTTTACCATCAACACAGCGGACACACGGAGGACCCTAACCAGAGTCAACCCACGCAAAGCTGCAGGTCCAGACAACATTCCGGGACGTGTGCTCCGAGACTGCGCGAGCGAGTTGGCAGATGTCCTGACTGACATTTATAACATCTCCCTGAGTCAGGCCATCGTTCCCAGATGCTTCAAGACCTCTATCATTGTACCGGTGGCAAAGAAACCAGTGGTGTCCTGTTTGAATGACTATCGTCCTGTTGCACTGACACCAATTGTGATGAAGTGTTTTGAGCGGCTTGTCAAACCACACATTACAGCCTGCCTCCCTGCATCACACGACCCGCTCCAGTTTGCATATCGTTCAAACCGCTCCACGGAGGATGCTATAGTCACCACCCTACACTCTGTCATCACCCACCTGGACCAGAAAGACACCTACGCCAGACTCCTGTACATTGATTTCAGTTCAGCATTCAACACCATTATTCCCCAGAGACTGATGGAGAAATTACTCCTTCTCGGTCTGAACACCGCCACATGTCTCTGGATCCTGGATTTTCTGACTGAGAGACCTCAGTCTGTCCGGGTTGGAAACAACATCTCCAAGTCTGTCACGCTGAGTACCGGATCCCCTCAAGGCTGTGTACTCAGTCCACTGTTGTTTACACTTCTAACACATGACTGTGTATCCAGACATGAGGGGAACCAGATTATTAAGTTTGCAGATGACACCACGGTGGTGGGACTTATCCAGAGGGATGAGGAATCAATGTACAGGGAAGAAGTGAGAGACCTGGAGGGCTGGTGCAGGGAGAACAATCTGGTGCTCAACGTGGACAAAACGAAGGAGATGATTATCGACTTCCGGCGGTCGCAGCCTGAGCACGCCCCCCTCAGCATCGGTGGCCATTTAGTGGAGAGAGTGGAGAACATCAAGTTCCTCGGAGTGCAGATCTCGCAGGACCTGACCTGGAGCAAGAATTCCTTGGAGATCAGGAAGCGGGCTCAGCAGAGACTGCACTTCTTGAGGAAACTCAAACAGGCCTCTCTCCCCATCTGCATCCTCAGGACCTTCTACAGAGGTGTGGTGGAGAGTGTTCTGACGTACTGCATTGCTACATGGTACTCCAGCTGCAGTATGTCAGACAAAAAAGCCCTGCAGAGGATAGTCAAGGGGGCGGAGAGGGTAATTGGAGTCTCCCTCCCCTCTGTCCAAGAACTTTTTCAGAACCGTTGTAGGAGCAGGGCACTAAACATTGTCAAGGACCGTTCTCACCCTCTGCATAAACACTTTGAACTTCTTCCATCTGGTAAACGATTCCGGAGCATCGGAGGCAGAACCACCAGACTGATCAACAGCTTCCTTCCACAAGCTGTCAGGATGCTGAACAGTTGACCCGGAATCTCTCATACACACTACTGCACCTACGGACATTTTGTATATTATAGTTAGTTATTCTTTTTTTTCCCCAAGTATGTGTCAGGGATGTGTGAATGGATGGGGGGGTGGGGGTGGCGGGGAGCTATGTGGGAATGTGTCTTAAATCATGCTGCTTCTTATATGGATGCCGAGAGAAATGCAATTTCATCTTGCCTGCACTACAGTTGTATGTACAGCAATATGACAATAAAGTTTGATTTGATTTGATTTGATTTGACTAATTTATCTCTGAATGTCTCAATGCAAGTTCCCGGCGTTCTATATATGCAGCTTATGATTAGATTTTTTGTTTTGTCTAGGTCAATCTCAACAGTAACACATTCCAAAATCCCTGGTAGTGCTAAGGACATTTCATTTACAAGCTTACACCTGTACAGGTCATCAATATACAGTGCAGCACCACCACCCTTTTTTTGAGTTCTGTTAATATAAAACATCTGATATCCTTCTATTGCCATCAGGGGAGCCTGATTTTCATTAAGCCAGGTTTCAGAGACTGCAATGGCTGTGAATTTTCTGTCTAGCTGTTTTAAATAGTCCTGAATCTGTGGAAAGTTTTTGTTAAGACTTCTGCTATTGAAGTGTATTATTGACAGTTTACCATCTAATTGCATTTGACTTTTGAATTGTTTTTCGGTGTAATATTCACAGTGGTTATGAATATTATTGAAAAAGTGGTTATCAGGATCAATATCATTCTCCATCTCTTGTGGTTTATGTTCAGCATAATGGTATGTTTTCAGAGTTTGAGTTTCCTCATTCTGTGTCAAATGACTTCCTCCAACTGGGGATAATTGATGTCTACTTGAGTCGGTCATAAGTTTTTGTTTGTTTTGGTTATTTTTATTAAAGTACTTTGGCATGGTGTATCAAAAGAACTATTCTTATCGTGTGTGTTCATCTGTATTTATCTAAGTCAGTAGCATCTCTGATCATTATACTCTTTGCTTGCTCAGGTGATCCATTTAGTTTAATCCAAATTCTACAATTTCTTGTCCAGGTTGCTTGTATCCTATTTTGTTTTTTTAGCATCCGTGCCTGTCGTGCTAATTCAGCGTTTTTTTTTTGTCAGGTGTTCATTTATGTAAACTTGAGTTTCCTTTAGCTTTTTGGCCTGCCTCAGTATGTCATTCTTTACCCTTCTGTTCACAAAGCGCATCACAATTGATTTCTTTGTTTTGTTATCTTTCTTCGGTAGAGCATAGCAGGCTGAGATTGCATTGGCTTCTACCTTAATGTCTTTATCATTAAGGAACTGAAGCACTTGATTTTCTAAGGACAAAGATTCTCTCATGGGTGCATCTTCACCACTCAGTCCTACTGTGGCATGGGCGTATGACTGATATCTGATGTCTAGTCCACTTATAACTAGGTCATCAATACGAGAACCTTGTTCAAGATCCTCGACGCGTTGCTCCAAAAGACGCCCGTGTTGCTCCAGGTCCATAATTTTTTTGTCTTTTTCTTGAATTATTAAATTTAGGGCTTGTACCTGTTCTATTAGGCCTATTATTTTGTCCTGTTGGCTAGTCAATTTGGCCAATTCTTCTGACATAAAGCTCAGAGCTTTTTTGATTTCTTCCATTTCCTCTTTCTTTGGTGGCATCTTACTGACCTGTAGATAGAAGTAAACAGAGAATCCGGCTAGGCCTCAACTAGCCCGGCCGCTGCTGAACTCGCCGCAGATGCTCCTGCACAGCTCCTCCGCCAAGTAGCGCTGTACAGCTCCGCAGATCACCCCCGTCATTCGCCACTGCCTGCCGCCGTCTGCCTGGCCGGTTATGCCGCACACCGCCGGCGCAGCTGAGCTTCACCGATCACTGCCTCCGCTCGCCGCCGTCTGGCTGGGTGGCACCTCCGCTAGGCCCCGTCACCGACCGCCGTCAGTCTGGTAGCTCCTCAGCTGGACCTCGCAACTGGGTTCCGACTCAGGCCACTGTCCTGCTGGGTCCAGGTGGCCCCGTCTCTCACCAACGCCGCGCTCGAGCTCCCAACTGCCGCCTCGGTTGGTTCCTCCGATAGGCCCTCACCGGGGACTGAGCCGCTTCGTGTCGGAGTTAGGTGGCGCACTGGGGCCAGCGTTAAGCTAACTAGCGTTAGCTTGGCAATCGCTTCTGGTAGAGTGCAGCAGTTCTACCCCATTAAAGGGGCATTCCAACGGGATTCTGACGGAGGTGGAAATTCAGCCCGTGGGTGTCCGTCACGAGCGCCGATCACTGTTGGTTAGGTACTTTTGGTGGGGAAATCAGCGAGTTTGTCTCAGCGCTGAAAAAGTGTGACCATCTTGGTCGCCATCTTGGATGACATATCATAACAGGGTTGAAAACAAACTGGAAAAAATACAGGAAAGTTTTGAATTATTTTATAAAGATTTGTATTCCCAACCTCAAACTTCTAACGAGATACAAATAGAAGATTTTTTAAAAGCACTGAACTTACCAACAATGACAAATACACAAAGTGAAAAATTAGTCCAACCAATAACAACCAAAGAACTAAATCTGGCCATTTCCAAATTAAAAGTGGGGAAGTCCCCAGGCTCTGATGGTTACACTACAGAGTGGTATAAATGTTTTAAAGAAGAACTGACCCCTATACTATTAAAAACCTTTAATTGGATTATACAAAATGGTGAAATCCCTCCATCTTGGAAAGATGCAGTCATTTCTGTCATACCCAAGGAGGGTAAGGACAGACAGGATTGCAGTAGCTACCGTCCCATTAGTGTCCTTAACTTGGATTATAAATTATTCACAGCAATAGTGGCTCGAAGACTTGAAAAATTCTTACCTGATTTGATACATTTAGACCACTGTGTATTTATCCAGCAAAGACAAACCTTAGATAATATAAGACGCTCCTTACGTGTGATAGGAGAAATAAATAAGGAAAAGACTAAGGCCATTATTGTAGGATTAGATGCCGAAAAGGTGTTCGACTCAGTCAGATGGTTATTCCTCTAAGTATTGGCAAAATTTGGCTTTAAGGAAAATTTTATCACATTAATTGTCATAACTCTGGCTCTCACGAGCCAGGAAAGGAGATACGAGGGCGACCAGTGAGTTAGCGTAGTTTATTAACAAAGCACACACTACACAAAATAACGAACAGAAAAGTAAAGAGCCACGTGGGGCTAAAACACACACAGAACTAAGGGAAACATACCACCCAGGGAGAAAGGCTAGAGAGGCGGCGAGGGAAAAAATACACGCCGAGTCGCAACACTTACTTTGGGTGAAGCGCCGAGGTAACGGCGGACTGAAGCTAGACGTAGGAGCTAACAGTCGTGGGAACACAAGGAACGTCTTCCCATAGCGAGGTCGCAGCGACGAGTAACTCTCGGCTGCTCGCTTAAATGGGGGAGATGATTGGGAATGGGAGACAGCTGTCCCAGCGCAGCTGAACAGACAGCTGGCAATCAGCTGGGCGCTGTCAAAGAGCGGGCCATGGAAGACCCGGCACGGACTACCCCGGAGCAGGAGCGACACTGGACAACCTGAACGCAGAGAAAGAACGTTCAGGTCGTGACATTAATACAATCCCTTTATGATAAGCCAAGGGCTTGTGTAAAGATCAACGGAGATCTTTCTGACTCCTTCCTCCTGGAGCCAGGAACAAGGCAGGGATGCCCGATCCCCCCCCCTTTTTGCCCTTTATATTGAGCCTCTTGGCCAATTGATAAGACAGACTGGAGAGATTAAGGGGATTACAGTAGCTGGGAATGAACAAAAAGTTGCAATGTTTGCAGATGATGTACTTGTTTTTTTGGAGGAGCCTGAAGAATCTTTTATGAAGTTGATGTCTGTATTAAACAGCTTCGTGAAGTTATCTGGTTACAAATTAAGTATATCTAAAACTCAGGTGATGACCCTGAATTATAAAGTTTTAGAATCTCTTAAGGAAAAATATAATCTTGACTGGGATTCTGTCTCCCTAAAATATTTAGGTATAATTCTCACTAAAGACATTTCTAGACTGTTTCAAGCAAATTATGACCCACTATCATTAGCAATAAAATCAGACATAAATAGATGGAATCTTGTACCCTTTCTCAATTTAAACTCAAGGATTATTGCAGTGAAAATGAATATAGTTCCCCGATTGCTGTATTTGTTCAGAACATTACCTATTGAAGTGAGTGACAATCAATTCAAGGAATGGGACAATGTATTTCACGCTTTATATGGCAGGGGAAGAAACCAAGAATACGCTATACTGTTTTACAATTAAGGAAAGAAAAGGGTGGAGCAATGCTTCCTTGTTTGAAATACTATTATTATGCTTCTCAAGTTATTCCTCTATTATATTGGTGTAACCCAGACTTCCAAGCCAATTGGAAGATAATAGAATCCAACATATCACCTATATTCCCCTTACAAGCTGCAATTTCAGGTAAAAGACTAGCTGACCAATTACAGGGTCTAAACCCTTGGATTGAACACACACTTAAGGTATGGCATAAAGTAGTGAAAACCTGTGAAATAGGGAACATGCTAAGAAATTTCAGATGGTGTGCCTATGACAGATTTTCAACCCAACAAAAGTGATAAAAGATTTCAAACTTGGACAAAAAAAGGGCTAACAACGTACTTCACCTTTACAATCAAAGGAACACTACAGAATTTCCAGTCCCTACAAACCAAATTTGGTCTTGACCAAGTAGACTTCTTCAAGTACCTTCAAATATGTGATTATTTTAACAAGGATAGCAAATCTCTAAACCTATCTTCAACAGAGTCACACTTTTTTAAAATTTTAAAGTCAGCTTATGACACTTTGATGAAAAAGGCAATTTCTAAGTTATATAATGGGATGCTAAATTCAAGGAACAATGATACGCTACACATTAAGAATAAGTGGGAACATGAAGTGGGAATGGGCATTTCTGATGAGAACTGGGAAAAAATTTGTATCTTTCAATGGTCCTCCACAAACTCATTGGTATGGAGAGAACACTGTTGGAAAAATGTGGTAAGATTTTTTAAGACTCCTCACCAAAGTAAATATAAAAACATAAATAATGAGTTTTGAAGAAGGTGTGGATCTGTTGAAGCAAATCATTTTCATATATTCTGGGAATGTCCGGTTTTGCATCAATATTGGTCTGGAATTCATAAAGCTTTAAATGATATCTTCAAGGTAAACATTGCAAACGACTTTTTAAATTTATATATGGGTCTTGTTCTAACTCTGGACAGAAGAGGGGACATAAAATTGCTGCAGGCGCTCTTAGCAGCCAGTAAGAAATCAATTACTAGAAAATGGTTAAACCCAGCCCCACCCACACTCAGTGATTGGTCTGGAATAATTTTGGAAATCTTCAAAATGGAAAAATTGATGTATTTGTTAAGAATTCAAAGGGAAAAATTTTATTCAATTTGGAACAAGTGGATTCATTTTATAACCCCTATTCGGAATGATTTTGTATGACTCCAGATGTAAACATCCTTGATGAATCACCTTACTAAGACTGAAATTTTGTTTATTTATTCTTCCATATGAGAAGAAGGAATGACTGTAAGCCCCCCATTCAGTTTGTTTGTTTTTAGTTTTTTTTTTTTGTTCCTATCAAACAAATAAGAGGACTATGATACAAATGTCTGAATGCTATATTTGTAAAGATGGCATCCTTTTCTTTTTTCTTTTTTTTTTCCACAATATTTTTTATTGAACCTTTTTTACAGACACAACACAAACAATCAAACACTAACACTAAAGTAATTTAAAAAAAATAAATAAATAAAAAAATAAAAAATAAAAATTATACTAAAAAACACCAACAACCACTAACAAAGACAGGTCTTCAACAATGCTCCTCTGTTTAGTCTAGGCAATCCATTAAATAAGTATACATATTATACATTCACCAGTTTGGAATTTACAAGGTTCACACACATCATTCACCTTCTTCTTCAAAAGTTATGTTTAAATTCTTTACATAATCAATGAAAGGTCTCCATATATTCTCAAACACAATTTCCTTTGATTTCAGTATGTATGTTATTCTTTCTAGTGGAAGGTTTGTTAACATCTGTCTTAACCACTGAGTCACATCTGGTCTATGAGTCTTTTTCCACAGTAGTGCAATACATTTTTTGGCGTTAAGCAAACTGAGGTCTATGAATGCTCTTTCACTCTTATTAAAGCTATGCTTTTCTGGATACAGACCCAACAAAAACAATTTAGGATTCAATATGATTTGTTTTGAAATTATTTTTTCAATTGTTACCCTCACCTCTTCCCAAAACATTCTAATTTTTCTACATTCCCATAAACAATGAAATAGGGTTCCTTTACTTTCCATACATTTTGTGCACGTGTCTGGTATGTTTTTGTTATATCTATTTAACTCCACCAGTGTAACATACATCCGCATTAACCATTTAAAATGTATCAATTTAAGACGTACATTTATTGACTTGGTTTGAGCTTCTGTACAAGCCAATTCCCATTGTTCCTCTGAAATTTCAGTTTGCAGGTCTTCTTTCCAATAATTCAATCTTTTCTGTGAGTTTTCACTTGACAATAGTGTCAATGAGTTATAAAACTCTGAAATAATACCCTTTCTCTTACTATCTTTCGTCAAAATTTTTTCCAAGGATGAATAAGTAGGTCGGATGAGAGCATTATTTTGATTTGATCGAATAAAGTTCCTAAGCTGAAGATATTTTAAAAAAAATGTGTTCTATTAAGATTAAATTTGATCCTCAGTTCTTCAAAAGACATTATGTTATCTGAACATGAGAGATATAAGTCTTGAATCTTTTGAATCCCTTTTAAATTCCATACTTTAAATACAACATCCACTCTCCCTGGTTTAAAATATTGATTACCCCATATTGGGCTAAATTGTGACAGTAAGTGTGGTTCTTTTAAATATTTTGTGGTTTCACACCATATTTTGATCATATGCTTTACAAATGGATTTTTAACTTGTTTCTGTAATTTTTTTGCCGAGTCTGAGTATATGAATATGGAAAGAGGTAAAGGTAAATTGTATGATTCCATTTCAGTCCAGTGAGGGAGATCATTTGATGAAAAATAATATGTTATAGACCTCAGTTGTGCTGACCAGTAATACAACATAAAGTTTGGACATTTCAGACCTCCACGATCAAATGGTAAATATAGTAAGGACAGACGTAATCTAGCCTTCCTATTGTTCCATAAAAATTCCACTAACTTTTTTTTAATTCTTGAGAATAGATCTGAAGGTGGTGGTAAAGGAATGTATTGAAATAAATAAAGTATTTTGGGTAAAATATTACTTTTAAGTATATTGATTCTCCCGATCATCGACATTGGTAGTGACATCCATCTCTGAAGTAACTCATTAATGTCTGTCATTAAGGCTTCATAGTTGGTACTGGCGACTAATTCTAGCTTAGGCACAATTTGGATTCCTAAATATTTAAACTGATTTACAACATTGAATTGATTTACCTCAGGAGCTGGGTGATTTCTCTGGGTCTCATTTAGCTTTAATATTGAAGATTTAGTTTTATTTATTTTATATCCTGATATTTCCCCAAAATTCTTTATTAAATTCAACAAGGTCGGAATTGATTTTTTTAGGATTCGACATAAACAAAATTATGTCATCGGCATACAGGGAGATTTTATGTTCTGTTGGTTCTACTTTAATTCCATATATTTGTGGATGTAAACGTACTGCCATCGCTAAAGGTTCAATTGCCATAGTAAACAGTAAAGGTGAAAGTGGGCAGCCTTGTCGACATCCTCTATTGATATTTATTGATTTTGAAATATTGCTGTTTGTTAGGATTTCTGCTGTAGCATTATTGTATATTATCTGAACCCATTTTGTGAAATTATTTCCAATTCCAAACCTTTGTAAAACTTCAAAAAGAAAGGGCCATTCGACCCTATCAAAGGCCTTTTTGGCGTCCAATGATAGGAGAGCTGTATCCGGTGCTTCTTTATTAGAATAGATAATATTAAATAGTCTTCTTACATTATGGAAGGCTTGTCTTCCCTTTATAAAGCCATTCTGATCTCGGTTAATAATATTTGGTAATATTTCTTGTAGTCGTCTTGCTAAAATTTTACAGATTATCTTAAGGTCAGCATTTAATAGGCTTATTGGTCTCATATTTTCACATTTATTAGAGGGTTTACCTGGTTTTGGCAACAGTATAATTAAGGCATTATTCATGTATGGTGGTAAATTACTATTTTGAAATGCTTCTAAAACCATTTCCAAAAATGGTTTTATTAATTTATTCTTAAATTTTTTATAGAGGTCCACTGGAAGACCATCTGGTCCTGCACTTTTTCCTGATTTCATATTATCAATGGCTAGCCCAACTTCTTCTTGACTAATTTTAGACTCCAGTATCTCCCTGTTTTCATTTGGAATACACGGTATAGATAATCCGTCCAAAAACCCATTTAGTTTTGTTAAGTCAGTTTCATTTTTTGTATTATATAATTTTTCATAATAATCTCTAAAGGCACTATTAATTTCTAAAGGATCTACAACTGGCTGTCCGTTACTTATAATACTGGTAATTGGTGTTTTAAATTCTAATTGTTTAATCTGCCATGCCAATAATTTTCCTGATTTTTCACCTTGTTCATAAAAAGATTGCTTCAATCTTAGAAGACTCGAGGCAGCTCTGTTCGCTGATTTTTTGTCATATTCAGCTTTCTGAATCAGTAATTCGTTCTCTAACTTTGGGTCACTTCCTGCATACACTTTTTCTTGAAGAATTTTTATTTTATGTTCCAATTGGACTCTCTCCTCTCGAGTCTTCTTAGATTTTGAACCTGTATAACTAATAATATGCCCCCTAATAAAAGCTTTGAAAGCCTCCCACTTTATACATGCTGATGTTTGTGTAGTATTGATATCAAAGAACTCATCTATCTGTTTTTCTATGTACTTAACAAATTCCTCATCCTGAAGCCATTTATGCTGAAATTGCCACCTACCTGGTTCCTTTGTCAATTTCTTATCTACATATATTAGACAGCAGGGTGCATGATCAGAGATCACAATATTATCATAGAAGCAGTTTTGAATCTTGGACTTTAATTCTGTGGAGATCAAAAAATAGTCAATACGTGAGAATGTCTTGTAGATATTAGAATAACAAGAATAGGCTTTAACTTGTGGTTTCATTTCTCTCCATATATCTAGCAATCTCAATTCTTTCATAAAATGATTAATGATCATCCTGCATCCATTGTGCGTACAGTCTAGTCCTGTTGATCTATCTATACCGAGATTCAATGTACAATTAAAATCCCCTGCTATTATATGTTGCCCTGTAAGTGAAGATAAAATAAGGAATAAATTAGTAAAGAAATTTTGATCATCTATATTGGGACCGTATAAGTTCACCAAATTTATATTTTCTAATAACAAAGATCCTTGAATGATTAGATATCTTCCAAATTTGTCTCCAATTACATTTTTCACTTGAAATGGGACTGATTTATGTATGAGAGTCATAACTCCCCTGGCTCGGGATGAAAATGATGAGGTGAATACACTTCCTTGCCATCTTCTCCTAATTCTTTTTACATCCTCCTCTATTAGATGAGTTTCTTGTAAAAACACAATTTTTGAACCCATGTCTTTTATTTTATTAATAACTTGTTTAAGTTTTTTTAAATTTTGTAGACCTCTGCAATTCCATGAGGTTAAATTGAGATTAACGCTTTGGTCTATGATCAATAAGGAGTTTGAGATTGCCTCGCAATGTAAACATGCTTACACAGAGAAGCAAAAACATGAGTGGTTGAACATTCATCCTACAAACTACACACAAACAAATTCCCCCTTCCCACATTCGTGGTAATCCCCCCAAAATCAAAAAAAAAATTCCATCTCCCGCTATAGCCATTGACTGCTCCACACCCGTGAGGATCAGTCAAAACCACTCTTTCTTTCTCGTCTCAATCACCCTAACTCTACTGCTTTTAATGACGTAACATTAACTCTCTTCTGTAGTTTTCCAACTTAACTCCTAAATTTTATAGCAACTTTGTACATCATAGGGTTTTTTTTTAATATATAATACAATCTATATTTTGTAAACTTGCTATATGCTTCAGATCAGTCAGATGCCTGTGCAAATGCTTAAATATTCTACCATATATTTTGTTCATGCTTAGCTCCCACCATTCTCTTCTTGGATCTTCTTGATGAACTCCTGCGCCTCCTCAGGGGTCTTGAAGATGTGGGTTCTGCCCTTATACGTGACCAGCAGTCTTGCAGGATAAATCACTCCATGACGAATCCCAAGGTTGCGCAGCTCTTTACGGGCGGGGTCGAACTGTTTCCTTAATTGTTGGATTCCTGTGGCCAAATCTGGGTAGAACCGCACCTGTTGATCCTGGTATTTAATTTGTCCTTTGGCTCGCGCCGCGTTGGAGATCGTCATCCTGTCTCTGTAGCTGAGGAACTTCATAATCAGCGTCCTCGGTGATGCCTTGTTATCTCTCGGTAGGCCAATTCGGTGGGCGCTTTCTAAGACGACTGATGATTGCGGCTTCGCGTTGTTCAGCGCTTCTGGGATCCATTTTTCCAAAAAGGAACATGGATCCAGACCCTCCGTTCTCTCCGGGAGACCCACCAGCCTCAGGTTGTTCCGTCTCGACCGGGATTCTAAATCCAGAACATTATCTTCCAGACGTTTATTTTTTAATTCCAATGTGCGCACCTTTAATTGTAGGCCGGAGACGTCATCCTCAGCACTGGAAATTCGGAGCTCCACCTGCGACACCCGTTCCATACAGTCGCTTAACTCCTTTTTCATTTCTTCTATCGCTGCAATAATCCCGTCAAGTTTAGAGGAAAAGTCTGCTCTCATTGAACTAATGGCAGCGAGCACCACACCTGTGCCGTGGCCAGTAGTCACCGCTCCTCCGCTAGCTTCCTCCGCCAGCTTCCTCCGCCATATTTGGGGATTTTTCTGCTTTGTCACGGACATGAAAGTCCGTTAACTTGGACTGTTTCAGCGATTCAGTTTTTCCTCCACCTGATTTCCCAGCCTTAGGCTTTACCGGCATGTCCTCGCCCAAACGTTGGGATAGGTTTTGTTCCAATTGAGAGAGTTATTTGCAGATTTTTTTATTTTTTTTTTAGGAGCAGAGTAGAGTGAAGCACGTCCTTCTATGCGGCGGCCATAACCGGAAGTCTCTGGCATCCTTTTCTAATAAAAACAAATGAAAAAAAAAAAACTGAGGTGACTACAGTGATTGTGCTTGCACTACTTATCCATTTTTTTTTAAAGAAATAACTTTTCAACAGTCATACTGTCTTTCTCAGTACATTCATCTCTTTCTTTATTGTCATGCAGGGCACAATAGTGCCTCATCATAATGATGTGTTATTGTTGTATCCAAGCTCTTTGAAACACAACAGACACTTCACTGTGCAAATAAAAATAAATTACGAGTATTAGAATGACCCAGCTCGGAGTTGAACCCCAGCTTCCCTATTGCAAAACAGGTATTTTACCTCTAAGCTACTACCTAGTTGTGAGTAGTTGAGGCTTTCTTGAACACTTGAGCCTTTCATCAAAATGGTTCACAGATGAGACCTCATGAAATTTCATTTGCTCTACTAGGCCATGTAGTCGACAAAGTGTACAGCATGCAGATTTTCACAATGTGTATTTTTCATTTTCAATAAATGTGCTGTCTTTTAAGAAATATCAGTGATCAGAAGGGAAAAAAGAAATAATAAAACTGGGGTGACTCCAGTGAATGTGTCTGTGTTACTTGGTGTATTTGTACTACTTATCCATTTTTATTAAGAGTTCTAATGTAGCGGCATGAAATAATAAGCAGCGAACTGAGAGTTTTTGAGAGAGTTTATTATCATTCATCCCGCCATCATAGAACTCACTCCAGCCCTGTGCAGGCGGGCTGGAGCGGGTCCTCAGGCTCTCGTGAGGAGACACAGAATGCGTGTCATCAGAAGCAGTGGTCAGAGAGAGAGTGAGTTACAGAGCATATGCAGTTTTTATACCCCACTACAGACAATACATGAAAGGCATGTTATCATCAAATAAACTGCAGGAAGGCATGGGACATTTGCATTTGAGTACAGAGCAGGAAGTCATACATAACAGCAGGATACTGGCGCCTGAATTCGCCTCTGCTCCGGAGCTGTAGGACAAAAGAGGTTACAAGGCACATCTACATATTGTTATCAGTCCATAGATCACACTGCTATGTTAATTGCTCCCGCTGAGCGCTCTGCTTGTCCGTGGCTGTTGTGGGGGTTACCCATACTTGGATCATTATTACGCATCATTATGCTGAGGCACTATTGCCATTGTGCCCTGCATGAGAATAAGGCCAGAGTTGAATATACTGGGATAGTATAAGACTGTTGAAAATTAGCTCAATTGGATCAGGTCCCTAGGACAAGTGCGTTAAAATGCGAGGTGTGACTTTTTTCCGAATTGGAGGTGGGGCGACTTTGAGGCAAGATGACGGCCTTCCTGTTGGCGGTGGGTATGGGCCACAATGATGTTTTTTGCATGACTTGAGGTGATTCACACCTCACCCAAATTTTATGTGTCTACGGCATATCATTCATCCCGCCATCATAGAACTCACTCCAGCCCTGTGCAGGCAGGCTGGAGCGGGTCCTCAGGCTCTCGTGAGGAGACACAGAATGCGTGTCGTCAGAAGCAGTGGTCAGAGAGAGAGTGAGTTACAGAGCATATGCAGTTTTTATACCCCCTACAGACAATACATGAAAGGCATGTTATCATCAAATAAACTGCAGGAAAGCATGGGACATTTGCATTTGAGTACAGAGCAGGAAGTCATACATAACAGCAGGATACTGGCGCCTGAATTCGCCTCTGCTCCGGAGCTGTAGGACAAAAGAGGTTACAAGGCACATCTACATGTGAAATTAAAATGAAATTGAAATGAAATTAAACAAATGAAATTAAAATAATAACGGACTTTAAAACATTCACTAAAAATGTTAAAAACTGGCTGAAAAATAAACAAGAATGTACTCATGTATGAATTATTTGTCTGCAAAGTGAGAGTGAATGAAGGGAAGGAATAAATGTGTTTGTTTATAGTGAGTGACGGAGGGAGGAAGGCCTGAAATAGGCAAATGTGAGTTATGTTATATGTGTTAAATGTGAGTCAGGCTGTTATATTTGTGTATTTATAATATTTATGTTAAAGGTGAGTCAGGCTGTTATATTTGTGTATTTATAATATTTATAATATTTATAATTGTGTATTTATAATTTTTCTGCATTGATGTATGTGGTTATTGTGTATATTTTTATCTTGATTCTTTTTTCTAAAGCCCATCCAGGGACAAGAGTTGCAAATTAGCTAATAGCTATACACTCTATGTGCAACACATCAGATTGATTGTCTTTGATTAATTGTCTATGTTTATTGCACTGTCCCTGTCAAATAAACTAATCTACTACTACATATTGTTATCAGTCCATAGATCACACTGCTATGTTAATTGCTCCCGCTGAGCGCTCTGCTTGTCCGTGGCTGTTGTGGGGGTTACCCTTGCAGCTCCTTTTCTCTCACAGCTGCAACGCAACCTTCTGGTCTGGACAGCTACACTGGTGACCCGACGACAACGAACACAGCACCCGGCGGTGATTCTCCGACGACAAGCGAACGCAGCAGCCTGACGCAAATGATCTGCCCTCCCTTCTGCTACAGGGAGACCTCGACGCAGAGCCACCACCAGGCAAAACTCTCTGGAGATCACCCACGACTGGGAAAGCAGTAGAATGCTTCATGGTGAGATCTGCACGCCTGAGATTTGCACATCCACGCTGGGACTGGCCGCTCTCACAGCTTCACCACACGAGAGCGCACGCACCTCGTCCTCTCTCCACGACGGCGACCTCGAGGGCCGACGGAGAACGCAGCGCGTGGACCTGAACGCACCATGACCAATCTACAGCAACAGCTGAACAGGGATGACCATCGGCGCCGACTACGCTGATCTCCAGCAAGCTCCCTGACCCTGACTCGCCTCTACAGCGGACCTGCCATGCACCGAACCCCGCACGCACACCGGGGGTTTATGAGGACAGTGCACCACGCACGGGACAATACCAGCTCCACACAGACCGCCATCGTCCTTCGCCGCTGCACACAGAACCTTCAGGGCTGCTCACACACCTGAAGCACGCACGCAGCTCGCTCACAGGATTTTCTAATGGCCTCAGCCACGGCGCACAAGGGAATTCAGCCATCAGCTTTCCCCGAGGACTTTAGGACTGCGCGCGCACCTAAAGTCAACACGCCAAGTCCCTCACAGCTGCAGCTCCTTTTTTTCTTCATGGCCGCGAGAGGAGTCAGTGACTAATTTTTCTTCTTACAGCTGCTGTGGACCTCTGCACGTTCAACGGGACAGCCCCTCAACATCGCGGATCCACAGGCAATTTTTGCGCTGCCCAGACAATTTCGCCGTCCCAGGCCGGCACTTGCTACCCCCACCCCCCTCCCTCCACCGCCGCCTGCAGCGAGCTTCCCCCACAGCTCGCTCCCAAAGCCGGACTATCGAGGCCTCAGCTTCCCGCTGAGCCCTCTGGGGGGGAGTGTATGGGTAACCCCCACAACAGCCACGGACAAGCAGAGCGCTCAGCGGGAGCAATTAACATAGCAGTGTGATCTATGGACTGATAACAATATGTAGATGTGCCTTGTAACCTCTTTTGTCCTACAGCTCCGGAGCAGAGGCGAATTCAGGCGCCAGTATCCTGCTGTTATGTATGACTTCCTGCTCTGTACTCAAATGCAAATGTCCCATGCCTTCCTGCAGTTTATTTGATGATAACATGCCTTTCATGTATTGTCTGTAGTGGGGTATAAAAACTGCATATGCTCTGTAACTCACTCTCTCTCTGACCCCTGCTTCTGACAACACGCATTCTGTGTCTCCTCATGAGAGCCTGAGGACCCGCTCCAGCCCGCCTGCACAGGGCTGGAGTGAGTTCTATGATGGCAGGATGAATGATAATAAACTCCCTCAAAAACTCTCAGTTCGCTGCTTATTATTTCATGCTGCCACACAAGCTCTTTGAAATGCAAGAGACAATTCACCTTGCAAATAAAAATGAAATTAAAAGAACGACACAACTGGGATTTGAACCCAGGTCTCCCACTTGCAAAACATATATTACCGCTAAGCCATCATCTCAGTTACAATGAACAGCCACTATTTGTCAAAAATACATCAATGGAAGAAATGTGCTCAAACTGTTCCCAAACAGGAGAAGTCCGTGTTTTTGGTGCTAGTTCCATCTGAAAATTGGCTGTGACAAATCCCTTACACAGTCAAACATGACAAAACAAAATGTGAGGGACGGGGAACGGCTTCCTGACCCAGTCACATGGTCCAACGTCAACACGTATGTCATGATGCACACCTCGAAACACACCTTGCCAAATATTTCCTGGATGAGATCGGAGCACCGGTACCTGCCTTCTCATCACTAACCTGGATACCAGATCAACTGCACTACACCAAGTAAGATATGCTCCTAAAATACAGTGCTGTAATGTGATTGTATGGTCCGTGTGTGAACAAAATGGAGTTCAGTGTTATTTATGTACAGAACACATGGTCTTAATATGTGTCTGCTCTAGTAATTAATGGATTCATTTTGGTGGTCAAATATGTATATTCCACTGGATCCATGACATAGAAGACTTTCTTTAGCGTTTCTTTTCCAAGCACCACAAAGTGGATCTCAAACTTTAATTGATTTTAACTGGGTTTGGCTGACAGATGCACTGGCTCTCTTTTAAACAACTGACTGGTAAAATTGACATCTATGATCTTGAAATGCTTAGCTAATAGTCTTGAGTAATTAGTAGAGAAAAAGAACAAATTGCATTGGTTAATTCCCACATTAGATACAAGATGTTTTCTAACTTAATGAAGACTGAAACAATTTAAACTCACTATCCTTCTCCTAACTTTTGTAGTCCCGATAGTTAAAAAGTAGTATTAATTAAGTAACTTGCCATTACTCTGTGTACTTTCCTCATTTGAAATGTCACCAGGAACACTAGCACGTTTTTAACAGTATTCCAGGCAAAACTATTCCCTGTGCTGGAATGTTTTCTGTATTTGTGACTTTTGAAGTTTTCATAATTGTTGGTTTTATATTCAGTTTTGTAAACCACATGTACATAATTTTGTCTATTTAGGTACGTGTGTATTGTTCTCTGATGGACCTAAAACAGTTATTTTCCACAAATATTTATTCACTGGGTGGCCAAAATATTATAGCATGGACTTCTGAGTTTAACCTCTTGCACTCCGGGATACCACGGGCGGTCACGTCTCTGCATCCTAGGGCGCACTGAAAAAAAAAGCTGCAGACACAGCTGCGAACAGAAAACCAAAGGAGTGCTTTGATTGGTTTACATTTGATTGACCTCTCATTCGACTAATAAGAGCCTTGAATTGAGATCTCTAATCTCCCTTTCATTTCAAAAATCTTAGAAAGAGTTGTCGCTACGCAATTATTTGACCACCTGCAGGGAAATGGTTTACTTGAGGAGTTTCAATCTGGGTTTAGAATCCATCATAGTACTGAAACAGCCTTAGCGAAGGTCACTAACGACCTCCTCATTGCATCTGATAATGGACTAGTTTCTGTACTTGTCCTTTTAGACCTTAGTGCAGCTTTTGATACTATCGATCATGATATTCTACTTGATAGATTAGAACACTATGTTGGACTTAATGGAACTTCGTTGCAGTGGTTTAGATCTTATTTATCTGATAGGTTCCAGTTTGTTCATGTAAATAATGAGTTTTCTTTCAACTCAAAGCTTAGTCATGGAGTTCCACAGGGATCTGTGCTAGGCCCTACTCTTTTTAGTTTATATATGCTTCTGTTAGGCGACATTATTAGAAAGCACTGTATACATTTTCATTGTTATGCAGATGACACACAATTATACCTGTCAATGAAGCCAGATGATAGTAATCAATTAGCCAAGTTAGAAGCCTGTCTTAAGGAAATCAAAGCTTGGATGACTTGTAATTTCCTGCTATTAAATTCAGATAAGACTGAAGTCATTCTTGTTGGTCCAAAAAACCTTAGAAATTCCTTTCCAAATCAAACTTTCAGTTTGGATGCAGTTACTCTTTCTCTTAATAGCTCTGTGAGGAACCTTGGAGTTATTTTTGATCAGGATTTGTCCTTCAATTCACATATTAAATTTGTTTCTAAGACTGCCTTCTATCATTTGCGTAATATTGCCAAGATTAGGAGCATCTTGTCTCAGAGTGATGCTGAGAAGCTGATCCACGCTTTTGTTAGCTCGAGATTAGATTATTGTAATTCTTTATTATCAGGCTGTCCTAAAACATCTTTAAAAAGTCTTCAGCTGATCCAAAATGCTGCAGCAAGAGTTTTAACAGGTACTAGAAAGAGAGATCATATCTCTCCGGTTCTGGCCTCCCTTCATTGGCTTCCCATAGAGTTTAGAATTAAGTTTAAAATCCTTCTTCTTACTTACAAAGCTCTAAACAATCAGGCTCCTTTTTATTTAAAAGATCTGATACTACCGTATTATCCTAACAGAGCACTACGCTCCCAAAATGCAGGATTACTTGTAATACCTAGAATCTCCAAAAGTACAATGGGAGGCAGAGCCTTCAGTTATCAAGCTCCTCTCCTGTGGAATCAGCTGCCAATCTGGATTCGGGAGTCAGACTCGATCTCTGTTTTTAAGAATAGGGCTAAAACCTACCTTTTTGATATAGCCTACAATTGGGGAGGGATCATGTGTTTCTGAACCCTCCCTTAGTTATGCTGCTAATAGGTTTAGTCAGCCGGGGGACCTCCAGTAATGCACTGGGCCTCACTCCTTTCCTCACTCTCTATGAAATATTTTTTTTTGCTGGTCATTAACATTTGTTTGTTCTCTCCCATAGATTGAGTCCCCATCGTGCTGTTTGCTCTCTACATGTCTGTTCTTTTCTTCTTCTCTATCCCCTCACCCCCCAGCCAGTCGCAGCAGATGACTGCCCCTCCCTGAGCCTGGTTCTGCTGGAGGTTTCTTCCTGTTAAAAGGGAGTTTTTCCTCTCCACCGTCGCCAAGTGCTTGCTCACAGGGGATCGCCTGATTGCTGGGGTCTTTCTGCAACTGTGGGGGTTCCCCCCTACAGTTGATAGTGCTATGAGATGACTGTTGTTGTGAAATGGCGCTATATAAATAAAGTTGAATTGAATTGAATTGAATTGGGTTTCTGAAACCTTGAAGAACCAATGACTGAAAACCTAGCAAGGACCCGCCTACCAACGGCTGCGAATACAGCAAGCCAATTGAAGTTCCACGATTGAAAGCGTGCGTCCCGTGCATAAAATCTGTTTTGTGTAAGCCGCTGGGTGACACACACACACGTTTGCCAGTCTTTTTTTCTTACTACTGTTCTTATTTGTTTTGAA
This sequence comes from Pholidichthys leucotaenia, assembly GCA_020510985.1. NCBI lineage: Eukaryota > Metazoa > Chordata > Actinopteri > Cichliformes > Pholidichthyidae > Pholidichthys > Pholidichthys leucotaenia. Next base: position 266,647,885 of record CM035846.1, on the reverse strand, counting down.
AAATCGTTCGCCAAAACCGCAATCATGGAAGCGCAAAACCGCAATAATGGAATCATGGTTTGACCCGGTCGCGTGACCAGAACCACCAGTCGTAACAAGCGGACCAGCGTCATGTTCGTCTGACAATGAGGAAGAGAAGTTCGCCAGCGACACTGCTGTTGTGGACAGGTAAGTGTTATAAGCTAACTTATTCTTTATCCCTGAAAATTGTAATCAAAATGACTTTTGACCGATCGGTAAATTACAACTGTGCGTCATCGCCACATGACAGACCGTTGACGGACCGGTCCGTGCGCCGCGTCCGGACCGTGAACGCCCCCCCCCCCCCGCTACTCTTCTCTAGCGGATTGCAGATATATTGCAGATATTTTAGTACAACTGTGCGTAGTAGACCGCGGCGCACCGTCACGTAGCGATGGGCGATATCCGTCCTCTGTAGGGGGTGGGGGGAGTTGTTATCTTCTACATTACAGATATTTTAGTATAATTTTTAGTGCACTGTAGGTTATTTTTTCTTGTGAAAAAAAAAAAAAAAGCCACACATTTTTTACGTGGCATGCTTCTTTGTGTGTGGGGGCTTGTTTGGTCATTCATGAATGAATAAACAACCCCCCCCCCCCAACACACACACACACACAGCCCTGAGTTCCACCTTTCATTTAGAGCCCAAGATGAAGCTTCTATATTGAATCATTCAAAAGTTATAGACGTTTTTCCAAACTGTGCCATTTGGCACAATTTGGCACAGTTCAAAAACGCCTGGGAACAACCTGAGAACAAAGCTGTGTAATATATTCATTTTTGTGGTATTGTTACAAAATTTTGACCTCAGCTGGATAACACTTGGTTCTACATTTCTGTTGCATTTTCCAGCCCGAATCTGACAGCTGTGTGTTATTTGCAAGCATTTGTATCCAAAAAAACACCTAGGCGAAATTTATTTTCTTCAAGTTCAGTATGTTTAGATGAGTGTTACTCAGTGGCAGGAGCACTTAGAGAGATTATGACTGTTTTGCCAAAAAATTCAAAGTGTTTTCTTTTAAATGAGACCAACCCCATGAAGCTGCTGCAAAGGGTTGAAGAACTGAAGAAGGTTATTTTTAGGCGTTTTTAGGGAAATTGACCAGAGTGCAAGGGGTTAAAGAATTGAATCTATTTTTTTTCAAATTACTTTGACCTTCCAGTATAGACCCTGTAAAGCCCATCTTTGTTTTGCAGTGTTGTGCTGAAATAAACAAACCTATCATCTGGTCAGTCACTGCAACAGATACTGGAGTCAGTTTGTAGTAGTAGATTAGTTTATTTGACAGGGACAGTGCAATAAACATAGACAATTAATCAAAGACAATCAATCTGATGTGTTGCACATAGAGTGTATAGCTATTAGCTAATTTGCAACTCTTGTCCCTGGATGGGCTTTAGAAAAAAGAATCAAGATAAAAAATATACACAATAACCACATACATCAATGCAGAAAAATTATAAATACACAATTATAAATATTATAAATATTATAAATACACAAATATAACAGCCTGACTCACATTTAACATAAATATTATAAATATTATAAATACACAAATATAACAGCCTGACTCACATTTAACACATATAACATAACTCACATTTGCCTATTTCAGGCCTTCCTCCCTCCGTCACTCACTATAAACAAACACATTTATTCCTTCCCTTCATTCACTCTCACTTTGCAGACAATTAATTCATACATGAGTACATTCTTGTTTATTTTTCAGCCAGTTTTTAACATTTTTAGTGAATGTTTTAAAGTCCGTTATTATTTTAATTTCATTTGGCATTGTGTTCCAGATGTGACTGCCCTTTATAGAGAAAGCTGTTTGTCCAAATGTGGTTCTGCGGTGGAATATTTTACAGTTATTGTTAACAGAACTCCTGGTGGCTCTGCTGCTGTCCTGTCTTTGGACGAAACCAGCAAGTGGCTCGGGTGCTGATTTATGGAAACATTTGAACGTTAATTTCAGAAGACAGAGGTCAATGAAGCTCTCAAAACTCAATAGGTTGTATTTTTTTAAAACATTACAGTGATGCCACCTAATGGGCTTTTTGTCCAAGATTTTTAGGGTTTGATTATATAATGAACCTATATGTCTTATTGTGGAAGGGGCTGCTTGAGCCCAGACTGTCAAACAGTATGATATATGAGAAAAAACCATAGAATGCATATACAGTGCAGCTGCTTCGTAAGGTATGTAATATCTAATTAATTTAAAGCAGTTCAGATTTTTTTTTACTGTTTTTGAAATTTTCTTTATATGAAGATTAAATTTGAGTTGAGGATCTAGTACAATGCCAAGGTATTTGAATTCTGTAGCTAAACTGATGTCATGATCATGTATATTAACTTTAAAATGTTGCAGGTTACATTTTTTGATTGAAAAGCACATTGAGACTGTTTTCTGAAGGTTCAGCAATAGATGGTTCTTGAGGAGCCACTCTTGGACATCAACCATACTTGTAGACAGTACATCTGCAGCCTGTGCTGGAGTCTTGGCAGCTGTGTAAATAACTGCATCATCTGCATAAAGTTGGCATGTTGCAGCTGAGCAGTGTAACGGCAAGTCATTAATAAAAATGCTGAAAAGTAAAGGACCAAGAATGGACCCTTGTGGGATACCCATGCGGTTGTTTAAAAATGAGGATTTATCCTGGTGAACTTTTACACACTGTTCTCTATTCTGGAGATAAGATGCAAACCATTCTAATGTATTTGGGGAGAAGTTAAAAGATACCATTTTGGATAAAAGCAAACTGTGGTTTACAGTATCGAAAGCCTTTTTGAGATCTAGAAAAACAGCTCCTACCACATTACCCCTGTCCAAGGACTGTTTGACGTTTTCAATAAGGCAACAATTTGCTGTTTCTGTTGAGTATCCTGGTCTAAAACCAAATTGATGTGGATGAAGAAGTTGACTGTCTTGTAAGTAGTCTATCAGCTGTGTAGCTACAACTTTTTCAAGAACCTTAGATAGGACTGGTAAAATAGAGATTGGGCGGTAATTGCATATATCATCTTTACTGCCTGATTTATGAACTGGTATGACGACAGCTTTTTTCCAGCCAGATGGAAATGTACTAGACCTAATGGAGAGATTAATGAGATGAGTCAGTGGTTTGATTAATATTTTGCTGTGCATTTTGAGAAAGGAGGTGCTCATATTGTAGATATCATTAGTTTTTGAGTTTGACAGTGTTTTAACAATACCAGCAATTAACTTCTCATTTACCTCATCGATGTGAAAAGTATCTGTTGGAAGTATGGAATTTGTGTTGTTGAGCACATTTGGCAGCACAAAATTTTTTGTTAAGTCTTCCACAGAGCCCACAAAGTGTGAATTAAATTCATTTGCCAAAGTAGCCTTGTCACTGACGGTCTTGCCATTGATTCTAAGTTCCTTTACCCCCTTCTGATCGTTTTTTTTATTAGTTAAGTTATTTAAATGCCTCCATAGGGAACTGTTGTTACCCTTTGCATGATCTATCAGTTTATTGTAATAAGATATTTTTGATTTTCGCAGCTCATGTACCACTTTATTTCTTAAACTTTTGTACACAAGGTGATCATTTTGTAGTTTAGAGGTTAATGATGTTTTCAGTGCATAGTCTCGCCTCTTCATAAGTTTTCTTATTTCATTATTTAACCATGGTAGGCTAATCTTCTGTTGTCCACTTTTAATTTGCTTTGAAAATTTTTCTATAGACTTTGTGATTGTTGCAGTTATAAAATTACAACAATCATCTACTTCACATGTTGACATGAGCTGCTCCCAATTTTGATTCTCTAAGTAATGTTCAAACTCCTCATTTTTTGATTTGGGGATAATAAAATTTGATTTGTCAATATCGACTCCCCCAAAATACTGTAGTCGCTTTTTAGTAAGTTTCCTGACAGCAAGAACCATGTTATGATCTGAGAGACCAGTTACAAGATTATAGGTTCTGGTTATTCGTTCTGGTTTATTAGTAAATACCATGTCAATAAGTGTTCTGGATTGTTTGGTTATCCTGGTGGGTCCTTTGATGATTTGCTGGTAATTAAATTTAGTCATGAGGCTTTTCAGTTTTTGTTTGTCTTTTTTATCAGACCAGTTGATATTAAAGTCACCATGAATTATCGTTTCTCTGTTCTTCTCAAGTTGTTTAACCAGATCACTTAATTCATTATAAAAGGAAGAGTTGTGTGACGGTGGGTTGTACACTACTGCAATGTTGAAATTCATTACCGGAGAGAGACATACATTAACAGCTAAACATTCAAGTGAACATTCAAGTGTCTTGGCCTGATGATGATGATGATGATGCTGAATATGAAGATGCAAAGACTGTGAGACAACAGCTACGAGAAGATGTGAACTGCTAAAATGCAAGCTGAATCACAGGCATTACAGATGGGGACATTAATATCCATGCACTTATTTCAGTTGTGCATGTAGATTTACACGGAACATGGAATGAATGCTTTACTGAGCCATTTGTCAAGAAATGGCTCAGTATATCTTTGTATAAGTATACAGTATATCTTTGTATAAGAAGTTCTTACAAGGAGTTCTGAGCAACTCCTTATGTGTGAAAAAATTATCTGTCCTTGGACTGTTTCCTCGACGGCATGTACTTCACTACTTCTTCTTTTAGATTTGATTGGCGGTTTTCAACCAGCTTACAGGTGTATTACTGCCACTGACATGATTATCATCAGTCTATATCTTTGTATAAGGAGTTCTGAACAACTCCCTATGTGTGAAAAAATTATCCGTCCTTGGACTGTGTCCAAGGTGCGGGTGAAGGCAGATCCACTTCTTCTTTTAGATTTGATTGGTGGTTGGCAATCAGCTTACAGGTGCATTACCGCCACATACTTCACTCTAGATGTTCCTATGATCTCTACATGATGTCTATATGACATCATATAGAACATAGGACTCGCTAAAAGATCATAGGACTTGCTATGAGATCAAAGGCAGGCATCACTCACTATCATAGACTTGCTAAAAGATCATAGGACTTGCTATGACATCATCAAAGATCGCAGGCAGGCATCACTCACGATCATAGGACTCGCTATGACATCTTCAAAGATCAATGGCAGGCATCACTCATGATCATAGGACTCGCTATGACATCATCAAAGATCAAAGGCAGTCATCACTGAACGAGTGGTGACATCAAAGATCAAAGGCAGGTTTCACCGTGGTTATTGTTGCCATAGTAACAGTAACTTTCTACAGGCATGCAGAAATGCTTGCTTACACTTGCTTTCTATGGGTATGCACTAGTCTTAGGAATAAGGAGACTGTAACGTGTTTCAAAACTGTGAATAAACAACCAACATTTATGAGAACTTGAGAAGTCACAAATACAGAAAACGCTGCACAGGGAAAATTTTTAAACCAGGGATAATTCAGTTGAAGACACTTGTGCAAGTGTTGCTGTTGATATTTCAGATGGGGAAAGTGTAGAGAGCAATGTCGGCTTGAATTCTGCTTTTGACAATGGCAACTATGAAAATTTGGAAAAGGATATAGAGCTTAAACTCACTTCAGTCTTCTTCATGTTAGAAAATATCTAGAGTATCTCACAAAAGTGAGTACACCCCTCATATTTTTGGAAATATTTTATTATATCTTTTCATGGGACAACACTGAAGATATGACGCTTTGATACAATGTAAAGCAGTCAGTGTACAGCTTGTATAACTGTAAATTTGCTGTCCCCTCAAAATACCTCAACACACAGCCATTAATGTCTAAACTGCTGGCAACAAAAGTGAGTACACCCTTAAGTGAAAATGTCCAAATTGTGCCCAAAGTGTCAATATTTTGTGTGGCCACCATTATTTTCCAGCATTGTCTTAACTCTTTTGGGCATGGCGTTCACTAGAGCTTCACAGGTTGTCACTGGAATCCTCTTCCACTCCTCCATAATGACATCACGGAGCTGGTGGATGTTAGAGACCTTGCACTTCTCCACCTTCCATTTGAGGATGCTCCACAGATGCTCAATAGGGTTTAGGTCTGGAGACATGCTTGGCCAGTCCATCACCTTTAAACTCAGTTTCTTTAGCAAGGCAGTGGTCGTCATGGAGGTGTGTTTGGGGTAGTTATCATGTTGGAATACTGCCCTGTGGCCCAGTTTCTGAAGGGAGGGGATCATGCTCTGCCTCAGTATGTCACAGTACATGTTGGCATTCATGGTTCTCTCAATAAACTGTAGCACCCTGGTGCCGGCAGCACTCATGCAGTCCCAGACCATGACACTCTCACCATCATGCTTGACTGTAGGCAAGACACACTTGTCTTTGTACTCCTCACCTGGTTGGTACCACACATGCTTGACACCATCTGAAACAAATAAGTTTATGTTGGTCTCATCAGACCACAGGACATGGTTCCAGTAATCCATGTCCTTAGTCTGCTTGTCTTCAGCAAAGTGTTTGCGGGCTTTCTTGTATATCATCTTTAAAAGGGGCTTCCTTCCGGGATGACAGCCATGCAGACCAATTTGATGCAGTATGCGGTGTATGGTCTGAGCACTGACAGGCTGACCCCCCACTCTTTCAATGTCTGCAGCAATGCTGGCTGTACTCGTACCTCTGTTTTCAAAAGACAACCTCTGGATGTAATGCTGCACACTCAACTTCTTTGGTCGACCATGGCGAGGCCTGTTCTGAGTGGAACCTGTCCTGTTAAACCGCTGTATATTTTTGGCCACCATGCTGCAGCTCAGTTTCAGGGTGTTGGCAGTCTTCTTATAGCCTAGGCCATCTTTATGTAGAGCAACAATTCTTTTTTTCAGATCCTCAGAGAGTTCTTTGTTATGAGGTGCCATGTTGATCTTCCAGTGACCAGTATGAGAGTGTGAGAGAGTGATACCACCAAATTTAACACACCTGCTCCTAGGAGGACTGCCAAAGTTTTGTGAAATTATCCAAATGATGATACTACAGGACAACTTGATTTTTCATTGTAAAGAAGCTCTGTGGATGGTATCTTGAACACTATAGAACTTATGATCTGAAAGTATCGCCAGGCAAGGAAGTGGAACTTGTTGAGCCACATGAACTACATGATGCATATCCATTGTCAGACTACACAATTGGTAGGATGTGTCTTGTAACATTGAAAAGCTACATCCGTGTTTGAAGGGTGAGACCTAGGAATGTTGTGTGAAAACAAAAGCCAGATGCGTACATTATTTTTAGTTTTAAATTGGTAAATTACAACTGGCAGCACTGTATAATGGTCTTTTTGTGGCCACAGTCAATATACTTGATCTCAAACATCTGTTTGTTTTAGTACCTACTTTAAAATTGCCACACAGTAAATGCTATAGCACAGACATTATGAGTAGTTCATTATGGCCTAAAGGTCACCCCAATCAAAACCTTGTACTTTTCAAGGAGGATTTGTCTCGCATGCTGAACCTTACTGTGTTTTTGCTCTATTCTCAGACTACCATGGCTGGATCAAAGCCGCAAGACTGAAAGTGATTTTGGCTGACAACACTGAAAAACTGACTGACTCTTCCAAATGGCATACCAGAGAAACTAGATGACCTTCTCAGCAAGATAAAGACCACTTTTGGATTAGAGGCTAACATCAGACTGCAATACATGGACCAAGATTTACCAATGACTTCTTCAATCTGAATTCTACCACTGCGTTTCAAGATTTTCAAGGTAATCCACCAACAAACAAACCTACCTTTGATCAGTACCACTGATACCACATCATCCCATTGCCCTTCACTTGACTCTGATGAAAGTGGTTCCTTGGGATCAAACAACACTATCATCCTCTCATCCCCTGAGTCTGTGTCATCTTAAAAACATTAGTGGCCAAAGGTCTTCCAAATTCCCAGATTTTCATATAACACAGAATTGCAACTAGAAAAGGGGAATTCTGAGTACCAGGTGAGCCACAAAATGTTAACTGTCAGCTCCCGATTCAAGTCTGATATCAATTCAATTCAATTCAATTCAATTCAATTCAATTCAATTCAATTCAACTTTATTTATATAGTGCCATTTCACAACAACAGTAATCTCATAGCACTATCAACTGTAGGGGGAACCCCCACAGTTGCAGAAAGACCCCAGCAATCAGGCGATCCCCTGTGAGCAAGCACTTGGCGACGGTGGAGAGGAAAAACTCCCTTTTAACAGGAAGAAACCTCCAGCAGAACCAGGCTCAGGGAGGGGCAGTCATCTGCTGCGACTGGCTGGGGGGTGAGGGGATAGAGAAGATCAAAAGAACAGACATGTAGAGAGCAAACAGCACGATGGGGACTCAATCTATGGGAGAGAACAAACAGATGTTAATGACCAGCAAAAAAAAATATTTCATTGAGAGTGAAGAAAGGAGTGAGGTCCAGTGCATTATTGGAGGTCCCCCGGCTGACTAAACCTATTAGCAGCATAAGGGAGGGTTCAGAAACACATGATCCCTCCCTAATTGTAGGCTATATCAAAAAGGTAGGTTTTAGCCCTATTCTTAAAAACAGAGATCGAGTTTGACTCCCGAATCCAGATTGGCAGCTGATTCCACAGGAGAGGAGCTTGATAACTGAAGGCTCTGCCTCCCATTGTACTTTTGGAGATTCTAGGTATTACAAGTAATCCTGCATTTTGGGAGCGTAGTGCTCTGTTAGGATAATACGGTAGTATCAGATCTTTTAAATAAAAAGGAGCCTGATTGTTTAGAGCTTTGTAAGTAAGAAGAAGGATTTTAAACTTAATTCTAAACTCTATGGGAAGCCAATAAAGGGAGGCCAGAACCGGAGAGATATGATCTCTCTTTCTAGTACCTGTTAAAACTCTTGCTGCAGCATTTTGGATCAGCTGAAGACTTTTTAAAGATGTTTTAGGACAGCCTGATAATAAAGAATTACAATAATCTAATCTCGAGCTAACAAAAGCGTGGATCAGTTTCTCAGCATCACTCTGAGACAAGATGCTCCTAATCTTGGCAATATTACGCAAATGATAGAAGGCAGTCTTAGAAACAAATTTAACATGTGAATTGAAGGACAGATCTTGATCAAAAATAATTCCAAGGTTCCTCACAGAGCTATTAAGAGAAAGAGTAACCGCATCCAAACTGAAATTTTGATTTGGAAAGGTATTTCTAAGGTTTTTTGGACCAACAAGAATGACTTCAGTCTTATCTGAATTTAATAGCAGGAAATTACAAGTCATCCAAGCTTTGATTTCCTTAAGACAGGCTTCTAACTTGGCTAATTGATTACTATCATCTGGCTTCATTGACAGGTATAATTGTGTGTCATCTGCATAACAATGAAAATGTATACAGTGCTTTCTAATAATGTTGCCTAACGGAAGCATATATAAACTAAAAAGAGTAGGGCCTAGCACAGATCCCTGTGGAACTCCATGACTAAGCTTTGAGTTAAAAGAAAACTCATTATTTACATGAACAAACTGGAACCTATCAGATAAATAAGATCTAAACCACTGCAACGAAGTTCCATTAAGTCCAACATAGTGTTCTAATCTATCAAGTAGAATATTATGATCGATAGTATCAAAAGCTGCACTAAGGTCTAAAAAGACAAGTACAGAAACCAGTCCATTATCAGATGCGATGAGGAGGTCGTTAGTGACCTTCGCTAAGGCTGTTTCAGTACTATGATGGATTCTAAACCCAGATTGAAACTCTTCAAGTAAACCATTTCCCTGCAGGTGGTCAAATAATTGCGTAGCAACAACTCTTTCTTGACATGATTTACAACCCAAGAGACAGACGCTGACACGAGAGATACAGACAATTATCTTTATTGTGAATTTGTGAGTGAAGTGCGAGTGAATGTGTGAATGTTCGTCTGGCCACTGGAGCTGAGCCCGTCTTGTGGTAACCTGGCAACCTTGCAGGTGCCACAATGAGAGGCTGACAGACTCCTGGTGTCCAAGCGACGTTGTGTTTGTGGTGTCCGGTGCTGTGGAGGTGAGGAGGAGCTCCGCGGAGCGGGGGACGGTGCCTCGTCAGCGGAGGAGGATGGTCCGCCGCCAGGGAGGTCCACCTGTGCACAGGGGAAAGGGCTAGCAGAGGAATTGTGAGGAGATGGCTTACATGGCCTGGTTTGGCGAAGCGTAGAGTTCTCCACGAGAAGTCGAGATCTTGGCACGTTGCTCAGTGAGGGTGACAGACGACTCCGTGCTGAGGCGTCCGCGCGTTGGGCTTTTATGGCCCGCTGATTGCCACCTGCTGAAGTGAGCGCAGCTGATGTTGATGATGCTGATGATGGCCTAGCGGCCATCATGACAGTACTCCCCCCTCTAGAGGTGCCTCCAGGCACCTGCCCAATCCTACCTGGATGCGCCCGATGGAAATCGCGGATCAGCTGCTTGTCAAGGATCAACGCAGGGCGTATCCAGGAGCGGTGCTCAGGGCCAAACCCCTCCCAGTCGACCAAATACTGAAGGCCCCGACCCCTCCTGCGGACGTCCAGGATTGCCGTTACCCCCCAGGCCGGATGGCCATCGATCATCCTCGGGGGAACGGGAGCCGCAGGTGGCGGGCACAGCGGGTTGGTGACGTAGGGCTTGACCTGGGAGACGTGGAAAGTGGGGCAGATGCGCATGTGAGAGGGGAGAGCAAGACGCACAGATACAGGGTTGACAATGCGGGAGATAACAAAGGGACCGATGAAGCGCTTGGTTAGCTTACGCTTCTCGGCAGGCACACTGACATTCTTTGTGGACAACCATACCTTGTCACCCACCTTGTAATCTGGGGCAGGCCTCCTATGGCGGTTGGCCACCTCAATGTTCCGTTCCGTGGTCCTCAGAAGGGCTCTGTGGGCAATGGACCAAACTTGCCGACAGCATCTGGCGTGAGCCTGAACGGACGGGGCTGCTACCTCCCCCTCCTCCTCCGGGAACAAGGGTGGATCGTACCCCAGTGATGCCTTGAAGGGGGACATCCCTGTGGAGGAGGACACCGTGGTGTTATGAGCGTACTCGATCCACGGGAGGTACATGCTCCATGAAGAAGAGCAGGAGGAGATGACGCAGTGCAGCCTCCAGCTCCTGATTGGCTCGCTCGCACTGGCCGTTACTCTGAGGATGGTATCCAGAGGAGAGACTGGCCGTGGCCCCAAGCGCCGTACAGAACGCCTTCCAAACCTGCGAGACGAACTGTGGCCCTCGATCCGAAACAGTGTCAGCGGGGATTCCGTGAAGGCGAACCACATGGAGAACAAGGAGGTCCGCCGTCTCCCGCGCTGAAGGCAACTCCCGGAGAGGCACAAAATGGGCAGCTTTAGAAAAACGGTCCACAATGGTTAAAACGGTCGTGAAGTGGCCGGAGGGGGGCAAACCGGTCACAAAGTCCATGGCTACATGGGACCAGGGGCGGGAGGGAACGGGCAAAGGATGAAGCAGACCTGCCGGGGCCGATGATGATGTCTTCCCCGTGGCACACTGAGCGCAGGCCCTGACGTAGTTGTTAACGTCCCTTCGCAGCCCTGGCCACCAAAAGGTTCTCTGGAGGAGATCAACGACGCGTGACCCCACTCTATTACTTGGCTTCTGACAGGACGAGGGACGAACAAACGACCCAGGGGCCCCCCATCCGGATCGGGCTCCACCTCCTGTGCTCTTCTGACCTTATCGCAGATGCCCCAGGTCAACGCACCAACCACACACGCAGGTGGCAGAATAGGCTCCTCCCGGTCGTCAGCGGAGGGTGCGTCAAACTGCCTGGAAAGGGCGTCAGGCTTGCCATTCTTACTCCCTGGCCGGAAGGTGATCGTAAAATTAAAACGGCCGAAGAAGAGAGACCAGCGGGCCTGACGTGCATTCAACCGCTTGGCAGTCCTAAGGTATTCAAGATTGCGGTGGTCAGTCCAGACGACAAACGGCTGGGCAGCCCCCTCCAGCCAGTGTCTCCACTCCTCCAGCGCAAGTTTGACAGCCAATAGCTCCCTGTCACCGATGCTGTAATTCCTCTCAGCAGGTGTCAAACGATGAGAGAAGTAAGCGCAGGGGCGGATCTTCCCGTCTGTCGGGGAGCGCTGAGAGAGTACCACCCCCACCCCAGAATCCGATCCGTCCACCTCCACCAGGCATTGAAGCTCCGGGTCCACCTGGGTCAACACACGGGCCGAAGCAAACTCTCCCTTCAGCCTGTCAAATGCCGCGGCAGCCTCCTCACTCCAATGGAAAGGGACCTTCGGGGATGTGAGTGCAGTCAGGGGTCTGGCGATGTTCCCAAAATTTGGTACGAAGCGCCGGTAAAAATTGGCGAACCCCAAAAAACCCTGTAGCTGTTTCCTGGATGTGGGCGTAGGCCAGTCCACCACCGCCCTGACCTTGTCCGGGTCGGGAAGCACCTGGTTACGGGCGATTATAAACCCCAGCAAGGAGGTGCGATCCGTGTGGAACTCACACTTCTCCGCCTTGACAAACAACTGATTCTCCAGGAGGCGCTGTAGGACCCGTCGTACATGCACCTGATACTCCTCCAGTGTGCGCGAGAAGATGAGGATATCATCAAGATAAACAAAGACGAAGGAATTCAGAAAGTCCCGGAGAACGTCATTAATTAAGCGCTGGAACACTGCCGGAGCATTGGTTAACCCAAACAGCATCACCAAATATTCAAAGTGGCCGCTCGGGGTCCGAAAAGCAGTCTTCCACTCATCTACTTCCCGAATGCGCACCAGGTGATAGGCGTTCCATAGATCTAGTTTAGTAAACCAAGCCGCCCCCTGGAGGGAATCGAAGGCAGTGTTCATCAAGGGGAGAGTGTATTTGTCTTTAATAGTAATGTCGTTGAGACCCCGGAAATCGATGCAGGGGCGCAGCGACCCGTCCTTCTTCCCAATGAAGAAAAACCCTGCCCCAATGGCCGAGGAGGATGGACGGATGATACCGGAGGCCAGGGACTCCTTGATGTACGTATCCATGGCCTCGCGTTCCGGAGCTGACAGGCTGTACAGGCGGCTCGCCGGGAGAGGGGCCCCAGCCTTGAGATTAATCGCGCAGTCGTACGGGCGATGGGGGGGAAGGGACAACGCCCGTGACTTACTAAACACCTGACCCAAATCATGGTAGACGTCAGGCACCTTTGACAGGTCCGGAGGAGGTGTTGAGGGAGGCGTCATCGGCACTGAGGGAGCGCATGCAGCGGACTGAAGACAGGCGCTCAGGCAGAATGGGCTCCAAGCCGTTATTCTCCCAACTTGCCAGTCAAACGTGGGGTTATGCAACCGGAGCCATGGGTACCCCAAGATGACGGGTAAGGAGGAGAAGGGCAAGACCAGGAACCGTATTTCCTCCCTGTGGTTACCAGAAACTATCGTTAACACAGGTGCCGTCTGGTGGGAAAGTGACGTCAGAGATGCTTTTGACAGGGTGACCAGATGGATGGGGGGGCGTAAAGGTTGACAGCTGAGGCCCATCAGGGTTGCCAGGTCTCTGGAGATAAAGTCTTGCTCAGCCCCAGAGTCAACTGAAGCAAGTGTGGTGTGTTCCTTGTGTTTATGAATGAGCCTAATGGGAATGTGGCAACTAGTGAGGGGCTTTGTCTGATTTTTGTCCGCGAATCCTCCTACCGTGATCCGCGGACCTCCCCTTTTTAACGGGCAATCGACTACTCCATGTGCCCCATTCCCACAGTAGAAGCATAACCCCTGCTCCCTGCAGCGCTGTCTCTCAGCCGCTGTAAGACCGGATTGCCCCACAACCATATCCTCCTGCTCCAGAAGTTCTTCAGATGCGGGCAGAGCAAGAAGGGGGGACCTAGCGGAGCGAGGGCGAGACTTATTCGCACGGATAGTTGTTCGCCGTTCTGCAGCTCGCTCCCTCAGTCTGCTATCTAGGCTGATGGTGAGGGAGATTAATTCCCCAAGTCTGTCTGGTTTCTCCTTTGCCGCTAGCTCATCTTTTAACTCTGAGTTAAGGCTGTGGAGGAAAATTCCACAGAGTGCTGGCTCCCCCCACCCAACCTGACCGGCTAATACCCGGAAGTCTACAGAATAATCGGCGGCAGATCTACTGCCCTGCCGAAGTCCAAGCAGCCGTTCAGTTAACACCGCGCCCCGGTCAGCATGATCAAACACTTCCATGAACTCTGCCACGAACAGCTGGTAAGTTAACAATGAATTAATTTGGTTTGGCCATGATGGCATAAGCCCAATCAAGAGCCCTGCCTCCCAGCAGGTTGATGATGTACCCAATCTTATTCATATCAGTGGCAAAGTCCCCCAGGACGTGGAGAAAAACTGACTCACACTGTAGCAAAAAACCCCGAGCCTCCCCCAGTTTACCAGTAAAGCATGCGGGGGTTGGTACAGGAGTTAGGCGATGTGTGGAAGATGGGCTGGTTTGGCTAGTAGCCGCAACTGCGGAGGCAGAAGGCGCCCCGCTAGCCGGGGGGAATGCCTGGTGACCTTCCAGGCGATCCAGCCGGCTGTTAATCTGAGTCAGTTGGTTTAAGATTACTGTCTGCTGGTGGGAAATCATGTCTACTCGTGCGCTGAGTGTGTTAAAGCGGCGCGACAACGCACTGTCTGATGGGTCATCCTGACGGAGTCGTACTGACATGTTTTACGACCCAAGAGACAGACGCTGACACGAGAGATACAATTATCTTTATTGTGAATTTGTGAGTGAAGTGCGAGTGAATGTGTGAATGTTCGTCTGGCCACTGGAGCTGAGCCCGTCTTGTGGTAACCTGGCAACCTTGCAGGTGCCACAATGAGAGGCTGACAGACTCCTGGTGTCCGAGCGACGTTGTGTTCGTGGTGTCCGGTGCTGTGGAGGTGAGGAGGAGCTCCGCGGAGCGGGGGACGGTGCCTCATCAGCAGAGGAGGATGGTCCGCCGCCAGGGAGGTCCACCTGTGCACAGGGGAAAGGGCTAGCAGAGGAATTGGGAGGAGATGGCTTACGTGGCCTGGTTTGGCGAAGCGTAGAGTTCTCCACGAGAAGTCGAGATCTTGGCACGTTGCTCAGTGAGGGTGACAGACGACTCCGTGCTGAGGCGTTCGCGCGTTGGGCTTTTATGGCCCGCTGATTGCCACCTGCTGAAGTGAGCACAGCTGATGTTGATGATGCTGATGATGGCCTAGCGGCCATCATGACATTTCTAAGATTTTTGAAATGAAAGGGAGATTAGAGATAGGTCTATAGTTAGCTAAAGCTCCTGGATCTAGCGTTGGCTTTTTGAGTAAGGGTTTAATTACAGCCGTTTTAAAAGCCTGCGGTACATGGCCTAAAGTTAATGAAGAATTGATTATATGAAGAATAAAGCTACCAATAAGTGGGAAGACTTCTTTAAATAACCTGGTAGGAATAGGGTCTAAAAGACAAGTTGAAGGTTTGGATGAGGAAACTATTTTGTCTAACTCACAAAGGTCGATTGGAGTAAACTCATCAAGACAGACATCAATTGAAGGAGTTGTAGTAGTTACAGTACTTAAGTTAACTGTGGGAAGAATCTGATTTTATCTCTGATGGATGAAATTTTATTATTGAAAAAGTTCATAAAGTCCTGACTAGTAAGCTCTAAGGGAATGCTAGGATTGACAGAGTCCTGACTCTTTGTCAACCTGGCTACAGTGCTGAAAAGAAACCTGGGATTATTCTTGTTCTCTTCTATTAATGCAGAATAATAACTTGTTCTAGCTTTTCTAAGTGATTTTTTATAGATTAAAAGATGATTTCTCCAAGCTAAATAGATTTCATCTAAATTAGTGGCGCACCATTTTCTTTCTAATTGACGAGTCTTCTGTTTTAAGCTACGAGTTTCTGTGTTGAACCAAGGAGTTCGAAATCTCTGATTAGACTTTTTCTTTTTTAAGGGGGCCACCAAGTCTAGAGTCTGATGCAGAGAAGCTGTAACACTATCCACCATGTTGTCAATTACAGAAGGAGCAAGCTGTCTATAGCTTATTTCCGTTGTGTTGACACATGGCATAGAGGAAACAATCTGCATAAATTTGTTAACAGCATCATCTGAGAGGCATCTACTGTAATAATACTTTTCTTTAGGAGCCAAATAGTCAGAAATAGTAAAATCAAAGGTTAACAGACAATGGTCTGACAGTACAGGGTTATGAGGAGACACTACAAGATTTTCTATTTCTATGCCATATGTCAGAACAAGGTCCAATGTATGGTGGAGGTAATGAGTAGAATTTCCTACTTTCTGAGAAAACCCAATCGAGTCTAATATTGAATTAAATGCCACATTAAGGCAGTCACTATCTACATCCACATGTATATTAAAGTCCCCTACTATAATTATTCTATCAGATTTCAGCACTAAATCAGCTAAGAAATCAGCAAATTCGGATAAAAATTCTGAGTAGGTTGATGGGGGACGATAAACTACGGCAAATAAAATTGGGTTTAACCTAAAATTGCTAAAGTGGCAATACTGAGGACCAGGCCCTCAAAGGAATTATAACATGTTTTTTGCTTTACATTAACTAGTAATTTGGAATGGTAAATTGTTGCTACTCCTCCTCCACGACCAGAACTTCTGGGATTTTGACAGTTTAAATAACCAGAGGGAGTTGATTCATTTAAACCAACATAATCCTCTTGCCCTAACCAAGTCTCTGTAAGGGATATTAAATCAATCTGATGATCAATTAACAGATCATGGACTAACAGAGACTTGGGAGTTAGAGACCTAATATTTAATAAACCACATTTAATTTTTAAATTATGAGGAGGAACAGAGGCCAACTCATTCAATTTAGAGGCTTTATGTTTAATTTGAGTTTTACCAATATTTTGCTTTATCACTTTGGGATGCTTATATATTATATTTTTATTTACTTTGGAGGGAGCAGACAATGATTCTCTGATGGGGAAGACAGGGGCTAAGCTGAGGGGTGGCGGATGAAGAGGAGCTGCAGAGAGGCGTGTAAGACTGCGACTCTGCTTCCTGGTCCCAACTCTGAGTAGTCAAGGTTTTGGAAATTTGGATAAAAAAGATGCCAGATTGTTAGATAAATGAGAAGCACCATCCAAAGTGGGATGAATGCTGTCTTGTCTCATAAGACCAGGTTTTCCCCAAAATGAGCTCCAATTGTCAATGTAGCCCACGTCATTTTTAGGACACCACACAGACAGCCAGCGGTTCAAGGATGATGAGCGGCTAAACATGTCATCACTGGTCAGATTGGGGAGGGGCCCACAGAATACTACAGAGTCCGACATTGTTTTGGCAAAGTCACACACCGATTCTACATTAAGTTTCGTGACTTCCGACTGCCGGAGACGGATGTCATTAATGCCAGCGTGAATAACAATTGTGGAGTATTTACAGTTACTTTAAGCCAGCATTTTCAAATTTGACTCGATGTCGCCTGCTCTGGCCCCAGGAATGCATTTGACTATGGCCGCTGGAGTCTCTAGGTTCACGTTTCTGACTACAGAGTCGCCAATGATCAGAGTTTTTTCCTCAGCGGGTGTGTCGCTGAGCGGGGAAAAACGATTAGAAACGTGAACAGGTTGGTGGTGTACCGGAGCTTTGCGACTAGGCTTCCTTCTCACCGTCACCCACCCAGTCTCCTCGCTGCTGAGGAGAGCTGGAGGACCGCTAAGGGGGTTAGCTATGCTAGCTAGCTCCGATGCAGCTAAGGGGCGTCCGCCAAGAGTAACTGGCGCAGACGGTGTTTCAATGCAGCGGAGCCGGGATTCCAAATCAGACAACCTCGCCTCGAGCGCCTCAAAAAGACAACATTTATTACATTTACCGTTATCACTAAAAGAGGCAGAGGTGTAGCTAAACATCTGACAGAGAGAGCACACCAGAGGAGGAGAGGAAGGAGAGCTAGTAGCCATCACTAGTGGCTAACCCAAAAGCTCAGGAGAGTGAGGAGAGCAAACCACACAGACAGACAGCAAAACAGGAAGTGACGATACGTTACCACAAGGAAGTGACAATCCTGAATAGACTAGCAGAAGAAATTTACCAATTCAAGGCCTACCCAGAGGATGCACATTTCTGCATAGTGGCAGAGGCCTTAATCAAGAAGCACCCTTGTTTGAAAGAACCTGGCCCATTCAATGGCTGCTATGGTTGGAAGCAGCGACTGAAGTACAAAATGGGAAATTACAGAACTCAGTTCAAACTACAGGGATGTCCAGAGGTGTCAGTAAATTCCCTGAAATCCAAAGTTACTGCAGATTCTTTCCATGCAAAAAATGTGAAGAGGCCCAAACGAACTGAAGCAAATTTTTATCCATCCTTTCCTATTGGTGAGACTGTTGAAAGTCTTGAAAAGGAGAGGCTTGAGCTTCTGAGAGAGGTCAGGATGAGGAACAATCAAAAGATCATCGCAGACAAAATGGCTCACACATTTGCCTACAGACGACAGGAAGTGGTCAGCCAAGAACCCAGTATCAAGGACTTCAAGGATAGATGGCCTGCACTGTTTGATCAAAAAGAGGTAATTGAACAGTTTATATCTTGGTGTTTTTCCAGGTAACTCTCATAAAATCTATCTATAAATGCAGCATCTGTGTGTGTGTGTGTGTGCCTGTCTGTCTGTGTGTTCCTCAGATATCACTCAAACCGTTCATCAGACTGACCTCAAGTTTTATACATGTTTTGCTGAGGTTAAGAGGGTGTGCATTCCCGAGTATGGAGTTGCTCAATCAAAATATGTAATTTTTATCAATAGAAGTTTAGCCACCACTCCGTTTCCTCATGCTCTTGCTTCTAGAAGTGTGGGCAGGGTTTCGGACTGACTCCGTACTGATTGGATAATACACGACCTCACAACCAGTCACTAGAGCGCTCTGTGAACAACAAAAGGGAAGTGAAAAGCGACAAATTTGACCAGAAAAAGAGAATACTGAAGATTTAATGGTTAAAAATTATACCATAATGTTGCTGTGATTGTGTAGCTCTAAAGGATAATTTGGCATATGTGGAGAACACGAGGTGTGCAGGTGCACTGGGGGTGGGGTGGGGTGGAGCAGCAGCTGGATCACCTTACCGCAGTCCTTCACAGGGAGCCAAGCCCAGCCTGCATGGTCAACGGGAGTTTCGGCTGCTGCTTCACCGGTGCTTTACCTGTTTGCCACCACTGTTCTTTGTGGCACCGCAGGTCATGGCACTCTTCCTTGTGCATGATTGTGGAGCAGAATGGCCAGGTCAGTTGCATATCATATGTGGACACATATGCATGCTTTGACTAAGTCAAAGTCAACTTTATTGACAATTCTGCCATATGTACAGCACATACAGAGAATTGAAATTACGTTACTCTGAGACCCACGGTGCAACAAGGTAAACACTAAGTAAAAAATATGAATATAAATTATAACATCGAACACCAAACATTAAATATTGAACATCAAACATCAGTGGAACTGACTAAACTACTTAACTACATCTAACTTAACTACATCTAACTTATTGCACATTATTTGCACATAACAGTACTTTTAACTTTCTGCACTGCTGCATATATTTGCATATATTTGCTTAAATTGCACATACTGTTAATTACCGTATATACTGCACTGCTGTCCTTTGCACTTCTGATTGGATGCTAAACTGTGTTTCCTTACCTTGTATTCATACATGTGTAATGACAATAAAGTTGAATCTAATCTAATCTAATCTAATCTAAACGACAACCATGACCAAACACAAAAAATGCCCAAATAATGAAAAAAATCATTTTTTATTTACTGACAAATGGGCAACACTGATGCAACAGTTGTAGCCAAATGGGTCATTCCGCTGTGTATAATAATGTTGGGTGTTTTGTACTTAAAATATAAAAGGATGTACTAGAATGGGTCTTAAATATTTGTAAACGTGTCCCGTTATAGTATTGCATGAGTTTGTTGATGATACACTATAAACTACACATATAAACTAGAACAGTTATAATGGTCCTTGAACAACTCCCATTCCCCAAAGTGCAAGATAAAACATTATGAATATAAGTCATAAAAGATCACACAAATATGTCCCATTTGTCCCATTCATTTTCAGTAATTCTGTAATTAATATTCACACAATCAAATAAATCTTAGTGTTCACTCCCTTTCATATTTGTCAAAGTCTGACATGTGATTGCCTACATATAGGCTACACCTCTTTGTATTCCACTTTCAAACACAGCCTACATTTGAGCCTGTAGAACCTAATTGGGCTACCTGTTTCAGACAAGAATACTTGCTTTCTACTGGCATGCATTAGTAATAATAATTTGTTATAGTCGAGATGTTCATACAAAATGTACATTTTCAGTTTACATATTTGTTAAAATGCTAATGTGTTGATTTTTGACCACTGTACAGCCATACATAAGTGGTTTGTTATAAACTGTAACATGGATTTAGAATGATGCATCCTGTCTGTCTTTTTTTTTTTAAGATAAATGCAGAGTTCCAGAGACTCACGACTCTTCCTCTTGAGGAAAAGTTCATGGTGCAGGTGGATATGCACTCAAGTCAGCTGATCAAGATCATCTGTGCAAAAGGGGGAGCAACGCGCCAGAAGACTGCTGATATAATGGACACCTTGGATCAGGTGCATCTGTGTCATAAGAGCCCATGAGTTTGAGTTTCTTAGGTTACAAAAAGGAGTGTTATTTTGTCAAAATTTTTTCATAATATTCTTGACACCCTTCACATCAAACAATAATAGAGGGGATGCACTGAAACAGAATTCTTGACAGTTACAGGATGGTCACCATAGCAACACAGCACTGAGTGGCAATCCCATGGACAGCTTTATTTTGTATGAGGCAAACCATAAAAATCACACCAAATATTTAGTCACAGTAGTGTGCAGAGTACCTTTTTTACTTTAGATGTAATGCCACACCATTTACTTAACTGTAGTGATGTGTGGGTAAAGACCAAGGAGCACATGGTGAGGAACTGATTCAGAGCCTTTGATTATTTATTTATTTAACTTTTTATCAATTAATGCAAGATGGAATGATAAGATTAGCTCTCCACAATATAAGCAGGTACTCTATGTACTGCTGTGACTGAATATTGTATGTATTTTGTGTTTTATTGCATACACCCTAATGCTGCCACTCATTTTTGCCTCTGTGTTTTTTAACTGGCATGAGTTCCGTTTGGTGATATCGTATGCATACCATCTACATAAAGTTCAATTTGAGTCTCATAAATGTCAGGCTATATTTATATTGAACAAGGAGGGATTATCTGTAAGAGTTATTACATATGTTTAAGAGGTTTGGAAAATTAAAATTAATCATGTTTGTTTTTCCAGACTGAGGATATTCATCTTCGACGGGAGTGTGTCCTGACAGCTGTGACCATCTTTTTGGTAGAAAATGCAGGCGACCTGATCAAGGAATATCTTGTAAGTTTCAACACCTATATGTATACGTA
Source organism: Pholidichthys leucotaenia (assembly GCA_020510985.1). Lineage (NCBI taxonomy): Eukaryota > Metazoa > Chordata > Actinopteri > Cichliformes > Pholidichthyidae > Pholidichthys > Pholidichthys leucotaenia. Next base: position 266,626,485 of record CM035846.1, on the reverse strand, counting down.
TGTCAGCACATCTTGTCTAAGGAACACACTAAATATCCTACATTTACAGTAATGTTGTAAAAAAGTCTGACAAAAAGGTCCTTATTTACTGTTGGTGGTGGCTGAAAATATCCACTAAACTGCTCTAAAATGAGAAGAAAAAAATTTAAGATCTTTCAATCACCCTCAGTTCTGATTAAACCTACTTAATATGGAACAATTTCTTAATATTTTAATATATTACCTATTTTTTTGTGGAAAAAAATTACATATCTTATTCTCAATATAAAATGATTGGAGAATAGAGATTTGAAATAGATGGAAAAGTTAAAATGTGACATTGCACAAAAACTAAAAAATCAGTTAATATTACTAATTTTTGAGACATCAAGACTGATAAAATGTAAAAAAAACCTCTAGGCTCCAATCAGTTTTTATATTGAAAGTCATTGGTGAACTGTATGCGTGCTTTTTTTCTCTCTCACCAAAAACAGGTACAGAGAAAATGTTAAATTTTTCCATATTAGGTAGTTAGGTAGCAGGTGGGGGGTTTGCGTGCCCCAGTGATCCCAGGAGCTATGTTGTCTGGGGCAATTTGCCTCTAATAGGGTCACCCAAGACAAACTGGTCCTGGGTGAAGGGCCAGACTAAGAACGATCCAACAGACTCTCATGATAAATTCTAGATCAAGGATTCAGTGTACCCCACCCGGTATGGGGTTACCGGGACCTCACCCTGGAGCCAGGCCTGGGGGAGGCCTGGCTCCCCCAGGATTCCATCCATGGGATCCGGCCGGGCTCAGCCCAAAGGAGTTACATGGGTCCGCCCTTCAGTGGGCTCACCACCTGCAGGAGGGATCATGGGGGTCCGGTGCTATGTGGATTAGGTGGCGGTCAAAGGCTGTCAGTAAATATTTAAATAAAAATGATTTATTTAGTTATTTGGCCGTTTTTGTGTCCTGTTTGGTGACGGTCATCATTTAGTCAAACCGTACATATGTGGCCGCATATGATAACTGATCTGGACATTCTGCTCCACAGTCATGGTGGTATTATTATTGACTTCTAATTTTTAGATAGCCATGCGAGCACACCGGGGGAAGCGCCATCGGGGACAAACAGATTCATGTTTTGAAAAATATGCGCTGGCATATCTGAAACTCGGCTATTCTATGGATGGGGATCGATCAACTCAAAAACTAAAGCAGATAGAGCCTCTTGGCCCACCGTCTATTGCGAAGGGCCACGCTCCACCTGCTGCTTCTCCAGCATCGGTGTTCTTTGCTGGCATTCCCCAAATTAATTCATTTCAACTTTATTTACGGTATCTCATAAAAGTGAGTACACCCCTCCCATTTTTGTAAATATTTTATTGTATCTTTTCATGGGACAACACTGAAGATATGACACTTTGATACAATGTAGTCAGTGTACAGCTTGTATAACAGTGTAAATTTGCTGTCCCCTCAAAATAACTCAACACACAGCCATTAATGTCTAAACCACTGGCAACAAAAGTGAGTACACCCCTAAGTGAAAATGTCCAAATTGTGCCCAAAGTGTCAATATTTTGTGTGGCCACCATTATTTTCCAGCACTGCCTTAACTCTCTTGGGCATGGAGTTCACTAGAGCTTCACAGGTTGCCACTGGAATCCTCTTCCACTCCTCCATGATGACATCATGGAGCTGGTGGATGTTAGAGACCTTGTGCTCCTCCACCTTCCGTTTGGGGATGCCCCACAGATGCTCAATAGGGTTTAGGTCTGGAGACATGCTTGGCCAGTCCATCACCTTTAACCCCTTGACGCCTGAATTTATTTCCAATTATGAAAAAAAAAAAAATTTCACTTGTGTTTTTGCTTTCAAGTAGATGCTAAATTAAGTTGAGAAAGTTAATTCGACGCGAATTCATGACAACTCGTCGTCAAGGGGTTAAACTCAGTTTCTTTAGCAAGGCAGTGGTCATCTTGGAGGTGTGTTTGGGGTAGTTATCTTGTTGGAATACTGCCCTGTGGACCGGTTTCCAACGGGAGGGATCATGCTCTGCTTCAGTATGTCACAGTATATGTTGGAATTCATGGTTCCCTCAATGAACTGTAGCTCCCCAGTGCTGGCAGCACTCACGCAGCCCCAAACCATGACGCTCTCACCACCATGCTTGACTGTAGGCAAGACACACTTGTCTTTGTACTCCTCACCTGGTTGCTGCCACACACACTTGACACCATCTGAACCAAATAAGTTTATGTTGGTCTCATCAGACCACAGGACATGGTTCCAGTAATCCATGTCCTTTTTCTGCTTGTCTTCAGCAAAGTGTTTGCGGGCTTTCTTGTGCGTCATCTTTAAAAGGGGCTTCCTTCTGGGACGACAGCCATGCAGACCAGTTTGATGCAGTGTGCGGTGTATGGTCTGAGCACTGACAGGCTGACCCCCCACCCCCACCCCTTCAACCTCTGCAGCAATGCTGGCAGCACTCGTACCTCTATTTTCAAAAGACAACTTCTGGATATGATGCTGCGCATGTGCACTCAACTCCTTTGGTCGACCATGGCGAGGCCTGTTCTGAGTGGAACCTGTCCTGTTAAACTGCTGTATGGTTTTGGCTACCGTGCTGCAGCTCAGTTTCAGGGTTTTGGCAATCTTCTTATAGCCTAGGCCATCTTTATGTAGAACAACAATTCTTTTTTTCAGATCCTCAGAGAGTTCTTTGCCATGAGGTGCCATGTTGAACTTCCAGTGACCAGTATGAGAGAGTGTGAGAGTGATGACACCAAATTTAACACAGCTGCTCCCCATTCACACCTGAGACCTTGTAATGCTAACGAGTCACATGACTCTGGGGAGGGAAAATGGTTAATTGGGCACAATTTGGACATTTTCACTTAGGGGTGTACTCACTGTTGTTGCCAGCGGTTTAGACATTAATGGCTGTGTGTTGAGTTATTTTCAGGGGACAGCAAATTTACACTGTTATGCAAGCTGTACACTGACTACTTTACATTAAATCAAAGTGTCATAACTTCAGTGTTGTCCCATCAAAAGATATAATAAAATATTTACAAAAATGGGAGGGGTGTACTCACTTTTGTGAGATACTCTATATAGCGCCATTACACAACAACAGTCATCTCATAGCACTTTCAACTGTAGGGGAAAACCTCACAATTGCAGAAAGGCCCCAGCAATCAGGCTGTGATTGTGACTGCCCTGTGAGCAGCACTTGGTGACAGTGGAAAGGAAAAAACTCCCTTTTAACAGGAAGAAACCTCCAGCAGAACCAGGCTCAGGGAGGGGCAATCATCTGCTGCGACTGATTGGGGGGTGAGGGGATAGAAAAGAAGAAAAGAGCAGACATGTAGAGAGCAAACAGCACAATGGGGACTCAATCTATGGGAGAGAACAAATGGATGTTAATGACCAGCAAAAATATTTCATTGTATATTTAGACATATTTCATTAGCGTTTAGACCTATGCAATCAGCAAAATTATAGTATAATTTTTTAAGCATTAAATCTTCAGTATTTTCTTTTTCTGGTCAAATTTGTCGCTTTTCACTTCCCTTTTTGTGTTTGCGGAGCGCTTTGGTGACTGGTCCTGATTGCCACATATTATCCAATCAGTACGGAGTCAATCTGAAACCCCGCCCACACTTCCAGAAGCCAGAGCATGAGGAAACATAGTGGTGGCTAAATTTTTATTGATAAAAATTACATATTTTGACTAAGCAACTCCAAACTCGGATGCACACCCTCATAAGGTGTGGTTGGAGACCACATTCTTTTTGTTTGGTGGTAAGAGTTCACTGCTTGCACAGGTATGTGACCACGCAAGTAAGTCCGCAGACACGTCTTATAGGGGCAGTACATGAAAAGCGCAATATTAATATATAAAATAATTTTCACAAAATTCCTGGATCCAGGTCGTGATCTGGATCATCACCACAATCTAATTATCTCTCCCATTTGCCATTACACACCTTTCCTGAAAATTTCATCAAAATCCATTCATAAATTTTGGAGTAATGTTGCTAACAGACAGACAGACAAACCAGCCAATGCTGGCAAAAGCATTACCTCCACCAAGGGCGGCGGTAATAAGGACCTTTCTTCTCACAGTACATGAGAGCTAATACCAGACTTGCCCACTCATGAGGTACAGTATGTGGCTGAATATTTTTCATATTCATTCAGTTTTGTCATCATACGGGGCGGGGGGGGGGGGGGGGCTGAAAAGTTCATAGGCTGACTAAGGAGGAGTTATGCTCATAGGTGCTGAGTCAGTAGTATTTCTGCTTCACTGGCTGAGGAACAAGAGGGCAGAGCTGAGAGTGAGCGAACTGTCAAGAGTATGGGTACAATAAACCACATTTGGTCACATTTGACCACTGCATCATGGTCAGCCTATAAACATTTCAGCTCCCCCCCCTCCCCCCGGTACAGTAACAACACTATGATTACAAATATTAGGATAAGACAAAGTGATGGTAGTAATGTTTCGTATTTTTATCATGTACCATTCTGTAGGATTCTAGTGCTGATGAAGCTCAGAGGGACCTGGAGGAGTTCACCATGGCAGTGTTTGTGATTCGGAAGGAGGGAGGAGGACAGCAGGAGCCACCTGCAGACATTGGCATCGTCATTGAGGGAGTGGAGGGGCTGCATGAACTCGAGTCAGTTGCATCAGCTTGTGCCCTGCTTTTTGTTTTTTTTTTGTTTTTTTTGTTTTTTTTTGTTACTTATTTGTACCCGTAGGTAGATTTGGTTTGCAGTCTGGTGACAAGCCACCGGCTGCTGGTCGCTGCGTGCGCAAGCGCCCTAAACCTACATGTTTTTGGTTGTCTATGTTCTCAGCCTAGCTTATCCAAAACCCCTTCATTTCACTTTTGAAGTGCTTCAGAAAATCATCATGCAACTTGAGCCACACAAGATGTCCCCAAAGTCCAAAACCTATACGGCAGACTCCAAAGCTTGCAGTAAGGACTCATTACAATGCATTGCTCCTCTTGTTAAAAAAAGGGCTTAGTGCCATGGAGAATGGAAAAAGTGTCACTTCTCTTGGGTGGTGGACCTTTTTTTAGTCTGAGAGACATTGGTTAATATAAATACAATATATATTGTTCACATGGTTTGAAGAGCATATATAGTGTTGATATTTCATGCTTTTAACACAATAGAGAGCCTAAGTCATGACCCCTCTACTTCTGCATATGGGACCTTAAGTTATGTCATTGCTTTCAAAGGGTGAAGTAACAGTCCTCTTCTCAGCTGCAGCTCTCAAAATACAGAACAAAACATTGTGTTGTTTTTCTCTTCTTTGGATCCTTCTGTCATTGGTCGGAAAACATGATGTTGTGGGACACATGTGTATCACTTTAAGCTTCACATCTCAGAGAGAACAAAGAACTGGGTCTCCTTGGAGATAACAGGAGGATGTGAAAATCTAGTCTTTGGTTTGCAAGAGACGGCCTTGGGGGATTTCCTGGTCTGCCAGAGACTATGAGCAGGATGTTATAGGATTTAAGAGAAGACGCATTGTTACTTGTGATTAAATGCAATGTGACTGTGAGCTTTGAAGGTCCTGGATATATAAAGGACGAATGTCTGTGTTTTTCCTCTTTCTGCTTTGCTGATGTTGGAAGATGTGAATAGACCTGACTCGTGAGATAAACTCTGCCTCGTCATTTTCACATTTCCACACTGGTGACCCTAAGATGTATCATGGATGAAAGAAATTCCCCCGGGCCAGCTGAGTCAGGAGCTCCCAGCCAAGCGTATGCCGCTACCGTCCAGCTACCGGGCTTTTGGCAAGACAACCCGTGCTCCTGGTTCCACTTGGTCGAAGCACAGTTCGCCCTCCGGGGGATAACGGTAGATGACACGAAGTTCTACCATGTGATTGCAAAGCTTGACAACCGCACGGCTCGGCATGTGCAGAGCCTATTGGAGCGGCCACCGGCCAACGACAAATACGGCAGTTTGAAGGCTGCGCTTATCCAGCGTTTCACGCTCTCAGTCGAGGAGAGATCGGAGAGGCTCCTGGCTCTGAACGACTTGGGAGATGGCACACCCATTGACCTGATGGAGAACATGCTGAGGTTGAGGGGCTCAGACAACGACGACTTCATCTTCACCCACATTTTCCTCAGGACCCTACCGTCGGCCACGAGAGCGACCCTGGCCAGTTCGCCGTTGTTGGCCCAGCGGGACTTTCGCGCGCTGGCCCAGGAGGCACACCGGATTCTCAACGCCAGCAAACAGCGCGCGACCACCGCAGCAGCGACGGAGTTCGGCGCGACAGCCGGAGATGGCAGGGGGCCAGAGACGGCGGTAGCAGAACCACCGACGACGGCGGCGGCGGGGGCCAAGGATCGCGGAGGAGACATCCTCTGTTTCTACCATCGCCGCTTTGCAGAGAAGGCACGAAAATGTATACCACCGTGCCAGTTCAAGCGCTCGGGAAACGCCAAGACCGGGGGTCGGTAGCAGCTGCGGCCCTCGGGGAGGAGAACAAGCTGCTCTACTTGAAGGATGCGCACTCGGGGAGGCATTTCCTCGTGGACACAGGCTCCCAGTTGAGTTTCATCACACCTTCCTCCGCTGACCGGCTGGCGGTTTCCAGAGGTCCCGGGGTGTCAGCAGCGAACGGCTCAGAGATTAAGACCTTTGGTGAGAGGACTCTGCTTCTGTCCCTACACGGCCGTACATTTGAGTGGACTTTTGTCATAGCTGCAGTGAATTTCAATATGTTGGGGGCTGATTTTCTGTGCTCACATGGTTTGTTGGTTGGTCTTGCTAACAGGCACCTGGTTAATGCACTTTCTTTTTATTCTATTCCCTGTACAGCCTGAGTGGCCCCGCCAACAGCACAAGCCAACATCACAGCCGCAGGCGGTAAGTTCCACACACTGCTCACTCAGTTCCCAGCACTCACGGTTCCCACATTTTCAGTAGCCGTCGCTAAACACAGGGTGGAACATTTTATTACTACCACCGGACTGCCCGTTTTTGCAAAAGCTCGGCGCTTGGATTCAGCTAAACTGACCATAGCGCGCGAGGAGTTCGCCAACCTGGAAAGGTTGGGCATCATCAGGCGTTCGAACAGCCCATGGGCTTCCCCGCTTCACATGGTCCTGAAAGCTGACGGCTCGTGGCGGCCTTGCGGAGATTTCCGCAGGTTGAACAACGCCACAGTGCATGACCGCTACCCAATCCCGCATATCCAAGATTTTTCCGTTCATTTGGCGGGGGCGCGCGTTTTTTCTAAGATAGACTTAGTCCGCGGTTACCACCAAGTCCCAGTGCACGCTGAGGACATACCCAAAACAGCGGTAATAACTCCGTTTGGTCTATTCGAGATTTTGCGCATGCCATTTGGACTTAAAGGCGCTGCGCAGATGTTCCAACGCATGATGGACGCGGTGTTGCGTGATCTCCCCTTCGTATTCGTCTACCTGGACGACATCTTAGTAGCCAGCGCGTCCGAAGACGAACACGAAAACCACCTCACGGCAGTTTTCCGGAGGTTGGGAGAGCACGGTTTAATAATCAACCCAGCGAAGTGTCAGTTCGGGGTGACGCAGATCGATTTTTTGGGGCATCGCGTCTCTCCAGAAGGAGCGGTTCCGCTGCCTGACAAAGTGCGCGCGGTAGCAAATTTTCCCCAGCCACAAACGGTCAAGGCGTTACAGGAGTTTTTGGGAATGGTGAATTTTTATAACCGTTTCCTCCCCCGCGCAGCGCAGCTCATGCAACCATTGTATGCTGCACTCAAAAAACAAAAACCCACAAATAACTTTGAATGGTCTCGCCTTTTTCAGCAGGACTTTGCGCGATAGTGAACGAAAATACAGCACATTCGACAGGGAGTTGTTAGCTCGCCACTTAGCCATTCGCCACTTCCAGTTCTGGCTGGAAGGACGCCGTTTCACCGCGTTCGTTGACCACAAGCCGCTGACATTCGCGATGGCCAAGGTTTCAGAACCGTGGTCAGGCCGGCAGCAAAGACAGCTGGCCGCTATCTCAGAGTTTACTACCGATGTTCAGCATGTGGCGGGTAAACTGAATGTAGTGGCAGACTGTCTCTCGCGCGCCGTAGCGGCCCCAGTCCGCGTAGGGATAGATTATGCAGCCATGGCCGCGGATCAGATTAGCGACGCGGACGTGTGTGCGCTCCAGTCTGGACCAACAGGGTTAAGGCTGGAGAACAGGGTGCTGCAAGACGGTATGCCCCCCCTAATCTGCGATGTCTCCACGGGGCGACCGCATCCTGTGGTACCGGCCGCGTGGCGCCGCCGCATTTTTGACTTGATTCATTCTCTGGCGCACCCGGGAGTGCGCGCGTCGGTCAAAATGGTAGGAGAGAAATTTGTATGGCCGAGCCTGCGCAAACAAGTTAAGGAGTGGGCAGCAGCCTGCATGGCTTGTCAGCGAGCCAAGGTACACAAACACACGACAGCTCCCTTGGAGCCGTTTCACATCCCGGCTAAGAGGTTCGACCATGTTCACGTGGACCTCGTAGGCCCCCTCCCGCCGTCACAGGGGTGCACACACCTTCTGACAATGGTGGACCGCACCACGCACTGGCCGGAAGTGGTCCCACTGGCGTCAACCACAGCCGAGGAGGTGGCGCGCGCGTTTTTAACAGCATGGGTAGCGCGCTTTGGAGTCCCGTCGGACATTACATCCGACAGAGGCCCTCAATTTGTTTCCGAACTTTAGTCAGCAATGGCCCGCAGCTTGGAGGTAACGATCCACCGCACAACCGCGTACAATCCGCAGGCTAATGGGTTATGCGAACGTTTTCATAGGACATTGAAAGCGGCTCTCAGAGCGTCGCTGACGGATGCAAATTGGGTGGACAGGCTACCGTGGGTTCTATTGGGGTTGCGTTCTGCACCTAAAGAGGACTTAGAAGCCTCCCCGGCTGAGCTAGTTTTTGCGCAACCACTTCGGCTGCCCAGGGAGTTTCTCCCAGATAATCCTGCGCCAGATAGCTCCCCGTCTCAGCGGTTGCAGCGTGGCACGGAATCGGGCACGCTGCCTGGCCCCGTTCACCACAGTTTTCCGCCCGTTTTTGTGCCTAAGGCTTTGAAAAACGCGGAATTTGTTTTTGTCAGACACGATGCCCATCGCCCACCGCTGCGACCACCTTACGATGGACCATTTAGAGTGCTGGAAACGGGGAACAAACATTTTTTGCTAGATTTGGGGGGCAGGAAGGAAAAGATTGGCATAAACAGGCTCAAACCCGCCTTTGTGGTGGCGGACGAGGATGTGCTGTTGGCCAGGGCTCCTCGGCGCGGCTGACCCCCCCCGGGGACATTCCCCAGAACACCCACAGGGAGTGACAAACAGTTCTCACCCCAAGACAGCAGCGCCCCAGCGGGATGGCGCCGCAGAAGTGGCGAAGCCCGCTTACAGCAGATACGGGAGGAGACTGAGGCCCAAGCAGCTCGTGGGTTAATGTGTAATGATTTTATCATGACATGCAGACTGTTATTCTGTTGTTCCATCTTAGATGTTTGGGGGGGGGTCATGTGGGACACATGTGTATCACTTTAAGCTTCACATCTCAGAGAGAACAAAGAACTGGGTCTCCTTGGAGATAACAGGAGGATGTGAAAATCTAGTCTTTGGTTTGCAAGAGACGGCCTTGGGGGATTTCCTGGTCTGCCAGAGACTATGAGCAGGATGTTATAGGATTTAAGAGAAGACGCATTGTTACTTGTGATTAAATGCAATGTGACTGTGAGCTTTGAAGGTCCTGGATAAAGGACGAATGTCTGTGTTTTTCCTCTTTCTGCTTTGCTGATGTTGGAAGATGTGAATAAACCTGACTCGTGAGATAAACTCTGCCTCGTCATTTTCACATTTCCACAATGTGAGTTTTGAGAGAGAACCTGCCATGATAGTGTTTGGTGATGTGGGATGATGGGAAATGAAGTCTGCTAAACGTCTTCACAAAAACTAAACATTACTGTTTCGATGACAGCCAACAACTTTAATTACGTGGGAAATTATCTTTTAAATTGACAAACGTGTAACTCGTGGCAAAATTTGATCGAAATCGAAAGATAATTTCACTCTTGCCATTCTGTATTTGCAGCTGGTTTTGTTGGGAGCATGCAGAAGTAAAATTGTTCAGCATTGTTTCTGTAAATCAGAATATTTTGGGGTCTACAAAAAGAACTGACTGAGTCAGTGGCAATAATTTTGCATTTATACATTTACGGATAGAATTCACATGAAGTGGGGCTACTGTTGTCTGTTTTTCAATAAGTGATAAGTTGGAGTGTATCATGTTCACATACACTGTAATACTGATGTCAGATACTGGCCAAATCTGTTTTGGACTTTATTACTTTAGTACTTCAAACAAGTCATGCAATGACGCTGTCTGTGCTGAGGTTATTTTTTATTTTTAGTTTTTTTTTTTTTGACTTATTTTGTACCCGTAGGTAGATTTGTTCTGCAGTCCTGTGACAAGCTACCAGCTGCCGGTCGCTGCGTGCGCAAGCACCCCTTAACTCCCTAACCTGCATGTTTTTGGCATGTGGGAGGAAACCGGAGAAATCCCGGAGTAAACCCACGCAAACACGGGGAGAACATGCAAACTCCACACAGATCACTGTTGGCCGGGGGCAGGGATCGAACCAACGATCTCACGATCCCCGCGATCCCCCGGCCGAGGGTAAACTGTGCTGGCGTGGTGCTAACCACTGCGCCACCATGCATCCGGTTATATACACTAGTACATACTGTACTTTGCAGCACTTTGCAACCTGCAACTTGTTCAAGCCATAGCTAAGTAAAATGACATGTTTGGTCATAATGTCTTATGCACTTACTGCATATACAGTATATTTTAGACCTTGGCCTTAAAGTTAATAGTATTTTACTATTTTAAGAGTTTTACTGTATTAATACAATAAAGGGTAAACATGCTATATTTGAATCTGTGTTTTTCTTTTCAGCCAACTTAATATTTTAATTTATTGGAAAGCATTTTTATTGTGAACAAGACCTCTGCAGTGATGCGGACGTTGTACCGGTCTGTTGTGGTGAAGAGGGAGCTTAGCTCTAAGGCAAAGCTGTCGGTTTACCAGTCAATCTACATTCCTACTCTCACCTATGGTCACGAGCTTTGGGTAATGACCGAAAGAACAAGATCGCGGATACAAGCGGCTGAAATGAGCTTTCTCCGTAGGATTGCTGGACTCACCCTCAGAGATAGGGTGAGGAGCTCAGTCATCCGGGAGAGGCTCAGAGTAGAACCGCTGCTCCTCCACATTGAAAGGAGTCAGTTGAGGTGGTATGGGCATCTGATTAGGATGCCTCCTGGACGCCTCCCACTTGAGGTGTTCCAGGCACGTCCCACTGGGAGGAGACCCCGGGGCAGACCCAGGACTCGGTGGAGAGACTATGTCTCCCAGCTGGTCTGGGAACGCCTTGGTATCCTCTCTGAAGAGCTGGAGCAGGTGGCTGGGGAGAGGGAAGTCTGGGCTTCTCTGCTTGGACTGCTGCCTCCGTGATCCGGACCTCCGGAAAAGTGGTAGAAGATGGATGGATGGATGGATGGATTTTTATTGTATTTATTATATTAAAATAACACCTCAAAATTTCTATCAAAACTGCTTTGCTTGAAGATGTATTTTTAGGTTGTTAAGGAGCAGTATTTTACTTGCAAGTAAAGTATATAATTGAGTTTCTTCAGACTAAAAGATTTTGTTTGGCTTGTCTTCAATTTTAAGTTGCATTAAGAGAATTTGTTGATTTGAAAACAGCTAACTTAATAAGCTCATCTGACTTAAATCATTTAAGTTGATCAAACTTAATTCAATTTCGTGTTACAAATTGAAACAATTTTTTAAAAAAAATTGAACCAACAGTTCTTTTTTTTCAGTGTACAAACTGTATAAAGAACTATATAACAGTCCTCTTTGGCGTTCCGCCTCTATCTGTTCGCCTGTATCAGCCTGTATCTGTTCGGCGTTAGCGTAGTAGCTAGCATGCTGTAACGCGTGCTGTTCAGTGTTTGTAATAAAGTCATCGGTCAGTACAGCTCCTGCCTCCGCTGTCCTAATCCTCAGACACAACAGTCATCCCAGTATGTCTCCAGTCAGTCACACAGGCACAACCCGTAGTACTGGTGTAGTCTGAAGTGTTGAGGGTTGTGGCTAGTCAAAATACTGAAAAAAAACCCCTCATATTAACAGTCAAGTACAACAATGATCAAATCAGAATAAGAAATTCATGAGTATTCATTTCTTTTAATTTCCTTGGCATTGTTCCTGTGAGTCAGAAGAAAAAAATAATTGTGAATTGTATTCCCTTTAATGGCAGCATTTTAAATTTGACCAACTGGACCATTTGGACTCCATTCTCTGTGTACATCTCTTTTCTTTCTTCTTCTTCTAGATTTGATTGGCGGTTGGCAACCAGCTTACAGGTGCATTACCGCCACCAGCTTTATGTATCACTCTGTATATCTTAACTCTCCTTTCTTTATGGATTACCATTTTCTGTATCGCTATTCTGCGTCTTTATCAATCTTGCAAAAACGTGTGTAAATGATTTGTGATTGGGCTACGATTTGGGGCATGCAGGTCTAAATATACCTTACGTGCAACCGTTTTGATTTTGGAAGCGCGAGTGTTTGGCGTGCTCTGACGCTTTATCACATTTGCCGCATTTGCATTGGCTCAATCTGACACACAGCACAAGGGCACCAGGCAAGTCTGGCTGCTTCTTCCTGCCATCTGCTGCTATGCTCCTTTTTTGGGAAGCTTGTTTTTTTTTTTTTTCTGTGGAGTTTGTCTGATCAGGCTCAGTAGGACTTGATAGCAATGAACTCACTAATTTAAAAACAAAACAAAACAGTAAGTAAACCATATAATCAGACATTTGCATAGCATGGAAAAGGGGGACACAGAAATCAAGTATTTTTATACTGGCAGGAATATGATGGCAAGCTGTGCAGTGGTTAAATTAAGCAGTCTTGTGGATTTAAAGGCAGTAAGCCAAGTAGGTTCCATGTCTGTGTAGGTTTTCTCCAACTGTTCATCTTTTATCACACTATGCGGTCATAATGGAGAGTCCGAACTGCCTGTGACTCTTTGGCAGACCAGTCATGTGTCCATTGGGTGCTGGGATGTGGTCCAGCCTCTCACAACCATGAGCAGTACTTTAAACATTTTTCCAGGTTTATACACAAGCTAAGTTAAGTAGATTGTTTTACACTTGTCTGACATTCCCCAATCTCATACACGCACCCTCAAGTGATTTAAACACAAGCTGACATTGGTCCAAATCCTGCCACTAGAGGGGACAATTTCACTTTTGTCTGAGTCATCAGAAGCGCGGCAGATTCCATGGTAACAAAACTGCTGTAATGGGCAGCGTGAGTCTTTGCGGGCTTTTACGTGTTCTCTGCTTTTTGTCGCTTTGCCACGTCTGTGGAAGAAAACTGTCTCAAACTACTTCATTTTCAACAATATTTTCAGTAGTAATAGCATGAAAATAAAAGTAGAAAAATTAAACTTTGGCGAGGAATGAGAAAACGTGCAGCAGTGTGCAAACGTCCGTCACTCAGCAGGCACATAAGGAGCCATCAAGGGTCGTCGTAGCAGACCAAGCAGAACCACAATCAGGTCTTTCTTTTTTTTTTTTAGTCACGCTGGTAACAGTCAGTCCTTCGGAAGAGGGTGTGCCCTTCCTAAGCCCTGATCTCATGTATCCAGAGTCTGGCATTATGTAAAGATTCACATTCTCAACTGACCAGACAACCTCTGAACTGCAGCTGTAAGATTTGGTGTCGCCCAGTGTTCCATCTTTGAATCATTTTCCCACGCACTAACCTATAATAGTCACGCTACCATTAGCGCTCAAACTTTTTGTACACATCTGAATGGCCACATATTGCAACAGCATCGTTACCCTGATTTTATATAAGCCATCAGAGGCACCTTATATCACATTTTCATGAAGTTTTTACTCAAATGACCGCGCAGCAGCTCTCATTTCAACCACATTGCCATACACACACTTGTATAACCGTTTAGATAACAGTCGGTCTTCCTGAGCTGCTGTGAGCCAACCACCGCCGCTGCTTCATTCACCGGCAGCTGCGTCGTAGCGCCGTGGGTTTCCACGTGAAAGCGGTGACACGCTTATATAAAGGGAGTGACAGGAGCGGCGGCCAATCACGGTGCGGAGCGGCGGTTGCCGTGGCCGCTTCCGCGCGGGCAGTAAATGCTCATTGGTCGGGGGCACGGTGACGTACAGGCGGACGGGCCTCCGGACCAATCAGCGCAAGGTTGCAGAAAGGGGCTCGAAAATGAGGTCACTCCGCCGAGTTGGGATCCAGAGCAGAATTCCGGCGTGTGTGAGAAAGTAGTGGTTACAGAGGAGAGCGGCAGACGCACGTCAGCGGCGGGAGGAATTCAGTAAAAATAAAACCTCTTTATCAGCGCGGCTTTGCTTCTCGAAGACACCGGGATCAGCGGAGGATCTGCTTTTTCTTTTTTGGAGGTTTGGTGGACTTTCATTTGTGTAACTTGTGTGGCCGAAAAGGCGTGCCGTTAGGCTTTTGCGACCGCTAGTGATATGTGTTTCGAACTTGTGAATTAATCACATGCGAAAGTTGCATAACTGTGATGCTGTGGAGCTCTTCCACCGAGGGGATAACCTTTACGGGCTGTGAGCTGAAACGGCGCCGGTGGCCCATAATTCGGGTAATTTATAGGGACGCAAACGCAATGCGCTGTGCAGACAAAAATGATCGATAAGCGGCCAGACGGAGCGGAGCTGACCACACGCGCTTTCGCGGCTCTTCTGCGGTCACCGGCACATGAGGAGTCCCGACGCCTTACATAAAGAGTCCACTGCGGCAGCACATGGCACAAGTTCACATGCAACTCCGGTCAGGGAGTCTGTTCGCTGCTACTTTCATTGCATAATGGCAGTTGAGGACCACAGCAGTCTGCGGGTTAAACTGTAGACTAGTGGTCGTATGATCCTTCAGCTTTGACCTCTGGGGCTTAATAGCGTAGCTATGACGCACGCACGAGTTACTTAATTCTTTTATGGTGCTACTATAGGGAAAATGCTGGCATGGCGTCAGCTTTTTAGCCTTTTGGTTGTAGGCGCGAAAGAGGCGAGTTGGAATAACTTGGGATCCAGCTTCCCGGAGAGCAGCGGGTGACGTCACAGCGTGCGAGGCTGGTGGCGCGCGGCGTCACGGTGGAGTTCTCTGACTCCACTGTTGGCCATCTTTTGAACTGGTCATAGAGAGTAGTCTGTGGCACTTTTACCAGATCCAGAAGCAAGTGTGCGATCGTGAATATGAATGTGTTAAAATTCCCATTGGTGGCAGATGTAGGTCATCGAATAAAGAGGGACTCGAACTGAGCGACACCGGTGTTGTTCGAGCGTGAGGAAAAAGTTGTAACGTGCCGCCCCAACACTTCAGTCTTTTTACAGCTTTGCTGCGAGAAATGAGTGAGGAGCATGATATGAAAGTGTGATCATTCAAGTCCTGGCCGGGTCACGCCAAGGACCATATAAAAATGGAACTTCCTGCCATCCAGCTTGGTGCTCAGCAAAAATGGAACAGAGGAGGGAAATGTGAGCGGCAGTGGCTCAGGAGGTAGAGCAGGTCGTCCTAAACTACGTGGTGAATGTCTGTGGGATAGATTAAGAATGCCTCATTTATCTAGAGGTGTAAAATCCTGACTTCACAACGTGAAGGTTCCCTTCCATATTTGTTCCTTCCCTTCACTAACTCAGCCGATTCTGACAAGCACAGGCCTGCAGCATTAGATGAGTGCATTACTTCCATGTTTGAGAGCTGTGCATATCAGAATCATCTGGGTTAGTAAATGCCTGGAACAGATATGGGATAGGACAGTTACGTTCTGGAGCCAGGATTTTGAAATTCTAGAATTGGACTTTCACTGGGAGAGTGAACGCTTTTCAGACTGCTGACCCTCAACCCTCCTTGATTCTCTTTTCTAAAGCCCATCCAGGGACAAGAGTTGCAAATTAGCTAATAGCTATACACCAGGGGTGTCCAACCATGTGCCATGGAGAGCCAAGACCCTGCAGGTTTTACCTCCAACCAGTGTCTTCAACAGCAGATTTCTGTGAACTTCTTCCCACTGATTGCTGATAAGTGAAAACACCTGCTGAAGAGACTGGGTAGAAGAGAAAACCTGCAGGGTCTTGGCTCTCCATGGCACATGGTTGGACACCCCTGCTATACACTCTATGTGCAACACATCAGATTGATTGTCATTGATTAATTGTCTGTTTATTGCACTGTCCCTGTCAAATAAACTAATCTATCTATCTAACATGAACCTAGATAAAACAGCATCAGATAAAGGGAACGACTGGAAGGCGAAACCATCTTACCAATGTTCAATTTTAGGATGAAAATATCGAGCCAGCTGTAAGCAGTTTGCTTTTGTGTGAATTACTGTTTTAAATTCAAGGTGTACCAATTTTGCTAAATAACATCACCATAAATGGAAAGTCCATTGAAGTGGGTATCCACTCAGTCTGATTATTCCACCAAGGAGGTTATGTGACGGCTTTGGATTGTGTTGGTCGTTAGTATTGACACAATATTGTGGATGAATTGATTTGCATTGAAATTTTACCATCAGGAGGACTATGTTGGCCCAACATTGAAGGTATTACCTGTTAGAATGGATCCATATCCAAAGAGGACATTTGTGTCCTCGGTTCACGAGCACTGTCTTTCTATTCAATCCAGATCCGGTTATATCTGGGCCATGCATCATGTAAAATTAATTTTCAGTTTTGGCAGAAGTCCTGTTGGTGCCTTTTTCAATGCTGTGCAGCTACCTCTGCACAGTTGTATTAGATTCTTTATGACGACACATCAGATCAAATGATAATCAAATGTAATATGGGAAAATTAAGGGATTATATATCTGCCTTAGTTATGGATTTCTCAAAGCTCTTTTCTTTGGTGCAATTGTGTAATGGTTATTTCCTCATGGACAAATTAATTCCTGAAATATCTAACAACTGGGGACACCATGAGCTAGCTATCACAATACAGTGTTATGAAATATAATTTCATAACATCTTTCCCTCTCACACACTGTCTCTCTCTGGTGCGTTCCCCCCAGATTCTGCTAAATTATCACAACCAGGCCCAACATGGAGGAGTTGGGGTCTTTAGCCATAATATGATCTGTTTAGAAAAAGGTCTGCATTGAGCTTATAACAATTTCACTTGGGTTTAAATCATTCCAAAGGGCAGAAAATAAAAATGTCTTATCACAACCTTAGAAGTGGAACAAATGTAATAACGTCTTAATTTCTTACTTTGCAACCTTATGTTGCGTCTGCACATTTCACCCATTTGCTTTGTTATGGAATAGTTGCTTTAGTTAAAGTTTGCAATGATTTCCAAAAGGCCAAGTGAGCATTATGCTCCTACTAATCCAACATGAGGTTGTGATTACATTAAAAAGGCTAAAAGGCTGTAATTGGATTTCTCATTTTGCCTTGTTAGCCATGTGCAGCTTGTACATACCTCAATGTGGAATTTGCAGCTTTAAAAAAAAAGCCCCATAACTATCAGTTTCTTGTTCTTAATAATGTAAAGCCAGTCAAAGTTTTTGGCAAAAGAGTCACTGCAGAAATGTGACACGTAAGAGAGAAGCATGTCCCTGTAACATAATTTGGTTTTAAATGTTTTGTTTGTTTAGTAAGGGCAGCACAGACACAGATTTCTCAGTCTGCTCTAAAGGATGAATTAGATTATTTTAATGCTGGGGAAACAATTCAATAATTACAGAGGTTGAAGTGGCCTCAGGTAACTCAGCACTGGAGAACAAGAATTTATTGACTCTTGCTAAAAAGCAGGATAGAGGTGATTTGCATAGAAAAACTGCACAATAAAAACCTTTATAATGATGTTTATTGTATCCTGTTTGCTGGCCATTTCCTATTACTGGTCTTTTAAGCAGCTGAGCATAAGTGTAAGGGATCTATTTTTAGTGGTTTCTCTATTTTCTGTCCATATACATGAAGTGGGTCTGTGTGATAAAACATCCTATGAACTTTTTATTGCACCAAGAGTCAATATTTGATCATCTATCCTCAGTGCTGGGTCATCGTCTTCTGTATACAATAGCATCAGCCAGAGCTTTTGGTTTCCAGGTGCAGAGGTCACTCATTCGACAGAATTTTGTCTTATTTTTCTCTCGAGTTCAGCCCAGCCAGCATGTCCATGTGGGCCCCACCGTAGGGTAAATCTGGGCTGTCTTATGGGTCCCATGTGGGTTTGTCCACGGGTTCCACGTTGGCCCCATCTCTGTTTGCCCACATAGATTTTACCTGTGGTGGATCCCACATGGGACGCTGGCTGGGAGATTAGCTTAATGCGTTCCATGGACTGAGTTAGCGTGTTTCTCCACACTGTAAAAAATAACTAGATTTGACTTATTGATACGTTATATTCAAACAAGCAACAGCATGATATGACCGTTAACTGCTATAGTGTAGCAACATCCCCCACCCACCCCTCCTCTGTTTGAGCAAGTTCACAGCAGTCATCTATAGCTTCACTTTGTTAGCTGTCAAAGGTGTTTGTGGGTCCATAAAAAGCCTTAAAGATGCGCTCCAGCAGCTCTAAAACCACCTCAGGAATCAATGTGCATTGCCCAAAATAGTGTATTGTGGCTTTTTATATATATAAAAAAAGCTTTCATTGCCTTAGAATTGCTTGGAAAGAGCTTTTACATCTTCCAGCTACTTAAGTATGTGCAAATCTATGAATATTCTAATTGGCTCCACCCATACTCCCACCCACCAGTAGCTGGAAGAAGACGAGGACATTATACAAGGCTATGAGAAGGCGATCCAATTTGAGGAAGTAAAAGCCATAACAAGGTTTCCATAGGTGAATCTGCGGAAGGATCATTCTTGGTGGAGCAGAGAGTCACTGCCCGGCCCCACCTGGAGGCTAGAGGGCTCCCCGCTGGTCTCTTGTTACCCACTTACTGCGGATCTTCCTGGCTCACTCCTGAGTCTCTCCCGCGTGGGAGTGAAGGAGGCGAGCCGGCGTGCGTGCGTATTGGACCGCCGGCCCGCAGCAAGTAGACCAGTGAGCTGCTCAGGCTGCTGACCCTCAGCAAGTTTGCTTTGCCGGTAGCACTCCCACAAGGGAGAAACTCTGAGCCAGCCGGGGATATCTGTGGTGAGTGGGCAAAACTCGCCGGCTCGCCCTGGCCGTTGCACCATGCACCCCAGGGCTGTCTCTCTCGGCATGCAGGGTAAAATGCAGGTTGCAAACCTGTGTCCTCTCCGGTATTTTAGCAGGGACACTGAGGCTTTCCCAGATAAAATTAATCATTGCTGTCATATTTTTATGTCTTACCACCCAAGTGATCTGAAGCAGTGCAGTCAGCTGTATTTGATAAGGGTTCTAGGGTTCTGCATGGCAGGAGTGAAGTCTGCTGCCTGACTGCCTTGTTATTTCTATAAAACAAGATGCTGTTGAAAAACATCAGATCTGGACACAATCAGTACATGTCATTATGTTAAATTTAATTGCAAAAGTACTGTAGCCCTGAGATGAATCGATGAATGTGACTTTCTCACATAAATTCCTCATTTGAAAATGGATGCATTCACTATTTCTTTGAAGAATTAAACCAACAGAAAAAGAGATTTCTCAGAGTTGAATTACTGTCTGTGAAATGCTGAATATTTCTGCATCTGTTCAATCTATTCACATCTCTGACTTTTGGACTCTCCTTTTGTCTGCCTGAATCTGTGCCAGTAGGCTTGGCATTATCACAAGCAAAAGGAGATAAATGCCCGTCAGGTCATTGCCACTGTGAACTCCTGGACTTTGGTAGCTATCGGACACACTGCTAGTCAGCACTTTGTCTTTGGGCCAGAGTTTGAGTTGCAGTTGTTCCTCCTGCAGCAGCACCTGCTCAGAAGCCTCCACTCAGCCGTTAGGGCAGAATGTGCAGCATGTTTGAGTAATGTCTCTCTGAGTTTATTAGCCTCTCTCTGTGAAGGGAGTATTGAGGAAAAAACCCTACCACCCACAGAACTGAGCTGAAGACAAGTCATAACCAAACTTGCTGCTTCAGTTTAGCTTACAAAGCAATTATCAAAACAATAAAACCATAGTTACTACATTTCTCTTGACTGTGACTCTGTCATTGTGGTATTTGGTGACACAGTTCACACAACAGCACAGACGCTGAAATAAGACCACCTTCCAGCAGGTCAGTGGTAAGTGGACTGCTGACTGTGAACACTCCGATATTTTGCATGAAAGTGTTAAGATATTTACAGAAAATGCACTATAATTTAAAATTGCTGCCTCAAGCTTTTGTCCGGTGGTTGTAAACATATAATACCCGAATAGTGTGCAGATATATCAGCCAATATATCAATATTGGCAAATAGGATATCAGCTGTGCCTGATGGTTTTCTGGTGTGTCCTGGTTATGTTGTATTGATTTTGTCCTGAAACAAACAATACAGTACAGCTGCAAATTAAGGAAAAAATCTGGGACTAAACTATTCAGTTTATTTATTTTTTACAATGCATATTTCTCATCTCCCTGGCAATGAAGATAGAGTAGATGAAGATCAAAGCAAAAGTAATAATCGATATTGGCCATCAAACCATCAGGCAACTTATTTTCAACATAGGCTTCAGCTCAATTTTTGCATCTCTACTTGACTGTCAAATGACCACATCCTAGTGACTTTATTCTGTATAATTTAGGCTTTATTTTAATGTGTATTTAGAATCAATGGAACACGTGAAAGTAAGTAAAAGTTGATCAGATTATCTGTGAACAGTTAACAAAAGTGCAGTTTATTTAAAAAGAGAGAGAGAGATAAGCCTTTATTAGTCCCACAACGGGGAAATTCCAGGATTGCAACAGCACAGGGATAGCAACACTCAGAGCAACAATCAGAAGGCAAGAAAAAAAAAACCAAGCAAGCAAGAGCAGCTAATATACATATGTACATATTACTATAAAATATATATATACACACACACAGACACACAGTGCAGAGCATTGTAGCTGGATGGAATAAATATATGAATATGTAAACACACAGTACGGAGCAATGTAGCTAGATGGAATAATATGTAGATATATAAACACAGTGCGGAGCATTGTAGCTAGATGGAATAAATATGTAAATATATAAACACACACAGTGCAGAGCATTGTTGCTAGATGGGATGAAACGGCACAACCGTCTACTTAGTTATCCTACATGGTATGATTATGTGCCCATACATATTCTCACTCTCCATAGCGACCGGTATGTTCCTAGTTGTATGCCGGGGGGGACCATTGTGTAAGTCTATTGCATCTTTTACATTCAAAAAACTACTAGTTTGTTACGTCTTTTTGCTATCTCTGCGAGCAGCCCTGCTTAGGTTGTACAGTCTGACAGCCGTAGGTAGGAAGGACCTGCGAAACCTCTCGGTTGTGCACCTGGGATGATGTAGTCTGCTGCTAAATGAGCTCCTCAGTGCATTCAGTATGTCCTGCATAGGGTGGAACTCGGACTCCAGCAGAGATGACAGTTTAGCCACCGTCCTTCTCTCTCCTATCTCCTCCACCGGATCAAGGCGCTGCCCCAGGACAGAGCTAGCTTTCTTGATCAGTTTGTTCAGTCTCTTCCTATCGGCTGCAGTAATGCCACTGCCCCAGCAGACTACTCCAAAAGTGATGGCTGATGCCACCACCGTGTCATAGAATGTCTTCAGCAGCGCGCCTTGTACACCAAAAGACCTGAGTCTCCTCAGCAGGAACAGCCTGCGCTGTCCCTTCTTGTAGAGTGCGTCAGTATTGTGTGACCAGTCTAGTTTATTGTTCAGATGAACACCCAGGTACTTATAGGCTGTCACCATCTCAATGTCTGTTCCCTGTATATTTACTGGTGCTGTGAGGGGTTGTCCTTGCCTGCGGCAGTCCACCACCAGCTCCTTAGTTTTCCTCGCGTTGATCTGGAGGCAGTTCCGATGGCACCAGTCCACGAAGTCCTGGATAAGCCCTCTGTACTCAGCTTCATCTCCATTGGAGATGAGGCCGACAATCGCAGAGTCGTCAGAGAACTTCTGTAGATGGCAGTGTGTTGTGTTGTGTGAGAAGTCCGCAGTATAAAGAGTGAACAGGAAAGGAGCCAGCACCGTTCCCTGGGGGGCCCCCGTGCTACTGATGATCGTGTCGGACACACAGTCCCGGGTTCTCACAAACTGAGGCCGGTTCGTGAGGTAGTCCAGGATCCATGATGACAGGTGCTGGTCCACCCCTGCGCACAGCAGCTTGTCCTTCAGGATCATCGGTTGGATGGTGTTGAAAGCACTGGAGAAGTCAAAGAACATGATCCTCACCATATTCCCGGGCTTCTCCAGGTGGGACAGAGAACGGTGAAGGAGGAAGATCACCGCATCCTCCACCCCAATGCCATGCTGGTAGGCGAACTGGAGTGGATCCATCGCTGGTTCCACCAGGGGGCGGAGGTGAGCAAGGAGCAGTCTCTCCAGGGTCTTCATCAAGTGGGACGTCAAGGCCACCGGTCTGTAGCTGTTCAGGTCTTTGGGGTGGGAAGTTTTTGGTACAGGTACCACACAAGATGTTTTCCACAGCTGTGGTACCCTCCCCAGTTTCAGGCTCAGGTTGAAGATATACGTCACAATCCCACACAGCTGGTCTGCGCAGGACTTGAGGAGCTTTGCGAGCCAAGAAATCCTCCATTAAAATGGTAAATGGCATTCACTTACGTAGTGCTTTTTTCTCTCATCTCCGACATAGACATCAATAGGTGGGAACGAGTCAGCAAATTTTCATCTTCAGCTCACCTGTTAAGAAGTGCCCACACGCACTCAGCTCACAGCGCATCATTAGCAGCTCAACTGACGACAAACAGAAAAGCCATACAGGTTTGCGTTAAAAGCCCTACATGCTGGGAAAAAAACCCCACACTTGGCAGGAATATTACAGAGCACCACAGAGCTCAGGTAAAGGATGAAGAGATGTTTTTCATAGATAAGCCAATGTGTCCATTTTTGGAAAATGGCCAAACTGGAGGTTACTCTGGATCACTCTTTGGCATCAGCCCGTGCATGTTGCTGAAGAACAGGATTTACGTGTGGATTTTTTTTTCCCCACACTGTGCTCTAAATCTCGTGATTAGAGTTAATAGGTCAGACTTATTTATATTCATGTCCAAATATAAATATACAAGAGTTGAAGGCTGTTTTATTCAGTGTGACGCTGATCAGGTAAAAGTGTTTCACACATACAGTCATGTAAACTGTGGGTTATCTCACTGTTGGGGTAATGAGCATAATTCTATATCATTACAGACTAAAACTGAAAATACCGCCTTCTTCATTCTAACAAAGTAGCACATGCAGCACGTGAAGTTCTCAGTGAGGATCTTTCCAGGAAAGTCTGGAAATTTCCAGTTTTTCTGTCAATTCATCCTTTAGTTTATCACTGACCAAAATTATGCATAAACATTTGAGAAATTCCACCACTGCATTCCCTCCTGACTCGCACCTTTTTTTGCAGATGTACTTCCAGCCAGCAGTGTGCGGACATCTGGCAGCAACATGCAGTGGCATCATCTTTTATAGAAAGAACAGTTTATCTAAAGAAACATTTTTTTTCTACCCCGGGTGTTTCATGCCTAGCAGCTTATGATGGAATTCAGATAAACACTGTGTGATGTTTTGTGTGATCGAGCCAATGAGCCTTTAAAACAGTTAAAGGGCTCCGATGGGACAGACCCGCTCTTCCTAAATGCCACGCAGTCTGTAGTAGAAAACCTTTCCAGAGAACATCAGAGAGGCGTCTGCAGGGCTCCACAGAGGTCAGGGGTTGAACTATGAGCTCTGTTAATGAAAGAGGCAAAGGACATGAGACAGCTTTTTGAAGAAAGGTCACTGCAGCAGGCGATTGACATTTTTAATGTTATTGCTCTATATGTGCTCTTATTTGTGTGTACAGATGAAGTCATGTATGTATGAATGATGGTGTGTAATTTTGGCTACTTTAATTCAAATCATTGCTATGATTGCTGCTGAACAAATTCAAAAATTTGTGTTTAGATTTATGATGTCCGGTAACTATTATTTTCTGTTCATGTTGGTCTTTAAGATGCACTCC
Organism: Pholidichthys leucotaenia; assembly: GCA_020510985.1. Classification (NCBI taxonomy): domain Eukaryota; kingdom Metazoa; phylum Chordata; class Actinopteri; order Cichliformes; family Pholidichthyidae; genus Pholidichthys; species Pholidichthys leucotaenia. Next base: position 266,602,299 of record CM035846.1, on the reverse strand, counting down.
AGAGGCCCTAAAACCACCTCAAAAACAAATATATTTTGCCCAAAATAGTATATTGGGGCTTTTCAGCTTGAGAAGAACTTTTACATCTTGCACCTACTTAAGTATATGCGGATCTATGAATACTCTAATTAGCTCCACCCATCCCCCGCCCACCAGTAGTATATGTATGCTGCAAGGCCAGCCATCCCCTCTCCTGACCTGAGAACACAGACTGCTTCGTTAACAATGGCCAATTTGCTGCCCTCCTCCAGAGGCAGCAAAGGAGGGGGGAGGGTTGATGTCTCCTCCGTCCTCGGTCTGCTGCCCGGGCCACAGCTGGTCGTATCGACACTGGTGTTCTTTTCCTCACTGTTGGCCTCTCTCGTCCAGGCCCACCACTCACAGCCATCTCCCGGGCACGCTGCAGCTCGTTCAGGTGCCTCCATGAACCATCTGACAGCTGAAGATAAGCGTCATCCCGCTTGGCCACAATGCGCAGCCACCCCTGGTGCTCTTCAGACTGCCGTTTGGCCCGCACGCGCCGTGATCACCCCTCTTCCCAAGCCCGAACCAGGTCCATGACTCCCAGATGGGTTCTGCTCAGCTTGCAGGGTCTCTGCCTGGCACGCGGTTCCTCCGTGCCTAACGGTCTGGCCCCAACCTCTTGTAGAGCCGCTGCAGCCATCGCCATTGTAGCTCCATGTTCACCGGCGCGCTTTAGCCGAGCTGCAGGAACAACTGGAGCCAGCTCCTCTGCGTCGCTCGTCATTTCAGGCTCCCCGTCGTGCCACCCAGTACCCTCATCCAGGGCGACTTGGGCTTTGGCACCGAGACCCTCCTGCAACGACTCTGAGCGAGACTGATCCTGCTCGCCCTCCAGGGTGCTTGGTAATTCCTCGTCCCTCACCGCACCGTCCTCCATTCTCGGAACTGGCCGGTCCCACAGTCCACAGCCTGACCACTCCTCCCCAGCACCGCTCTTGATAACGAAACCCAGACCATAAAAAAGGTCACAGCCCATGATGTTTTCGCCACAGGCCGTCACAGTGAACTCAAGGGTGGACATCTTGCCGACTTGTACCGGGCTGTCAGTCTCAGCATTCCCACCGTGGACAGCCGTCCGCCTCCATAGCTGTAAAGCGGCACTGGGTCACCTTCAATCCTGTAGTGCGGGAAGAATTTTTCACTGTAGCCCAATTCAGCAGGGAGCCCTCCGCTCCTGTGTCAGTCAGCAACGGTACCTCCGCACCATCCAGCTCCACTGTGCAGAACGTGTATCTGTTGGTGTTCGGGGACATAGTGTGGACAACGGTCGGGGTGGGAGAAGACGCTTTCTTTTGCGGGCTCCCCTGCTTGGACATATGGTATGGCACACCCTGGCATAGTGGTTCAAGTGGCCACACTTGCTGGAACGCATCCCTCTTGCCGGACAGTCCCTGGCCTTGAAGCGGTGCTTCACGGACCCACAGCTCAGAAACATGGGCTTCCCCGGGGTAGACCTCAACTCCACAGCGTTGGCCTCTCCATCGTCGTCCTCCACGCTCCCATCGCTGTCCGGGTCCACTACTTGTGTGGTAATGGGAGACTCCAGCTGTCGGTGTGACAAACGCTCGGTCAGCTCTCGCGTCAGCCTATCCGGTGCCTCCAGCTGGAGAGCTAACTTGATGGCCCTGGTCAGCGTTAAGTCACCCGGAAAAGTGAGCAGCTTTGATCGTATTGCAGCACTATTGGTATGCTCTGCCAGCTAGTTGTGAACCATCTCCTCCTCCAATGGTCCGAACTGACACTCGCTAGCCAGTAGCCTCAAGTCGGCTACGAACCGCTGAATGGGCTCACTCACCAGTTGGCGGCGCTGCTGAAACCTGATTCTCCGGACGATGACATTGTCCAGGGTGCGAAAATGGCATGTCATCAGCTCGACCACGTCCTTGAAGCTGTCAGAATCACCGAGCGTGCTCAAAATTCGCTGGCCCTCTATATCCAAGTTGTGCACCAGCAACGCGTGTGCCCTCAACTTGTCCATTCTGCCCAGGTTTAGCACCACCATATATGTCTGGAAGGTGGTGTACTATCTCTGCCAGGGGACAGAAACGGCTGAATTGGAGACCCACACGTTTCCATACCTCCTTTATCCTCATTGCCAAATGTTGTCTGAATATAGACCAAAAAGGATGAGGCCAGGTGTACAACTGAGCGCACGTTTATTAACAAATATCACACCGCACTACGACCGCCAGGTAGGGTGATGGCGAAGAGACCCACCCCTTCTGCCTGCTGCTCTTTATAGGCATGGGTGGTGGCAGAAACAGAAGTGCGTGCCACCACACCGTCCCTCACAAATAAGAGCACAAAACAAGAACAGTATAAATAACTATATAACAGGTGGTCACGGTCAGTTTGCGCCATCCCCAGGAAGGGACACTGACTGTCAGCGTGGTCAGTGGTAGGTAACCGTTTGAGTCGGTCCTCTCAGCATTATCTTGCCGGCCCCATTCAACTCCTCCCCCCCCGCCTCTCATCCGCTCTCTCTGCCTCAAATCCTGCCTGCTCCTGGGCTCCTCCCTCTTCCTCCGAGAGAATCAAGTAGGGGTCATATTGTTATAGCCAATCAAGCTAAGCAGGAATGCTTATGTAGCTAGAAACGCTCTGTACAAAATTGCCCGTTGGGTGGTGGTGGTGGGGGGGGGGATTCCTTAACTGGAAATTCACAGCAGAAAAACACAGACTTGGGACTGCGGTCAGATTTTGCTCTTGTAAGTCACAAAAAACATGTTTCAGACATGTTAACAACAGAAAAAACTTGATTTTTGCCAGAGTGTCACTTTAAAATTAAAGTTATAGCACACTAATACTAATTTGGGTTAAGTAATTTGTCATCATTCAAACTCTCTGTCCTCTGACCAGGCTGTATTAAAAGAAACAAATGTAGGCATTTATCGTTGGCAAATTATGCCTTTTTTATATTTAAACAAATAAATTATAAGTGATTATAACTGGTTTCCACTGGAGTAACTGTTCCCATGTTTTTTACATTTTAAAATCATGTTTAATCTCTGTTCACATACTCATTACTAACATATTTAATTTCCCTCTCTTTATAGGTCAGCCAGCTTCCTTTTCCTTTTCCTCACCATCACCCCTGTGGGGAAAATGGGGTGATTGTGCTTTTCAGTCCTTCTGCTAACTTACCTGGAACAAGTTCTGATGTCAGAAGATTCGGACTCAAAGCCCTACTGCTACCCAGAGTTGGAGGACCCGGATCGAGCCTCGGGCTGCAGAGCGTCCACGTCATGCAGCTCCATCTCGAGGGGGTCCCCAGGTTGTAGCTCCATGGCACAGCTGCACCACATGGGTGGCTACAGCCAAGGAGGGCCTGACCTAGGGCTCCTGTCCGAAGGGAGTGACAGCAGTAGTCAGGACCCCCCCGCATCACCTTGCAACCTTCGCAATCGATCGCTCCAAGAGGAGGATGTGGAAATGAAGAGCAGTGGGTCCAGCAACAGTGGTGCTGAATCGCATGGCAATGAAAGTCACAGCAATGAGAGCCATGGGAATGAGAGCAACGGGCACGAGTCAGCGGGCAGCTCCAGCGGCAACAGCAAAGACTCTGCACTGCTGGACTTATCAGGCAGCAACAAGAGGTCAGTAGAAGTTGTAGGTGATGAAACTCTTGGCAGGTTTGCTTAATTTCTGTCATATTTACTTTTATTGTGCATCCAAAGAAGAGTGAGGAGGGTCCTCTAAATGTTTGCGTAATGGCATCTGCTGTAGATCAGGGGTGTGCAACCTGCAGCTCCGGAGTCACATGTGACTCTTTATGCAGCTCTTCTGCCCGTAACCAGTGATTGCCTGTTTAAAAAAGAAAGAAAATTACAAATTAAAAGAAATATTGGGAGTTTAAGAAAAATATTGCCAGTTTGCAAGAAAAAAAGATGTAAATTTAAGAGAAAATTTTCATAAATTCAGTAGCAATTTTATGATTTCTGATAGAAAAGTATCAAATTTATAAGTTAGAAAAGTCACGAATAGTATGTGAGAAAAAACGTTGGAGACTTATGAGGAAAAGAAAGGGGGAAAAAATGATAAGAAAGAAATACATCCATGAGAAAACCTGAAAATTTAAGAGAAAAAATGTCACAAATTTGCTAGAAATTTTATAAGAAATAATAAGTACATTTACAAGAAAAAATGTTGCAAAATTCTGAGAAAAACTCCACCAATTTAGAAGAAAAAAGCTGCAAAAATATTAGAAAAAAGTCATAAAATAAACAAATTAATTATTTGGCTAAACATTTCTGGGATGAAGTTCAAATTTGCAAAAAAAAAACCTCCAAGAAAAAATGATCATAATTAAGACTGGAAAACTTGCCTATTACCAAGGCTGGCAGGTCAGTTTATATGTACAACTCCACTGTTCAAGCTTCATCTTAGACAAAAATTACTCCAAAAGTAATGGAGGTTGACCAATCCTGGCCTAGACGCAAGACATCAAATTAATTTTTTTCATTTAAATAAGTTTCTCACACCAAACGTTTCCAAATGTTTGATAAGGAGGACAGCAGGTCATCAGAAGCAGCTCTTAATAATTGGGTTAAAAACCAAAGGCTAATCTCTTAAAGACGAAAGAGTCGTGCACAGGGCATATGACTGGCAGGAAATCTGTTTTTTTGTTAAAGATAAGTATGTTCTCTTTGTGCTCAAAATACCACATGTAGAAAAAAGTTTAATCATTAAGTCTTGCAGTTATTCAGCTCAAAGTAAACAGGCAGGGATATTATTTGTGAGGGATTTTCATTCCCGGTGCATTTTCAATCCATTTTAACGGTTAAAACAATTCAAACGCAGTTAAATGCAATATGTTTTGCTGTCTGTGCAGCACTCCTAGGGCGAATGTAGGAGGGGAAAATTAGCAGTGTTTTGTATGCTGTCCTCCATTTGCCTGTTAAATTAACCTCTGTGTATTTACATTTGCTGCCGTCACAGCATAAAAACCATTACGTTCTCCACCGCCCTTTCTTGACACCATTTATCTGCATCAGATGTGTTTGTCACAGCTGACGGATGTCTGCAGATGAATGAACCAAGGCTCCAGTAATGGCTATTGTGCCCTTAGCCTGGAGGCTTCATTGAAATATAAACATACCTGCTTGCTCGGTTTTCTCTGACCATGACATCTGCCCGGAAATTTGTGAAAGGAGATTGCTCTGAATAGCAGCTTTTAAATGGTGTTTGACGTGCTTCCTGCCAGCTGCACACGTCCTATAAATTACATTAAAGTAAATCTGCTCATCTCTCTCAGTATTTGTCACAGAATTTTATTTTGGGACTATTGCTAAATTAGGATGTATTGGACAGCACCCGGTTAACTAAGTGTAATGTCATCTTCTACTACGTACAAGTGAGTCAGATTTTCCTTATAATAGAAACAGTTTTTGGTAGTTTTCTAAATCTTGTTTGTATCTTTTGTCATGAGCCAAGCCGGTTGTCTTCTGGGCTCAGTTCTGACCTGCTGTGCCTCAGGGTTATCTGTGTATTTGTGTATTGTATTTGTATCTATGTCACTAGTTTATTTTTTCTGTACCTGTAGCCACTGTTCTGGCCGGCAGCTGTGAGGCAGCCTCCTTTGGCCGACATTCTTGTGGGCACTGTCTGACACTTGCCGGTCCGACCACGCCCCCTCTCTCATGACAGCTAGCTGGTTCCACTCCGGTGATTGCCCTTCCTGCGCTTCGCCCAGGTGTTCCCTATCTGTGTTGCTAGCAATGGTTGTACTTAAGCAGCCCTTTGCCAGTCAAACATTGCTGGACTATTGTATTGTCTGCGCTGTGTTTTGCCACCGTTCACTGTGGTCTGCCCGCTGCACGTCCATCGTGTGAGTCTTGAAGTGAACCTTGTCATCTTTTTGTGAGTCAGCCTTGTTTTTGTACTGTTTGTCTTGTGGCCACTGTACACTGTGGTCTGCCCGCTGCCCGCTCGTTGTGTGAGCCCTTTAGTGTGCCCTGTACCGTTTTTGTATGTCTATATTTTGGAACTGTTTGCCCTTTTTGTTAATAAATGTGTTTGTGGTGTAACCCTGCGCCTAAATCCGTCCTTCCCCCTCACTCGGTGCGTTGCGTAAAGGCGCACGAGGAGGGTCATGACATCTTTAATCTGTTCCAATATCGTGATCATATTTATTTTGCACATACTAAACAGTGACTAATCAGGATATTTATGTGGTGCTTCAAGACAGTCACTTGTTTCATCCCAAAACAGAGAAATTGAAAGTGTTAGTGTTTTTTAAGGCAGAAATGTCATCTTACATCTCTAGTTCCGCCTCTTGAATATGGAAACTCCTAGTTTTACTTCATACCATATATGACTTTGTTTTTTTAAATGACAAACTTGATGAGACAAAAGTAACTTTGGCATCATTGTCACTAAATAAATTATACTGTAGTTACATGTGTACACATCAAGCAATACTTTGTCCATTCTGATTGTAGTACTGTGTTAACTGACTGACTAAGCAGAGGAAAACAGCTGACCCACATATAGTTAAGAGATGCTGTGTAAGGTTTTCACCCTACAATAATGATTCTAAAATGGTACATCAACCTGTGACCCGGTAAATGCCACTTAGGCTGAGTGGGCCTGCATCGCCTCCAGCAGCACTCGGTAGCTTTCCTGTTCCTGGTAGGAACACTGAAAGACTACATCTAGCATGCTTTATAGCCTGAGTCCCTTTAGCCAATCACAGGGCAGAGCTTCAGCCATCAACTAACAAAGCACTCTGTGATTGGCTATTGGGGCTCTGTCCATAAAATGTGCCGGTTGTAGTCTTTTCAGTGTTCCTACCAGGCACAGGGAAGTGACATGGTGCAGCTTTAAGGAAATTAATCTGTGTTGCTTAAGCTAACAGAAGTTATTTTCATCTTGATTAAATTGACCAGTTTGTGGTTTGGAATAACCAAAATCAAACCTGATGTTCTCACTTGATTAAAGATGTATCAGTTCCTGTAAGTTAACTTTGTGCTTAAGTGGGGGAAAAAAAAGAGAACCGGATTGCAGAATTGTCCAGAGAGGACCACATCACTGAATGTCCAGACAGAGTGAACCGTGTCCAGGAGATGGCCACAGCGGTGGGAAAAAAAATAAAATGTGTTTGGCAACCAACAGGAAAACTGAATTGATGTCATCTGCAAGTCTGGCTTCCTGCTAATGCCAGATGGTTTCAGTCGTGCTCTCCAACGCCTTGTTATTGCTATGACAACACAGTGTTTGGCTCTGTTTATCACAGGGTGCAGCTAGCAGCGGGGTAGGCTCTGACGTGGATGCTCTCTCACTATTATTCTTACCCGTTTTATATCGAATGATCTTTGAATCCATTTTTGTTTGTTCTAATAACCGCTCCTCCTTGCTGTTTACATACTACCTCAATTTCTCACGCAAATCCTGCCTCGTCTTCGCAGAGCGTTATTACTTCTCTCTTTCTACATTTTCATGTCTTGCTTTGTCTCGATTGCTTACCCCCCCCCCCCCCAATCCCACAGTTTAACCTTTTGTCCTTATTTTTTAAAATTTCTAAACCAGGCCCTGACATGCATTTGTTTCTTTCATTTCCCTTTGATCTTCAGTGTCTCAATTCGAAAACGAGTTTATGCGCAGAATCCAAGCTGTTTCCATGTTTACAATACATGAACAACACGTCATCAGCACATTTTTATTTATCAAGCAAACTTTGAAGGGTGTTTTTTTTAAAACCTTGGTTCATCTGAGAAAAAAATGCTGTTAGACCAATTGTGAACTTCCAGTCATATTTTCTACATTAGTAAACCAGTCTTGTTCGTTCTCAATTGTGCATTTGTAGAGAGAGCAAGAGAGAGAAAGCAGGTGCATTAGTGCATCAACAGTGAGTGTTTTTCAGAGAAGACCTGCAAACGAATCACAGTAGGACGGTCAAGATGGAAAAAAAATTATAGCAATTATTGGTGTACCTGAGTAGAACAGAGCCACTCTTAAGATTATCATGGCGTCACTACTTTTCCTTCTTTGTCAGGTCGAAATGTCTAGTATCAAAAGCGATGGATCATCAGCTTTTGTGTTTTTCCTATTTCAGACAAGAACAAAAAGGAGATGTTTTTATCTTTACATGTTTCAGTTTCTTCAGATTTATACTTGCTCCTGTTTCTTCAGACATTCATTACAGACTTAAATTATGTTTCATACTAACACTGTAATTGGAAGAAAATGCAAAGCTCTTGATGCTCTTCGAGTTAGACTTTGCTCTGTCTGTACTTGTCATCTTTCCTTTGTCCTCTGAGACATTTGCGGTATTTGAGTGTGTCTGGATAAAATTCTTTGTTACGTCTGCCAAGGAGGTCGCGTGATTAGACTGTCTCTTTGTTAGCAGGCTACATCATTATGCATGAGGTAATTATAATGATGCTAGGTCTGTATGACTGTTTTGAATTGAGCCTGAAGACTCATGAAATTAAGAGAGCGCATCATTTGATCAATGTGATCAGTTCAGTATTCTTTTCTCTTCGTGTCCATCACCTTTATTACCTCCGCCAAGGAGGTTATGTTTTCATCGGCGTTGGTTTGTCTGTCTGTCTGTTTGTTTGTTGGCAAGATAACTCAAAAAGTTATGGACGGATTTTCATGAAATTTTCACAGATTGTCAGAAATGGGGTATCCTACAGATGATTAGATTTTGGTGGTGATCTGGATCACCGTCTGGATCCAGGAATTTTTTAAAGGATACTTTTTTTTTTTTAATTTAACATTGCAAGATAGGGCCATTTTCAATATTTTTTTCAATATTTTTTTTTTTTTGTGCATGTAACTCTGCAAAAAAATCGTCAGAACACTTGGGAAAAAAAAATACAGGATGAAAAAAAATAAACACTGTATGGGGGGAACTGTGGCGCTTGGCGGAGGTCTGCGCTTTCCAAGTGCTTTTCTAGTTTATTATCAATTTTTCTTTGCCAAATCATTGTGTTTAATTTTCTTCCCATTTAACAAGGTAAACCTGGATCAGATTTATGCTCCATATACCAATGATGACCGAGCTGGGGATAAAAGTGTAAAATAATCTAGAGTGCCTTCTTTTGAACTAAATTTCAACCCCAAATTGAAAGAAAACATTTTAAACTTTTTTAAAGATGATATAAAATGATCAATTTCCACCAGTTGTTTAGTTTATTCACTTAAAGATACACTGCAGTGTATATAAATTCCCTTAAAAACAAATCTACAGTGTCTAAAATGGTATCTTATGCCCCTTTTTTAACAACAAAAAAATTGTTCTTATAGTTGCTTGTGAAAATCTTTTCCTTCCCTCCTGACTAAGCTGACTCCTCAGTTCCACTCAGAGGCCATACCCGGTGCTTCATCCTGATTGGTTCCCTGTTACTGTGACATCACAAATATGGTCCATCTAAACTTGCCTTTTTGAAGGGGGAGGAGCTGACCTTAACTTTCACAGTAGAAAAACACAGACATGACACTTATCAATGATTCCGTTCTTGATGTGTCCTAAGCAGTGTTGGACAAGTTACTAAAAAATAGTAGCTAGTTACAGTTACTTCTTTTCAAAAGTAACTGAGTTACTTTTGAGTTACGGCATGATTAAAGTAACTAGTTACTTGGAAAAGTAACTTTCACATTACTTTTAAATGCATTTTTAAATCATCTTGCACACATAGCAAGATCAAGAGCCCCTTGTTCTCATCAGAAAAAAAGAAGAAAAAGAAAACTGATGACAAAAAAAGTTTCATCTTACAAAGAAAAAATGTCTCAGATTTACACAAATTATTGTAATCAGTAGAAAGTCAGAAATTTACTAGAAATAAAGCTGTAAATTTACAGAGAAAATTTTGGACCCCCTGGTGGGCCGTTTTTGGCCCATGAGCTATATGTTGACACCCCTGGACCAGCCCATTAAAAACGCATATTTAGAGGATTTACTTCCATGAAATAGTTGCAGATCACAACAGCATGTAAATTAATGAGATCAAATAAAACAAAAAGCACAGATAAATGAAAGTTCACCGCTTAGAAGAAGCGGTTCTTTACTGCAACAAATCAGTCACTTTTTCTCTGTGTGTAAGAAAATTCACACAGTTACTTACACAACTTACACATTTACACAACTGCGGACATTAAATGTGAGCTTCTTGCTCCAAAAATACTCATGTTTAACCACAGAGGTAGGAGCTGTTGGGGGCCACTCACCGCTCTGACAACAGGCGATCAGGGCTCCATATGAGAAGTCACCACCGGGTTGCGGTGTGAACTGGGGCAGGACAGGAAACCAACCCACGGAGGAGACTGACAGCTGTGCCAGCTGTGGTAGGGTCAGTTTATTTGCACTAAAAATATCTATCCATATTAATAACACGAGTAACACATCGGATCAAATTTCAGTAACTGTAACACATTACTGAATTTTTAAACAGTAATTTCGTTACACAGCACGTTACTGCAAAAGTAGTGGCGTTACAGTGACACATGACTTTGTAATGCGTTACTCCCAACACTGGTCCTAAGTCATAAAACACATGTTACAGACATGTTAACAAAAGAAAACTTGATTTTTACTAGAGTGTCACTTTAAATGAAAATGGCTATCCAGTGACATGATGGGTGGTTATTGTTAAATGTGGCAGAACCACACAGGAGAATTTTATCAACTCAGATCTGAGGGGGAAATAACATTAAGCTACAAGCAGTCAGCAGATCAAACTATTCAGACATTCATATTAGAATTCAGATTCAGCTGCCTATTCTCTGCCGTCAGCTGATGAAAAAGTAATGAATTAGAGTTCAGTTGTTAGATATTGATTGGCTCTAACAGTGAGGCAGTCTTTTCTTGGTCCTTGATGAATGTGCGTCAGTGGCGCTAAACTGATAAAGTGATGTTAATTGTTTCTAGTAAAATATATTCTCAAGGTTGTCCTAACTGGTGACAGTTTATTCTGAATATGGATTCTCTCTCAATCAGTAATAAACCCCTAGAAATTGTCCCCCTTATTGCACTCCAAAATATGCTCTTCACTGATGGTCTTCTGTACAGTGACATTAGTCAGATATTTGCTGCGAATGAGGTCTTGAAAACTAGTAAATATAAAAATCACCCACTTCAGAGCCATAGCTGTTCAGGTTGCAGCACCATGCTGAGTGGAAGTTTTTCTGACGTTATGATGTATGTAAATTATAACGGAGGGAAAGCTGTAATTAAACCTTTTGCAAACTACAAGTGAAATGTGACTTACTAGATGTGGGAATACCCTAGTTGGATTTAGATTAGTTTGTTACATTCTAGAGACAGTTGTTGAAGAAAAAGAAAGCACTGCAATTTTTTTTAGGAGATATACTCTTGGACCACATCAAGATGGCATCAGATTTTTTTCTTCTTCAAGACAAAGGAAAATGAACCAGGATGTCCACCTTTCTAGACAGAATGATGGCTTATAACATCTTTCCAACTGAATTTTATTACTCCTATAATGGACTAAAATGGGTTCCATTTGTTATTTGTTTCCACTGTTAAATCTAACAAATAACTAATTTGTGAATGTAAATTTTATCATAATCTAACAGGACCACATTAATCTGACCTTCAATATGCCCCACCTGCTAATTCAGATACTCTTTTTTGGTAACTTGTTTCCGGTAGTGACGTTGTTAATTGGCCTACTCGTCACTAATACATGTCCATTCTGTCCTGTCTAAAACCAGCTGTTGCACTCTTGTGCACCCAAGGCTATATGTATTAGAATTAGAAACCTATTTGCTCTTGCAGAGGTTATTTTTAAAAGAGACTTTCTATTCTTAGGTAGGTGGGTGGACTAAATATAGTGTAACACAGGTTGTGTCTCAGGTGAGTGACTTTCTCAGACAGCTTTTAATAGGCTTTAGTTAAGTTTGCTGACTAATACAGTGGAGTGGATTACACACAGTTCATCAGCTTGTCTACCTACTGTAGGTGTCCGACTTTGTTGTATTATTCGAAAAGATACAGAGGAGAAAATAAATATTGAACACATCAACATTTTCTCATTAAACATATTTCTGATGGAGCCATTGACCTGAGATTTTCACCAGATATCATCCATCCATCCATCCATCTTCTTCCGCTTAATCCTTTTCGGGTCGTGGGGGGGGCTGGAGCCTATCCCAGCATCTTTGGGCGAGAGGCAGGGTACACCCTGGACAGATTGCCGGTCCATCACAGGGCCGACACAGAGAGACAGACAACCATTCACTCTCACAGTCATACCTAAGGACAATTTAGAATCACCAGATATCAGTAACAACCCAAGTAATCCATACATACAAAGAAATCAAGGCAACTGTGTTCACAAAACAAGTTATATTTAAAAAAAAAAAAAAAAAAAAAAGTGGAATGATACAGGGAATAAGTATTGAACACATGAAGAAAAAGAGGTGTAAAAAGGCATAGAAAGCCAAGAAACCAGTTGAAATCCATCAGAATTTAGGAAGCCAGCCCATCCCCCATCAGTGCATATTAATTTCAGCTGGTTAAGTCCTGACTGATGGCCTTTAAAAAGGTCTGTGAATATCAGATTGTCACACCACAAAGAACTCATGATTGGTAGAAGCAACGAGATCTCTCTCTAGACCTTTGCAACCTTATTGTTGCAAAACATAGTGATGGCATGGGTTACAGGCACATTTCAACTGCTGAATGTTCCAGTGAGCACTGTTGGAGCATCATTCGGAAGTGGAAAGAACATCATTTTACCATAAATCGGCCACAACCCGGAGCTCCTTGCAAGATTTCTGACAGAGGAGTCAAAAGAATTATCAGAAGAGTTGTCCAAGAGCCAAAGACCACTTGTGGAGAGCTCCAGAAAGACCTGGAGTTAGCAGGTACTGCTGTTTCAAAGAAAACAATAAGTAATATACTCAACCGGCATGGGCTGCATGCCCGCTCACCTCGCAAGACTCCATTGCTGAAGAAAAAGCATATTGAAGTTTGTTTAAAGTTTGCTACACAACATTTGGGCAAACCAGTAAAATACTGGGAGAATATCGTCTGGTCAGTTGAGCCAAAAATTGGACTTTTTGGATGTCATAACACACAGCATGTTTGGAGGAGAAATGGCACTGCACATCAGCCCAAAAACACCATACCAACAGTAAAGTTTGGAGGTGGGAGCATCATGGTGTGGGGGTGTTTTTCAGCACAGGCAGACTTCATATAACTGAAGGAAAGATGAATGGACAAATGTACAGAGACATCCTTGATAAGAACCTGTTGCCATCTGCCAAGATGCTGTGGATGAAACAAGGGTGGACATTTCAGCAAGACAATGATCTCAAACACATAGCCAAGGAAACTCTTAGCTGGCTCCAAAGAAGGAAAATAAAGCTGCTAGAATGCCCCAGTCAGTCACCTGACCTGAATCCAATTGAAAATCTATGGAACGAACTGAAGGTCAGAGTTCATAGAAGACATGCACGTAACCTTCAAGATTTGAAGACTGTGTGGAAGACTGAGCTAAAATCACTCCTGAGCAATGCCTGCACCTAGTTTCTCCATACAGGAGGCATCTGGAAGCTGTTATTACCAACAAAGGCTTTTCTTCTAAATATTAAATGAATTCACCAAGCGTGCTCAATACTTATTCCCTGTGTCATTCCACTGTATTAAATATAACTTGTTTTGTGAACACAGTTGCCTTGATTTCTTAGTATGTATGGATTATTTGGGTTGTTACTGATATCTGGTGAAAATCTCAGGTCAATGGCTCCATCAGAAATATGTTTGAGAAATGTTGACATGTTCAGTACTTATTTTCCCCGGTGTACATTGTACAGAACAGGGCTGTGAGTTTTTCAGTTTGGCTTCAGTCTTGATTCTGGAAAAAGCAGTACCAAACATCACGGCAAAAAAACTGGTGCATCAAGTCTCAGTGGTTCATAGTAATGTAGTAGTAGTGTATATTTCTTTATTCATACATGCATTTTATACAGATATGTTACTTTCCACTATACTTTATATTCTTACGAAAGTCACTTGTGGTTTTAAATATAATCTAAAATGTAGTCTGACTTTTTGTTGGTGTTGAAGCTAACAAAACAGCTGCTCTTCAAAATCTGTATTAGTTTATAAAAGATGGCATTTTAACATTCTTTGGAAAAGACTTTCTTAACATCAACCCCTCAACTTAGCCCCTGTCTTCCCCATCAGAGAATCATTGTCTGCTCCCTCCAAAGCAAATAAAAATATAATATATAAGCATCCCAAAGTGATTAAACAAAAAGTTGGTTAAGCTCAAATTAAACATGAAGCCTCTAAATTGAATGACTTGGCCTCTGTTCCTTCTCATAATTTAAAAATTAAATGCGGTTTATTAAATATTAGGTCTCTAACTCCCAAGTCTCTGTTAGTCCATGATCTGTTAGTTGATCATCAGATTGATTTAATATCCCTTACAGAGACTTGGTTAGGGCAAGAGGATTATGTTGGTTTAAATCAGGGGTGTCAAACTCATTCCATGGAGGGCCAAGACCCTGCAGGTTTTACTTCCACCCAGTCTCTTCAGCAGGTGTTTTCACTGATCAGCAATCAGTGGGAAGAAATTCAGAGAAAACACCTGTTGAAGCCACTGGGTGGACGTAAAACCTGCAGGGTCTTGGCCCTCCATGGAATGAGTTTGACACCTGTGGTTTAAATGAATCAACTCCCTCTGGTTATTTAAACTGTCAAAATCCCAGAAGTTCTGGTCGTGGAGGAGGAGTAGCAACAATTTACCATTCCAAATTACTGGTTAATGTAAAGCAAAAAACATGTTATAATTCCTTTGAGGGCATGGTTCTCAGTATTGGGCACTTTGGCAATTTTAGGCTTAACCCAATTTTATTTGCCATAGTTTATTGTCCTCCATCAAACTACTCAGAATTTTTATCCGAATTTCCCGAATTCTTAGCTGATTTAGTGCTGAAATCAGATAGAATAATTATAGTAGGGGACTTTAATATACATGTAGATGTACATAGTGATTGCCTTAATGTGGCATTAAATTCAATATTAGACTCGATGGGGTTTTCTCAGAAAGTAGGAAATTCTACTCATTATCTCCACCATACGTTGGACCTTGTTCTGACATATGGCATAGAAATAGAACATCTGGTAGTGTCTCCTCATAACCCTGTACTGTCAGACCATTGTCTGTTAACCTTTGATTTTACTATTTCTATTTGGCTCCTAAAGAAAAATATTACTACAGTAGATGCCTCTCAGATGATGTTGTTACCAAATTTATGCGGATTGTTTCCTCTATGCCATGTGTCAACACAATGGAAATAAGCTAGAGAGCTTGCTTCTTCTGTAATTGATAGCATGGTAGATAGTGTTACAGCTTCTCTGCATCAGACTCTAGACTTGGTGGCCCCCTTAAAAAAGAAAAAAGTCTAATCAGAGATTTCTATCTCCTTGGTTCAACACAGAAACTCGTAGCTTAAAACAGAAGACTCGTCAATTAGAAAGAAAATGGCGCTCCACTAATTTAGATGAAATCTATTTAGCTTGGAGAAATCATCTTTTAATTTATAAAAAATCTCTTAGAAAAGCTAGAACGAGTTATTATTCTGCATTAATAGAGGAGAACAAGAATAATCCCAGGTTTCTTTTCAGTACTGTAGCCAAGTTGACAAAGAATCAGGACTCTGTCAATCCTAGCATTCCCTTAGAGCTTACTAGTCAGGACTTTATGAACTTTTTCAATGATAAAATTTCATCCATCAGAGATAAAATCAATCAGATTCTTCCCACTGTTGACTTAAATATAGTAACTACCACAACTCCTTCAATTGATAACTGTCTTGATGAGTTTACTCCAATTGACCTTTTGGAGTTAGACAAAATAGTTTCCTCATCCAAGCCTTCAACTTGTCTTTTAGACCCTACTCCTACCACGTTATTTAAGGAAGTCTTCCCACTTATTGGTAGCTCTATTCTTCATATAATCAATTCTTCATTAACTTTAGGCCATGTACCGCAGGCTTTTAAAACGGCTGTAATTAAACCCCTACTCAAAAAGCCAACGCTGGATCCAGGAGCTTTAGCTAACTATAGACCAATCTCTAATCTCCCTTTCATCTCAAAAATCTTAGAAAGAGTAGTTGCTACCCAATTATTTGACCACCTGCAGGGAAATGGTTTACTTGAAGAGTTTCAATCTGGGTTTAGAATCCATCATAGTACTGAAACAGCCTTAGCGAAGGTCACTAACGACCTCCTCATCGCATCTGATAATGGACTTGTTTCTGTACTTGTCCTTTTAGACCTTAGTGCAGCTTTTGATACTATTGATCATAATAATCTACTTGATAGATTAGAACATTATGTTGGACTTAATGGAACTTCTTTGCAGTGGTTTAGATCTTATTTATCTGATAGGCTCCAGTTTGTTCATGTCAATAATGAATTTTCTTTCAACTCAAAGCTCAGTTATGGAGTTCCACAGGGATCTGTGCTAGGCCCTACTCTTTTTAGTTTATATATGCTTCCGCTAGGCAACATTATTAGAAAACACTGTATACATTTTCATTGTTATGCAGATGACACACAATTATACATGTCAGTGAAGCCAGATGATAGTAATCAATTAGTCAAGTTAGAAGCCTGTCTTAAGGAAATCAAAGCTTGGATGACTTGTAATTTCCTGCTGTTAAATTCAGAGAAGACTGAAGTCATTCTTGTTGGTCCAAAAAACCTTAAGAAATACCTTTCCAAATCAAACTTTCAGTTTGAATGCAGTTACTCTTTCTCTTAATAGCTCTGTGAGGAACCTTGGAATTATTTTTGATCAAGATCTGTCCTTCAATTCACATATTAAATTCGTTTCTAAGACTGCCTTCTATCATTTGCGTAATATTGCCAAGATTAGGAGTATCTTGTCTCAGAGTGATGCTGAGAAACTGATCCACGCTTTTGTTAGCTCTAGGTTAGATTATTGTAATTCTTCATTATCAGGTTGTCCTAAAACATCTTTAAAAAGTCTTCAGCTGATCCAAAATGCTGCAGCAAGAGTTTTAACAGGTACTAGAAAGAGAGATCATATCTCTCCGGTTCTGGCCTCCCTTCATTGGCTTCCCATAGAGTTTAGAATTAAGTTTAAAATTCTTCTTCTTACTTACAAAGCTCTAAACAATCAGGCCCCTTTTTATTTAAAAGATCTGATGCTACCGTATTATCCTAATAGAGCACTACGCTCCCAAAATGCAGGATTACTTGTAATACCCAGAATCTCTAAAAGTACAATGAAAGGCAGAGCCTTCAGTTATCAAGCTCCTCTACTGTGGAATCAGCTGCCAATCTGGATTCGGGAGTCAGACTCGATCTCTGTTTTTAAGAATAGGGTTAAAACCTTCCTTTTTGATATAGCCTACAATTAGGGAGGGATCTTGTGTTTCTGAACCCTCCCTTAGTTATGCTGCTAATAGGTTTAGTCAGCCGGGGGACCTCCAATAATGCACTGGGCTTCACTCCTTTCTTCACTCTCAATGAAATATTTTTTTTGCTGGTCATTAACATCTGTTTGTTCTCTCCCATAGATTGAGTTCCCTTTGTGCTGTTTGCTCTCTACATGTCTGTTCTTTTCATCTTCTCTATCCCCTCACCCCCCAGCCAGTCACAGCAGATGACTGCCCCTCCCTGAGCCTGGTTCTGCTGGAGGTTTCTTCTGTTAAAAGGGAGTTTTTTCCTCTCCACCGTTGCCAAGCGCTTGCTCACAGGGGATCGTCTGATTGCTGGGGTCTTTCTGCAACTGTGGGGGTTCCCCCTACAGTTGAAAGTGCTATGAGATGACTGTTGTTGTGAAATGACGCTATATAAATAAAGTTGAATTGAATTGAATCAAAATGGAGTCACAAAATTTTCATTATTTGGATTTAATGTTTGTCATGATAAAATTTCGAGCTTTTTAATGCCCTTTTGCAGTAGCAAATCCTGCAATTATTTATACTTATATAAAATGCAAACTAAAATGAAATTTGTGCCTCTTTTAAGGTGCTATTTTATTATTTATTTTTTTTTTTTTGATTTTGTATACTTTATTGATCCCCAGAGGGGAAATTGAGGGCATCCACCTGGATGGATGAAGCAGCCACGGTACGGCGCTATCCCTTAACCATTCACACACACATTCACACCTAGGGCCACTTTAGAGTCTCCAGTTAACCTAACCTGCATGTTTTTGGCCTGTGGGAGGAAACCGGAGAAATCCCGGAGTAAACCCGCGCAGATATGGGGAGAACATGCAAACTCCACACAGATCACTGTTGGTCAGGGGCTGGGATCGAACCAGGGATCCCGTGGCCAAGGGTGAGTTGCTGTGCTGTTGCAGTGCTAACCGCTGCACTACCGCACCGCCCTTTTTTTTTTTTGGAACTTTTTGAAATTGACAGTTGCACCATTTTCTCAAAACGTGAACAGCACCCTCATTTTCTAAATTTCTGAGAAACATTTCAAATCCATTTGGTTTGGTCTCTAAACAGACTGTTGTAGGTACAGTCATGTGAAAAAATTAGGACACCCCATTAAATATTCAGTTCTTTATTAAAAATGTTCACATATCTATGCCTAACCTTGTTTTTGTTTTTATTTGCATTTTTTAACATTTATTTTAGCTATTTTAAGTGGGAATGAATGTGGGGGTGTCCAAAAAAAGATGGGGGGGGGGGTCCTAATTTATTCCTCACAATTTTTTTTACAATTACATTTTACAGAAAATTTGAAAAAAGTCTTTAATTCATTTTTAATTGTTTAGTTGTATTACGTGAATCTCCCAGTATTTTTAACATTGATATTAAATATCCATATGTCCAAATATGTTAAAAAACAACACACATGACTGTAAACTAAATATTTCATCACCAGGTGGCCTGCTGTGATAAACGGTTTCTAAGTATCACGCTAATGCATGTCCAGTCTGTCCAGTCTAAAAGCAGCAGTTGCAATTTTGAGCACTGAGGAGGACTATATTCAGCATTAAAGACCCACCTGGAGAGATTATTTATAAAGGTGAATCTATTCTTGGCCAGATAAGCTTGTTATATATAGTATGTTGTCTTGGAATGAGTCGGTGTCTCTGAGGGCTGTAGATTTTGCTGCATTAGTGCACCGTTAAGCTTGTAGGTTAACACCTTGAACGACATGCATAGAGTGCACATACTTGAGACTGACTTTACCTGATTCTGTGTCCTAAAAGGGCTAAGACTGGATACAATCAGAATCAGAATCAGCTTTATTGGCCAAGTATGCACAACACATACAAGGAATTTGACTTTGGCTAAAAACTAAAAAAAAATATACTGTATGTAAGCACGTTATACAGTTTGACAAAAATAATAAGTTGAAAATCAAGTCTTCGTTTTCTTAGCGATAAGGACAGCATTACCCAGACGTGAAATTTAGGTCATGTGAGGACAAGTAGTTGCCATGTTGGTCATTATCATAACATCATGGTATGATAACTAAGGGCAGTCAAGATAAGAAAGTCATTGTATTTCAGATTACTGGTCGTTCAGTTTGAGTTGGGGGTCAAACTGGTTCTCTGGTTCTTTTTCCCAGCTCTCTAATGCAGACAGAGATAGTAATTTTGATTTGTTTGGTAACAGGAGTATTTGCTGTATTTATTTTCTCCGATTCTGGCATACTGCAGGGTTAGTAGCCAGACTTGGACAGAACCTAATGATAGCATTAGAGATTATTTTCTACTTTAGTTCCCTAAAGAGGACAGCGTGAGAGTTTCGGCTGTGTTTAACCTGCATTTCAACCCCCCGTGGTTCATTTTTTGTTGATGTGGTTGTGCTTTGCATTTGTTGGGCTGCAGACACACGTAATGCTCCTCCAGGAGGTGAATTCCCTTTGTAACCCACCACCTACATGACATAAGAAGCAGAATCCACACTGGGCTCCATTTAACTGCACAAAGCCAGACAGCAGCTGATCTTTTTTTTTTTTAGTTTGATTTAGTAATGACCCCCCATTGTGAGATGTCTTAAACTTTCTTAAACTAATGCAACATGGATACAAGTAGGAGACATGAAATTTGTACTTTAGAAAAATATGTAGCCTTTCCACCTTTTCTGCTTTAGCTTGGTAAGAAAGAAAGCTGAAAGGAAGAGACTCATTTCCCTTTCAGTCTGTGTCTTTGTTGCAGCCATTTTTGCTGTGCTTTAGTGATCAGTCAGTAACATGTGGAACTCCTGCATGGTGTCTCACAAATACCCCCTTTACACAGGGGTGGAGACGGGTGAGAGATCAAAAATTGTCCAGATCTCTCAAGGATATCTTAATGATCTTCTAGTGATTTCCATTGTCACCACAGTCTCCTCAAAGTTTTGACTCAGTCCAAAACACCAAAAGATCTACAAAACATTTACACAGAAACAGCTTTTTCTAGGCTTTAGGAGATTGTTGAGAGCTTTGAAGATCGTCCAATTTTTGATCTCTCAAGGATCTTCATGCTATGTAAAGGGGCCCTTACTGTTTAAAATGATCAATTCCTTGCAGCAGACTAAATGCAGTTGCCCATTTGAAATCCACTCTGTATATTTTACCCTTTTAAATGATGAGGAAATAACAGGAATTGCTCAAATGTTTGCAGTCAACTATTATTCCCTTACCCTTCTTCTAATGTAGATGTAAATATCTTCAAATATTATCTGCACTTAAAACCCATATCATATACTGTATATCTGTAACAACACAAACTGGAACAAAATGTTCAGTGAATGTACTTTGTCAGATGATGAAAACCATTTAGACGATGACACTAACATTGAGTCAACTTCTTCCTTTTTCACTTGCACAGCTCAAATTCCCACAGTCCATCTCCTCCAAGCAGCTCCAATGCCTATAGTTTGCTAAGCTCGGAGCAGGACAACCCCTCAACGAGTGGCTGCAGGTTAGTACACCAACCACTACTAAGACAGTCCTTGTCACAGGATACTCCAGTTCCTTTGGTATCACTAATACAGATCACATATTGTCAAAAATACAACATTAGATTTTATCTTAAGTTTGACAGATGCTTAAAGGAAACATGTTTTTCTTGTATTATGTGACTTGCCACTGTGCACATATGTGTCATTATGCCACTTGTAGTAGTGAGGAGTCCGCCAAAGCCAAGACCCAGAAGGAAGTGATCAAAACTCTGAAAGAGTTGAAGCGTCACATGCCTGCTGAGAAGAGACACAATAATAAGTCTACAACCCTAAACACGCTCAAGTACGCCCTTCGCTGTGTGAAACAGGTGGAAGGTACGCAGTACACAAAAGCATCTGTCTACGTGTCTGTGCTTCTGTCCTGTCTCTAGCCTTCTACCTTCTGTACAGCTGATGCACTACGTGCTTTTTTTACATCACTCCACATTCACGAGTAAATACCTTCCATGGAATTCAGGAAACCCGAAAGCCAGAGCTGAACCCAGGACCAAATAAAGACCCAACTTTGAGCAGGGGGGACATTTTTGTAGGCTATTCCACAGTAAATGGACTGTAAATGAATGTTTTCAAATCAAACGTGCCTTTAAGTGCTTTCAGATGTGTATGGGTGGGTAGAAGTTCCAACAGTGCGACCTTCAGCTTGGTCATGACGCAGTTTGAAATAGGACAGACATTTTTCATCAATGAAGAATGTTGTTTAAAAAACAACTTAGTCTGGTTTACATTCTCATCTTTTGTTACTGAAATGTCAGTTTGTATCTGCTCTGTAGAACATGTTGACTCTTTTCTCTATTCCTTCTTTCAGCCAATGAGGAGTATTACCAGCTACTGATGATCAATGACGGTCAACCTTCAGGCCCCGATGTGTCTTCTTACACAATAGAGGAGCTAGACAGCATCACATCTGAATACACCCTCAAAAACAATGTACGACACAATGAAACACAATTCTGATGTTAAATTCTTCATTGTTAATGGGTTTGAGGGTTTTTTTCAGTCTTACTGATTTTCAAAAAAATGGATGTGTGTCTTCCACAGGACATTTTTGCAGTGGCAGTGTCTCTCATCACAGGAAGGATTGTCTACATTTCGGATCAGGCTGCCTCCATCCTCAACTGCAAACGAGATGCGTTCAAAAACTCCAAGTTTGTGGAGTTCCTGACACCGCAGGATGTTTGCGTGTTCTACAGCTTCACAACTCCTTACCGCCTGCCTTCCTGGAGCATGTGCACCGGAGCAGGTACAACAAATGCATGGCTCTTTTGGTGGCGCCTTGCATGGCAGCGACGTCTCTGATTCTAGATGTGATTAACATCGTAGATAGGAAAAACGTAATTTCATTCTACTGTACATGATTAGGAGTGGATTACTCTAAAGGCTGTTGATGTCTGTGACACTCACTGCTTCACCTTGCAGGTGAAGCGGTGAGCCGAACCGGCTTTATCTGTAAATTTAGTGCAGATTTCTGTTATGCAGCACAAAGACGTATTTGCTATGATGTCATAACTGTTCTTTCTAAACACACTGATTTAATTTTGTTAAATATTAACCCATAAGAGCCCAGACCCCATTAATTTTCCTTGAGGGAGTTTGGGGTCTAGGTTCTGAGAAGGAACCTTAAAAAGAGAGGTACCGTTTTAGTTAAGCACCATAAGCCCAAGTATATTCACTGTCCACTTCTTGGCATTTAGAGGAAAAATGTACACAGGATGATTAGCAGTTTTGGACAGTACCTTGTTGTTTTGCTTGTAAAATTTTGTGAAATACAGTCGTTAGCCTGTTGGTTTCATTTCAAGTAGTCATGACCTGTGCTCATTTACAAAACATAGTGCTCTTTGCCTCTTTCGACGTGGCACAAAAGAGCAGGCTGCTGAGCTGTCACCCCTGGTGAAGCATAATTGGGAAAAGTACAATGAGCTACTGAATGAGAAAGCTTTAAAAAAAAAATATGATGTTTTTCCAGAAAATTGAGGAGCACTTTTTCCTCCCTCAGAGGACTCTGATACCTAGAATACTATTTTCTGCACACTTTTTTCTTATTCATTCCCTTTATTCCTGGAAATATTTTGGCTAGCACACCAAGTTAAGCACTTGACTCTGAATTCATTTGGCTGTAGATGCAGTGCTGGGCCTCTAAAGGATGTAATATTGATGAAATTAATCAAATGTTTTACACCTGCCGGAGACGAGGCGCTGGCTGCCATTTGGCTGTATCATGTTCCTTTTGAATGAAAACATTATTTTCCCTGTTTCAGAGTCATCCCTGCCTGACTGCGTGCAGGAGAAGTCCTTTTTCTGTCGTATCAGGTGGGTTAACACTGGGTCAGACACAATGACCGGCCATCTGTTCTGCGTACCTGTTTGTAATCTATATTCATACTTTCATTCCACTCTGCATGCTTTTCAATTAACTTCTGGCATCATATACGTAGAAGCTTTTTCCAGGTCTGTTTAATACATGTAGGCCAACACACATTAACACATTAAAAGTACATTTACATTTGTGTGTTCCATGGATTTATTACTCATTAAACATTAAATCTGCCGGTCCTCACCTGTTCCGCTGTCACAGCTGCGGTGTCAGTTGATACAGTAAGAGCAGAAAATTTGGGTCCTTTAGCAACATTTACACACTTAAATAGGTGGAAAAATTGGTGCAGAGGGCCCCCATGTGTTCAAAATGTGAAATCTAGAGTTTATTCAGTGTTTGAGCATGTCTTCTTAACTGAATGCACCACCCTGTTTAATTTAATTTGGTGTGTCTTTTCTTCTAACAAATATCCAGCGGGGGTAAGGACTGTGAGGGGGACCTGCAGTATTATCCATTCCGCATGACGCCTTACCTGATGAAGGTCCAGGACACTGTACACACTGAAGATCAGTTATGCTGCCTCCTCCTGGCTGAGAAGGTTCACTCTGGATATGATGGTAATAACCTGGCTAAAGGTTTGTAAAGACAAATTACAAAACAACATTTTTTTTATTAATATATAATCGAAATATCTTGTTACCACAGTCTAAGACGTCAGTTAGGTTGAATGTGAGGAATAAGCTGTTTTAGATATTTGCCTTGATCTTCCCACAATTTTATACCCTTGCAAAAACTTACAGACTTGTCTCTCCCCTTTTCGTAACCATATAGTGCTGCTAGATAATTATACTTTCAAATTTAATTTCTTGCAGCACCCAGAATCCCAACAGACAAGCGTGTCTTCACCACAACACACACTCCAAGCTGTGTTTTTCAGGATGTGGATGAGAGGTAAGCCAAAAACAAACTTATATTGCACCACAGTCCGCAAACAAGAAGGAAACAATTTGTTACTGTTTGCTAAGCACCAAAGTGTGTTTTGTTTCAGGGCAGTTCCTCTCCTCGGGTACCTCCCCCAGGACCTCATTGGGACCCCCGTCCTCCTTCACCTACATCCCAATGACCGCCCCATTATGCTCGGCATTCACAGGAAGAGTAAGTCCAAAGGATTATTTGCCCATAAAATGAGTCTACCATGATCTGATTTCCATAAAGGCTTTTTTGTTTTTTTTTCTGCAGTCCTTCAGTATGCTGGGCAGCCGTTTGAGCACTCATCCATCCGGTTCTGTGCTCGAAATGGAGAATACATCATCTTAGACACTAGCTGGTCCAGTTTTGTCAACCCCTGGAGCCGCAAGGTCTCCTTTGTTATTGGGAGGCACAAAGTTCGCATGTGAGTACTAGATCTGTAATATTGAACAAATCTGTCATTCAACTCGAACTCTGTTTGGATAAATTATAGATGGACAAAAGAGGATGTTTGATGTATCCTAATGTCCTTGTTCATCAGGGGCCCTGTGAATGAAGATGTGTTTGTGGCCCCAGCCTCTAGTGTCGGTGACATGAGGGCCTCAGACTCTGACATCCAAGAGATTACTGAGCAGATTCATCGGCTACTGCTACAGGTAGATTTTAAAGAAAACTCTTAACTCATAAATTAGAGAGGCTAGATCAAACAAATTTAACTGAAATTATCCAATTATTATTATTATAACTGCATGGGGTATAACCCAGCCACATGGGGTGCACAAGCCAGTGTACTCCTAGTGCCGGTCCCAAGCCTGGGTAATTGGAGAAGGTTGTATCAGGAAGGGCATCCGACGTAAAACCTTTACCAAATCAAACATACGGATCGTGACAAATGAGACTTCCATACCGGATCGGTTGAGCCCGGGTTAACAGATAGATAGATAGATGCACTTTATTGATCCCAAACTGGGAAATTACAGAAATTACATTACGGCTTTATTAATATCAGGCTGAAAACAGACGGTTTCAGACAGAGCTTTTAGAACAAGTTCAGTCTGCTTTATCCTGCCTTCAGAGCTCTTATTGGGGAAAAATCTGAAGAAAATCAACACGAAATTGCCAGTAATTTCCTCATTTTGGAGTGAGAAATAGGGTTTGTGGAGTGAGAGAGAGGGAAAAGAGTGAGTTGGCAACACTGCATAAAGCTGTCCATGTTTATCTTACCTTTAAGATATGGATTTAATCTGATGTGCAGTGAGCCAAAGAAAATATCCATTATCCACAGTCCAAATGTCTACTGTGACAGAGACATGATAGTCTCTCAAATTCCTTTTGGTGATCAAAATCCTTTTTAGAATAATCTTTATCCAGGTAGCAAGTAAATGTGTTTTAATTTCAGTGGCTCACAGTCTCAGCTGCATGATGGAAAGTGACTGTTGTCACATTTTCATTCTGTAACAACGCATCTGGCAATCAGTCGGTTCAATTCTTGCTGGGTCACAAACTGTCCAGATGCATACCTGTGCTTGAAATCCAGCCGTAGCTGTTCAGAATACAGTAGATCAACTTTCAAAAAGGAGTTTTATTTAAAAACACTGGACTAAAAACTAATTAAAATTCAAGACGTTTCAATGTTCATCCGAACACCATCATCAGTTGTAAATGGTAAATGGCATTCACTTATATAGTGTTTTTATTCTCATCTCTAGCCCTCTGGTGCATAGCGGTCACTACAGCGGACAGCTACTAAAAAGTAACTTTCTCTTTAATGCACTGGTTTCCTAAGAAGAATAAAAACACTTCAGAAAAAAATCTTGACCAGGGCTTTCATAATTCAAGCATCAGAGGGTTAAATGACCAAAGCGCTTTACAGATCCTGCTATCCACCCATTCACACACACATTCACACACTGATGGCGGCATAGCTGCCAAACATGGTGCTGTCCAGACCCACCAGGAGCAATTGTAGTTGTAAGACTGCAGCAGGAAGTGTCTCTGGCCAATAAATAACCTACAAGGAAGTCACATGACAAAAGTTACAGTTTATCCACTTCACGGTGTTGTTAGCATAGCTAGCCGTTACTTAGCACTAGCTTTGTCGGAGCTTGTTGCTGTTTTCAGGCACTTCTGAAGATTGCAGTTAGTCTCAACCTGCACTTTAGTTTGCAGCCCATCAATATGCTTTTGTCCTTAACCGCGACAAAGGAAAAGTAATCTTGTCTATTTCCACAAAAACAAAGTAGCTTCATCTTTTCCCAGCAGGAGCAAGCTCCATTTGTGGCTCCTGGCTGTAGCAGTGAAGAGACTCTTTGCCACTGTTGCCAACTCCTCAGTAAGGAAAGTAGCTATTGGCTGTCCTAAAAGTCGATAAATGGCATCATCATCTAATTTGCATAATTGGTCATTTGCATGTAATTGTAATGGACGCTGTAGTAGAGAAGAATAATGTCACGGGAGAGACAAAAAGTGAGTAAAAAACACCCTAAATATGTTTAGAACTACAAATTAACTTTCTTCTGTTGATTCTTGGTTTGTTTATTTTAATTTTGCCATTTAAATAGGCCATCACTTCTTAAAATAACTCCATGACTTTTCTTCCGGTCTGGACGCCATGGCGACTGCAGCTTAACACTGAAGTTCTCAGACCCAATCCAGGATAACACGTTGAAAATCAAACTTAACGGATTTTTGGAGGAGTGAAAATCAAAAGACAAAATCATCATGTCTAAAGGAAAACAGAAGAAACTGAAATTCTCCAGGCCAGGACACGTATCGGCCGGAGAATCCGAACTGGAAGATCTCCGTTCAGAAGACGAGGAACTGGTGATAGCTAACAAAAGGGTTAGCCTGAAATCACTATTTGAGGAGCTACGACGATTTCGCCGAGATGTTACGGCCGAATTTCGGGAATTCAGAGAAGAATTGAAAAGGACAAACAGCAGAGTGGACCAGGCCGAGAACCGAATCTTGGAAACAGAGGATCGAATAAAAGTGCTCGAAGATTCTGTGCTAGACCTACGCAAAAGACAAGCAGCTATAGAGGCTAAGCTAACCGACCAAGAAGGAAAACAAAGAAGAGACAACATAAGAATTCATGGTCTGATAGAAGGAACCGAAAATGGTTTTAACTCAATGGCAGAATGCGTGGAATCCTTACTAAGAGAGAAATTGGATATTCCACAAACCACCGACTTGAAGATAGAAAAGGCACATCGTTCATTAGCCGCTAGGCCGGCGGCAGAAGCGCCCCCACGTTCGGTGTTGGTAAGATTTTCCAATTTCAAAATAAAACAAGAGGTTGTAAGACTGGCCTGGCAGAAAAAAGGATTTATGCACCAGGAGAGAAAAGTCTACGTGGAACACGATTACGCCCCGGAGGTCCTTAAAAAGCGCAGGGAATACAATGACGCGAAAAAGGTGTTAAGAGAGAAGAAATTGCGCTTTCAGACACCATTTCCTGCGAAGTTAAGGGTCTTCTACGGCGATGAAATGTGTCTCTATAATTCGGCGGAAGAAGCAACAGCTGACATGGCGAAAAGAGGCCTCCCGGTAACGGTATTTAAACCCGCAGCAGACCCGAGTGAGAGGATCAAAGCGCAAACATGGACAACACAAAGACCTTCAAAATCCACGGACCAGCAGCGGGAAACCCAGCACCAGAGCGTCGCGGATAAACTATCCGTTTTCAGGTTGGAATAGCGACCTTTTTTTTTTTTTTTTTTTTTTTTCTTTTCTCTTGAATCAATCCGCACATCCAACCCCCCTCATACAAGGTAAAAAACATTAAAGGAGATGCATATTCAGCATGTGGTAAAACATTTCATGGAACAATCATATTATTTGAAACAAATAAGTCTGTGTAATAAAAAAAAAAAAAAAAAAAAAAACTTGTTAAAATAGAAATGTGACAATAATCCACATGTTCTCCTCATACTAACAAATACTGTTTTTGCGTGAATGTTTGATGTGATGGGGGTGGGAGGGTGCACACAATTTCACAGGGTTTAGGCATAAAAGGAAAAAAAAAAAAAAATCATTACAAGTTTGGATTGGGTTCTGAAACTCACGTTAAAAGCAAGGGACTACTTTCAGTGGTAAGAGAGGGCCCTCAACACGTAACAGAGTTTGAGGAATTTCCCTCAGAGCCTTCACTCCATCAAGGCTCTTACAGGGTCTTTAAAAAGACCTCAGCTCAGGAAGTTTTTATGACAGCTTTTTGTTTTAAAGTTTTTTACACTATGTTCTTAATGTTTTTCTTGTTTTTAATGTTCTTTCAGTTTCTGAGTAGCACAAAAGAGGGCCACCACACAGTTATACTAAACAAAACAACACAATGGAGAAACAGGGTGTAACCAAAATAATTTCATATAATGTAAAAGGAATCCTGAATCCAGTTAAAAGATCCAAGATTCTAGGCAAAATGAAAAAAGACAAAGCAGGAATAATACTTTTACAAGAAACCCACCTAACAGACGTGGAACACAATAAACTCAGTAGACAAGGGTTTAAAATGATCTCTTCATCTTCATATAAATCAGGGAGGAGGAGGGGAGTAGCGACATTGATATCAACCAAAATTACATTTGAAAAAAAATCAGAACACAAAGATAAAGAAGGGAGATACAGTTTGGTAACTGGGCGGCTAGAGGGAGAAGATATCACCCTGCTGAATGTGTATGCTCCCCCAGGGGCTAACTGGAAATTTTATAAAAATGTATTCGACCTAATGATAACTAAAGCTCAAGGTTTAGTGATATGTGGTGGGGACTTCAATCTTAGACTGAATCCATACTGGGATGCTTCTGGTAATTCCCCACATCAAAATAACACCCAAAACAGGAAGACTCGGATGCTACTAAAAGAATTGGGAATCTGTGACGTGTGGAGGGAACTCAACCCCAGTGTAAAAGACTATACATTTTACTCAACTCCACATTCATCTTACTCAAGGATTGACTATTTTACATTGGAAGAGTAAAAACATGTAAAATAGGACTGATGGATCTCTCCGACCACAGTCCGATCTACATGGACTTAAATATCCAAAAATACACAAATAATACATTTTCTTGGAGGTTAAATTCAAATGTCCTGAAAGGACCATTGAAAGATGAATTGGAATCAGATATTCTCAGATATTTGGAAGATAACGATAATGGAGAAGTATCCCCTTTAATACTGTGGGATGCATGTAAAGCTGTAATAAGAGGAAAGATTATTGCAAAACTGGCAACCCAAAAGAAACTAAGACAAGAAAAACTATCCACATTAGAGTCAGAACTTAGGAACCTAGAAAAAGAACACAAAGGCAACACTCATTCTACTGACTCGCTCAAGATTAAGGAAATTAAAAACCAAATAAATGAGATCTACACAATAGAAATCCAGAAGAAACTTACATTTCTGAAACAAAAATACTATGAAGCAGGCAGTAAATCGGCAAAATTGCTAGCCTATAAATTGAGGAAACATCAAACAAAAAGAGCAATCTACAAAATCAGAGACCCAGTATCAAAGGAAATAAAATTCAGAATTCAGGATATTCTTAAAAACTTCGAGAATTACTATAAGAACTTATACTCCCACAAAAAACATAAAAACGCATCCGAGGCATTCCTAAACACATTAAACCTTCCCCAACTTACGGAGTCACAAAATAAAACACTACTGTCAGAAATACATCCTAAAGAATTGGAAAAAGCAATTATGAAACTTAAAGCTAACAAATCCCCAGGAGCTGATGGCTATACAGCAGAGTGGTACAAAACCTTTAAACAGCAACTATCTCCTCTCCTCCTGAAAACATTTAATTATGTCCTCCACACAGGGGAAATCCCCCCCTCCTGGAGAGAAGGGGTCATTGCAGTTATACCTAAACCTGAAAAGGATAAACTAGAGTGCTCCAACTACAGACCAATCAGTGTACTAAATCAGGACTATAAGCTTTTTACCATTATCCTTGCCAAAAGGTTAGAAAATATACTGACAGACCTAATTCATTTAGACCAAACAGGTTTTATAAGACAAAGACAGACACAAGACAACATTCGACGCACTTTACACATAATTCATCATATAAAAAAATATAACTTAAATGCAGTCATATTGGGATTAGATGCTGAAAAAGCATTCGATTCGGTTGACTGGTCTTTTCTATATAGAATCTTATCCAGTTTCAATTTTCATAACAACTTCATTAGAACTATACAGGCATTATATAAAAAACCAACAGCTAAAATAAGGATTAACGGTAATTTATCATCATCTTTTGAACTGGAAAGAGGATGTCGTCAGGGCTGCCCCCTGTCTCCACTGCTCTTTGCAATCTTCATAGAACCTCTGAGCCAATGGATAAGACAAAACCAAAAAATTCAAGGTATTACACTTGGTCAGAAGGAACATAAAATAGCACTCTTTGCTGATGACATTTTAATATACCTAGGGCAGCCGGACACTTCTTTACCAGAACTAACCTCAGTTTTTTCAGAGTATGGAGATTTATCGGGGTACAAATTAAATATGCATAAAACCCAAGTTTTAACATTCAACTATGACCCAAATCATTATTCACTAAGCAAACTCAAAACTAACTGGGAGTCGGAATCTATGAAATATCTGGGGGTCAATATCCCGAAACAACTCAACAAAATTATATCACTAAACTATGATCCACTGGTGACAAAAATAAAATCTGACCTAGCAAGATGGAATATGATACCATTCTTGGGTACTGCACAAAGAATTGAAGCAGTCAAAATGAATATACTTCCACGTCTTCTATACCTTTTCCAAACAATACCGGTAGAACCTCCCAAAAAAACATGGCAGGAGCTGGACAGAAGGATCTCAAGATTCATATGGCAGGGCAAGAGACCTAGAATCAGATATAGAACCCTACAGCTAAACAAAGACAAAGGTGGGCTCGCGCTGCCAAATATCAGGGACTACTTTAAAGCCGCACAAATTAAAACTTTAGTAGAGATATGTAACCCAGTCTACACTGCACAATGGAAGGAGATCGAATGCCAAATAACAAGTGACATCCCCCTACAGGCGATAATAGGGAACAATGCCTTACCTAAGCTTTTGAATAACACTAACCCGTGGATAGAGACCCCGCTAAAAATTTGGTTTAAGATAGTCAGAGAGAATCAAACTAAAGAGCCCTATCGACTTCTGCAATGGATCGCCTATGATCAGGACTTTACTCCTAATAAAACAGACACCAGATTTAAAAAGTGGAAGGAGAAAGGGCTGATAAAATATTACGATTTTTTTAAAGGGCAAATCTTAAGAAGTTTTGAAGATTTGAAAAAACAAGGCCTAATAAATCAAGACCTTTACAGGTTCTTCCAGCTTAGACACCACATAAACAATATACTTAAAAAGGAGGTTTTGGAAAGGGCCCAGTCAGGTGTTCTGAAGGTCTTCTTAATGGCATATAAAGGGATCCCAGGGATCAGATACATTTCTAAAATATACCAAGGTCTTCAAGACTTAAAAGGAGACAACACATCTTATATAAAAGAGAGATGGGAAAAAGAGGGGAATTTCACTTTACAACTGGAAATATGGGAAAAGCTAAATAAACAGCAATGGAAAAGTACCTCATCCCTGCAGTGGAGAGAATTTGGATGGAAAAACTTGGCAAGATTTTTCAGAACACCTGCACAAAACAAATTTACCCATAAGGGATTGAACTGTTGGCGCTTGTGTGGTGAAAAGACTGCAAATCATTTTCATGTGTTTTGGTCATGCCCAGTTATCCACCAATATTGGACCAAGGTACAGACAATATTGGGGAAAATATTCAAAATTACAGTTCCCTTTTCCTTTGTAACTTTGTATTTGGGTTTACTACCGGACTCACTGGAAAGACGAGGAGAAAAATACTTATTCAATGTTTTAATATTGGCAAGCAAAAAAGCTCTAACTAAAAAATGGATGTTGAAGGACTGTCCTACACCTGAAGATTGGACTAACGTGATCCAAGACATTTACTCGATGGAAAAGTTGACATTCGCACTGAGACAGGACATGGATGGGTTCATGAACTTTTGGCAACCCTGGACCGCATATGTGTCTTCCATTAGATCTAATCTTTGACAAATACCATTTCAATAATGGTTCCGCTCTTTGTTCCAACACTACTCAGATGCTCTTTTATCTTTATTTACTTACTTTTTCTTTTTGTTTGTTTTTTACTGGTTTGTTTGTTTTTTTTTTGTTATTTGTTTCTTGTTTTTTTTTTCTCTTTAATTTCACTTTTTCTTTCACTTTAAAAAAAAAAAAAAAGGGGGTGTTGTAAGAATTAATCTTCCAATGTTGTCAGATATCAGAAAATAAGGGAACATGTGATGAAAATGTAAACACTGCATTGCTGTAACGACCTGTATACCCTTTACAAAAACTTAAATAAAAAAAAAAAAAAAAATAACTCCATGACTTTAATGCTTTGTCCAGACCCACATTACATAAATTAGTTTTGTCCTGCATTGTTGAATGTTAGAATATCAAATTTAATCAAGACTGTTATGTGGGTGAAACTGCCAGCTCTACGTCCAACTCGCTTGGGACCGGCAAGGTGACCCAAAAGAAACACTCTGGCAGAGTTACTTAGTTTCTTATTTTTTTATTTATTTATTTTTTGTTAAGTTTGGTTTAGTTGCTAACCTTATGCTCCACTTAGGAGCCTACAGCAAGTCACAGTAAAATATGAACATTTTTTGCCATAACTATAACATTTTAAACCTTTTTTTGTATGACAGTTTTAACTGGACAACATTAACAACCGAAATTAACAAAAAGAGTCAGAAAAAAACTGTAGTGGCAATCTAAGAAAATGATGGTAAATAGAGTGATGCTCCTGACCAGATAGAGTGATGATATAGAGTGAAGTATGCGGTGGTAATGCACCTGTAAACTGGTTGCCAACTGCCAATCAAATCTAAAAGAAGAAGAAGAAGAAAATGATGGTAACTAGTCTGACCCTAATTCAGGGTCCTTGTTTTTTCTGGACCCGAGTGGTGTGGATCTCCGCACTAACTGCTGCACAGTGTTGTGTTGCTAGATATATGATAGTTTAGGGCCTATACAATATACAATCAAACTTTTTAAAAAGGCCAAATATACAATAATTTTGGCATTTCCATGCGCACTCCCCCACCCCCCAAAATGTTTTGAGTTACGTGAACA
Organism: Pholidichthys leucotaenia; assembly: GCA_020510985.1. Lineage (NCBI taxonomy): Eukaryota > Metazoa > Chordata > Actinopteri > Cichliformes > Pholidichthyidae > Pholidichthys > Pholidichthys leucotaenia. The sequence goes on along the minus strand of CM035846.1, from coordinate 266,568,878 downwards.
CCCACCCATCACCAGAAACTGAAGCTTGCTCTTACCTGATCAGCTCATACCTGAGCTGGCTGGCTCCTCCTCCCCGTCTGCCACTGCCAGTCAGTCACATCAGCAGCACTCAGTTCATGTTTCTTTACTGTACAAGCACCGCAGCAAACATAAAAAGTGAACATGAGTTTGGACTCAGAGGAAAAAAAAAAAAAAAAGAAAAGAGTCCGGCAGCACTGAGACAGACGCTGGTAAGAAAACAAAGCAACCCTGCCGGGTCGGTCACAGCAGCTTTATCGCCCTGCCTTGGTGTTACACCGTTCTGCGTACATTTAAGGGATGGCTTCAACCTGTTGCTGGGAAGAAGGCTAAAGCACTTTGCCACTGCTCTAGCATTCAGTTGATATCAGACATTGCAGTTCTGAAAAAACTATTAATTTATTGTAACTGCAACACTGCTGCTGCATGAGGCTACTGTGAGGCTGACCGAGACTGCCTGTGATTGCTTTGGGATGGGAAGGGGACAGGAGAGCCTCACGGTACCACCCACTGCTTGCTGAGGATGACAACTGCAGAGCAATCGTGCACTTCCACGTCAGTGTCTAAAACACCAGAAAAGTCTTTGATAACACAAGGAAAAGTCGTTAGATTTGTTGCTAGTCACTTTTGACAAAAAAAAAAAAAGTCGTCAAGGGGGGCTGAAAAGTTGTCAGATTTAACGACAAAATTGCGAAGTTGGCAACACTGTTCTTTGCAACGGGTCACGTTGACTGACGGCTGCGTCAGCTATGTAGAGTACTTTGTATTTATTTGCGCTAAAAATATCTATCCATATTAATAAAACGAGTAACGTATCTGATCATATGTATCATATGTATCGTACATATGTATATTAGCTGCTCTTGCTTGCTTGTTTTTTTCTTGCCTTCTGATTGTTGCTCTGAGTGTTGCTATCCCTGTGCTGTTGCAATCCTGGAATTTCCCCGTTGTGGGACTAATAAAGGCTTATCTTATCTTATCTTATCTTATCTTATCAAATTTCAGTCACTGTAATGCATTACTGAATTTTTAAACGGTAATTTCGTTACACAGCATGTTACTGCAAAAGTAGTTGTGTTACAGTAACGCGTTACTCCCAATACTGGTCACCACTGTAGTTTCTACATTTCTGATCAGATTCACTTCAAGCTGATACACCTAATGAGGGTGTCCATTTTGGGGGGGGGGGGCCTTGTATTCTTTCACTCCATTTTATATTGCGACCTGTATAGCTTCTACATTTCTTATCAGATTGACTTCCTGTTTATACAGAGGCTTTGACTCCAATGAGGGGTTCCATTTTTGGGGAGGGGAACTTATATTTTTCATGGCCATTTTATGTTGATTAGTTCTCCTGAGGGGCCACTGATATGCAGATGCGTGGGGTATGTGAGCTTGCTCATAAGGTCCTTTCATTTAAACATGAAGTTTTTAGATCAATGTCTTTCTTTCAAATGAATACAATAAAAATTTTAAAAGTCTAAATAGCCATGCGAGTTGGAACTTATATCAATATATGACAGTTTTAGGCACAAAATCTCCTGTCTTTAATTTTTCATTTTTTTTTCCTCAATCTGCAAACCAGCCAGTTCATGGCAGCGGCTCCAGTGGCTACAGCAGTCTCAACAGTAACGACCACCCTCTGGGCATGACCTCCTCAAATGAGAGCCTAAACAGGACCAAGGTGCAGCACGAAGAAGAAGAAGTGAGGGGCAAAACCAGACCTGTGAGTGAAGCCAAATGCCGTGTCCGTCACATCATGTTTACATGCATTGCCTTCACTTTTAGGCATTTCTTTTGAATGTCAGAAATGTACTGTATGTGTGTACATTTTTTTTTCCATTATGCAATGCTCCTAATTGTCAGACTTGCATCAACTCTGGAGTCTTCTGTCTGTATTCCACAGCAAAGTTTTCATGAAATCTGTAAACGAATTCATCTTCAGAAGAGCCAAGAGCAGCTGATGACTAAGCCTGACAACACAAAAAGCAGCAGCAGTAAGTCGAGTCAGAATTTAGATATTTAATTTTTACATTTGCCTTCATATACTGTAGATACTGTGTTGGACAGGCGTCTTTGTGATATTTTTGCAGCCTTTTCAGTTGTTAGAAACGTGTGCCCTTTCCTCGACACTCACGTCGTAATCCTTTACCTCTATCCAGCAGAATCAACACAGAAGAATTTACCAGTGGTGCGACCCAAAGACACGGCTGCTCCTGTTAACAGGAGGTGGTTTGGGTTGACTATGGAGGACAGCAGAGACTCCTTACAGGAGGAGGTGGCATTCAATGAGCAGACTGTTTACTCTTACCAGCAGATCAGCTGTTTGGACAGTGTTATCAGGTACAGAGATAAAGACTTGGTTAATTTTATTTTGGGGGAAATTTATGTGTCTATTTGTACACGCAGATTTAAAAAGAGTAAGTACAATAAAGCTGAAGCTCCACTGATATTTATACCCAGTACTCTGGAACAAATCACTGTCCTGATCCTGAGCTCCAATTTTTCTTTAATAGAAATCTTCGATATAGAAATAGAAATGCTTCTCCACTTGCTTTATAGATGTTGGGCCTAGTTGACAACTCACTGTTTTTTAAACTGGCGATTCCTTTAGGTACTTGGAGAGCTGTAACGTTCCCGTCACCATGAAGAGAAAGTGCAACTCTTCCTCCAACACCACATCCTCTAATTCGGATGAGGACAAACAGAAAGGGACCAGCAGCATGCAGGTGTCTGATGGTATGTACTTCAGCTTCAGTTCTTATGACATAAGAGTAACATTTATTTTCACAATGCCACATCATTCTGATACATTCAGCCTCTCCCCCGATCACTTTCTCTATAAATCAATGCCACATCAATAGTTCCTGTTCTCTTTGGCAGAGCCACCCTTGTTGAAGGATCAAACTGGTGTCTCCACCCTGGATGTTCGAGACAAAAAGCCTGGTGAAGCAGCAACGGTAGTCGTGGGCACTTCGCTGCCCCTGCCTGTGCCAAACAAACCAGAAAGTGTGGTTTCCAGTCAGTGCAGCTACAGCAGTACCATAGTGCATGTTGGCGACAAGAAACCTCAACCCGAGTCAGGTACAGTGACGTGAAAAAGTTTTTTCCTCCAACAGATGCCCTATATTGTTGCATATTTCTTATGCTGGAAGAAGACATTTGGTTTACTTTTAGGTAATATATCATTGAGCCTTTCTTAATTAAATAAACTGAAAACTCCAGTGTTACACAATTTTATAAAGAAACCAAAACAAAGTTAAAGCATTTGACCTTGCAAACTGGTTTAAAATGTGACTCTTTTTTTTTAGCAGTTATGAACTGCTTTAAGCGTTTGTTGGTATGTTAAAGTCTTCTGTCTTTTCTATGCAGAGCTCATAGAAGACATGTCAGGCACGGGGGAGATGGCAGAATTGAGTCACAACCCCGGGGCTCCTCTTCATGCATTTTCACCACCCATTCAGGAGAAGGAATCCTATAAGAAGTTGGGGTTGACTAAGCAGGTTTTGGCTGTCCATACACAGAAGGAGGAGCAGGCCTTTCTTAAGCGCTTCAAAGAGCTTTGCAGGCTCACAAACCTTCAAGAAAACTGTTCTCAATACTTGGAGGGCAGGAAAGAATCGATCACCAGCGATGGTACTATTGAACACAAACAATCTACTGACACATTATATGATAGGGGGGAGAGCTCTGCTTCCATCTTTGTAGCTTAAGACTCATGTTAACTTCTAAAATGTGGGGATATGGTGATATTGATGAAAAGGAGTCTGACAAATACTGGTTAACATTAAAGAGCCCCTATTATGCACTTTTTCCACATGTTGACACAGCTCCCAGAGGCATTAATGAAATGTATGTGACATGCTTTAGTGAAAACTACTCAGAGTTTAATTAATGCAGTACCATTTTACACAAAGGGAAGGAACTCTCCGCAAAGCAGGCTACCCATTTTCATAGTATATTGCTTTACATGCTAATGAGCCCCTTTCCACCAGACCCTCTCTTTTTATTCATTTCTCTGAGATTTATGTTTTGATGGTGATGCCGTGTTTGAGGCTAAGTTGTCGGGATTGTGTCCAAGATACTGAAGGCTTACAGTATTCCATCAAGGCTGTGTTATGCTATTCAGGCAATGTATACCAACACACGCGCCAAGGTTGTCACTGCAGACAGCGAGTCGGATGAATTTGAGATCACTTCAGGAGTACTCCAGGGTGATACTTTTGCCCCGTTCCTGTTTGTTATCGTCCTAGACTATGCCCTGTGGAAAGCCATTGATGGGAGAGAAGCTGAGCTGGGTCTAATGTTAACACCTCATAAATCCTGAAGACTACCGGTGAAAGCAATAGTAGATCTGGATTATGCAGATAACGTTGTTTTGCTGTCAAACAACATCTCACAGGCATAGAGATTGTTGTCGCTTGTGGAGTTGGAATGCTTTTGGATCGGTCTCACCAGAAGACCAAAGTGATGACGCCCGAGGATGCTCCTAACTCTGTATCTCACTATTGACAAGTACCGGCAACCCTGTGGAAGTAGTCAAGAACTTCAAGTACCTTGGCTCCTCGATAGAATTTACTAGTCACGATATGAAGGTGCACAAGGCACTCGTGGGGTGCTCTCAATGGCATGTGAGCTCAAACATGTCAAGAGAGCTAAAAGTTAAATTCTTCTGTGCAACAGTGGAATCCATACTGCTATACGGAAGCGAGTGCTGGTCATTAAATGTCTCCCTTCAGAGGTCATTGGACAGCTCCTACACCCGGATGCTGCGCATCATCCTCAATGTAAACTGGCAAGACCACATCTCCAAAGCTGATCTTTATGGGCACCTTCCCAGAATATCAGACAAGGTGGCTTGGCGAAGACTTGGCCTCGCGGGGCACTGTTACTGTCACCAAGAGCTCCCAGCAGGCCATCTGGTACTCTGGAAACCGACGCATGGCGTTCGCCGCCCAGGACGGCCATTAACATCATTCGTGGACACTCTGAAGAGAGACACTGGGGAAGCCAACACTGGCGAGCTTGCCACCTGTATACTAGACCGTGAAGACTGGACTGCTAGGTGTGCAGCTCGGCTGAGGCCGCTCTGACTGACTGACTGTCGGGCTAAGTAACATGCAAACAAATATTAGCTGAATGTCAGTGTTAATTTCGTCAATTAAGATTGACTAAAATTATTTTATCAACTAAAGCTAGAAATTAAAACTAAAATTACCATTTTTACATGTTACTTTTGACACCTAATTTCAGTCATGATTTGGTCTTTTTTAGTCTTAGTCATAGTCGTAGTTTTATTTTAGTGTGTTCCAGAGTTGCCAACTTTTCAGAAAAGCTAGGAGTGAGATTTAGAGGGAATTGTGCACAGGGAATCCTGGGGGGAAGGGAGCAACTGTTAGTGAGTGTACGGGTGCACAATACACATAAAGGTTTTTTTTTTCTAAGGTATTCACTACTTTACTTCAGAATAAGTTTTAGAGCATGTTCAGTCTGCTTTGTGCTGCCTTGAGAGCTCTTATTGTGGAAAAATCTGAATAAAGTCAACATGATATTTGAAGTAATTTATTCATTTTGGAGTGAGAAATAATGTGTGGAGTGGGAGAGAGGGCAAAAGAGTGAGACTCACTCCAGAAGAGTGAGAGCTGGCAACACTGAGTTCATTATCAATTGTTTTAGTCTAGTTTTAATCAACAAAAATTTAGTCAACTAAATAGTTTTAGCTGACGAAATTAACACTGCTGAATGTTAGACTTTAAAAGCTCACAAAGTATTCTGACATTTCAAGTTCACACAATAATGAGAGAGGATTTGGAAGGTAACAGGCATTTACAGTGGTGTGAAAAAGTGTTTGCCCCCTTCCTGATTTCTCTTCTTTTTTTTTTTTGTATGTTTGTCACACTTAAATGTTTCAGATCATCAAACAAATTTAAATATTAGACAAAGATAACACAAGTAAACACAAAATTCAGTTTTTAAATGAAGGTGTTTATTATTAAGGGGGAAAAAATGTAAACCTACATGGCCCTGTGTGAAAAAGTGATTGACCCCTAAACCTAATAACTGGTTGGGCCACCCTTAGCAGCAACAACTGCAATCAAGCATTTGCGATAACTGGCAATGAGTTTTTTACAGCGCTGTGGAGGAATTTTGGCCCACTCATCTTTGCAGAATTGTTGTAATTCAGCCACATAGGAGGGTTTTCCAGCATGAACCATCTTTTTAAGGTCATACCACAGCATCTCAATCGGATTCAGGTCAGGACTTTGACGAGGCCACTCCAAAGTCTTCATTTTGTTTTCCTTAAGCCATTCAGAGGTGGACTTGCTGGTGTGTTTTGGATCATTATCCTGCTGCAGAACCCAAGTGCGCTTCAGCTTGAGGTCACGAACAGATGGCTGGGCATTCTCCTTCAGGATTTTTTGGTAGACAGCAGAATTCATGGTTCCATTTACCGCAGCAAGTCTTCCACGTCCTAAAGCAGCAAAACAGCCCCAGACCATCACACTACCACCATCATATTTTACTGTTGGTATGATGTTTCTTTTCTGAAATGCTGTTATTTTTACACTGGATGTAATGGGACACACACACCTTACAAAAAGTTCAACTTTTGTCTCGTCAGTCCACAGAGTATTTTCCCAAAAGTCTTGGGGATCTTCAAGATGTTCTCTGGCAAAACTAAGACAAGCCTTTATGTTCTTTTTGCTCAGCAGTGGTTTTCATCTTGGAACTCTGCCATGCATGCCATTTTTGCCCAGTCTGTTTCTTATGGTGGAGACATAAACACTGACCTTAGCTGAGGCAAGTGAGGCCTGCAGTCTTTGGATGTTGTTGTGGGGTCTTTTGTGACCTCTTGGATGAATCGTCGCTGCGCTCTTGGGGTAATTTTGGTCGGCCGGCCACTCCTGGGAAGGTTCACCATTGTTCCATGTTGCCATTTGTGGATAATGGCTCTCACTGTGGGTCACTGGAGTCACAAAGCTTTAGAAATAGCTTTATAACCTTTTCCAGACTGATAAGTCTCAATTACTTTGAATCTGATTTGTTCCTGAATTTCTTTGCATCGCAGCATGCTGTCTAGCTTTTGAGGATCTTTTGGTCTACTTCACTTTATCAGGCAGGTCCTATTTAAGTGATTTCTTGATTGAGAACAGGTGTGGCAGTAATCAAGCCTGGGTGTGGCTAAAGAAATTGAACTCAGCTTTCCAAAGATGTGATAAACCACAGTTAATTTAGGTTTTAATAGGGGAGCAATCACTTTTTCACACAGGGCCATGTAGGTTTGGATTTTTTTTACCCTTAATAATAAACACCATCAGTTAAAACTGCATTTTGTGTTTACTTGTGTTATCTTTGTCTAATATTTAAGTTTGTTTGATGATCTGAAATATTTGTGTTGACAAACACAAAAAAAAGAAAAATCAGGAAGGGGGCAAATACTTTTTCACACCACTGTATTTCTTTACCCCAAATTACGCAGAACAGAGGAGAGGTAGTTCATACACACACACACACACTCACTCACTCACTTCTCATGCATGTTTTTGGAATGTGGGAAGAAACCAGAGCACCCGGGGTAAACCCAAAGCATGGGGAGAACTCCACAAAGTTATACCCCCTTTACACAGGAGTGGAGATCATTGAGAGATCTGGCTAATTTTTGATGTGTTAATGATCTTCAGGGATCTCCACAGTCACCATGGTCTCCTCATAGTTTTGACTCTTTCTTAAACACACAAGGATCACCCAAACAGTCCCAAAGATTGAAAATTGGTCCAAACTCTAACAATCTCCCTGCTGTGTAAAGGAGCCTTTAGGAACTGCTGGTTGGTGGGTTTGAACCTATGACCTTCTTACTGTGAGGCAATAGTGATCTCACCACCATGCTGCCCAAAATATTTAAATGAATTTGCATTTGAATTTAAAATACTCCATTTGAATAACTGCTTTATTAGAGGTTAAACCAGAAGTTTAAAAATATATACTTTTTTAATGAATATTTTACTCAACACCATTAATTCTGTTTTGACTCCTTGTTCAAGAACTGCTTGTCAGATTTTGTTGCAGTCACAATGCCTTGTTCCCTCAGTTACTTTAAACAAGCTTTCACAAATGGTAAATAGTGGTGAGATAATGGCCATCCATCTGCTCCACTAATTTTGTCTTACTTCTTACCTCACAGCTGCACCAGTTCCTCAACCCTCCAAACAGGATGGTTCAAATGCCGCACCTGTCGTACGTCGAAGAACTCGGAGTAAGAAGACCAAATCAAAGCGTGCAAAGCAGATTGAGTCCTCAGACAGTACTTTGTCCACTCACAGACAGCAGCGGTTGCGGCCCCCTCTTCTAAACCACGGCCTTAACCAGACCTCCTGGTCTCACTCTGATACCTCACAGTCAGCTTTTCCCATGGTATATCCTGCCATGATACCAGGCTATCCTCTCCAGGTTTACCCAAGGCCAGATTCCATAGCTGCCCCCACAGATGCTCCTCTTCAAGGCTTTAAGAGCAGTCAGGAATCCCCGGTTCCTCCTTTTTCCCCATCCATCAATGCTGCCTCCTATAGCTCCCCCATGGTCACCCCCATTGTGGCATTAGTGCTGCCCAACTACCTGTATCCTGTAATGGGCCCTGGACCACCACCACCACAGCCAGTGTATCAAGCAGAGACTGGGGGCTGTCCCATCCAAACTCAGCCTTTTAATCAGGCTGCCTTCACAGTTCCACCCTCCTTCAGTGGTCAGTTTAACATCCAGAATAGCTTCATTCCTCAAGCAGTTTTCTCACCTCCATCATTATACTGTCCTCCTTCCTCTGAAAACCCAAAGCCGCCCATGGAGGGTCAGTCCCACCCCTCAACACCACTGTCTGGGGGAAGAGGAGGGCAGGAGTCCCCACCCTTGCTCCAGTCTGCCTGCAGTTCACCACTCAACCTGCTGGAGTTGGAGCTGTCCATGGACAGGTCGGAAAGTGTACCAGTCTCCTCAGGAGGACAAGGGAATAATGTACCTGAAAAAGCAGCAAATGCCAACCAGGCCAAGGAGAGGATGCTGAAGAAGGTAAACAAGAAAATTAACTTATTTTGTTTGCTCTCTCTTTTCTCCATCTTCTCAGTGTGACCGCACATGACTGATTTTTATTCTTTTGAAACATGGTTAAACGCCTCAGATAAAATTTCAGTGACGCATGTAACTTGAACATTTGGATTGTTTGAACCCCGTTACATAGGCTGTGGCATGTCCCACAATGCCCAGGATGTTCAAACACATGTCTTGGCTTTTGGGAATAAGTGCCATCACCACAGTGATTCACCCAGAAAGTTCACTGTGTAGAAATGCTACATTGTTTTAATAATGTTCTGTTATGCAATGTGTAAATTCAAGTCAGTAAAGACTCCTCAAATGAAGTGTGGTCCAGGGTGTTAACACATCGTGTTATTCTTACACCCTTTAGCCATCTCTCAGTTTCCTTGGTCCTCCTGGACCCTTGAATTTTGGGGGCACAGCCTGTGTCTATGAGCGTTTGTCTTGGGATACAATGTGCTCTAGGCTCAGAGCTTTCAGCAATGAGGTAGGCGAATCATCGGAAATCATCAACACATTTTGAACTCCATTCCTTTTAGATTCCATTTCAACTTTTACAGTTTCTTTTTCATGACATGATTTTCATTTTTTAACCTGTACTTTTTTCCTCTATCCAGTGGGCAATATCACCTTTATATGGTCTTGTTTGCACTGTAGCATGAACTTGAAAAACACAGCAGACACAAGAGAACCCATACATAAAAGACCACATTTCATTGCAATTGTAATCAAAGTCTGTATGCTCATAAAAGCACTGGAATGACCTCGTTTTCTGCATTTATTATCATAAAGTGTGATCATTTTTCTTCTAAGTCACAAACAGAAAAACTTTGTGTTCAGGCATCATGTGTACAGTTTTCAGTTATTACAGTCTTTGAAGGATCTATTATAAATTTCGCTTTTCTGTTTGTGTCTACCAATCACACTGCTGGATAAATGAAAGCACCGTAGGTGCTGAGCCTCGGTGCTTGTGGCATGGTAGCATGGAATAGCTAAGTATTGTGTCAGTCCATGCATGCACACTTTTATTTACAAAGGGAAGGGCATTGTTTTTCCTCTGTGTGCACAGGACAGTGTTGCCAGATGGGAAATGTTGAGGTATCATACCAGTGGCTTAAAATTATCGCATTTTGAGGAAAATTATCATACACACCAAGTTTTCATTCTGACGTGGCTCAGAACCATCTGCTTCAGTAACACATTAACACAGATTGTGCATATTACAGCCTATAATGCAGTTTTACCTTTAAATAATTTAACAGATTGGTTGGAAAAAAAGCACCTCTACCTGTATGGAATACAGGATAAGCCCTTGGCCCACACTGAACAGCCCAGAATATCAGTCATACTTAACCATCTTCTATATGGCTTCTGTTGAATCATCATGAATCATCAAAGTCTTGCCTCATAAATAGTTTGAGAAGTACTCTGTTTATACATTAGGAATAAACATCAATCCACCTAAACTACTACTATAACTCCCACTTATGCCTCTGATAACTGAAGCAGAAACCTGTTTCACAGTTTTATTGAGAACCACAATCCGGTGACATTTTTTGCACAAACACTTACAGCAAGTTGGGTTAATTGGCATCAAACTGGGGATTCTAAATTGTCCTTAGGTATGACTGTGAGAGTGAATGGTTGTCTGTCTGTCTGTGTTGGCCCTACGATGGACTGGCGATCTGTACAGGGTGTACCCTGCCTCTCGCCCAAAGATGCTGGGATAGGCTCCAGCCCCGCCGCGACCTGAAAAGGATTAAACGGTAGAAGATGAATGAATGAACTTACAGAAAGCTTTAGCGCTAATGCCAACAACCAGTTTGAACCACCCAATAAAACTGGGCTATATTTCCCCCCCATTCATTTCTTAACCTGCTGGTAATGTTGCTTACTTGTTGAGTCTGCCATGCCTGCATTAGTGCTGTAACGTACGCGAATGATTCGATCGAGTGTACTAGTTTTTATTTGTGAATGGACTGTACTGAATCACTCACCAGAACTGTAGTGAAAGCCAGGAATCACCAGCTGAATCACCTGTCTGAGCAGCAAACAAGCCCCGCCCGCTCCGTTCAGCTGACTCTCATGGTAGACAGTTGGAGCTCCTGTGCAGCACTGAGTGATTTGGTGTACCACTATCTGTCACGGATCTTTTTAGCTTAACTCAGTATGTTTCAGTGTACTGTGGATCCCATCAGTAGCCTCCATCCGAGGCCGCCTCTCTGCTACCGCCACTGAATCTTTTGTCTCCTTTCACGCAGCCCGCGTGTGTGAGACGATTAAAAACAAGCATAGTATGTACAGTATGCGCACTTTGTGCAGGATCTGTATCCTGGCTGTGTTTGCTAATGTATTAACTTAGCCACGTAATGAAGGGGTCAAATTATCGTACATGATGGGATTTTTGAAATTATTGATCGTACAGAGGGCAAAATTATCGTACAAATACGATAATTATTGTATGTCTGGCAACACTGGCACAGGAGAAAACAGCCAATACATATGTCAGTCACACCCCAGTCACAACCCTATAATGCTGACGCCACTGTTACAACACACATGAGCTGCACCTCATTGGTCGGCATGTCTCCTGGGAGGCGGTCTGTTCATGTCCATTCATCCCCATCCAAGATGGGTATTGAGACCTTAAACTTTCTTATATCTTCAAAACTAAACATCAAATCATGGTCCTGAAAACAATCAAGGCGAGAAATAATGTAGTTGCTAAATATGGGTTTACTTATCACTAACAACCGCTATTTTAAAAGTTCAGCACGTGATTGACAATTGACAGGAAGTCATGCATGGTGCTGTAAAAAAAAGTCATACTGCCACCCACTGGTCTGGCATTTTTACAACAGCAGTTTTTCACACATTGGGTGAGTCGACACATGTTGTTTTCTGTAAGGTTGACATGTGCACACAGATCTTTTGTTTTTCCAATGTTAATGAAAACATTTTTGTGTGCACGACCTCTAAAGCAACCTATTGTGAGCTCAGTTACTTTCGTGAATGCTTAGATCCCTTACAAGAACCCTTAAGGTGAGCAAATCATGACTTATCTTGACAACAAATCCTTATCTTGACATTCTGGCAAATTAAAAGTCAAGAAAACATGGCGATACATCAATACAAGCCTTTAGTTCCACTTGACTTTGAACGGTCAATTACATGACATCATGTCATCCTTTCTAGTGGCCAACAGGGAAAGTGAAGATGGTTATGAAAATATTCCAGTAGCATTTTCCTGATGACATAATGGTGTAGCTCATGTGTTTCAAATCATATCTACTATAACATGATGATAATTTTTCTGAGTTTTGATCTCATGTGACGAAAAGCTCTAGTTTACCTTGGGTTATTTGAGTGACACACTGGGTATTAACCAGGGCAAGACAATGATTTGTTTTTCATTAACATACAGGATGTTGTTTGTTTATATTTGTTACTTGGAAGATCTGACCACATTTTAAGGTAAATGTATATATTCCTAAATACAGATGGCACTTCCACATAAACAGATTTTTGCATGCAGGGTTCCTAAAGCTTTTACCATAGCAGCAATAGACGTTTCTTTGGAAAAGGATGACAGTATTAAACATGGGGACGTGATGTTATTTTTAACACGTAAAAGTGTTGAATTTTACACCAAATATGTAAATTTGTTGAACTAGATGAATGACAATCTCTGCTATGTAGTCAAATCAACGTGTTATTGAGGACCAAGTAATTGCTGAAATGGACGTTTTCCAAGATAAACCAGAAATGTGCAAAAAATTCCAAGGCAGGTTGCAAAGCAGTGAGTGAAACTGCACTCCCCTATATTATAAAGATGCAGCACATGAAGGGTGGAAACATAGTCAATTTCCCCATAAATTGTATTTTATTTCTTTGTGTGGTTTTGCAGAGGAGCTTGCATGGTGACGGTATCAACAATGATGCCAACTCTTCATCCAGTGACATGTTTGACATAATTCTCCAAGAGGACTCCTGCTCAGGCACCGGCTCCGCCACCTCAGAGTCCATGGGTTCGGGGTCTAACGGCTGTAGGACATCAAACAGCGGGACTTCAAAGAGCGGGACGTCAGCCAGTGGGACCTCAGGTAGTCATATATTTCAGCATTTTTCACAGGTTATGGACATTTTCGGGTATATACTGTATATATATATATACTCAGGAAAATTAAGTGGATTCTTTAATGAAAAAAGTAGAAAAAAAACATGAAATTGAGCATTTTTAAAATACATTTTATTATCATGTTATATTTGTTTTGTTTTACCACATTAGTATGTATTTAAATGACACTTTTACCAATATACAAAATATGGGTATTCTCTATGGGTGTATTAATAGTGAAGTTCTAAGGCAATCCCTGTGGTAACACACACATGCACACACAAGGGGGGGGCTGAAAAGTTCATAGGCTGAAAAATTCATAGTAGTCAAATTTGACCAAATGTGGTTTATTTTTCAACATAGTCTCCACTTCAGTCCACACACTTCTTCCATTGGTGTTGCAGCGCTTGGATCCCTGTGACTGAAAAATAAACCACATTTGGTGAAATTTTACCATGAATTTTTCAGCCTATGAACTTTTCAGCCCCCCCCCCCCATATTATTTATATATATAAGTATGTGTGAAAAAGTATGTCACACTTAAATGTTTCAGATCATCAAACAAATTTAAATATTACACAAAGATAACACAAGTAAACATAAAATGCAGTTTTTAAATAAAGGTGTTTATTATTAAGGGTAAAAAAAATCCAAACCTACATGGCCCTGTGTGAAAAAGTTATTGCCTCCCCATTAAAACATAAATTAACTGTGGTTTATCACATCTCTGAAAAGCTGAGTTCAATTTCTGTAGCCACACCCAGGCCTGATTACTGCCACACCTGTTCTCAATCAAGAAATCACTTAAATAGGACCTGCCTGACAAAGTGAAGTAGACCAAAAGATCATTCAAAGCTAGACATCATACTGCGATCCAATGAAATTCAGGAACAAAGAGAGAAACAAAGTAATTGAGATCTATCAGTCTGGAAAAGGTTATAAAGTCATTTCTAAAGCTTTGGGACTCCAGCGAACCACAGTGAGAGCCATTATCCACAAATGGCAACATGGAACAGTGGTGAACCTTTCCAGGAGTGGCCGGCCGACCAAAATTACTCCAAGAGCGCAGCGAGGACTCATCTAAGAGGTCACAAAAGACCCCACAATAACATCCAAAGAACTGCAGGCCTCATTTGCCTCAGCTAAGGTCAGTGTTCATGACTCCACCATAAGAAAGAGACTGGCCAAAAATGGCTTGCATGGCAGAATTCCAAGATGAAAACCACTGCTGAGCAAAAAGAACATAAAGGCTTGTCTCAGTTTTGCCAGAAAACATCTTGATGATCCCCAAGACTTTTGGGGAAATACTCTGCGGACTGACGAGACAAAAGTTGAACTTTTTGGAAGGTGTGTGTCCCATTACATCCAGCATAAAAGTAACACAGCATTTCCGAAAAGGAACATCATACCAACAGTAAAATATGGTCCTGGAAGACTTGCTGTGGTAAATGGAACCATGAATTCTGCTGCCTACCAAAAAATCCTGAAGGAGAATGTCTGGCCATCTGTTCATGAACTCAAGCTGAAGCACACTCAGGTTCTGCAGCAGGACAATGATCCAAAACACACCAGCAAATCCACCTCTGAATGGCTTAAGAAAAACAAAATGAAGACTTTGGAGTGGCCAAGTCAAAGTCCTGACCTGAATCCAATTGAGATGCTGTGACATGACCTTAAAAAGATGGCTCATGCTCGAAAACCCTCCAATGTGGCTGAATTACAACTATTCTGCAAAGATGAGTGGGCCAAAATTCCTCCACAGTGCTGTAAAAGACTCATTGCCAGTTATCACAAACACTTGATTGCAGTTGTTGCTGGTAAGGGTGGCCCAACCAGTTATTAGGTTTAGGGGGCAATCACTTTTTCACACAGAGGCATACAGGTTTGGATTTTTTTTCTCTTTAATAATAAACACCTTCATTTAAAAACTGCATTTTGTGTTTACTTGTGTTATCTTTGTCTAATATTTAAATTTGTTTGATGATCTGAAACATTTAAGTGCGACAAACATACAAAAAAATGAGAAATCAGGAAGGGGGCAAACACTTCTTCACACCACTCTGTGTGTGTGTGTGTGTGTGTGTGTGTGTGTGTGTGTGTGTGTGTGTGTATAGATATATATGGGTTGCAGCTAACGATTACTGTATTTTGGTAGTCGACTAATCTAATCACGATTATTTCTCTCATGTCCGCCATCTCTGCTTCCTGTTGGCGCTTTAGTGCATATTTTACCTCACCCGCTGTTTAAGCCTGCACACATGTGAAAGTCACCCTGTTTTCAGTCCCTGCTTTAATATAACATTTTATAAGCAGTTTTCAGAGCCAAGTACAAAAAAACAAGAAAGCTGTATTAATTATCACAAGTTTAAGGTTATATATCAGTTTATCATGAAATGGTCAGTCAAAAAGCAACTCATACCGGCTCGGACGTCACCCGATTTAACAAGGTCAGGAGTTCCTGGCAGCGGAAGGCGAAGGACAGAGCTGCGTGGAGGAATCTGATCAGACCTAAATGAAACAGTCATTGTCGCCCCCAACAGACTGCTATGATGTGGTGTGTGTGATCACAGACAGCATAATACCTAATGTCAATTAAACAATTGATTAAATATCTTACAACTGAATTGCTGATCTGCTCCAACCCACAAACTAACATTAGGTGGAAGTTTTCTATAAGTGCATTTTTAACAATATACAGTAATTCAGAATAGTAAACCTTCATATTCAGTAATCACTGCACTTATGGTTGTAGGTTTTTGTTTACTAAATTACAAATTAGGATATTCTGATTTACCCAGATGCACTAATATTCAGAATGAGGGCTAATATTAATGAACATGAAAAAGAGAGAGCGACTCCTGTAATTCAGTCATTTACTGCATTCAACAACATGTTAGCCATGACTTAGCTCAGCCCTCAGCAGCCAGAGAGCGTACTGTCAAACAGGTAAGCTAACATAAACAGCACGTACTAACAGTATTGTCATTTTTCTAAAGCTTGAAACAGTTGGCCATTGAAAATAAGCGGCGCTAACTTTCTTCACTCGCTAAAACTTACCAAGAAGACATTAATGTCGTGGCTCCCGGGTGCCGTCGTTTCAGATGCTCATGCATCACTGTAGTGCTGCCATGATAGAAAAGGCCTGTCTTGCAAAGTCTGCATTTTACTTGTTTGGTTTTTTTTTCTGTGAAATGTTCCCATTCTACAGAAAGTTTGGGTCTGCTTTTTTTTTTTTTTTTTTTTAGCTCTGCTTCTACGTGTTAATCTTGGTTTATCCTTCCACTTCACCATGCTGTGCTCCTCTTCTTCTTTGCTGGAAGTTGTTCACGCATGCCGGACAACAGAGGCGCTACTGCCCGCAGCAGTTCCAGTCATGCATTGCAGTTAGAACTGGACATTTCCACGGCATGCATTTAAACTTTATAATTAAACGATTTGTTGACAATAAAAATTTTTGTCAAATTTTTATTGTCGATGTTATCAACAACGTACACTAATTGTTTCAGCCCTAATACATATATACACTATATGGTGGAAGAGTTAAAAATGCCATATTCATGAGACTTCCGGGAAGATGGCGGAGAGACATAACGCTTAAACAGAGAGCTCTCCCTAGCTGGATTAAAAATCATCGGTAAATGGCCAACTCGACATAAGCGGATCAATAAACTAAGGGATGAAAACACGAAGGAGCCGGGCACAAGGACAAAAGCAGAGTAAAATTAAAGAATTCCTCTTCAACAACGCAGGAGAAACCGCTGAACACGGGGCCCAAAAAAACGAGGTGACCGCAGCAGAGAAAATGGAAGACACAAAACTCGATACCATGAACACTGGCATCGCCAGTTTGGGTAAAGAGTTGAGAGACTTCAAACGGCAGCTACAACAGGATTTAGCGGCTCTTAAGGAGGAGCTGAAAAAAGAGATTAAGGAAGAAATTATGGGCCTCCGAAGAGAAATGGAGCGCAAGCTAGCAGAAAACATGGAGGAGCTGCGCTCCCAGCGGGCGTGTATGACAGAAGCGCAGGCCCGAATATCAGAGCTGGAAGATTGGAATAGCGAGGCAAGCGAACAGCTGCAGACCCTGACGGCACAAATGCAGAGGATGCAGGAGAAAGTAACCGACTTGGAGAGCAGGTCCAGACGGGGCAATATACGCATCTTCGGGATCCCGGAGGGCATTGAAGGCAACTCGATGACGAAATTCATGGATCAGTTCTTAAAAAAGAGCTGGAACTGCCCAGCGAAGCGGATCTGCAGATTCAACGAGCGCACAGAGCCTCGGCACAGAACCCGAACCCACGCTCTACACCCAGGTCAGTTGTGGTAAACTTTCTGAAATATGATGTAAAGGAAAGAATCCTGACACGAGCGTGGAAAAAAAAGATACGAATCGGCGACAAGCAGATATTCTTTGATCATGACTACCCGGCGGAAATTGTGCAGCAGCGGAAGAAATATGCCAACATTAAAAAAACGCTGAAAGAAAAAAAAATTAGATTCCAAACGCCGCTAACGAAGATGAGGATTCATTGGGAGAACGGCGTAAGAACCTACAACACAGCCAGAGAGGCAGCGCAGGACATGATGGAGCGGGGCCTTGAGGTGTACGTGCCGGAGGAAACGGTAGGAGCAGCGGAGGCCCTGAACGCATCACGACAGACGGAGTGGAGGCGAGTGAACGGCAAAAGACGGGGGGAGACGTGGCGCAGCGGGCCCAGGAAAGACTACAAGGCTTTCAAGTGAAAGCCTAGATTATAACAAAGATTAAGAAAGACACAGAAGAAATGAAGGCCAAGAAGACAAGGTAAAAGAGAAACAGACGGCTAGGAGAGGTTTAAGTGATATTTGTTGGACATTTCTAGACTAATGACTATTTCTTGGATAGTAAATACAGGTCTAGGGAGGGCCCTACACTCGGTGAGGACAATCCCTCCACCCACCAACAGGGACCAGTGGGCAGAAGAAAGGCCCAAAGTACGGAGGTCGAGATTTTTTAATGTGTTTTTATATAAATATGTGTTATTTTTGTTGTTAAAGGGGCTAGGAGCACAAGTTAAAAAAATGGAAAAACATGATTATGGGTAAAAATCTTAAGATAATAACACTAAACGTGAATGGTCTGAACTCACCTGTTAAAAGGGAAAGAATAATAAGAAAATTCAAGAAAGAAAAAGCCGAAATTATATTTATGCAAGAGACACATTTGAGCAAGACAGAACATGTGAAACTAAAGAGATTTGGCTATAAGAACTCCTACTACAGTTCATTTAAGGGAGGAACTAAAAGGGGGGTTATGATACTAATCTCAAATAAAATACAATTTGAATGTGAACAGGAAATCCAGGATAAAGAAGGCAGGTATGTAATAATAAAGGGAAGAATAGATGGAATGCAGATCACATTAGTGAGCATCTATGCCCCACCAGAAAGTGACAAGGGTTTTTTTCAACATCTGTTTGATCTCATAGCAACACACAGTGAAGGAGTCCTAATTTGTGGAGGAGACTTAAATGCTGTCATGGATCATGAAATTGATACAACAAGTGTTAAGAAGACAAAAAAACATGTAACAAAATTCATAAGAACCTCACTGGCAGAAATGGGTATGGTAGACATATGGAGGGACCTGCACCCACTCGAAAAAGACTATACACATTATTCAGCAGTCCATAAAGTACACTCTAGAATAGATTACTTCCTTATGAATGAAGATGACAGACACAGGGTGAGAAATTGTTGGATTGGAGGGGCAGAAATATCAGATCATAATCCTATATACATGGAAATAAATTTAAACAATAGAAAACGACAAACAACATGGAAACTTAATGTAGGACTGTTAAATGATGATAAAATGAAAGAAAGAATAAAAGTAAACATAAATGAATATATCCAAGAGAATGACAATGAAGAAGTGGACCCAACAATACTATGGGACACACTAAAAGCCGTGTTAAGAGGTAAATTAATTGTTGAAACAGGAAAAGCAAATAAGACTAAACTGGAAGCATATGAACAAAGATGTGAGAGGCTGAGGGAATTAGAACGTAAACATCAAAGCACAAATGACCCAAAAATATATCAAGAAATTAAAGAAGAAAAAATAAAGATAAAAGAAACACAAATGGATGAAATTGAAAGGAAAAATAGATATCTAAAGCAAAAATATTATGAAACGGGACCAAAAGCCACAAAACTGCTGGCAAAACGGTTAAGAAAACAACAAACAATGAATAATGTATATAAGATTAAAGACCCCACCACAAATAAAACCACAGTTAACCCAGAAAACATCGAAGAAATATTCCATAATTTCTACCAAGAACTATACTCGCAACCTGAAGAAACAAATACTAAAGATATTAAAAAATTTCTATGCACATTGGACTTGCCATCAATAGGAAATCAACAAAATGAAAAGCTAACAGCAGAAATAACAACACAAGAGATTAGAGATGTGATTAAGTCACTTAAAAACGGTAAATCACCAGGTAGTGATGGATACCCATCTGAGTTTTATAAACTGTTTATAGAAGAACTCACGCCACAGCTTCTAAAGTCATTTAATTGGACGTTGAACAACAACAAAATACCTCCATCATGGAACGAAGCCATTATTTCAGTCATTTTAAAGCCAGGGAAAGATAGAGAACAATGCGGAAACTATAGGCCAATCTCTTTATTAAATGTGGATTATAAAATATATACAACAATTATATGTAAACGAATAAAGACATTCTTGACGGAATTGATAGAAGATGATCAAACTGGTTTCATAGAGGGACGCCAAACACATGACAATATCAGGAGAACAATACATATAATTAATCAAATACATAAAGAAAAGAAAAGCGCAGTAATAATGAGTTTAGACGCAGAAAAAGCATTTGACAGGGTTAACTGGAAATTCCTATATAGTGTGCTGGAACGCTTTGGATTTAACGAAAAATCAGTACAATGCATAAGGACGCTGTATCAAGAACCTGTGGCAAGAATCAAGATAAACGGTAGCTTAACAGACAAAGTAAATATACAAAGATCAACTAGGCAGGGATGCTGCTTATCGCCCACCTTGTTTGCTCTGTTCATAGAGCCACTGGCTCAAGCGATACGACAAAATAAGAAATTAAAAGGTGTAACAATAAAGGGGGTGGAACACAAGATTGGGCTATTTGCAGACGATATTATAGTTTACCTTGAACAACCAGATAAATCAATAATGGAAATGATGAACTTGATAGAAAATTTTGGAAAATTATCAGGATACAAGATAAACATAACAAAAACACAAATACTGACATTCCACTATAACCCTCTAAACCAGATAACTGATAAGATCAAACTAAACTGGAAACAAAAAGAAATAAAATACCTTGGAGTGAACATACCTAAAGATCTAAGCAAAATCTATAAAGCAAACTATGATAGGTTGGAACAAGAAATAAAAAAAGATATTGATAGATGGTCAATCTTAAATATGGATCTGAATTCAAAAATTGAGACAGTCAAAATCAGCATACAACCTAGATTACTTTACCTCTTCCAGGCTATACCAACAGAGATTCCAGATGCCCAATTCTCAAAGTGGGACAGGATGATATCGAGATTTGTTTGGGGAGGTAAAAAACCAAGAGTGAAATATAAAACTCTCCAGTTACCAAAAGAGAAAGGAGGCATGGGCCTACCGAGTCTAAAGGAATATTACTACTCAGCACAAATAAGATATATCATATGTTGGTGCGACGAGGGATATGAGGCAAAATGGAAAGAAATGGAAAAGGAAATTGAGGGACTCCCAGTACAAAGCATAATAGGAGATAAAGATGCATATAAACAAATCAAACAAATAGACCCAATCACTAAATTTACTTTAGAACTGTGGTATAAAATAGTACAAAAGTATAATATAAAGGAAGACATAAAACTATTGAAATGGGTAGCATTTGACAGTCAGTTTGAACCGGCAAAACAAGATAGGGGATACAAAAATCTGGTGAACAAGGGAATCACAGCATGGGGCAATATCGGAAAAAAAGATCTCGGGAGCTTTGTAAACATCAGGAGAAAATTTAAACTAGAAAGATCGGAATTCTTCAGATATCTGCAGATGAGAGACTATTATATGAAGAAGATTAGGCATAACCTCCAAACAGATGTGAGCGAGATTATACAATTCATTTTAAGCTCATATACAGGAAATAAAACAAGAATTATTTCAAAGCTATATCAGAAACTTATGGCAAACAATCATTCAAGTAACTATATAAAGGAGAAATGGGAGAAAGAGCTCAATTTAAACATAACAGAAGAAAGCTGGCAGGAAATATGGAAAACACAACACACGTCAACAAATTCAAGAACATGGAGGGAATTTGGATGGAAAAACCTGATTCGCTTTTTCATTACACCACAGATTCAAGGAAAGTATACAAATACCCAATCTTTATGCTGGAGGGGATGTGGGGCTCAAAATGCAGACCACTCACATATGTTTTGGAAATGCTACAAAATATCATCATTCTGGAAATCTATGCATGTGACAATACAGAGGATATTAGGATATAATATACCAATGAACTGTAACTTGATGTACCTATGTGATCTTAAAAGAGACAATGTTATACAGGCTGAGGACAGATATCTAGTTAAAATCTTGTTGATTGCATGTAAAAAAACAATCACAAAAAAATGGCGATCAGAAGTTCTTCCTGACCAAGAGCAATGGACTGACATTGTTGAGGACATACGTATGATGGAAAAACTAACATATCGACAAAGAATGCAAGAAGGACTATGGGAAAAAAAAATGGCGGAAATGGACACACTACAAAGTGCAACAACGAGACAGATATTGAAAGAATAACCAAAGACGCTGGAAAAACCAGAAGAATTAAGAGATGGAAACTAAAAACTTGATGCTCCAACATTTGTCCCCCCCCCTTTTTTTTTTTTTTTCTCCTTTTTCTTTTTTACTCTAGCCCCTTTGTTTTTTTTAAATGTAGACTGTGATCTGAATGCAATATATATAATGAAAAATGAATAAAAATCTTAAGTTACAAAAAAAAAATGCCATATTCATATTTGTCCCATCCTCTGCTACTTTGGCAGAAATCTAACCTGTGGTCCTCCTGATTAAGTCATGAATTGAATGAGGCTGCAGTTCATTTAGCAATCACAAGGTGTCACTTCAAAGACTCCATATTGTAATAAATGATGTTTTCTTTACAAGATACAATAAAGGGTCACATGTATACCATTAAAATACTAAAACACCCACTTCACAGATAAAAACACATCGTCATTATTTATGCATTATTTTTTATCTAGATTAATAAAAAGAGAGGCAGCTATGTGTCACAGAAAAATGAATAAACCCTCAACTTACTTGGCTAAGCCACTAATTTCACTTCATAGTTCAGCCATCAGGTCTTTGGGCTAGCGAAGAAAACACACCCTGACTGCCTCCCTACTTGTGCTTATGATTGTCCTCCTCAACAAACCTTTACTCTGTTAGATTAGGAGCTCAATAACATTAATGAGCAGGCTAAAAGTGGACTATTTCGGACTTTTTAGACACAGATTTTTTGAGGAACTATAAATTCTAATATACACTACTCACAAAAACTTAGGGATATTTGGCTTTCGGGTGTAATTTCAGGATGCACCTAAAATACAGTATAACCTTTACAGGTGAACTTAATTTGACCTCCTAAGATAAGATAAGATAAGATAAGCCTTTATTAGTCCCACAATGGGGAAATTCCAGGATTGCAACAGCACAGGGATAGCAACACTCAGAGCAACAATCAGAAGGCAAGAAAAAACAACATCTAGTAAACATATGTCCATATTACTATAAATGTATATATATAGACACACAGTGCAGAGCATTATGGTTGGTTGGTGAATGTGCAGCAGAAAGTCTAAGCTCTCTCTCCGCGGATGCGGCGGGCCAGCTAGAAGTCTTTGGGCATGATGGTGACCCCCTTAGCGAAGAAGAGACCACCAGGTGGGCCTCGCTGGTCTCCTGCAGAGCCATGACGGCGAAGCTCAGGAAATGCAGGACGGTCTTGAAGTCCTGAGCGATCTCCCTCACCAGGCGCTGGACGGGCAGCTTACGGATGAGCAGCTCCGTGGATTTCTGGTAGCGACGGATCTCTCTCAGAGCCACGGGCCTGTGACGGCGAGGCCTCTTCACTCTGCCGGTGGCCGGAGCGCCTCTCCGAGCAGCCCTGGTGGCTAGCTGTCTCTTGGGGGGCTTCTTCCTCCAGTAGATTTTACGGGCGGTCTGCTTGGTTCTTGCCATCGCTCTTTATTATTCTGTCTTATATTTCTTGCACGCCGCCTAAACTCCAGCCCGGCACCCGCGTCGTTTTCGCTACAGCTCCCGGTATGTCGAGTTTCCCATTAGCACCGGGCGGCGGCCAAGTGCTACCTAGCACTAGCTCCTCCCCGCTGTAGCGTCTCCCGCTGCAAACCGTGGCTCCGTCCGCCGACCCGGGAGACCCCCGGGGCGATCCGTGATATATATACAGAGTGAAAGGTATAGAAAGAAGAAGGAAGATAAAAAAAAGGCTGTTGCAACGGGCAGCCTACTCGTGTGGCGCCACCGGTCCGGCGGAACCGGAAAAATAAAAAGATTAGTTAGAAAGTTGCAAATTTATGAGTTAAAAGCTGCTAATTACCCAATAAAAATTGCTAATTTACATGTAATAAAGTTGACTTTAATTATAATTAAAAAAAAAATTACATGGTAAAATCTCAATTTTATGATAAAAGGTCCTTACATATAAGATAAGATAAGATAAGCCTTTATTAGTCCCACAACGGGGAAATTCCAGGATTGCAACAGCACAGGGATAGCAACACTCAGAGCAACAATCAGAAGGCAAGAAAAAACAAGCAAGCAAGAGCAGCTAATATACATATGTACATATTACTATAAAATATATATACACACACACACACACACAGACACACAGTGCAGAGCATTGTAGCTGGATGGAATAAATATATGAATATATGAACACACAGTGCAGAGCATTGTAGCTAGATGGAATAAATATGTAAATATATAAACACCCACAGTATGGAGCATTGCAGCTAGGTGGAATAAATATGCAAGTATATAAACACACACAGTGCGGAGCAATGTAGCTAGATGGAATAATATGTAGATATATAAAAACACAGTGCGGAGCATTGTAGCTAGATGGAATAAATATATAGATATATAAATATAAACACACCCAGTGCAGAGCATTGTAGCTAGATGGAATAAATATGTAAATATATAAACACACACAGTGCAGAGCATTGTTGCTAGGTGGGATGAAACAGCATAACCGTCTATTTAGTTATCCTACATGGTATGATTATGTGCCCATACATATTCTCACCCTCCATAGCGACCGGTATGTTCCTAGTTGTATGCCGGAGAGGACCATTGTGTAAGTCTATTGCATCTTTTGCATTCAAAAAAAAAAAAAAAAAACTATTAGTTTGTTACGTCTCCTCTAACCTTTTGAATGCACATGTCCAGCTGTTCAATGTTTCAGTACTATTTGCATAACTTGCAACTTGTAAACCATTTACTTCAGCGTGGTCTGCGTGTTAGATGACCTGCAAGGGTACCTGACTACACCACTAGGCACAGGCGTCATTGTCTTGCATGGGCCAGGGAGCATTTACGCTGGACAAGGGACCAGTGAGCCTCAGTGCTGTTCTCTGATGAAAGTCGATTCACACTGAGCAGAAATGATGGCCGCCAACGATGTTGGAGACGTCAAGGAGAGCACTATGCATCAGTGACTGTTGTCACCAGATGAGCCTTTGGTGGTGGTGGTGGTGTTACAGTCTGGGCAGGTGTGTCTAGTCAATACAGAACTGCCTTACACCTTGTGAATGGTACAGTGACAAGCCGATACTACCTGAATAACATCATTAATCCGGTCATTGTGCTCCTGCATGGACAACACAGGCCTAATTTCATCTTCATGAAGGACAATGCTCCAGCTCATTGAGGTTGCATCATTAGGGAATGGCTGCTGGAGGCTGGGGTACCTCAAATGGAGTGGCCTGCACATTCTTCAGACCTGAATCCCATAGATAACCTATGGGATGAGCTGAGTTGCCGTGTAGGGGCTCGTAACCCTGCACTCCACAACCTCAATGACCTGAGGGCCGCCCTTCAAGAAGAGTGGAATGCCATGCCTCAGCAGACAATAAATCGACTTGTCAACAGCATGAGATGTTGTTGTCATGATGTAATTGATGCTCAAGGGCACATGACACGTTATTGAGACATTGACATTTTTTGTTGTGGTATACCCACCACTGTTGGCGTTTTGTTTCAATAAACTGTTTGAGATGAGGTAATCACCATTGCATGCTTCTACTTAAATGCCGTACTTTTATGATATAATATCACTAGTGTGAACTTTTTACATTTTCCATAAATTTCACCCGAAATCCAAATATCCCTAACTTTATGTGAGTACTGTAGATATAAGGATGTCAAAACTTAAAATTCCTGGAAATTGCATAATATGGAACCTTGAATTATTGGACAGAACTGCCCCCTTGTGTTATTACCACATTATACCAAGAGGTGGAACATCTTAAGCAGGGCTGGGGATCATGAGTATTTTCCAGAATCGAATCAATTTCAAATCGAAGGTAATGATTTGCTTCACTTTCGATCCAATCTGAGTCAATATCAATTCAGTGAAGGATTTTTCCATTATAATGACTATTATCCTTGCATATAAAAGAATTTCTTAGAAAACCATTGCTGTAAATCTAAAATAAATATTTGAACACAAGAGTTCAGCCAAGAGTTTAAGTATCTTGGGGTCTTATTCACGTGTGAGGGGAGAATGGAGCGGGAGATTGACAGACAGATTGGAGCAGCATCTGCAGTGATGTGGATGTTGTACCGGTCTGTTGTGGTGAAGAGGGAGTTGAGCTCTAAGACAAAGCTGTCAATTTACAGGTCAATCTAAATTCCTACCCTCACCTATGGTCATGAGCTTTGGGTAATAACCAAAAGAACAAGATCGCAGATACAAGTGGCTGAAATGAGCTTTCTCCGCAAGATTGCTCGACTCACCGTTAGAGATAGGGTGAGAAGCTTAGTCATCCAGGAGAGGTTCAGAGTAGGAGCTAGTTGAGGTGGTTTGGGCATCTGATCAGGATGCCTCCTGGACGCCTCCCACTTGTGGTGTTTTGGACACGTCCTACCGGGAGGAGACCCCGGGGAAGACCCAGGGCACACTGGAGAGACTGTGTCTCCCTGCTGGCCTGGGAACACCTTGGTATCCTCTCTGAAGAGCTGGGGCAGGTGGCCGGGGGAGGGAAGTCTGGGCTTCTCTGCATGAGCTGCTGCCTCTGTGACCTAGACCTCCAGAAAAGCGGTAGAAAATGGATGGATGGATGGAATTCAGCCACGCAAGAGATCTCCTGTAAACCTCATATAGGTTCCACACATGAAAAGGCATTAAAGATTGATCTTGGGATTTTGTGAACTGATATTGGATCATTCAAATAAAACTGATTTGATATTGATTCTTCAATCTTTTGAACCCACCGCTAATCTTCAACATTATCTATATTATCGGCTGCCCATTGTGTGCTTCCATTACCTCAATAATAAGTTTATCATTTTTTATCACATGCATCCACTTACATGATTTGGTTTTTTTTATATTTAATATTAATTCTTGTTGTTGAAAAAGTATCTTTGTGGCAAAGGTATAATCCTCTACTCTTTGCCCATTTTCAGGAAGCAACAGCAGTAATTACTTTGGCAGTGTGGACTCCTCTCAGAACAGTCAGAAGACCAAAGGACACTTAAATGGCAGCGAGGGAGGGACCATGGAGATGGAGGAGAACGAACACCCCATCAAGTATGTACTGCAGGAACCAATGTGGCTCCTCATGGCCCACACAGATCAGGTTATGATGACCTATCAGCTACATTCCCAGTGAGTAGGAGGACAGCAGCTCAGCCAGTGAGGAGTAGGAATATGGCCCTGTAGAGGTAGCCAGATTAATTTACCCGGCCTATTATTGCCATATTTTATGATCAGCCTTGGCTGATTTTTTTTTTTTAATTGGTGTGGAGGTGAGAGTAGGGACGTTAAATCTAGAGACTATGACAGGTAAAGGCAGAGTTGTCTGATATGATGGAGAGAAGAAAGGTAGATATACTATGTGTTCAAGAAACCAGATGGAAGTGAAGCAGGGCTAGGTGGTGTGAACACATACTTCAAGAAGAGAAGGGAACATAGGGTGACTTACAAGAGTGGATTGTGATCTGTAGTGAGAGTAGGGATCAGGTGAAAGAAAATCTGGAGAGGTGGAGGTATGCTCTGTAGAGAAGAGGAATGAAAGTCAGTAGAAGGAAGACAGAATACATGAGTGTGAATGAGAGAGAGAGAGAGGCAGGTGTAACGGTGAAGATACAAGGAGTAGAGGTAGTGAAGGTAGATGAGTTTAAATACATGGGGTCAGCCATCCAAAGCAATGGAAAATGCACAAGAGAGGTGAAGAAGAGAGTGCAGGCAGGGTGGAGTGGGTGGGGACAAGTGTCAGAGATGATTTGTGACAGAAGGATGGCAGCTAGAGTGAAAGGGAAGATTTACAAGACGGTAGTGAGACCTGCTATGATGCATGCTTTGGAAACAGGGGTGCTGACAAAAAGGTAGGAGGCAGCACTGGAGGTGGCAGAGTTGAAGATGTTAAGATTGTCATTGGGAGTGACGAGGAGGGACAAGTTTAGAAATGAGTATATCAGAGGGAGAGCTCAGGTTGAGCGGTTTGGAGACAAAGTAAGAGAGGCAAGGCTGAGATGGTTTGGACATGTGTAGAGGAGGAATAGTAGATCTATTGAACAAAGGAGGATGTTGAAGCTGGAGCTTCCAGGCAGGAGGAAAAGAGGAAGACAACAGAGAAGATTCATGGATGTAGTGATGGAGGACATGGAGAGGGTTGGTGTTACAGAGGAAGATGCAAGGGATGGGGTGAGATGGAGGCAGAGGATCCGCTGTGGCGACCCCTAAAGGGAGCAGCTGGAAGAAGAAGGAGGCCTATTAATAGGCAATTACTGTTGTGCGTAGCCCAGTCATACTGAAGGACCCCACAGACTGTGTGTGTGGGGTCACTGTTGGCAAACCTTTGGAGGAGAAAACTGTAGAATTTGGGAGAAATTATAAATTCTTTTATTTCAAAGCTCATATGAAATGTTACTTTTGGAGAGAAAATACTTTGAAACTGTTAATAGTGAGACTTCAGTCATCTGCTGATTAATGAAATGTAGTGTCCGCTGAAATATTTAACCAGTCACCAGTAGTAGTTCCCTGGAACTAAATTATGGAAGACTGCAGTACTGATAAGCACAGGGTTTAAAAATTCTCCTTATGGTACCAGAGAATTTGACCTTTCCCTTGGGAGCTGTGAGCAGGGGCGGCGAAGCCGAGCTCTCACACACGCTGGAGCTGCAGTGTTCAGTCAGAGACCAACAGAGAGCGTCTGCTCTCAGTAATGAAAACTAAACATTAAATCTGATAAAATACTTTACTGAGGTGTTGCTGGCAATTCTTTTCATAAGTGCAGTCAGAGACGGGGTGGATCACTGTCTCCTTGTAGGTCAAAAATGGCTGTCTGTTTTAAGCCATACCTGAACACCATGCAGCTGCAGCATTGTGTAGAGAGCCCGAGTCACGCCCCCTCTACTTCCACATGTGGGACCTCACTTCAGAAGAAATCTCCACTGGAGTGAATAGCAAGAAAGAAATTATCTTTTGATCCTAATCCAATTTTGCCACTAGTTGTACACATGTTTGTCAATGCTAATTTTCCACATAAAAAACCACGTAAGCTGTCGTCTAACTGTTAAAGTATAAAGTTGTGAAAATGCATAAACTGAAAGACCACAAACTCAGACTCACATAAGTTGCATCGTCATATTTGAAGTGCGCCCAGGGGAAGTAACTAACAGTCTTTTGGATTAGCTGCAGCTCTCAAAATACAGTACAATACATTTGTATTGTTTTTCTTCTCTTTGGATGTTTCTTTCATTGGTCAGAAAAAAAAATAAATAAAAACGAGGTGAGCTTTGAGACAGTAACCGCCAAAACCATGTTTGGTGACGTATACAGTCTGAGCAGAGGTTGCGTTAACTGAAAATTGTCCTCCATTGACATATTTTTTTTCAGCAGTGACATAAAAATCCAAAAGTTGTCTGTCATTTTGACAGATTACACTAAAGGTGATCTAATAAAATCAATTAAAATTACAAGTAATAATAAATTGTGAATTTTTACAACACTGTCAGAATGATAGATAACAAAAAAGTCTAGCCAAAATTGAAATATTACTTTTTTAATATACGACGACCTACAACTTTATTTATGTGGGAAAGTATATTTTAAATTGACAAACCGTTAACAGTGCTCTTCCTCTATTGAGGTGTTCATGATAGTACTGCAGCTTGGGCATGATTTTGCAACAGTTCTGAACTGTTTTTACTCTTGCTGTTTTTTTTTTTTTATCCCCGCCGGTCGAAGCTCAAAGGGGTTGAAGAGTCCTGTGTCTGAAGGGGGATTATGTTATGGGTCAATCAGTCCGTCCGTCTGTCCCACTTTTGTGAAATCAACTGCTCCAACAGTTTTGGTCCGATTCTTTTGAAACTTGGCACCATGGTTTGATATACTCTGCTGATGCACATATTGCAGTTTCACTCTCATCGGATGACCTTGAGGTCAGAGGTCAGATTTTTCCCTAAATCTTCTAAACGCAACTACTGAAAGAAATGATGTAGGCTTTTCAAATCAATACAGTAGTTGTATCTAATACACATCTTGGATGACTTACACCGTGATACTACAGAACTGATACCGTAAAAAGACCCGTTTTTACTCTTGTTTTTACCACTAGATGGCACCATATCTATAACATAACTGAAATGGGGTTTAGTATATTAAAATAAATCATCAGGTGACTGTAGATCAGGATTGTTTTAGGAGAAACATACTATGAATTTGCACACGCTTCAGCAGCTCAGGAAATTTAGACTTCAGAATTTGTCGTTAGTGTAGTAATTTCTCAAAAGTAACAGTTACTTTTGAGTTACTGTATGATTAAAGTAACTAGTTACTTGGAAAAATAACTTTCACATTACTTTTAAATGCATATTTAAATAAATCATCTTGCACACACAGCAAGATCAAGGGCCCCTTGTTCTCATCAGAAAAAAGAAGAAAAGAAAACTGATGACAAAAAAGTCTCATCTTACAGAGAAAAAATGTCTCAGATTTGCACAAACTATTGTAATCAGTGGAAAGTCAGAAATTTACTAGAAATAAAGCTGTATATTCACAGGGAAAATTTTGGACCCCCTGGTGGGCCGTTTTTGGCCCACGAGCCATATGTTTGACACCCCTGGACCAGCCCATTTAAAACGCATATTTAGAGGATTTACTTCCATGAAATAGTTGCAGATCACAACAGCATGTCAATGAACGAGATAATATAAAACAGAAAGCACAGATAAATGAAAGTTCACCACTTAGAAAAAGCTTACTGCAACAAATCAGTCACTTTCTCTGTGCGTAAGAAAACTTGCACAATTATTTACACAGCTTACACATTTACACAACTGCGGACATTAAATGCAGCTTCTTGCTCCAAAAATACTCATGTTTAACTGCAAAAGTAGGAGGTGTTGGGGGTTACTCACAGCTGGGACAACAGGTGATCAGGGCTTGATACGAGAAGTCGCCTCCGCCACGGCGTTTCTTCCCACTGGGTTGCGTGTGAGCAGGGCAGGAAACTGACAATTCTCGGCATAACACCAGCGGAGGAGACTGACGGCTGCACTACGGTAGGATCAGTTTAGATTTATTTGCGCTAAAAATATCTATCCATATTAATAAAACAAGTAACGCATCTGATCAAATTTCAGTAACCGTAACACATTACTGGATTTTTAAACAGTAATTTCGTTACGCAGCACGTTACTGCAGAAGTAGTGGCGTTACAGTAACGCGCTGCCCCCAACACTGGTTAAGACTGGTCATTCTAATTAGTTGTGTGTTTGTGTTCGCTCCAGGGACATGGAGACAGTGCTCAGAGAGGACAAAGAGAAGCTGAGGCTGCTGCAGAAGATCCAGCCACGATTCTCAGAGGAGCAGAAGAAGGAGCTGATCGTAGTCCACCCCTGGTTCAAGAAGGGATCTTTACCCAAAGCCATAGATGTAAAGGTGCAGTCAGATATCTGTTTCTGTTTTTAAAGCAGGGCTTTTGTTCAGTTTAAATGGTGGCGTAAACCTCTCTGTGTTTGCCAGGCATGCTCCTGCTGTGACTCCTCAGACGTAGCAGTGGCGGCGGAGGATCAGCCAGACCTGGCGCTCTGTGACGCTGACATGACGGAGGTCATCTGCCAGAGTCGGCTCATGGAGACGCCTTCAGACTCCAGCCCACGAACTCCACCAGCAAGAGAATAAACTGCTCCGTATTTGATTTGATATTTCGGAGCGACTTCAGTTACCCATACAGCAGTTTCACTGTGGAAGTGAAACATTCTTCAGACTTTCGGTGTGTCTCCTGCTGTTTTATTAGCTACAGCTGCTAAGATGCCAGGGAAAAAGTAACTGGAAAAAATGGTCAAGACTTTTTTAAAAGAATGTAATTATATTAAGCTGACGTCACATTTTTTTTTTTTACATATATTTAATAAACATCAGTCGGACTTTCAGTTGCTTGTAGCATTTCAGCTCTAGTAAACATTCGTCCGTCTGAAGCCTGTTGAATTTGTACTGATGAGAAGCGGAGCACAATAAAGGAAACACGACATGCGCTCATACAACAGAGGTGGGTAGAGGAGCCAAAAATGTGACTTGTGTTACCTTAAGAGATTAATTATTCAAGTGTAAAAGTAGTCACCAAAACAGTTACTTGAGTAAGAAAGCATCATCTAAAAATATTACTTCAATAATGAGTAAATTTGATTAAGATTATTCTTTCAAATAATTATAAAGTGTTTGGGGAAAATGAAATGCAAACAAGCCATAATGCATCCTATAATGTTGTGTAATCCAAATCATATCATACAAAAAAAAATTTCGAAGAACTGCCTGTAAAGCACTACTGAGTTGCTAATTGTGCGTACAAGTCCAGATTTCACTGTGAGCAATAATCTGTCATCATATCGCCATAGGAGTTAAAGCAGACGTTTGATGTGTGACAGTGAAACAAATTCACGCAAACCCAGTTCAGATCATTGATGAAATCAGAACTAACTCGGTCACACCCACATGCACCT
Source organism: Pholidichthys leucotaenia (assembly GCA_020510985.1). NCBI lineage: Eukaryota > Metazoa > Chordata > Actinopteri > Cichliformes > Pholidichthyidae > Pholidichthys > Pholidichthys leucotaenia. The sequence continues at coordinate 266,536,332 of CM035846.1, read as the reverse complement.
GGGGGGAAAGGTTATTTTTTTCTTCATAAAAGTAGTTAAGACTAAAATGTATCCTGCAATAAAACTACTGAGAAAAGTGCAATGTTGTGAAAAAACGAAGTTGAGTAAACATAACTCATTACTACCCACCTCTGTATGGCGGCACGGTTGGGGGGGGGTGGGGGAGGGAAAGCTTTTAATACATCAGGAATGAGTTTTATTTTTTTCTAGCTGTTTCAGTCGGTGAATGAAGTCAGTATTTCGTCTCCTTTAAGCCAGCAGCCTGAAGGTAGATCAGATGGAGGCTTTTGTGTTCATTTTAGTTTCATTCACCTCTGTCGTTCAAACACATCAAGCACCAAATGAGCACAAGTGCACTTTGAGGGCCACAGTCCATGAGTGGGAAGAACTGAATGACTCTAACACGGTTTGTAGCCACGATGAGGAAATAAAAGCATGAAATTCAGGCAGCATTGAGGGATTGTTATGAAGAGGTTAAAGTGAGAGTACAATGTAGCATAAATTGGTATTCTGCACATACGGTATGTGCGTAAACAACTGTTAAACATTTGAGTATGCACTCGGATAATTTCTCATTTCAAATGGATTTTTTTTTCGATCCTTACAGTTTCAGTGATGCCTCTGACATGTTGACCAGTACTGCTTTACATTCACATCCTTTTAGCACATTTTCATTTGTGTTTGTTAAAAATGTGGCATGTGTTTCAGCTACGAGACGCTCACTGACTTAGCTGAAGCCTGTCGTCTAAAGGAATATTTTACTGTATTTCAAAGCTTAACATTTGTATGTTTGTATTTGACTCTGAGTATATATGACTTTTTATACATACAATGACTGTTATGGGTTAATGTGTATTTTTGATTTATATTCAGTTTTTGTTTTTGTTTTGTTTTTTTTAAAAAAAAGCAGTTTTTACTGTGTAAATGTTATTTTCAAAATGTGAATTATATAACTGATATTAGGGAATGTCCCACTATAGGCTGTAAATGGCAAAAGGCTGTATAGTGTTAACTGTGGGGATTATTTAAAATTAAACCTGATAATGATTTTTTTAAAAAACACATGGCTGAAGCTCATTGTCATTCCCTTCAAAGGTGGTCAATCAGACTGACTTTAGGGTTGTTGCACGGGTATAAAACAGTTCAGACAGACAGCAAATGGCTGAGAGAAGAGATTTCCTTTACTTTGAAGTTCATACTGTCGGAGAACTTGCTATAAATATATCCTTATTTTTTTCTTTCTTCCTCTCTCTTGTTTTGTAATTGAAATGATTCTGTTCATGTTCAGTTACTTTTCTCAAAATAAAATGTTGCCTGTTTGCATCCAGGTGTGTGAATTATTTGAAGCGCCTTCATGTGAGCATTTAAGTGTTGGACAAACCCGGAGCAAAAATGTGGTCAAACCCAGAAAAAAAGTGATTTGGCAGGATGATTTTTAAAAAGTTTAGTTGTTTTAGTACTTGATATTTAACTTATTACCGTCTCCTACTTTATCCAATACTGTGCATTATTCTCAATATTCTCATTACCTCCGCCAAGAAGGTAATGTAATCAGGTTTGTCTACTACTCAATGGATTTTGATGAAATTTTCACCAGAGGTGGCCCTTGGGCTACAGAGAAGCCCATTAGACTGGAAGTGATCCATGAGTGCAGACCTCTGCCAAGGCACTATCTCAATGGATGGACAGATGGACGAAGGGAGGGAGGGATGGACGAATCCCTGGTTGAGGTATGCGCTCTCTGAGTGTCCTCTAGTTTCTTTATATTTGGTTCTAAGGACTCTTGCTATTTTTAAAGTGGCTTTGAGCAATAGCTCTCCAGACTTTACGAAGGTCTTTCAAAATTATTCTTTTGACATTGGCTGCTTTTCAGTCATTTTCAGTCTAATCTTTGTAAGTAATAATCCTCCAGTTTCCCCAAATACAAACAAAAAAGTCTACAGCAAATTAAAAGTGTCTGAAAGAACAGGAAACAATCCAGCAAAGACATGACACATGACCTGAGAGATGCGACTGGCCCGTCAGTTGATCCAGCTACTGGTGACCAAGCCTTGTCAGAAATAGTCTCATTGGAGCAATGGCTGTCAAAAAGCCATCTTTAAGACAGAAAACAAGGAGAAAATTGCAATAGGTCTTACAGAGTGATGAATGCAAATTTGAAAATATGGCTTCATCTTGACAAGAGAACGGAACAAGAGGCAGCCAACATCCAAAGAAGAGGTTTGGGATATTCTTCAAAGCCCCTTTGAAGCCTAGAGAATTACCAAAGACTAGTTAAAGGAATTACATAAAAATCTTGATGAGGCTGTTGAAGAATAAAGGTGGTCTTACCAAATACTGACTTTCAAACTTGTCAGTAATTGGCTACATCCATTTTCCTAGCAAAATATAGCTAGCTAGATAGATAGATGTACTTTATTGATCCCATACTGGGAAATTGCAGTGTACCAGCAGCATGACAGTAGACAACCAAACGACAGAAACACACACAGCATAACAGACAAGGGGATTACCCATGGAAAGTAAAACTAAAACTGCTATTAAAAAAAGTCTATCTACATCAGGGGTGTCAAACTCATTCCATGGAGGGCCAAGACCATGCATGTTTTGCTTCTACCCAGTGTCATCAGCAGGTGTTTTCACTGATCAGCAATCGGTGTGAAGAAATTCAGTGAAATCACCTGCTGAAGACACTGGGTGGAGGTAAAACCTGCAGGGTCTTGGCCCTCCATGGAATGAGTTTGACACCTGTGATCTACATCATAGATGAATAGATGGTGACCCGTATAGACACATGAATCATACCTGCTTTACAATGCAGGACTATCAGGAACATAGAGTGAGATGTGAGGTACCAATTAGACTGTAAGGTGCAGTATGGCAGCATAATTATGACCAGAATACGTCAGAGTGAGTTATTGTACAGTGCAATGGCATGTGGCAGGAAAAATTTCCTGTACCTAACCGTTCGACAGCGAAGCTGTAGCAGTCTGCTGGAGAAAGTGCTCCTCTGTCTGTCTAGTGTGTGGTGGATGGGGTGATCAGGATTGTCCATGATGGATCACAGTTTATTTAGTGTCCTCCTCTCCACCACTGTCTCAAAGGTCTCCGGCCTGAGACCATTTACAGAGCCAGCCCTCTTGATAATCTTGTCAAGTCTGTTGGTGTCGCTGGCTCTGATACTGCTACCCCAACAGAGAGCAGTAAAGAAGATGGCGCTGATGACAATGGTCTGATAGAAAAGCTCCAGCATCCTCCCGCACATGTTGAAGGATCTCAGCTTCCTCAGGAAGTAGAGTAGATATAAAGAAGAAATGACAGGTGGACAGTACAGTAATGGACTATATTAGAAGGTGAACGTGGATACTTGGTGTATTTTCTTCAGGTGACCAGTTCATCATTCAAATGAATAAATCTGGTCAAAGTTTCTCAGCACTCAAGTAATCTTTTTAGTTGACAATTTCTTACTCAGGTATTTATGGTGATTATTCTTACTTGAGTAATATTTTAAGACATTACTGCTATTTTTATAGAGTACAAATTGTAGCTATTTAATCAGTTCTGACCTAAGATATACTGTAACATAATGGGAACAAATGAGTTTCCATGTGGTTGGTGCAGAAACAGACAACGATCTGGGATATCAATTAACAGTGACAACAGTGAGAAGAAAACCTGCTGTTAACATGTCTCTGTTCAGGAGTGGTGACTTTAACCTTCCCTAGTAATCACACTGTCTGCCCGGGCTCTTCTTCTTCTTCTTTTAGATTTGATTGGCGGTTGGCAACCAGCTTACAGGTGCATTACCGCCACTGAGTCGATTATCATCACTCTCCATCTTTGTGTAAGGAGTTCTTACTCCTTATGTGTGAAAAAATTATCTGTCCTTGGACTGCTGTCATGGACTTCATCCTTGGACTGTGAAAGAGGACAAGCCCCTTCCGCCCAGGCCTTTTCTTCTGCCCGGGCTCTAATGACCACCATATCAAAGCCCACATCCACTCCTCTCTTCGCACCTCGGCTCATTAAACCTGAGGTGCAAACATTCACAACCTCCCACTATTGTAGCGGATGTTTGTGCCCCCGCAAATCTGTTGCTGGGTCCCCCACAGCCTGAACACTCAAGCTGAAATATTAAACAAGTTAAAATACTACAGCAACTATTTTCTTGATCGCCTACTCATGGTGGCAGGTGGCTGGAGTCCTGCACTGATCAGCAGTGCACCTCTTTTCAAAGTACTGACGTTTACATGTTTCATTATGTGAATAGCTTTTAGAATGTTATTAGAATGATTATTTATTCAGTGTTAATTAAGTAATATTACACGAGAGGGCGTTACGGTATCAATGAATAGTAACTGCGGATGTGATACGGCTGATGCCCTCCGCATAGTGGAGGGCATTAGAGTATCAAAACGTATCATATTAAACGTATTGTATATCAAATATATATCAAACAAATCAAAAATCATATCAAAACGTAAATGAGTATTAAAACTAATTGCCACTGGCTAGCTACTGGCATTGGCTGCATTTTGATCCGTTTTCATACAGTGAAGTTGGAGTCCAGTTATCATGGATTTTAGTAACTCCTGGGATCTCTATGTCCAATCAAACTGCTCGGTCGGAACTAACTGTTGTATAACTGAAAGCAATTCATGGGTGTAGCCTACATTAGGTAGGCTACACCTATTATACAGTATTGCACATTACACAGTAATTATACAGTAAACGTACAGTATAGCCAACATAAACAGAGTAAATAGCCTAGCATGAAACAAGACCAAGCAAGACCGACACACACCTCAATATTACAATAATTGTAAGCACTGAAGTAACTCTTACGGGCACATGTGGTTTTGCCCATCCAGTGTTTATAAATGAGAAATGAAAATGTAGCTTAGTCTATGAAATTTGATATAACAAATAAAAACATAATTATTTTTCAAAACTCCAAAACTTGTTTAGCATGCAGTGCCCTCTGTGGTCCCTAGCCAGCCCCACCTTAGAAGCACTAGGCATCTCTCTAGATTCGGTTAGCAGTTGCTCTAGTAACTCACGGAGAGTTGCTATAGGTTAAACAGATAATACTTTTATTTACAGCTTATTCAGACATAAACAGAACAAACAAAACAACAAAAATCAGTATTCACATCTTATCAATTTCTAGTTAACATGTGTCTTAACCTCAACATGTGTGCAGCAACAAAAGAAAATGAAGCTCCTTAAAATAAATAAAAGTAATCCAAAATAAGTTCACACCCTTTACCTTAAAAGTGCGGAACATGATGGTTCCCTTAACCAAGGAACCAAGAAAGAGTTCAGTGCCGTACGTAACAGCTCTGTCTGGTGTTCTGTCTTGGGGAAAGTGTGACGTGTGGGAATTCCTACAACTACGGGCAGTGTTGTAGTGTGTTCAAAGCTTATCTGGTGTCGAGTGAATGGGGAATCAGATGATCAGGAATCCTCTTGTGGGTAGGTCCTACGTCGGGCCAGATCGCATCCATGACCATCCACAAGCTTGTTGGGCTGGGCTCGCCATCTCAGAATCCAGGTTCTCTCAAGGTATCTAACATCTGGCTGGGCCGGGCTCACCATCCCAGAATCCAGGTTCTTTCAGGGTATCTAACATACCAGTCTACACAGATAGTGCAAACAATGAATAGTCTGTTCTCTTATCTGTTCAAATCATGAGTACTCATCAATTTCTTCAATTCTGTCTTTTTACATTCAAACTAATCTTCTTAGTTTGCTTTGTATTTAAGTTACCAAGTATATTGCAAACCCTCTTCTTTTAACATTTCTTTGTATTGTCATGTTCTGGTGAGCGCACTCGTCTCCCGCCTGTTCGGCTCAACTTTCACTTACTCCAAGGGCAATCACCTCCACCTGCATGATGGGACGCACCTGCTCCTTTGACTCGCCAGCGCTTAAATAGATCTTCTCTTCAACGCTTGTGCGCTGGCTCGTTGGGTAAACTATATTAAAGATTCTTTGAATACCAGCCTTATTCGACCTTCATCGGCCCTGCTTGGGGCAGGGTTCTTTTTTGTCGGGAAGAAGGACAGTTCCCTTCGCCCGTGCATTGATTATCGTGAACTTAATGCCATAACAGTTAAGGACAAATATCCTTTGCCTCTGATAAATTCCACGTTTGAGCTCCTTCAGCGCACGTGGGTATTTACTAAAATGGACTTGCGAAACGCTTATCATCTGGTTCGCATTTGTGAAGGGGACGAATGGAAGACGGCTTTTAAAACACACGTGAGGCAGTTTGAATACCTAGTGATGCCATTTGGGCTCACTAATGCCCCTGCCATCTTCCAACGTATGATTAATGATGTCCTCCGCAATATAGTCAATCAATTTGTTTCTGTATATCTCAACGACATTTTGATTTTTTCATGCACACCAGATGAACACACAGTCCATGTCAGGGCCGTTTTGCAATGGCTCCTGGAGAACCAGCTCTATGTTAAAGCCGAGAAGTGCGAGTTTTCTACTCACTCCACTTCTTTCCTGGGCTTTATCGTGGCTGAGGGGGAGCTGAGGGCCGATCCGGCCAAGGTGGAGGCTGGGCTAGATTGGCCTACACCCCAGTCCTGCAAGAAGCTTCAATGCTTCTTGAGGTTTGCAAATTTTTATCGCCATTTCATTAGAAACTATAGTGGGGTAGCACAGCCTCTGACCCAGCTGACCTCGGTAAAGGTGCCTTTTAAGTGGTCCAAGGCAGCCGAACAGGTCTTTCTCAAACTGAAGGGTTTGTTCTCCAATGCACCAATCTTGGCCCAGGTCAACCCTCAGCTCCAGTTTATTTTAGAGGTGGATGTTTCTGATTCGGGGGTGGGCGCTGTTTTGTTGCAGCGTGCAGCCTCAGATCGGAAGCTCCATCCATGTGCGTATTTCTCCCGGCGGCTCACGCCTGCCGAGAGGAATTACAACGTAGGAGAGTGGGAGCTGTTGGCCATTAAGATGGCCGTGGAGGAGTGGAGACACTGGTTGGAAGGAGCGTCCCAGCCTTAATTGTGTGGACTGACCTTAAAAATTTAGAATACCTTTGGTCGGCTTGCAGGCTGAATGCCAGGCAGGCCTGATGGGCCCTATTTTTTGCTAGATTTAGTCTTAAAATGTTAAACCGGACGTTCTCTCCCGCCAGTTTTGTCCCGACCCCCTACCCCCACCTCCCTTCCCCAAGCCATTGTCTGACCCTCTTGTTTTCAGGGAGCACTCATGTGGGACATTGAGAACAGGGTTTGGCAGGCTCTGTCTACAGAGCCATACCAGGAGGGGGTCCTGATGATCGGCTGTTTGTCCCGGATGCTCTCTGCATCGACATCATCAAGTGGGCCCACAGCAGCTTTTTTGCCTGCCATCCTGGCATAACTCGGACTATCAACCTTATCCGTCGGGTGTTCTGGTGGCCCACTCTGTGGTCTGACGTCTGACGTCTGAGTATGTCAACACCCGCCAAATGTGCTGCCGCAACAAAAAGGACTCTTCACCCCCTTCTGGCCTTCTCCACCCACTCCCCATCCCTCACCGACCCTGGTCACGCATTGCCCTGGACTTTGTAACCGGACTTCCTCCATCCCAGGGTAATAATGTCATCCTCACCTGTGTGGATCACTTCTCCAAGGCAATCCACCTGGTGCCCCTCCCCAAACTACCCTCTGCCCTTGAAACGGTGAACCTGCTCACCAACCACATTATCTGTTTACATGGTATTCCTATGGACATTGTGTCTGACCGGGGCCCGCAGTTTACCTCCCAAGTGTGGAAAGCCTTCTGCCGCTCCTTGGGAACCACCGTCAGCCTTACATCTGGTTATCATCCTCAAGTAATGGGCAGGCTGAGCGCACCAACCAATCCCTAAAGGCCACCCTCAGGTGTGTGGCAGCCTGCAACCCCAGTTCATGGAGTACCCACCTAGCCTGGGTGGAGTACTCCCACAACTCAGCAGTCTCAACAGCTACTGGGGTGACCCCATTTGAGGCTTCCACTGGGGTACACCTTTCCTTTATTACCCATGGCGGAGAGGGATGTGGCAGTACCATCGGTGGGGGCCCACGCACACCGCTGTCGCCAGATTTGGAAGGCCACTCGTGCTGCTCTTGCCCGATCAGCCGAATGGAACCACCACTACGGTGATCGCAGGCGGGCTCCAGCTCCAAGGTACTCCTTTGGGCAGCAGGTGTGGTTATTGGCGGACGAGGTTCCATTGAAGACAGACTCCAGGAAACTTTCTCCACACTTTCTGGATCCAGTTCCCATCACCCAGATAATCAATGATGTCACGGTCCGCCTCAAGTTCCTACCAGCGATGCGGATACACCCCACCTTTCACGTTTCCAAGATCAAACCCTTCTCCATCAGCCCTCTCTGCCCTCCCCCGACGCCACCTCCTCCCCCCCGGATCATCGACAGCCAGACCACCTACACTGTCCAGAGGATTTTGGACGTTCACCGTCGGGGCCGGGGGCTTCAATATCTCGTCCACTGGAAGGGCTACAGACCAGAAGAAGAAGTGCTGGTTCTTCTGCTGGGTTCTCTTTTCTCTCCCACGTGAGTGTAGTCTCATTGTCCCACTACTTTGTCTCCCTCCCAATCTTCGGCTCTTGTCTCTTTTTCAGGCTGTGTTTTCACCTGGCAAGTGGAATTTTTCCTTCGCGGAGGTGTTCTTTTGCATTGATAAAACTTATTCAGATTTGCTCTGTGTATCACTATGTGTTCCTCTGTTGCTATTCCTTGCACGTGAGCTGTCGATTTATTCCAGTCATGACATGTATTCATTTATCATGAAATACAATTTGCCATAACATTTTAATTAGACAATGTCTTTGTTATGAACTGTCTCAAAAATGAGTATTTTTTATCATTAAATGAACTTCATTGTAAATTTACTTCTTACATGAATATATTTTAACCATCAAAAGGAATTTAAATTGCTTTCATTTAACCAACAAGTATTTTATAACAAACTCTGTAAAACAGTTACGAAACTGCAACTTTAAACATTCAGCACTGTGTTAAATTATCCAAATAAAACTATCTGGATATAAACCACTGAAGAAGAGTAATCCTGTAAGGTTTCATCACATCATGTCACAGTCCAGCTAATACAGACTAATGAGTTAGCAGTTAGCTTGTACCAATCGCCGCTAGCATAACCGTTAACGTATCCCAACCGTGGTTTAGCGTTAGTCGCTAGCTTATGCTAATCGCGGTTAACTTTAGCCACTAGCAAGTGGCAGTTTTCAACGTTTTTGAAGCATTTCAGAAATATAATACACACCAGGGTTCAGTAACATCGAACAACATTTTCATAACTCCAACTGGTTGTGTGAAAAGAATCTAACCATTGAAGCTGTTATAATAAATAAATAGTGAAGATTAGTTAGCTAGATATTACACAAAGTGCTTGCATACACATATCTTTTACAGTAGTTACACTCACACACCCAAATTGCTCAGCTCTTTCTTCCATATATGGGTATGGGGTGAGGGTCGCGCTGGGGAGACAGGAAACAACAGGATGTGAAAGTCATAAAGTGCTGAGGTAAAGACATCTGGAGAAGATAACGCCGAGAGGTCCGGTTGGAACCAGTTTGGACAGGGACCAGACGACTATTGTTGGAAAGTTACTGGGAAACGCACAGTAACTTGAAGCTATATGTATCTGTTTGCAGCCTTCTGGGTCTTTCCTGCCAGGTTGTGCTGAGGAGAAAGACCCACAGCTGTGTCTGACTCTATGCGTGCTTCAATAAAAGATAAGCTGAGAAATAGTATTTCTTCTGTCATTATTGATTGGTTAACTGAAAAGATTCTGCTAAATGTCCTGTTTTAAATTTTTACAAAGCTAAGGTGTGTTTCTTTGTTCATAGAAGCTAGTCATGTCAGTAGAACCATAGTGGTTTGACTCACCGGAATATCCGACAAACTGCTCAGCCGTTATCGTCTCCCAGTGCTCACAGTTCGGCCTCTAATAACAAAAATACCTTATAAGTAGTGATGGGACGGCAGGCTCCGGAGCTTCGAGGGTGTGGCGAGCTTGTCCAGGAAATATATGGCGAAGCACGTTTCGAGGAGTGTATTGCTGACGTCATACCACGTGACTGGGTCAAGAAGCTAGTCATGATTTTGCTCACAACATGAAATAAAGTGAGTAGTGATGCACAATGGAAATCCCCATCACTCACGTTTTGTGTTGTCGATGTTTGACTTTGTAAGGGATTTGTCACAGCCAATTTTCAGATGGATCAAGCACCAAAAACATGGACTTCTCCCGTTTGGGAACAGTTTGAGCTCATTTCTCCCATTGATATATTTTTCACTAATAGTGGATGTTTATTGTAACTAAAGTGATAGCCTAGTGGTAAAGCATTTACTTCTGCAACTGGGAGGCTGGGGTTCAAATCCCAACTAGGTTGTTCTTGTAATTTTATTTTTATTTGCAAGGTGAAGTGTCTGTTGTTTTTCAAAGAGCTTGGATCATTATGCTGAGGCACTATTGTGCCCTGTATGAGAATAAGGACAGAGGTGAATACCCTGGGAAAGACAGTATAAGACTGTTGAAAAGTTATTATTTCTTAATAAAAATGGATAAGTAGTACAAGCACACTAAGTAGCACAGACACATTCACTGGAGTCACCCCAGTTTTATTATTTCTTTTTCTTCCCCCTTATGATCATTTTATTTATTTATTTAGCGAATGCAAAGTCCTTAAGCCAAGCAGTTGCCTCCTGGTTTGCTGTATGGAGGGTGTATAATCCTCCTTCCAGTCTTTGGAGCGGGCAAACCTCTATGATGTGTTCCATTGTTTGCTCCTCTCCACATGCGCACAGTGGGCTAGGGCTACTGCCCCATCTGTGAAGGCTGGCCAAGCAGGGGCCATGTCCAGTCCTGAAGCGATTGAGTGTAGACCACTGTCTCCTTGGGAGGTTGGTGCCCGGGACCTGTTGGTTGGGGTTTATCACCAGCTGTTTGTTTGGGACCTCCTTGGTCTCCCATTCCTCTTGCCAAGCTGTCTGGATGGTAAAGTCAGCTGGGGGAGGGTTTTTCCAAATCGGCCGTCTGGATGAAAGTCGGGCAGTGGGTGGGGTGTAGATATCTGCATGGATTGGCAAGTGAGGAAAATCTTTAACTTTTTGGAGCATCCTTTGAGTTAATGCTGCTCGCCGGATGTGTGGAGGGGCTATGTTTGACAGTACAGAGAGCCAGGGGAGTGGTGTTGAGCAGATTGTTCCAGTTATAGTTCTCATTGTTGAGTTGAGCTGGGTGTCTACATGGTGTGAGTAAGATGACCTGGACCAGACAGGGGCACAATATTCTACTACAGAGTATGAAAGGGCCAGTGCTGAGGTGCGCAGGGTGGAGACTGCCGCCCCCCATTTTGCACCAGCGAGCTTGCAGAGCAGGTTGTTTCGTACCTTCACCTTAGCAGCCGTCCCCTTTAGATGTTCCTTGAAGGATAAGGTCCTATCAAGGGTCACTCCAAGATAAGTTGGATTTGGGGCATGCTTAAGCTTGAGTCCGCTCAGGTGGATGTTTAGTTCTCTGGCAGCTTTTGCATTGTGGAGATGGAATACACTGGAGACGGTTTTTGCTGGGCTTGGTTTTAGGCGCCAGATTTTGCAGAACTGGTCCAGTTTGGCAAGATCTTCCGTGAGCACCCGTTCCAGTGGTTCAAAGTCTGGTGCTTGGAATGCCAAACAGATGTCGTCTGCATAGATGAATTTGCGGGATTTTGTAGTAGGCAGGTCGTTTATGTAGAGGTTGAACAGAGTTGAACAGAGTTGGAGCTAGAACTGAGCCTTGTGGGAGTCCATTTTTCTGCATTCTCCATGCACTTGTGTTCTGACTGAGGTGGACTCTGAACCTTCGGTTGGTCAGCAGGGTTTTTATAATTGCTGTTGCCCAAGCAGGGATCGCCTTTATAAGTTTCAGGAGGAGGCCTTTGTGCCAGACCGTATCATAGGCGGCTGTAAGATCGAGAAACACAGCCCCTGTCTTCAGTCTGCTCTCGAAGCCATTTTCGATGAAGGTGGTTAGGGCCAGTACTTGTTCTCCTGTACTGCGGTCCTTGCGGAAACCTGCTTGATCCACACTTAGAATATCCTCTATTTCTGGGGAAATGCGTTGCAGTATTAGGCGCTCCATGATTTTGTAAGGAACGCTGAGTAGGGAGATTGGGCGGTAGCTTGCTGGTAGTTTGTGGTCTTTGCCAGGTTTTGGGATGGCAATGACCTTTGCTGTCCGCCATTTCTTTGGGATCGAGTTTGTTTGTGTGATCCTTGTGTAAAATTGTGTCAACCAGGTTAGGGCTCGGGGGCCAAGATTTTTCATGAATTCTGGGAAGATGTTATCGTATCCTGCTGCCTTTCCACATTTCAGGCCCTGTAGGACTTTCTCCAGTTCAGCAGCCTCGAAGGGTTCAGGGTTCGTTTCCTCTACAGGCATTTTTTGGTGTTTTTTTAGCTCAGTTGTAACTGCTCTTCTGGTGTCTTTGTCTTGGGGTGCTTTGGCGATAGTCAGTAGGTGGGATGCAACTTAGTTGGGTGTGACGGATGCTCGGCTTTGGCTAGGGGGCTTCTGTGCAGCTCCTAGGCGACGGATGAGGCTCCAACATTTCCTGCTAGAGTGGGTAAAGCTCTGGCCAGCAACTGTCTCCTCCCATTTCTTTCGCCGGGCTGTATTTAGCGATTCAATGAGATGGTCTGCTATCTCTGGGTCCCCTGATGTTTGATAGGATTGTAGGAGGGCAGCACTTTCTCCGTCCAAACATGGGACATAGAGGGGTCGGTAGCCTCGTGGGATTGCAGTATGGGCAGCCTTGAAGATTGCGCTGCAGAAGCGGTTGTATGCTTCATCTACAGTGATGGTGTGGAGTGGGATGGTAACAACGCTCCGGTCCAGAGTTTCACTGAATTTCTTCCAGTTGGCTTTGCGGAAGTTCCAGCGCATCTTCCTTGGGCTGTATATGACTGGAAGTTGTAGGCCAATGTGTACAAGCAGGGGCCGGTGTTGGCTGTGTGGAAAATCATCAAGAATGAGGATCTGTGTAGGATATGGCTCCCCATTCAAAGAGCTGACCCAACACAGGTCAGGAGAATAGTCCTTCTTCCACCTAGCAGAGTGGAAGGTTCCTCTTTGTTTGGGGTCGTATATCAAAGCGAGGTCATTTCTGGATGCCCAGTCTGAAAGTGCCTCCCCATCACTGTCCACTGCTGGGTACCCCCAGTCAGGGTGATGGCTGTTAAAGTCCCCCACATAGATGGCAGGGTGGGGTAGGGTGGGTAAGACCTGCAGATCCCAGTTGGCATTAGGGGGCTTGTACACATTGACAATATGGAAGCCACCAATGATTATGGTGTCTGAGAAATGTGTTGTTATCAGGTGATTTGCTTCAACTATGTCAGAACGCACATAGGTGGCACGTCCATGTTTAACATGTAGAACATAGCACAGGAGGTCAAAGCCTTTGATGGTGAAGCGGCCAGCTTCCTCTGTGCCAATATGAGTCTCTTGGAGGCAGATTACATCAATCGAATGTTGGAAGGTGAGGACTTCAATAAGGCTTCGCTTGGCTGCAGATAGGCCTTCAACGTTTAGTTGTAATATGCGAAGGGCAGATCCTACCACAAAGTGCTCTTGGGGCTGTTTGCTTTCGGCTTTAGGACTGTGACTAGGATTCTTCTTTGACTTGGCACAGAGGCGTCGTCTCTTCGAATTTAGTCTGCTGGTAGGATCATTAGCTTCCCCAGGCGAGCCCGGGTACTGGCGGAGGGCGCGACGAGAACGCTGATCCATTGATATTTCTTAAAAGAAAGCACATTTATTGAAATGGAAAAAAATACACATTAAACCAATAATACCCTTGCAAAAGTCTGCATGTTGGATACGTTTTGTCGACTACATGGCCTAGTAGAGCAAATGAAGTTTCACATGAGGCTTCGTCTATATGAACAATTTTTATGAAAGGCCTCAAGTTTTCAAGAAAGCCTCAACTAGCCATGACTAAGCAGTAGCTTAGAGGTAAAATATCTGTCCCGCAACTGGGAAGCTAGGGGTCAAGTCCCAGCTGCACCATTCTTAAAATTTTATTTTTATTTGCCCGGTGAAGTGTCTGTTGTGTTTCAAAGAGCTTGGATACAACAATAACACATCATTATGCTGAGGCACTATTGTGCCCTGTATGAATGTACCACAAGCACACTCACTGTAGTCACCTGTCAAATTTACTGTTGCGAAATTTCCACAGATGTTCTCCTGATGTTAAATGTATGCTGTTCAAGACCTTCTGTACCTCAATGTATTGCTTGCCTTTATGGTTTAATAGCAATGTTGCTGTTAGGAACAAAATCCGCATTGCATATAATAACTCCCTAAGAAGGTTGTTAGATATACCACGTAGGTCGAGTGCAAGCAAGATGTTTGTGTCCTTGAACATTCCGTCTTTTGGTGAGTTGATACGAAAGAATGTTTACAGTTTTATGAGAAGGTTGCTGGCATGTAACAATCATCTTATATCAGCAATTGTCAACTCGTCACTCACACTTCACTCCAGCATTTGGAAGTGGTGGCGTTCTATTTTACACTGAGTTCAATATTGTATGTTATTGTGTTACAAGAGCGCCGAGTGACTGCTGGTCTGTATATACTTTTATTTATTTATTTATTTTCTACTCGTTTTAGTTCTGCATTTAATATGAACCCTGAGTTTGAAATAAACGTTGAATTTGAATTTATTATTTATTTTTCCCCTTACTAGAGCATACCTGTGCATGCCCGTAGAAACCAAGTACTGTATAAGCAAGTATTTCTGCATGCCCGTAGAAAGTAGGTCTAAGCAAGGGTGTAAGCAAGCACGTCAGCACTCGTTGAGTGATGCCTGCCTTTGATCTATGATGGTGTCATAGCGAGTCCTATGATATTTGATGATGTCATAGTGAGTCCTATGATCTTTGATGATGTCATAGCGAGTCCTATGATCTTTGATGATGTCATAGTGAGGCCTATGATTGTGAGTGATGCCAGCATTTGATCTTTGATGATGTCATAGCAAGTCTTATGATCTTTGATGATGTCATAGCGAATCTCATGATTGAGAGTCATGCCTGAGTTTGATCTTTGATGTCACAGCAAGTCCTATGATCTTTGATGATGTCATAGCAAGTACTATGATTGTGAGTGATGCCTGCCCTTGAACTTTGATGTCCTATGATCGTGAGTGAGCGTGAGTGATGCCTGCCTTTGATCTCTGATGATGTCATAGCGAGTCCTATGATCATGATGCCTGCCTTTGATCACAGAGACACACACAGATTTTCTTGAATCACTCTATATACTATGATGTCTATATGATGTCATATAGACATCATGTAGACATCATAGGCACATCATAGGCGATCCTATTGTGGCGATGTTAAAATAAGACACGGCGTCTGCAGTTTTAATGAAGTTTATTGATCAAATCATCGCCATCACGGAGCTCACCCCAGCTGCTGTATAAGCATGCTGGGGATCGCTCTCAGGCTCTCATGAACTGTAGTCAGAAGCAGTCAGAAGAAGAACAGAGGGTGAACATATGAATTCAGCCACTTAAATACCCAGCAACGGACAATACATCAAAGGCATTTTATCATCAAAGGAAATGCATTCAGACATGTGACATTTGTACCACAATGCGAGCAGGAAGCATGAATGTTTGCATTTGCGTCATACATATCCACAGGATGCTGGTGCCTGAACTAAGCACAGGAAGGCTGCCTATTGATCTCAACACACACATCTCACTGTCCTGTTAATTGCTCTAGTCGAGCGCTGTGTTTGTCCGTGGCTGCTGTGGGGGGGTACCCCATACACTCCCCCCCCAGAGGGCTTAGCGGGGAGCTGAGACCTCGGTAGTCCCGCTTTGGTGGCGAGCTGCGGGGAAAGTCTGTGCCGGGGAAGGGAGGAGGGTGGGGGTAGCAAGTGGCGGGGATGTCCATGGCTGTGGGAAGAAAAGTTAGTCTCTGATTCCTCTCGCGATTCAGTCCGGCAATGAAGAAAAACAGGAGCTGAAGCTATGTGAGGGACTTGGCGTTTAGGCTTTAGGTGCGTTCGCGGCCCTAAAGCCCTCGGGGACATCTGACGGCTGGATTCCCGTCGTGCGCCGTGGCTGAGACTTACACCAAATCCTGTGTGCGGGCTGCGTGTGTGCTTCAGGTGTGTGAGCAGTCCTGAAGAGCCGTGTGCAGCGGCGGAGGATGATGTATAAGTCTGTAGAGCCAGCTTGTCTCTGGTGCGTGGCACGCGCTGCGGCCACGTGCCTTCCAGCTGCGCTGTTCTGATGCGAGGCTTCTGTGCATGGCCGGTCCGCTGTCGCGAGGCGAATCAGGGTCAGGGGGCTTGATGGAGATCTGCGCAGTCGGCGCCGATTGTGTCCCCTGTTCGGGCTGTTGGTCGTCGCTCGTGCCGGGTCATGGTGCGTTCAGGTCCACGCGTTCTCCGTCGGCCATGGGCCGCCGTCGTGGAGAGAGGGCAAGGTGTGTGCGCTCTCGTATGGAGACACAGAATCGTGTGTCAGGAGCCGTGAGAGCGGCCGGTCCAGCGTGGATGTGCCGATCTAGGCGTGCAGACCTCACCATGAAATTTCCTCAGCTTTCCCGGTCGTGGGTGGTCTCCGAAGAGCGTCAAAGTCTCCCTGAAGCAGAAAGGAAGGGCAGATCAGTCGGGCTGCCGCGTTCGCTCGTCGTCGGATAATCACTGCCGGGTGCTGCGTTTGCTGGCAGCGTGTTCTTTTCAGCGTCGGGTCGCCAGCGTGGTTGTCCAGACCAGAAGGTTGCGTCGCACAAAGCGTGTGCGTCTGCGGGGTCACCAGTGTGGCGATGTTAAAATAAGACACGGCGTCTGGAGTTTTAATGAAGTTTATTGATCAAATCATCGCCATCACAGAGCTCACCCCAGCTGCTGTATAAGCATGCTGGGGATCGCTCTCAGGCTCTCATGAGCTGTAGTCAGAAGCAGTCAGAAGAAGAACAGAGGGTGAACATATGAATTCAGCCACTTAAATACCCAGCAACGGACAATACATCAAAGGCATTTTATCATCAAAGGAAATGCATTCAGACATGTGACATTTGTACCACAATGCGAGCAGGAAGCATGAATGTTTGCATTTGCGTCATACATATCCACAGGATGCTGGTGCCTGAACTAAGCACAGGAAGGCTGCCTATTGATCTCAACACACACATCTCACTGTCCTGTTAATTGCTCTAGTCGAGCGCTGTGTTTGTCCGTGGCTGCTGTGGGGGGGTACCCCATACTATGATCTTTTAGCCAGACACAGTTTGGTATGGTTTGACGACACCACTGATGACACAGTCCAAAGACGGATAATTTTTTCACACATAAGGAGTTGTTCAGAACTCCTTATACAAAGATATAGAGTGATGATAATCAAGTCAGTGGCGGTAATGCACCTGTAAGATGGTTGCCAACTGCCAATAAAATCTAAAAAAAGAAGATTTCACTCTATAAATTCAAAAAATCTCTGTCAGTGTGTGTGTCCGTCAGTGTGTCACGGCCAAAAATCATAGGACTGCCTATGATGTTCCTATGATGTCTGCATGATGTCCTATGATGTCCTTCTTCTTTTAGATTTGATTGGCGGTTGGCAACCAGCTTACAAGTGCATTACCGCCACGTACTTCACTCTATCTGGTCAGGAGCTGTAGTCCAAATTGAATGGAGAGGGTCATTCTTCTTCTTCTTCTTCCCTTAGACCTGATTGGCAGTCGGCAACCAGCCCACAGGTGCACCACCGCCACACATGCTGGACTCACTATGACATCATCAAAGATCAAGCGCAGGCATCACTCAGGGTCATAGGACTCGCTATGACATCAGCAAAGATCACATGCAGTCATCATAGGACTCACTATGACATGATCAAAAATCAAAGGCAATCATCACTCACAGTCATAGGACTCGCTATGACATCAGCAAAGATCACATGCAGTCATCATAGGACTCACTATGACATGATCAAAAATCAAAGGCAATCATCACTCACAGTCATAGGACTCGCTATGACATCATCAAAGATCACAGGACTCGCTTTGACATCATCAGTGATCAAAGGCAGGCATCACTCACTCTCACTCACGATCATAGGACATCAAAGATCAAAGGCAGGCATCACTCATGATCATAGGACTCACTATGACATCATCAAAGATCAAACACAGGCATCACTTATGTGTTAAGTGAGCGTGAGTAATGCCTGCCTTTGATCTTTGATGATGTCATAGTGAGTCCTATGATCGTGAGTGATGCCTCCTATTATCTTTGATGATGTCATAGCGAGTCCTATGATTGTGAGTGATGCCTGCCTTTGATCACACACAGACACACAGATTTTCAAGTATTTCTGCTGCATGCCTGCCCTTGAGCTTTGACATGGTTACCATGGCAACAGAAACCATGGTGAAACCTGCCTTTGATCTTTGACGTCACCACTCATTCAGTGATGCCTGCTTTTGATCTTTGATGATGTCATGGCGAGTCCTGTGATTGTGATGTCTGCCTTTGATCTTTGATGATGTCATAGCAAATCCTATGATCGTGAATGATGCCTGCCTTTGATCTTTGATGATGTCATAGCGAGTCCTATGATCGTGACACACACACAGACAGAGAGAGATTTCTTGAATTATATATAGAGTGATGATGATATTGTAGTAGTTGCCAGAGTGACGATATAGAGTGAAGTACAGTACGTGGTGGTAATGCACCTGTAAGCTGGTTGCCAACCGCGACTCATCAGTCACTCTTGCCTTTCCCTGCAATGAAGATTAACCAGACCTGTTAGCTAAGTGACTCCTCATTGTTGTTCCAGTTACCAGCGGGTTAAAACCACCATAAATGCCTCCACTGATGATCTCTTATACTTTTTTATGCGTTTAAAGTACTTTAATAAGCTCATGCGTCTCTCGGACAGCAACGCTAAAGAGACACTCTCTGCCTGCAGAAATGGTCACGCGGGCGCCAGGCGAGCGGGACACTTCCGCGTAGATGACAGTCACAAGCATGGTTCGTGTATGCGCTTGCAGAATGTTTCTTTCATATTTAATTTTTCTTAAATTAATATATCATAGGTGCAGTGGCATACTTCCTTAGGGCGGCGGGCTGCCACACAGAAATGTTCTCAGAGGAAACCCTGCACATCAACATACACATTAACATACACGTCACAGAGCAAGGCTAAATACAATACATTTGCGCCCCTGCGTCCTCAGGTGTGAACCTAGCACAGCAGGGGTGAAAGGCACGTCTTTATTTAGATTCATACCTGCTAGAGTTCTGGCACCCTTCGCTGGCTTCTCTCGCCTTTTCCCCCCATTACCATCTCTAACTACCTTCTCCCCCTGGGTGGAGTGCCATCTCCTCTGTGTCACCACAATAAAGCCATTTCTAAAGCTTTGGGACTCCAGCGAACCACAGTGAGATCCATCCATCTTCTATTATCCACAAATGGCAAAAACATGGAACGGTTGTGAACCTTCCCAGGAATGGCCAGCTGACCAAAATTACCCTAAGAACGCAGCAACGACTCATCCAAGAGGTCACAAAAGACCCCACAACAACATCTAAAGGACTGCAGGCCTCACTCCAGACTCCACCATAAGAAAGAGACTGGGCAAAAATGGCATGCAAGGCAGAGTTCCAAGACAAAGACCACTGCTGAGTAAAAAGAACATGAAGGCTTGTCTGAGTTTTGCCAGAAAACATCTTGATGATCCCCAAGACTTTTGGGAAAATACTCTGTGGACTGATGAGACAAAAGTTGAACTTTTAGGAAGGTGTGTGTCCCATTACATCTGACGTAAAAGTAATACAGCATTTCAAAAAAGGAACATCATACCAACAGTAAAATATAGTGGTGGTAGTGTGATTGTCTGGGGCTGTTTTGCTGCTTTAGGACCTGGAAGACTTGCTGTGGTAAATGGAACCATGAATTCTGCTGTCTACCAAAAAATCCTGAAGGAGAATGTCCGGCCATCTGTTTGTGACCTCAAGCTGAAGCACACTTGGGTTCTGCAGCAGGACAATGAGCCAAAACACACCAGCAAGTCCACCTCTGAATGGCTTAAGAAAAACAAAATGAAGACTTTGGAGTGGCCAAGTCAAAGTCCTGACCTGAATCCAATTGAGATGCTGTGGCATGACCTTAAAAAGGTGGTTCATGCTCGAAAACCCTCCAATGTGGCTGAATTACAACAATTCTGCAAAGATGAGTAGGCCAAGATTCCTCCACAGCGCTGTAAAAGACTCATTGCCAGTTATTGCAAATGCTTGATTGCAGTTGTTGCTGCTAAGCGTGGCCCAACCAGTTACTAGGTTTAGGGGGCAATCACTTTTTCACACAGGGCCATGTAGGTTTACATTTTTCCCCCTTAATAATAAACACCTTCATTTAAAAGCTGCATTTTGTGTTTACTTGTGTAATCTTTGTCTAATATTTAAATTTGTTTGATGATCTGAAACATTTAAGTGTGACAAACGTACAAAAAAATGAGAAATCAGGAAGGGAGCAAACACTTTTTCACACCACTGTATGTCACCAGATGCAAGGCTGCATGAAGTAAAATAATAAATAAAAAATAGTAACTGCTTCCTAAGGCTTAACGATTTAAGAAAGATATCAGTTTGGGGGGGTTGCATTCGCTGCACTGCCTTGGAATGATATGGACTTGATATTTAGCAGCTTCAGCATGCATTAATTTTTAAATTATCACAAAATATAGATCAATAAAATTTCGAACAATTGTCAGAAAATATCTGTTTGTGTTAAGTTAAATAAGCAGTTGTGGCATGACAGCAGCATGAGCATTTTAAACACCCAAGCACGGTGTTGTGGTTCTTTGTGGCTCTGACTAGATTCTACGTCTGCTCTGAGGTAAATCTGATTATGTCCAACATCTTTTAACAAAATGCATCTGACTTTATAGCGGTGGAGACTTTGATATATATATTTGATATATATATGAGTTTTTATTTGTTTACAGCATTAGCATCTTAGCAGCGGAGCTAACTAATGGAGCTACTGTCTATGAGGCCACTTTTTAAGGTCATCTTCCTATCCCTTGATAGTCAGGGTAAGTGGTATGATTATAGTACTCTTTTTGAGGTGCAAAAGGCCGTGTTCCCACATTTTTTATGCCAAAGTCATTGTTTATTAACAAGGAAAAGTGTCCCATTTCAATGACAACCATACGTTCTAAACTAGTACCAGAAGTTGCGCCCATAATTCACACAAGGCATCATGGGGGCTAGGAATAAGGTGGATAGGCTGTAATATGCATGATCTGTGATAATGTGTTACTGAAGAAGATGGTCCTGAGCCATGTCAGAATAAAAACTGGGTGTGAAAAATAATTTTCCTCAAAATATGATAATTTTAAGCCACTGGTACTGAGATATAGGGATTTCGCCCCTTGGGGCTTGCCATAGCCGATGCCAGGCAGTCGACGTGGTGACGTCAGGCGGGTTATGGCTGGAATGTATATTCTGTGTGAATCTCAATAAAGGTCTGTGCTCGGTCATCAGGAAGGGCTGGCCCACAAAAGTACAGGGCGATCTGGTGCCTTTTCACCGGTTCAGAGACAAACTTTGCTGGAATTACTGGAGTTGCTGGAATGGTGTGTGTGTGGCAAGGGGGCACTGTACACTAATTCTGGTGTCTCTGAGATCACGAGTTCTGGCAATGCTCCATGAGGGTCACCTGGGTGTGGTCAGGGTGAAGCAGCGTTGCAGGGATTCACAGTTTGGTGGCCTGGTATCAATAAGGACATTGAAACTATGGTAAAGAACTGTGCGCTGTGTTTGGAGAGTGGAAAGGCCGGCGCCACCCCACCCCACCCCTGCGACCATTACCATACCCAGAGGGCCCCGGTAAGCACATCCAATTGGACATTTGTGGTGAACTACACACGGCTCCCCCAAACAGCCATTTTTTGCTAGTGGTCTACGATCTGTTCTCCAAATGGCCGGAGGTGTTACCCACTAACTCAGTCATGACGGATGTGGTCAGTGGATTCCTCTCATCGCTGTTCGCTAGATGGGGGGTCCCAGATGCCATCACAACAGACAATGGCCCACAGTTCACCTCTGGAGGGTCTGAGTAGTGTTTGGGTGATAGGGGCGTGGAGCACATCAGAACTGCGTTCTACCACCCCCAAGCCAATGGGGGCATGGAAGGTTTCAACAAGACTCTGAAAAATGGTCTGACAGCCCATTTAGCGGATGGCTTCATGTTTCCTGATGCCCTCCAGAACACGCTCCTTCACTACAGGGCAATGGCCCATGCCACGACAGTGCTCCCCGGCAAAACTCATGCTGGGGTGTGAATTTCATCTGCCTCTGGACCAGTTAAGGCCCCCACAACCTCCCCTTTGGGGGACACAGACCCCCCATGAGACCGGGTCATCGCCCAGCAGCAGAAAATGAAGTGACGTTTCGACAAGAAACACAGGGTGAAGGCCCATGTACTCGATGTCTCGAACCGGGTCTGAATTAAGCATTCCAACTGCATGCATAAACTACAGCCTTTCTGTTCGGGGCCCCTACAGATCGTGAGGAGGCTGGGCTGGGCCACGTTCAAGCTCTCGGGGGGTCACTGAGGCATTCCAGCTGACTCAGGAAGTCGTTGCCAGCCTAGGGTCCAGGAGCTGCGGCGGATTGGACTGATGAGGGTTGGGACTTATCTGATGGGGGTGTTGGGGACTCTCAGGTGTGGCCGGCAGAGCCTGGAGCAGGTCCTCCTCTGGTGAGGCGCTCGGCTAGGACGCGTCAGAGGTCCAGACACCTCGATGACTTTATAGTACAAGTAGCCTTAGCTGAAGCGTGTTGGGCATGGGAGGCAGAATAATCCGCCACAACACGGGAGGGTACCCTGGCAGTCTACCCAGGTGCCCATTTAGCTTACTAGTCCTGTTGTTCCATGTGTTTAAAAAAAAAAAAAACAATCAGTGAAAAAAAAGAAAACAGAAAACATTCACTGTATATATTGCATGTGTTCTGTGGGGTTCTTTCATGCTAATGTTAATGGGGGGATCTGTTTTCTATGGTGCCTTTCACGTTTTGTAAAGGGGGTGAAATGAGATATGGAGATTTGGCCCTTGGGGCTTGCCATAGACGACGCCAGACCGTCGACGTGGTGACATCAGGCAGACTACGCCTGGTATGTATATTCTGTGTGAATCTCAATAAGGTCAGTTTGTTGCTCGGTACAGCATGGCTCATGTCTCCCGTTATTAAGACATAACAGGTACAATACTTCAACATTTCCCATCTGGCAACACTGTGACCAGAACAAGTGTAACAATTGTAACTAGCTAGCTAACTGATAGATATGTACTGTAGCCCGGGTAATGAGTTGCCACACAGGACACAATTACTGGGGTTGTTGCAGCAAATTTTTTTATTATCACTTTTGTTATGCTAACAGCAAATTTTAGCAACATAAACCGGTAGCTACACGAATAGCAGTCAAGAAAACACAGTCCAGAAAATATGCCAGTGGGCTTTGGCTATACATTGAAACAAACACAATGTTGGATGGTTGGTTAGATAGATAGATAGATAGATAGATAGATAGATAGATAGATAGACAGATAGATAGATAGATAGCGTTATTGTCTGTCCCAGTCAGTGACAGAAATTCTTCTTCGACATGACTACAACAATATTACACATTCGGCACTCTCAAAAACATGTTCAAACTCACAGGATAAAAACAGTTTAAAAAAGGAAACATGGTTAAAAAGGAAACAGCAAATAAAATCATGTGGCAGAAAATATTAACTATTAAAGATTAACAGTGATTAATAGATAAATGCTGATAACTAATATCGATAGCTAACTAAAGTACGATAACTATTTGATTTTGTTCAGAATTGTTACTGCAGACGGAATAAATGATTTCTTGTAAATGTTTTTATGGGCCAATGGAACTTTATATCGTCTGCCTGATGGCAGTAACTGAAAAGAGTGATGGAGGGGGTGAGATGGGTCCTCTGTGATCAGGGTGGCTTTCCTGATCACAGAGCGCTGATACTGTTCAGACAACGGTGTCTGTGGTGAGCCAATGATTTTGCTAGCCTGATTAACTATATGGGAAAGCTTTGTTTTGTGCTTAGTGAAGAGGGAGCTGTACCAGGATGAAATGTTAAAAGTAAGGATGGATTCAATTAATGAAGTGTAAACCAGAGTTAAAATGTGTCTACTGACATTGAAAGTCCTCAGTTTCCTCAACAGGTGGAGACGTTGTTGTGCTTTTTTATAAACAGTCAACATGGTGTGCAAAAGACAGGCTACAGTCCATCTCTATTCCCAAGTATTTAAAAACTTGAACTTGCACAATAGCCTGACCCTGGATACTGAGGGGTGTAAAGAGAGTAATTGATCGTTGACTGCCTGCTGATAGCGGGTCAGTGCAGTACTGCCTGTCAGATGGGCCACCAAGGCCATGTCATCTGCATATTTAAAAAGAGTCATTCCTTCACTGTCACAGGAAATGTTATTTGTGTATACAGAGAACAGAACCGGAGATAAAACACAACCTTGAGGAAGACCTGTGTTTAAAATCAACTTGCTAGATGTAAAACCATTTAAAAACACTTGTTGTGGCCTGTCATATAAAAAACTCTGAATCCATAAAATCAGTGTTGGGTTAACCTGCAGGTCTGTCAAGTGATGTAGCAAGGTACCTGTGTGTACAGTGTTAAACTACAAAACCCACTAAAGATGGACGCACCAAGACAGCAAAATTAGCTCTCTGTCTTGCTAGGCTAAGGCAGTCTCTGGCCCGTGCCATACATACAGGCTGTACATTTGCAGCTACAAAAATACACCATCTTGTTAAAACAATGACATTTAGCTTATTTTAAGTACTTACAAAATCATTATTTAACAAGTTATGTGCCTATTTACCTTCTACTTCAAACAACAGTATCCCACCACTGTCCTCCAAGCATCTCTAGCTCCGCCAAATGTAAACAAGAAAGACCAAGATGCATTTGGCGCAGTTTGGCCGCTTCCTTGCTTTCCTTCTGACCAATGCCGCCTTGTGGCTGAAAATCGCAACAGCGGGCAAACTTCTAACAAATGCAATATCAAGTTACACCAGTAAAGCTAACTCACTTACCCAAAACTAGCCACATCTTCCTATAACTAAGTGATAGTTGCTAGGTCCACCAAGGAGGTTGTACTTCAAAAAGTACAACCTCCTTCCATTTACAATACTAGTGCATACCCGTGCATGCCCGCAGAAACCAAGTATAAGCATTTCTGCATGGCGGTAGAAAGCAAATGTAAGCAAGCATTTCTACTTGCTGTAGAAAGTTACTGTTACCATGGCAACAGTAACCATGGTGAAACCTGCCTTTGATCTTTGACATCACCACTCGTTCAGTGATGCCTGCCTTTGATCTTTGATGATGTCACAGCGAGTCCTATGAAACCTGCCTTTGTTTGATGTCACCACTCGTTCAGTGATGCCTGCCTTTGATAGTGAGTCCTATGAGCTTGAGTGATGCCTGCCTTTGATCTTTGATATCATAGTGAGTCCTATGATCATGAGTGATGCCTGCCTTTGATGATGTCATAGCAAGTCCTATGATCTTTTAGTCCCATGATCGTGACACATACACAGAAATTTCTTGAATTATACATAGAGTGATAATGCAGTTAGAGAGTACTCTTGTTAACTGTGTGTGATATTTTTGGACCACTTCAAGTGTGATGGACTGGCGATCTGTCCAGGGTGTACCCTGCCTCTCGCCCAAAAAATGCTGGGATAGGCTCCAGCCCCCCCCCCCCGACCCAAAAAAGGATTAAGTGGAAGAAGATGAATGAATGAATGAATGCAAGTACTACAATGTGTGCACCCTCAACAACAGTGACTTTGTTAAAATCCCAGATTTATGAAATCATATCTACTACATCAAAATCTAAAGTCGAGTACGGTAGTTATAAAAAAAAACAGTTTGTCAAGTTCTCCTTTAGGACTATATAAGGAAGGAGAGAGCGGATTACTCATTTCACACCTCACAAGTGCCTACGATGTGCTAAGGGATATTAGAGAGAGAGAGTGCACACAAATGGCCCACAATTACAGAGTAAGTGCAAATATCTTGGAAACATCAGTGGGTAGGTGGATAGTGGGATCCTTCTGAGGTTTTTCTTTTTTTGTACTCCAAATGTCTGGTTTGCAAGCAACTTGAAACAACGCATTTGTTTTATTGGGAGGTTTAAAACTGTCATGAGGTAGCCGACTAACAGCAGGCATATACTGTATATATATATATACACACACAAAGGTAAAGAAATTTTAAATGGATAATTTATGCAAACATAACACACATACACACAACTAACAAGGTATATCTAGTAGTGCATCTACTCTCAGTAAAATCCAGTTGATTTCAACAAGTTCGTATTTACATATTTGAAGGGCCAAGGGCCAAACCATCACATAAATGTTAGACCTCATTGTGCTCTGTAAAAATATTCTATTAAGAGTTTTATTAGTTTTTTTTTTTTAACAAACTGTCTCTTTTCCAAAATTTAAGAAGATCCACCCTCCTCAAACACACCATTAACTAGTTGAAAATAAGCCTCTTCATGGTAAAGGCTCTACCAGGGCCTCCACAATGACTTGGCCTTTAAGCAAGGCACCACTTCCAGGTTGTCTGGATCCTCACAAGAGGCGAGGTGGCTTTGCTCAGAGTCGGTCTCATCCAGGTCTGAGCACAGGTCATCACTGGGGCTGCCGGAGGTCACCGAGAACACCATGGTGTCAAGAGGCGTCAGCCGCAGGCAGTCCTCCTCACTCAGGGGCATGTTCTCCAGAAGGTGGTTCAGCAGCTCCGCGGCAACAACTGCATCGGTGCCTGGACAGCTGGACACAAAAGTGTGCACGTCATGCACACACTGGATGTAACCGGCAGCAAAGCGCTCGTGCGCCTCCCGGTTCAAGACGTCCCCGTCTGAGCAGAGAAAAGCGACCGTTAACTGACAAGGCCAGACTCTGCGCTCTGATTGGCTGAGCCTCAAAAGAAGCGTGGCCACAGTATAGCTGATTACCATATTAATCCGCTGACCTTAATCGCCACTAATTAGTTGTCAAAGAACTATATTGCTGGGCGGAAGAAATATGTAAGGCGTATTTCTACTAAGACCAAGTAAAACATTTGTTTACCTTCCTCTAAATGTGGACAACCTCCTGTAAATACATTCATACGTTAATATTATGTTGACAAGATGTGATATTTACCTTGAGCTCTATTTTGAAGAATGCTCTCCACCTTTCTCACCGTCAACTCCAGGACTTCAGCATTCTCCATCTTTGACTGCGTCTACAACCGGTGACAAATACGTGCAACAGAGGTTGGCAGCTGGCGCTAACTTTAGCCAATAAAACACCGACAGTGGGCTCATTTTATGCTGAGACAGGTAAATAAAAGTTTCTCACGTCTCCATCCGAGATGAGAACGCGGAGCTCCTGCAGACTTTCATTGATGCGAGCCCTTCTCTTCCTCTCCACCAGGGGTTTCCTGATCTGTCAAAACCGTTAAGGGCGTTAAGTATGAATGACTCTGTGGGGGTTAAAGTTACAGCATGAACACAAAACTGTTCGCGCCGAATTCCACCTTTCTGTCAGGTCTGCTCCCGGCGCTGTTATCCCCTCTTCTCGCTCCGCTGGCGCTGCTGCTGGGGGCCATGATGGCGAGGTCTGACCCTGGAGGAGTCCGCTGGACCGGGAGGTG
This sequence comes from Pholidichthys leucotaenia, assembly GCA_020510985.1. Taxonomy (NCBI): domain Eukaryota; kingdom Metazoa; phylum Chordata; class Actinopteri; order Cichliformes; family Pholidichthyidae; genus Pholidichthys; species Pholidichthys leucotaenia. The sequence goes on along the minus strand of CM035846.1, from coordinate 266,508,519 downwards.
GGCTCGGCCGTGTGATGATGCGAGTCCCTGGGACAGATGGCCGCGCAGCCCCTCAGCTGCCGTACAGAGCGGCTGTTAAGATGCCACTCCGGTAGGTGGGGCGTTAACAGGCTCATTTACATGTGAATAGGTGAACTGGTATGAAACAGAGGGGCACAAACGAAACTTTTTTTGTCAAAAACATAGAAGTACATCATCCATCCATCCATCCATCCATCCATCTTCTACCGCTTTTCCGGAGGTCCGGGTCGCGGAGGCAGCAGTTCAAGCAGATAAGCCCAGACTTCCCTCTCCCCAGCCACCTGCTCCTGCTCTTCAGAAGGGATACCAAGGCGTTCCCAGACCAGCTGGGAGACATAGTCTCTCCACCGAGTCCTGGGTCTGCCCCGGGGTCTCCTCCCAGTGGGGACGTGCCTGAAACACCTCAAGTGGGAGGCGTCCAGGAGGCATCCTAACAGATCCAACAGACTCTCATGATAAATTGTATATCAAGGATTCAGTGTACCCCGCCCGGTATGGGGTTACCGGGGCCCCACCCTGGAGCCAGGCCTGGGGGAGGGGCTCGAAGGCTAGCGTCTTGTGGCCGGGTTTCCACCCATGGGACCCAGCCGGGCTCAGCCCGAAGGAGTTACATGGGTCCGCCCTCCAGTGGGCTCACCACCTGCAGAAGGGATCATGGGGGTCCGGTGCTATGTGGATTAGGTGGCGGTCAAAGGCGGAGACCTTGGCAGACTGATCCCAAGCTTTCTGGCTAGAAGTACATCAGCAGGGGGCTATTGCAGATCTACGACAGAGGTCTGCAGCAAGCTTTACTGTGGGGAAAAAAAAGTCCTCTTGAGCAATCTTTGGGCCCCCCCAAATCTACATGGAGCCACAAAATTATACTTGAGCCTTGAAATGAATGTGAAACAGGTGAGATATAACTGCAAGTTGGTCTGTCAGCATTAGTGAAAGGTGAGTTTTTTTACTCTTAGATACACACGTGGACAGAATTGTTGGTACCCCTCTGTTAATGAAAGAAAAACCCACAATGGTCACAGAAATAACTTGAATCTGGCAAAAGTGGTAATAAATAAAAATTCTATGAAAATTAACCAATGAAAATCAGACGGTGCTTTTGAATTGTGGTTCAACAGAATTATTTTAAAAAACAAACTCATGAAACAGGCCTGGACAAAAATGATGGTACCCCTAGAAAAGATTGAAAATAATGTGACCATAGGGACATGTTCAACCAAGATGTGTCCTCTAATTAACATCACAGGTGTCTACAAACTTGTAATCAGTCAGTCGGCCTATTTAAAGGGTGACAAGTAGTCACTGTGCTGTTTGGTGACATGGTGTGTACCACCCTAAACATGGACCAGAGGAAGCAAAGGAGAGAGTTGTCTCAGGAGATTAGAAAGAAAATTATAGACAAGCATGTTAAAGGTAGAGGCTGTAAGAGCGAAACATTGGACTATTCTAAAGTGGCCTTCTATGAGTCCTGATCTAAATCCTATTGAACATCTGTGGAAGGAGCTGAAACATGCCGTCTGGAGAAGGCACCCTTCAAACCTGAGACTGGAGCAGTTTGCTCATGAGGAGTGGGCCAAAATACCTGCTGAGAGGTGCAGAAGTCTCATTGACAGTTACAGAAATCGTTTGATTGCAGTGAGTGCCTCAAAAGGTTGTGCAACAAAATATTAAGTTAAGGGTACCATCATTTTTGTCCAGGCCTGTTTCATGAGTTTGTTTTTTAAAATAATTCTGTTGAACCACAATTCAAAAGCATTGTCTGATTTTCATTGGTTAATTTTCATAGAATTTTTATTTGACACTTTTGTCAGATTCAAGTTATTTCTGTGACCATTGTGGGTTTTTCTTTCATTAACAGAGGGGTACCAACAATTTTGTCCACGTCTGTATGTAGCTTTCTTGTTCATAAAATTGTGACTTTTTATTCTAATTTTATTCTAAAAGATTGATTATAAAAGTTCCTTTAAAGTTATGATTTCTTTCATTCAACAATTGCAGTTTTATCCCAAGGTTGTAACATTTTCACCCTGAAATTTGTAACTTCCATCCATCCATTTAACTATCCAAGAATCTGGGTGGCGGGTGCGTCAGACCAGGCAGAATAGCCCAGACTTCTGCCCAGTTCACATAGCACCATGATCCCTCCTGCAGGTGGTGAGCCCACTGTAGGGCAGGACCCATGTGCCTCCTTTGGGTACACTGGGTCCTTGATGTAACCTTTTTCATGGAGAGCCACTGGACCGCTCTGGCCTTTCACCCAGGAACAGTTTGTCTTGGGAGACCTTACCAGGGGCAAGTTGCCCCCGACAACATAACTCCTGGGATCATTCGGGCACTCAAACCCCTCCACCATGATAAGGTGGCGATCCACGGAGGGGGAAATTTGTAACTTTTCAACCATAAATGTGCAACTTTTAATTAATAATTAATCTTAGGGTTCCAGTGCAGCTGTGGCAAACCTATTGTTTTTGCTCTGTCTTTTTCTTTTTCCTACTTAATTTTCTTTAAAATTCATGGGTAGCAAAAACCGCAAGATGCAAAAATTCTAAGACTTTAAAGCAAGGTACTGCACCCATAGGCGGCACTATAGAGGTTAGTTTTACTTTTTTGCAAATATCTCAAGAACAGCTAGGCCTATACTTAAAATTCTTTCATCATTCTAATCCCTGAAATCTGCACAAACCTTGCTCTTGTAGCATATTTTCAAAAATATACAAGTGAAGTTAAATTGCTTGAAAATGAGACTGCATCATCTACAGATGCTGGTATCCATCCATCCATCTTCTACCACTTAATCCTTTTTGGGTCGCGGGGGGGCTGGAACCAATCTCAGCATCTTTGTGCGAGAGGCAGGGTACTCTTCAGGAAACTCTTCAAATAAACCATTTCCCTGCAAGTGGTCAAATAATTGCGTAGCAACAACTCTTTCTAAGATTTTTGAAACGAAAGGCAGATTAGAGATTGGTCTATAGTTAGCTAAAGCTCCTGGATCCAGCATTGGCTTTTTGAGTAAGGGTTTAATTACAACAGTTTTGAAAGCCTGCGGTACATGGCCTAATGTTAATGAAGAATTGATTATTTGAAGAATAGAGCTACCAATAAATGGGATGCCTTCTTTGAATAACCTGGTAGGAATAGGGTCTAAAAGACAAGTTGAAGGCTTGGATGAGGAAATTATTTTATCTAACTCTAAAAGGTCAATTGGAGTAAACTCATCCAAACAGATATCAGTTGAAGGAGTTGTAGTAGTTGGTGATTTTATGTTAATGGTGGGAAGAATCTGACTGATTTTATCTCTGATAGATGAAATTTTATTATTGAAAAAGTTCATAAAGTCCTGACTAGTAAGCTCTAAGGGAATACTAGGACTGACAGAGTCCTGACTCTTTGTCAGCCTGGCTACAGTGCTGAAAAGAAACCTGGAGTTTTTCTTGTTCTCTTCTATTAATGTGGAATAATAGCTTGTTCTAGCTTTCCCAAGAGATTTTTTTTTTTATAAATTAGAAGATGATTTCTCCAAGCTAAATAGATTTCATCTAAATTAGTGGAGCACCATTTTCTTTCTAATTGATGAGTCTCCTGTTTTAAGCTACAAGTTTCTGTGTTGAACCAAGGAGTTAAAAATCTCTGATTAGACTTTTTCTTTTTTTAAAGGGGCCACCATGTCTAGAGTCTGATGCTGAGAAGCTGTAACACTATCTACCATGCTATCAATTACAGAAGGAGCAAGCTCTCCATCGCTTCTCTCCATTGTGTTGACACATGGCACTGAGGAAACAATCTGCTTAAATTTGGTAACAGCATCATCTGAGAGGCATCTACTGTAGTAATATTTTTCTTTGGGCAGCACGGTGGTGCAGTGGTTAGCACTGTGGCCTTACAGCTAGAAGGTTCCTGGTTCGAATCCCCGGGCTGGCAGGGGTTGGAACCTTTCTGTATGGAGTTTGCATGTTCTCCCTGTGCTGTGTGGGTTTACTCCGGGGGCTCCGGTTTCCTCCCACAATCCAAAGACATGCATGTTAGGTTAATTGGTTGTTCTAAATTGTCCCTAGATATCTGTTTCCTATAGGCCCTTAGAATAGAGGGTTAGTATTAGTGAAAGCGCTTTGAGTGGTCTTTGTGACTAGAAAAGCGCTATATAAGTGCAGGTTAGTTAGTTTAGGAGCCAAACAGTCAGAAATAGTAAAATCAGAGGTTAACAGACAGTAGTCTGACAGTACAGGGTTATGAGGAGACACTACCAGATTTTCTATTTTTATGCCATATGTCAGAACAAGGTCCAACGTGTGGTGGAGATAATGGGTAAAATTTCCCACTTTCTGAGAAAACCCAATTGGGTAAATTGTCACTACTCCTCCTCCTCCACGACCAAAACTTCTGGGATTTTGACAGTTTAAATAACCAGAGGGAGTTGATTCATTTAAACCAACATAATCCTCTTGCCCTAACCAAGTCTCTGAAAGAGATATTAAATCAATCTGATGATCAATTAACAGATCATGGACTAGCAGAGACTTTGGCGTTAGAGACCTAATATTTAACAAACCACATTTAATTTTTAAATTATGAGGAGGAACAGAGGCCAAGTCATTAAATTTAGAGGCTTCATGTTTAATTTGAGTTTTACCAATTTTTTGTTTAATCACTTTGGGATGCTTATACATTATATTTTTATTTACTTTGGAGGGAGCAGACAATGATTCTCTGATGGGCAAGACAGGGGCTAAGTTGAGGGGTGGCGGATGAAGAGGAGCTGCAGAGAGGTGTATAAGACTGCAACTCTGCTTCCTGGTCCCAACTCTGAGTTGTCAGTGTTTTGGAAATTTGGATAAAAATGATGCCAGATTGTTAGATAAAAGAGACGCACCATCCAAAGTGGGATGGACACCGTCTCGTCTAATAAGACCAGGTTTTCCCCAAAATGAGTTCCAATTGTCTGTGTAGCCCACATTGTTTGCAGGACACCACACAGACAGCCAGTGGTTGAAGGATGACATGCAGCTAAACATGTCATCACTGGTCAGGTTGGGGAGGGGCCCAGAGAATACTACAGAGGCAGACATCGTTTTGGCAAAGTTACACACTGATTCTACACTAAGTTTTGTGACTTCCGACTGCCGGAGTCGGCTGTCGTTAATGCCGGCGTGGGTAACAGTGGTGGAGTATTTACAGTTACTTTTAGCCAGTATTTTCAAATTTGACTCTGTCACCTGCTCTGGCCCCGGGAATGCATTTGACTATGGCCGCTAGAGTCTCTAGGTTCACATTTCTGACTATAGAGTCACCAGTGATCTTCTCTTCTTATATTAATATGCTTCTTTATTGTGATGCTCATTCATAGAATTGTAGGGATTTTAAGTCCATAAAGAGGGTAGGAAATGTGAAAAGAACTTGAGAACTTTTTTTGAATAAAAATAATAATGTGGAACAATATGAATGTGGAATTAAAGCAATGTCCAAACATAAACCAGTTTAAAAGAATGTATAAAAATATCCTGCGTACAGGGTATGGGGAGGGGGGAGAAGGGTGATGTGGTGTTATGTTTGTGGTTGTGTATGTATAAAATGTATATGTACTGCATGTGTGTATAGGGAAGAATAGTTTGGAATGTGGGGTGTATGTATAGGTGTGTATATGTGGTGTGTATGTATTTGTATTTAAGTGGATATGTATATACAGTGTGTGTAGGGTGTATATATGTATATACAGTGCATCCAGAAAGTATTCACAGCGCTTCACTGTTTCCACATTTTATGTTGCGGCCTTATTCCAAAAGGGATTAAATTCATTTTTTTCCTCAACATTCTACACACAATACCCCATAATGACAATGTGAAGAAAAAGGTTTTTTTTTTTTTTTAGATTTTTTCAAATTTATTAAAAATAAACTAAGAAATCACATGTACATAAGTATTCACAGCCTTTGCTCAATACTTTGTTGATGCACCTTTGGCAGCAATTGCAGCCTCAAGTCTTTTTGAATATGATGCCACAAGCTTGGCACACCTATCTTTGGGCAGTTTTGCCCATTCCTCTTTGCAGCACCTCTCAAGCTGGGAAGCATCGGTGCACAGCCATTTTCAGATCTCTTCAGAGATGTTCAATTGGATTCAAGTCTGGGCTCTGGCTGGGCCTCTTGAACATTCACAGAGTTGTCCTGAAGCTGCTCCTGGTTTATCTTGGCTGTGTGCTTAGGGTCGTTGCCCTGCTGAAAGATGAACTGTCACCCCAGTCTGAGGTCAAGAGCGCTCTGGAGCAGGTTTTCATCCAGGATGTCTCTGTACATTGCTGCATTCATCTTTCCCTCTGTCCTGACTAGTCTTTCAGTTCCTTCTGCTGAAAACATCCCCACAGCATGAGGCTGCCACCACCATTGGCATGGTTATGAGCGGTGGCTGGTTTCCTCCAAACATGACGCCTGACATTCATGCTAGAGAGTTCAATCTTTGTCTCATCGGACCAGAGAATTTTGTTTCTCATGGTCCGAGAGTCCTTCAGGTGCCTTTTGGCAAACTCCAGGCGGGCTGCCATGTGCTTTTTACTAAGGAGTGGCTTCTGTCTGACCACTCTACCATACAGGCCTGATTGGTGGATTGCTGCAGAGATGGTTGTCCTTCTGGAAGTTTCTCCTCTCTCCACAGAGGAACACTGGAGCTCTGACAGAGTGACCATTGGGTTCTTGGTCACCTTCCTGACTAAGGCCCTTCTCCCTCACTTGCTCAGTTTAGATGGCCGGCCACCTCAAGGAAGAGTCCTGGTGGTTCCGAACTTCTTCCATTTATGGGTGATGGAGGCCACTGTGCTCATTGGGACCTTCAAAGCAGCAGAAATTTTTCTGTACCCTTCCCCAGATTTGTGCCTCGAGACAATGCTGTCTCGGAGGTCTACAGACAATTCCTTTGACTTCATGCTTGGTTTGTGCTGTGACATGCACTGTCAACTGTGGGACCTTATATAGACAAGTGTGTACCTTTCCAAATCATGTCCAATCAACTGAATTTACCACAGGTGGACTCCAGTTAAGCTGTAGAAACATCTCAAGGATGATCAGTGGAAACAGGATGCACCTGAGCTCAATTCTGAGCTTCATGGCAAAGGCTGTGAATATTTATGTAGATGTGATTTCTTTGTTTTTTATTTTTAATAAATTTGCAAAAATCTAAAAAAAAAAAACTTTTTTCACGTTCTCATTATGGGGTATTGTGCGTAGAATTTTGAGGGGAAAAAATGAATTTAATCCTTTTTGGAATATGTCATGAACCGAGCCCGTGTTTTCTGGAGGCTCGGTTCTGACCATTCTTGGTGGCTCAGGCATTGGGGTTATTATGTGTTGTTATCTTTTGATGTCTCGTTGTTTTCATGTCTGGGTGTTATTTCTTTTCCATGCCTGTAGCCGCCATTCTGGCCGGCGGTTGTTGGGCAGCTGTTTGACCCACTTCTGCGGTGGGCGCTGTCTAACATTTGCCAGTCCGACCACTCCCCCCCTTTCTCTGACAGTCAGCTGTTAGCCCTGGTAATTATCTTTCCCGCACCTCGCCCAGGTGTTTCCTATTTGTCATGCCAGCGGTGTTTGTACTTAGGCAGCTCCTTGCCAGTCAAACACTGCTGGACTATTGTACCCGATCCTGGTCACGTCGGGGAAGGACTGTTTGTATGTGCTCGCTGGGAGACTGGGATTACTCGGACTGCTCCGGTGCTGTGAGTAAAACTGTTAGTGTTTTTGGGTGCAGTTGTGCTGCTACACTTTATTGGTAGCGTTTCCTCGTGCGGCACAACTGCTACGCTTTGGCACTGCTGCCCAGTTGATTCTCCCTGTTGAGTGTCCTGGAGGACTCTAAGTTTACCCGAGCTGTCTTGTTGTTTTGTATTGTCTATTTTTGTGTCAATAAATGTGTGTTTGATGTAACCTGTGTTTAAGTTTATCCTTCCTTCTCCTCCTCTGTGCACTGTGGAAAAGCGCACGGGGAAGTTCATGACAGAATGGTCCAGCCAGCTAAAAGGATTTAGCGGGTTACACCAACACATACCTTTTTCTTTTTTGAATTAACGTCTGCGTACCTGTCTTGGAGTGATGTTGGACTTGGCTGGAACCCGGAGTTATCCTCTGTGTCTGGGTTGGGAGTGTTGCCGGGGTCTCATGGAGATAGACGGGCTCATTGCTTTGGCAAGCATGTATTCCACCCCGGAGGATGTTCTTTGGTATGTGGACTTGGCAGATGCAGCAGCTCGGCAGTGCCCTCAGCTCGCGGATCATCCGGAAGGAGCTGAAAGGTTGACCCATTTGGCAGCGCTGCGGCGAGAGTTCGGCGGAGGGGTGAGGAAGTCCCCCAAGAAAGACCGGGCTTGTGCCAAAGGGAGGGCACTCCCGGGGTTCCGTTGATCCTGCTCCACGCCAGAGTTTGGGGCCAGTTCCTGCTCTGACCAAACCAGCTCCAGCCCCCCGCAAACAGCATCATCCATCGTCGAAGCGCCGGGAGAAGCCCTCCTCGTCTGCAGTGACCGCCATCTTTCCAGCTGCCGTGAGGTCCGCTGAGGTCACCCCGGCTATGCCCACCTCCGTCGTCATGGAGACGGCTACTCCACAAGTCTTCAGAGGGGCCCACGTCACCGCTGACATGGAGAGGGATGACTGCCAACGGTCTGCAGCTGTTAACATCAACGACTGGGATGACAGGCAAGTATATTTTCTTTCTATTCCATCTAATAGTATTGAATCTTGCCTGTCTCCCGAGGGAGAGGCCCGGTTTCAGCAGTCAACTGGGTCCTCTCCTCCAGCTGCAAATATTGATTCATTTTTTTTCCCCTCTCCATGTCTCCTCCAATTCTCCCTGAGTGCCCGTTGGCCTAAGGTCAGGGCCATCAGACAGTGGAGTAGCCTGTGGTTTCAGAGGATTTCTTCCTTGAGCCAGCATGGAGAGGTTCCCCTGCAGCCATGCCGGAGGAATTTCCTGCGTTGGAGCCGCTGCAGGGGGATAATAGGACTGTTACCACTATCTCGCCTGCTGTGGAGGCCGCAGTGATGGAGTGGGAGCCTGAGCTGGACCTCCTGGAGGCGGGGCTAAAGTCTTCATCGTCGTGCTCGACGGAGTCCTGGACAGCGGTGGAGCTCGACCTCAGGCAAGTTTTCTCTCTTGTGTTTCTGATGTCGGTTCTAGAGAGATCTTGTCTGGCTCAAGGTGAGGTGAGTCAGGTGCAGCGCGCAGCCGCCCCTGAACTCTCTTTGCCAGGCTCCGAAGCTGCTGGCGACCCTAATAACTTGGTTTCATCTCCTGCTCCTGAGTTTTCTTCTAGGGTCGCCGGAGAGGAGCCATCGTCACCAGGGGTCACCTTGGAACCGGGCCTGCCGCTTGACAACGTTGTGAGTCGAGCTTCCCCGCTGCCGGAGGCCATCGTGTGGGTCCCTCCGCAGGCTGTATCTCCATGGGTGCAGCAGGCTGGCTTTGGACCATCGTGGGGGCTGCGCTCCAGGATCAGCCCGACATAGGTGCTGCGCTCCTGCTCGGTCCAGTAATGGATGCCACGCTCCAGCGTGGGTTCCACCAAGGGTGCAGCCTTGGCCCGGTTGGGGTCCACTGTGGGTGCCGCTGAGCTCCAGCTGGAGTCCACTGCGGGTGCTGCAGATCTCCAATCGGGAGTCACCGCGGGTGCTGCTGAGCCTCAGCCAGAGGTCACTGCGGGTGCAGCGGAGCTGGCCCAGTCGGGGTCCATCGCGGGTGCAGCGGAGCTGGCCCAGTCGGGGTCCATCGCGAGTGCACCTTTGTTCCAAGCCAGGACCACTGAGGGCACTGCAGATCTGTCTGAGGATGGCATGGTCCCCTTCTCCTCCCTATTCGATGCCGTGGGGGTTCCCTCCCTAAGGTCCAGTCACCCACCAGTGAGCCTTCCGGTGGGCAGGCCGCCTCCTGCTTCATCCCGCCGGCCCTGGTGGCTTTACAGCGCTGGCCGACCGCCTGAGGGACTGAGTCTATGGGCCAGATGGCCCGTGTTTTCCGGCAGGCCACCAGACTCTGTTCATTGGACTGCCTGCTGGGCCTGGGACTCTGGGCGGCCTCCCGAACCTCCACGTCTTTGGACTTGGGGGTTAATTGTGGACCCTGGGTGGGGTATTGTTCCCTCCTTTCCTGTTCCCCCTACCTCCCACCCGGGTTCGTGTTGTTGTTTCTGTTGGGGTTGGTGTGTGTGTGTGTGTGTGTGTGGGGGGGGGGGTTCTTTATGATGTTACCGTGGGTGTCTGGTATCCGCCCCTAGAAGGAGGGGCTCTGTCACAAACCGAGCCCGTGTTTTCTAGAGGCTTGGTTCTGACCGTTCTTGGTGGCTCAGGCGTTGGGGTTATTATGTGTTGTTATCTTTTGATGTCTCGTTGTTTTCATGTCTGGGTGTTATTTCTTTTCCATGCCTGTAGCCGCCGCTCTGGCCAGTGGTTGTTGGGCAGCTGTTTGACCCACTTCCGTTGTGGGCGCTGTCTAACATTCGCCGGTCCAACCACGCCCCCCTCTCTCTCTGACAGTCAGCTGTTTGCCCCGGTAATTATCTTTCCCGCACCTCACCCAAGGTGTTTCCTATTTGTCACGCCAGCGGTGTTTGTACTTGCCAGTCAAACACTGCTGGACTATTGTACCCGATCACGGTCACTTCGGGGAAGGACTGTATGTGCTCTCTGGGAGACTGGGATTACTCGGACTGCTCCGGTGCTATGAGTAAAACTGTTAGCGTTTTTGGGTGCAGTTGTGCTGCTACGTTTTATTGGTAGCGTTTCCTCATGTGGCACAACTGCTACGCTTTGGCACTGCTGCCCAGTTGATTCTCCCCGTCCTGTTGAGCGTCCTGGAGGACTAAGTTTACCCGAGCTGTCTTGTCGTTTTGTATTGTCTATTTTTGTGTCAATAAATGTGTGTTTGGTGTAACCTGCGCTTAAGTCCATCCTTCCTTCTCCTCCTCCGTGTGCTGTGGAAAAGCGCACGGGGAAGTTCATGATAGAATAAGGCTGTAACATAACAAAATGTGGAAAAAGTGAAGTATTGTGAATACTTTCCAGATGCAGTGTATGTATGAATGTTTATAAGTATATTTTGCATGTCTGTGTGTGTGTATGTATGTATATATTATCTGTAGAGGGTGTGTATTTATAGTGATCCCTCACTTATCGCGGTTAATGGGTTCCAGAACCGACCGCAAAAAGTGAAAAACCGCGAAGTAGCGTCACCCCTAATGACGTCACCCATAAATAATACGTACGTTCATTCTCTCACTCTCTCTCTCATATGATACGTGTGTGTGTGTGTGTGTAAGTGTACATACATACGTAGATGTAAATAAAGTGTACATAAATATGTTTTTAGAACGCTTTTATTCTTATAACAAGATACGTAACTCAAGATGAAGATGATTTACTGCACAGGTTAATGAGAGCTTTACTGCTCCTCAGGTGACGCCTCATCGTCAGGTGCTAGAGGCGCAGGATCGTCGAGGGCAGCTTCCGATAGAGCTGGAGAAGCTGCAGGAGGCGACGTAGTGGCTCGACGGGAAGACTATTTCGCACAAAATGGCACAAGAGAACAGCAAAAAGTTCCACGCGGCAAGACTAAGCAACATGAGCGATAAAGAGCAATGAATGCGGTCTTCCTTCGCTGGGTGGGCGCTCGGCAGGGAGAGAAGCTGGGTAAAACGTCTCGGCCAATCAGCTTGCGGGGTGAAACGTCTCGGCCAATCAGCTTGCGAGATTCCCAAGCCGAGCCAACACGAGAACAGCGAACAGAGAGGTGGATTTTGAGTTGTGCGGGCTCTCTGTGTTGATACCTGATGTTCTAATGTAGTCTCCCTGCCTTCTGCTAGCGCCTGCCCATTATTTCTCAATTTTGAATTTTTGATGAATATTTTTGAAAAATCCGCGATGCACTGAGGGCGCGAAAGGTGAAGCGCGAAGTAGCGAGGGATCACTGTATGTGCGTATATAATGCATGTATGTAGGTAGACTTGTATGTCAGTATCTGTGTATGTATGTGTATATGTAGTTGCATGTAAGTGGGTATTTCGAGTTGCACTTCAGGATGAATAATTAATCTGATGTGATGGTGAAGGGGTAGGATTTAAATAAGTTTTACTTCTTCCTTCTCCTTTTCAGACTGACAGTACACAGTGATTTTGGTATGGACTAAACTTTATATTTAAAAAAATCACTTCTTTGTTCTTGTATTGCATGTTTGAAATAAATGTTCTAAATCAAATAATAATCATTAAAGATTGACAATGTTGTATAAACTGTGTGGCAAAATAGGAGATTAATAAAGTGACCAGGCTGAAATCAACAAAGCATGAGATCTTTGGCATTCAAGAAACAAACACCAGTGTCTGCTAGTGACCACTGCTGACATGTTGGCTGAAGCCAGGAGTTGAGGGTTGAGGTAAGAGGTTACTCTTTCAATTGGCATTATTGTTCTGTACATGCACTACAGAATGCAAAAAGAGTCTGTGTTTGTGTCCATAATGTTCCAGATACATAGTTACCTCCACCAAGGAGGTAATGTAATCGGGGTGGTTTATCTGTTTGTCTAGCTGTCTGTTTGTTAGCGGGATTACACAAAAACTACTGCATGGATTTTGATGAAATTTTCACCAGAGGTGGTTCTTGGGCTAGAGACAAACCCATTACATTTTAGTGATGATCTGAGAATGCATACCTCAGCCAAGGCTCTTATCTTCTTACAGTGTGTTAGCAAGAATCCTCCAAAACTACTTTTGGTGCGATTTTCACCAGAACTGGCTCGTGGCCTACACACAAACCCATCACATTTTGGAGGTGATCCATGAGGGGTGGAAGGAGCCTTGGCAGAGGTATGCACTCTGAGTGCTTTTCTAGTTTACTTATACAATTACAATAAATACAGCAAACAATTGTTTGTGCATCCTGTTATCACAGTGCAGCAGGTGCTGTCAAAGTGATAATTACCTACAGAATATGGTGCCTCCATTTGCTGGGTTATGGTATGCTGGAGGACATTGGTTCAAATCTCAGAGAAGTTTTATTCTTCTGAACAGTACATAAAGTAAGAGGCATGTTGTACATAAGTACAGCATGCCTCTTCTGTGCATGTTAAAACCTAACTGAATAATTAAATCTGATTAAATGCTGTTGATCAACAATACAAAACTTTAAAGTCTGCAGCTGTTTGGAAGTGAACGATTGCTGCCTGTGGCTATATTTTCTTATATATTTTTTCTTGTAAATTTGTGGGGGGGTTTTAATGTATGACCTCTCTTGCCCAAAATTTGTGGCATTTTTTTACTTGTGAACTTGCAGTTTTTATTTGTAAATTTGAAGATTACTCTATATTCTGACTTTTTTCATATACAGCAAATGCATTTCTTTTTTCTTATAAATTAGAAATTGTACAACATAAATTTCTAACTTTTTCTCAGAAATCAGTTTTCCCCCCTCTTTTTGTGTGTGTGTGGGGGCGGGGGGGCGCAAAGCCGCCTTGAGCCACTGGTTATGGGAAGAAGATCTACATGTGACTCTGTGATATCCTACCGTGTAGCAATGATCACACTTGAGTTATTTCTTTGGCTAACTCTGCCATTTATTCTGTAACACACACAACAATGACTGAACATGGATTCTGCGCGGGGTTTTCACACTCTTATTCTAATGTGTCCCCTTAGTAGTAGTGCTGAACAATACAGGTAGTTCCCCCTAGAGGCCTGTGCCAGTAATGTTTTAAATTAGACTTGCAGTCTACCACATCCCTCCCCTCTAGATTAAACTACTCTTAATTACACTAGCCAATTATGCTAGACATCCTGGAACTCCCATTTAACCCTAAACTATCACAGTTACTTTTAACTTCTTAAACACATGTGCCATACACCTAATTTCTTTCTCTTTTTTTTTTTTTTTTTTTTATACATGTATAACACACATAACAGTTTAACTAGGGATTTGGGTTGACTACCGCATCCCAGTGAGGTTCCAGGACGCATTCTTGTCCTGTGGCTGGGGAACTCACTACTGACTAAGTATAGTCCTTCAAGTAGTCTGGAGCTTTCCTAGCTCGCTGAGATCTTCTCACGGCTGGTGAGCCAACTGCAGGTGAAGACTCAGACTGCTCCACTGTTTCGGCTGCTGCAGTGCTGCCCGTAGAATCTGCAGAGACGGGTACCTCAGGTATCACCTGAAGTGGTGGTTCGTTGATGCTCTCCTCAGAATGGTTGTCAGACAACACCTCTGGTGCCATCGGCAGGGGAATGGAGCTCCTACCACGAACTTGGTCGATGTGTCGCCTCACCACTTGTCCATGGCCTAATGTCACCTTGAATGACACAGGGCCTGTCTTTTCTGTTATTTCTCCTGGTACCCAGGCTGGTCCTGAGCCAAAGTTGCGGGTGTAGACCACGTCTCCTCTCAGTATTCTCTCTCTAGCATGCATGTCATGATAACCTTTTTGTTTCTCTTGTTTGTCATGCACTTTGTTTCTGAAGTCTGGATGTATTAAGTCAAATGTTGACCTCAACTTCCTTCCACACAACAGCTCAGCTGGTGACTTGCCAGTTGTAGATTGGGGTGTTATTCTATAGCTGAACAGAGCTCTCGACATTCGAGTTTCAATAGAGTCTCCTGCCATCTTTTTCATGAGTGACTTGAACGTCTGCACGGCCCTCTCGGCTAAGCCATTAGAAGAAGGATGGTATGGCGCAGTCGTGATGTGACGTATGCCATTCTTTTCAGAAAACTCTTGGAACTGTTCACTCGTAAAACATGTACCGTTATCTGATACTATGATTTCAGGTATGCCATGTTGGCTGAAACTCTTTCTAAGACATTCAATGGTAACAGTAGAAGTAGAGCTACTCACAGAATATGCATCGATCCACTTTGAGTATGCGTCAACTATGATCAGGAACATTCTTCCCATCCATGGACCTGCGTAGTCAATGTGAATTCTTCTCCATGGTTTATCTGGAACTTCCCAGGGATGTAGTGGGGCTGCTGGAGGACTGTTCCTGTTCTCCTGGCATGCCGCACATGACTTCACAAGCGCCTCCACCTCTGCATCCATGTTGGGCCACCACATGTAACTCCTCGCCAACGCTTTCATGCGAGTGATGCCAGGGTGTGCTTGGTGTAGTTGTTGCAGTAAGGCATTCCGACCAGGTGGTGGAACAACCACGCGTCCTCCCCACAGGATACAACCTTCCTGGGTGCTGAGCTCATCCTGTCGTCGGGCATAGGGAATGAACTCAGGACTGTTCATCTTCGGCCATCCTCGCAAGATGTATTCTCGCACTCTTGCTAGAACAGGGTCTTTGTCTGTCCACTTCTTTATTTGTTGTGCGTTCACCAGGGGCACGCCGATATCTTCAAACAATAGCACTCTCTCCTCCTCCTCAGGCGTGCTGTCTCTTCCTCCATCCAAGGGTAGCCTACTCATCGCGTCAGCATTCGTATGGTCCCGTCCGGCTTTGTAACTGATGGTGTACTCATACGCTGCTAATGTAACGGCCCATCTCTGAATTCTCTGAGATGTCATCTGGGGTATGGCTCTCATTTCACTGAACAGTGAAATTAGTGGCTTGTGGTCAGTCACTATAGCGAACTGTCTCCCGTACAGGTATTTGTGGAACTTTTTTACACCAAATACTACTGCAAGGCCCTCCTTGTCTAGCTGGGAGTAGTTTTTCTCAGCTGCACTAAGAGTTCTTGAGACGAACCCTATGGGTCTCTCTGAGCCATCCTCCATACGATGAGAGAGTACAGCTCCCACACCGTAGGGTGATGCGTCACACGCCAGGATGAGTGGTTTGTTTGAATCATAGTGCACTAACACACTACAGGACTGAAGTAGCGCTTTGGACTCTTCAAACGCCTTCTGCTGCTTGACCCCCCATGACCATTTTTCTTCCTTCTTAAGTAAGGTATGTAGTGGTGCCAGCAGCGTGGAGAGCTTTGGGAGGAACCTATGGTAATAGTTCAACAAGCCCAGGTAGGCTTTTAACTCAGTAACATTTTGTGGCTCAGGCGCCTCCGCAATGGCTTCCACTTTGTCTGTCAGAGGGTGTAGACCACTGGCGTTGATCTTGTGGCCTAGGAACACCACCTCTTTTCCCATGAACTCACACTTGCTTCTTTTTCAACCTCAGACCGCTTTTCTCCAACCGTTGAAGCACTTCCTCCAGCGTTTTCAGATGTTCTTGTTCATTTGGTCCTGTACAAAGGATGTTATCCAAATAAATGGCAACATTCGGAATTCCACCTAGGATGCCTTCCATAGTTCTCTGGAATATAGCAGGACTGGAAGCTACTCCAAATGGTAAGCGTGTGTAGGTATATAAGCCTTTGTGTGTATTGATGGTTACATACTTTCTTGATTCTTCTTCCAGGACTACTTGTTGGTAAGCGTGACTCATGTCTAATTTCGTGAAGTGTCGGCCGCCATTCAGCTGTGCGAAGAGGTCCTCCACTTTAGGAATTGGATACTGATCCACCCGTGATGCTCGATTGACAGTGAGTTTGTAATCTCCACATATTCTAATGGAGCCATCCGGCTTTCTCACTGGGACTATGGGCGCCGCCCATTCTGCAACCTGCACTGGCTCAATGATCTTGTCATCCAGCAGCCTCTGTAGCTCGCTTTCGACCAGTGGCTTGACTGCATAGGGTACCGGTCGGGGTTTGCAGAATCGTGGTTGGGCCTCCTTGTCCACATTAATCTTTGCAGTGACGCCTTTTAGCTGTCCTAAGCCTTCTTTGAACACCTCAGCGTGTGTTTCGAGGATCTCCTCCAGCTGCAATTTGGGCTGAGATTCCACTTTATTCACCAACTGATCCATCATGGCCAGTTCTTGTAGCCAACTTCGCCCTAGTAGATTTGGTCCTTCGCTCCCAACTACTACTACAGGTAAGTCCTTTTCTTTGTTTTTGTGTTGCACCTTCACTTGTGCCATGCCTAGCACGTCTAGCTTCTCTCCTGTGTATGTTTTTAATTTTAATGAACAGGGATTTAATTCTGCTGTGTCTGTTTTCTTCCACAGTTGTGTATATTGCTGTTTACTTAATATGGTTACTCCACAGCCTGTATCAACTTCAAATGTTACTTTCATTCCATTAATTATTCATGGTACGCGTGATGGGCGCTACCTTGGTCAGCTCCTCTGACGTGTTGTAAATTGTGTGAAAACCCATGTCTTCTGTATCACTTTCTCCCTCCCCTCTAAGTTGATTCGTTCGCTGTTCCTTTCCTGGGCCCTTGTTTTCATTCTTTTGCCCTTTAACTGTTGCCTTCTGCACCTGTGCATTGCCCACCTTTGTTCTACATGCTTTCTTAATGTGCCCTCGCTTGCCACAATTATGACACAGCTCAGTGGCAAATTTGCACTCGGCGGCATTGTGCTGGCCTTTGCAGCGATAACAACTGGGGAATTTGCGCTGAGTTTTGTCAGTCGACACTTTGTGGACACCTACTTGGGTCTTAGGCACACGAACATGCGTTGCTGTGTCCTCTGTGAGCTTCCCTTGCATTTCTCTCACATCTTTAGATGCTGTTTCCATCGCTTGGCATAATTCCAAAGCCTTTGCAAAAGTGAGTTTTGTTTCAGATAAAAGTCGCCGTTGCATTCGGTCATCATTCACTCCACACACAAGTCTGTCTCTTAACATTTCTTCCAATGAGTCTTTGTAATCACAGTGCAGTGCTAATTTCCTCAATTCTGCCACATACTCTGCTATGGACTCAGTGTTCCTCCTTATGCGTGAATTAAATTTGAATCGTTGCACGATTTCACTCGGTTTGGGGCTGAAGTGCTTCTGAAGCTCAGCAGTAAGCTGGTCGTACGTTTTATCTTTCGGTAATGCAGGGCTTATTAAATTTCTCAACAAGCTGTAAGTAGTTGCACCAACTCCACTCAACAGTACATCCTTCCGTTTATCTGGCTCCTCAATATCATTAGCTTCGAAGAAAAAGTCCAACATTTCACTATATTCTTCCCATGACTGAGTCGAGTTATCAAAAGGGGTTACCGTTCCGATTACAGCCGCCATTGCTCGTCGTGGTGGGGAAACCTCGTTTTCCTCCTCTGAACTTGCACTCGAACTACTGGAGTCACTTGAGTTCGCCACACTTGCAATGTTCTCTGTTTCTCGCCGCTAATTGTTTTTTTTTTTTAATCCTCGTCGCCAATTGTGTGATATCCTACCGTGTAGCAATGATCACACTTGAGTTATTTCTTTGGCTAACTCTGCCATTTATTCTATAACACACACAACAATGACTGAACATGGATTCTGCGCGGGGTTTTCACACTCTTATTCTAATGTGTCCCCTTAGTAGTAGTGCTGAACAATACAGGTAGTTCCCCCTAGAGGCCTGTGCCAGTAATGTTTTAAATTAGACTTGCAGTCTACCACAGACTCCATAGCTGGAGGTCACAACACACTGATCTAAAGAAACACATGCAATATATGAACATAAAATGATGTATAGATGATGTCAACATCATGAACAATGACTTACCCTTGGCGCTGTGGTGTTGGAGCAGGAATGTCGGTAAGACAAAGGAGGTGAGAGTGGACCTGAGGAAGAGCTCCTCAGAGTTCATATCAGTCACTACACATGATATGAGGAAAAATATGATCTATTGTGTTAGTCTGACTAAAGCTGAACATTTGAAGGGGTACAGTATGTTCTCTTACTTTCCATGGTGAAGTCAGTTTTTAAGCTCATGAAGTTGGGCGAGCTGATCTATGACCCAGTTAAAGAAAAAATGTACTATTAGCACTTCTGTTTAATTTCTTTTCTAGTATGTCGTGGTCACAGTACTCCCAAACTTATATCTATGACCTTATTGCTACAATGTTTTTATGTTCAAATTACTGTATATTTCATTGTTTTCAGTGGGCTTTGCTAGCAATGGCTAACTGGCTTCAACAGATGAAGAGCGGAAGAGTTAAAAATTCCCAGAACCTGGAAGTCGAACAGTGAAATGTAACAGGGACAAAGATGACAAATTGAAGTGTACAGAAAGTAGAAATGCACATAACTGTAAGGATGCCCGTGTTAGTCAGTGCCCATACTATCACTTAGCTGCTGGTTAACTTCTCCCTTCACCCCCCAACCAGTCGCAGCAGATGACCACCCCTTCCTGAGCCTGCTTCTGCTGCAGGTTTCTTCCTAATAAAATGGAGATTCCCATCCCTCTGCCAAGTGCTTGCTGACAGGAGTTTACCCCATTAATGAGTTCTCTTTTTTTAGAAGTTGTGGTCTTTTTATTTTACAGCATAAAGTGTTAAGAGGTAACTGTTATTGTGAATTGGCACTATATAAAGCTGAATTACATTAACTTACTCCTCAGTTGCTCAAATGGAAAATGGTCCTGCAGTGTACTAAGAAGCTGAAAGGGGAAATATCGCCATCTGTTATAGTGGAGTCAGATATATTTTGGCCAATAAATCAATTCCCTTTCTGTGCTTTTATGCTGGGATAAAGACAGCAGTCCAGTTAAATGGCCTAGTCGATCGCTATAACAAGCTTAGCTTTAGTATGGATGGAGTGAGAACCTCACCTGGACATAACATTTATTTATCTTATCAGGATGGCATAAGGAGAAGCTCAGCTTCCTGAAGTTACCACTTGTCACTCTCCTGCAACTTTTACAGAGGAACAGGATTACCGCATGGAAGAGCCATAGTACATCAGTGGTTCCCAACCTTTTTCCCAGGAGCCCCCCCTGCCTGTGTCACAGAAGTGCCAGCCCCCCCCCCCCAGCCCACACGATCACGTCAGAGGAATTAAGTCATTTTAGAACATTTATTTAGGAAAAAATAACATCAGTTTTGTGTTTAACCCCTTGAACTCCGGGATTCCGCGGGCGGTCACGTCTCTGCTTCATAGTGCGCCTCATTGCGCACTGAAAAAAAAAAAAGCTGCATTTCCGTTCTTCCAGTACAGACACAGCCGCGAACAGAAAGCCAAAGGAGTGTTTTGATTGGTTTAGATTTGATTGACCTCTCATTCGACTAATAAGAGCCTTGAATTGGGTTTCTGAAACCTTGAAGAACCAGTGACTGAAAACCTAGCAAGAAGGACCCGCCTACCAACGACCGCGAATACAACAAGCCAATTGAAGCAGAGAAGTTCGATGATTGAAACGCGTGCGTCCCGTGCGTAAAATCTGTTTTGTCTAAGCCGCTGGGTGACACACATTGAGACCTGTGTGTAACGGTAGCGTTAGCCAGTCTTTTTTTATTACTACTGTTCTTATTTGTTTTGAAAAATCGTTCGCCAAAACCGCAATCATGGAAGCGGAGATGGTTTGACCGGGTCGGGTGACCAGAACCACGAGTCCGTAACAACCGGACCAGTTTCATGTTCGTCTGACAATGAGGAACAGATGTTCGCCAACGACACTGCTGTTGTGGACAGGTAAGTGTTATAAGCTAAATTATTCTTTATCAATGAAAATAGTAATAAAAATGACTTTTGACCGATCGGTAATTACAACGGTCAAAAAACAAATAAACGGCGTTTTTTGTGCGCTGAGCTCCTCTGTAGCGGTGGGGGGGAGTTGTTATCCTCTATATTGCAGATATTTTAGTATAATTTTTATTGCACTGTAGGTTATTTTTTCTTGTAAAAAAAGGCCACACATTTTTTACTTGGCATGCATGTGTGGGGGGCTTGTTTGTTCATTCATTCATGAATGAATGAATAAACAAAACCCCCACACACACACACACACAGCCCTGAGTGTCACCTTTCATTAGAGCCCAAGATGAAGCTTCTATGTTGAAGCATTCAAAAGTTATAGACGTTTTTCCAAACTGTGCCATTTGGCACAGTGTGGCACAGTTCAAAAACGCCTGGGAACAACCTGAGAAAAAAAAGCTGTGTAATATATTCATTTTTTGTGGTATTGTTACAAAATTTTGACCTCAACTTGATAACACTTGGTTCTACATTTCTGTTGCATTTTCCAACCAGTATCTGACAGATGTGTGTTATTTGCAAGCATTTGTATCTAAAAAAAAAACACCCAGGCGAACTTTATTTTCTTCAAATTCAGTATGTTTAGATGACTGTTACTCAGTGGCAGGAGCACTTAGAGAGATTATGCTGTTTTGCCAAAAAATTCAAAGTGTTTTCTTTTAAATGAGACCAGCCCCATGAAGATGCTGCAAAGGGTTGAAGAACAGCTTTTGATTTACTTTGGGTATGTTATTTTTAGGCGTTTTTAGGGAAATTGACCAGAGTTCAAGGGGTTAACCTATTCCATTTGTTTTGAAATGTAGATTTGTTTACCTTTATTCTTAAACTAAATTGAATTATATGAACATGTGTATCACACACAGACAAAAAGTAAATGTGGCAAATGACTGCAATGGTATTAAAATATTTTCCCTTTTGTTTTTAGACAGCATTTCTTTTAAACATAGCCTTTTTGACACCAGAAGGCAGTCCTGAGTCTTCATTGTTCATTGTCAGCAACAAAAAGTTTTCATCTTTGCCAGAGGTATGAAACAGAAATGTTAGACCAAGAACATGTCCTTTGTGAAAGCAAAAATTTCTAACAATCAAAATAGTGGGTATATACACACATGACCGCATAAATCAGTAAAGGCTTAAAAGTCAGTCAGTATGGGCCTAATGGCAGTAGGCCTAAAAACACCCTTGTCATACACAAAGAACAAATATCCTTGACTGCTCTTTCTCATAACACTACCCAGCAATTAACATTGCAAAAAATAATTCAGTGATTCTTTGCCTTTTAGTCTCTCCAGTTTGTTGATTCAAAAAAGAATATTGATGTGTACCTTGAGCTTTGCATGTCTCTGACCAGGGATGTGATGTTTGGAGTGATAGTGGTGATAGCCAGTCTAAAGTCCTGGTGGACATCCAGCCTGTCCCTTACTTTTGTTTTTATAGTTAGAAGGGCACTGAAAGCTGCCTCAGACAGGTTTGTAGTACCAAAAGGAAGAATGACCCTCTTGATTGCGTGTTTGGCCAGTGTAGGAGCAACAATGTGTCCTATGATGATCCAAAACTTTTTGTATCTCTTTTCCTGGAAATATTTTTTTGACACTGAATCAGATTGAAGGTCTCACAGCTCATCTTCACAGCCCACATATTCACCATCCTTGTAATTGGAAATGTAGGGGTCCATCACCCATGCTTCCTTGGATAAATATTCGTTGATGTCGGCAAATTGACTCCTCATTTCGTCACACAACAGGTTCATGTGGCGTGTGAAGTCCGTGTGTAAAGACGCACGCATGGTGCTGCCGGACTGCTTCTGCAGAAGTGGAAGCTGCTGCAACTCCCCTTTTGACATTTTAGCGACCCTGTACTCCAGTTTTTGCACAAAAGTGTCCAGTGCATCTTTGCATTGTAGGATGTTTGATTCAGGTCCCTGCATCCGCTTGTTTGTTTCCTTGAAAAGAGCGAATGTGTCCATCAGGTATGCCGCTTGGATCCAAAACGCGTCTGTCAGCTGCTCATAAAGTGGCTGATTGTGGTCATGCAAGAATTCTTTAACTTTGTCTTGCAATTCAATAAAACGCACAAGCACCTGTCTCCTTGACAACCATCATACGCCACAATTTTCTCCACATTTTCTCCACAATTTTTAGGCATGCGGGCTTGATCAACGGCTTACCAATATTGTGCGTCTTTTTTGCCTTTGCAATGAGCAACGCACAGTCAAATGATGCTTCAGTGGCTCTGAGTAAATCATTACCTGCCCGTTCAAAGGATTTTTTGATATCCCCGTGTCTCCTTGAAAGCGCCAGGTGCCGTTTCCTCTCAAAAAAAATCCCGACTTGCACCAATGGTCTCTCGGTGTCGAGTCTTCTGATGCAGTCTCAGTTTGCTGGGCTTCATGCTGTCATTAGCTAGCTTTTCACCACAAATAACACATTCTGGCCGAAAAGAGTCTTGTGCTTCTATAAATCCATAGTTAAGGTAACTGTCAATATATTGGCTTTTTTTTTTCTTTTTTAACTCCACGGGGCGTTATGCCAAGAATTGCTTGCTTGCCGAGAATTGCATCCCATCTGCCAGAACTATAAAATATAACACTACAGCCAGGCTTGTAACATTTGTGCATTTTTAGAAGTACCTATTATACATTTCTAGAAGTAAAAATTATCATTGCCTCTTGTTAACTATCTTTAAATTGTGTTTATTCGCCAGACGCTTTAGTGTTTCAAAGAGGATTAGAAATCATTGTGATCCAACTCCATGTTACACGATATTCAGTCGAGATTTTGCATATATGCATTGTCGGTAAAAAGGGTAATCACTTTTTCCAAAGTATTTTCAAAGTATATAGTTCTATTGACTTGACTTACAGTAAACACCTGCTTGCTATGGGCTGCAGTTCTCGGCAGGCGAACAATTCTCGGCATTGTTGTATTGACTTTGACAGTATGGGGATGCAATTCTCGGCATAACACGGGGTCCACCGCACGTTTATGTTTCTCAGCCATCGTCTTTCTTTATTTAATGTCATTCAACAGCGATGAATAAATTCCTCGTGTTTAGCGCTAGCTACAGTGCGAGACTAAACAGGTCAGAGATCATACACATAATATAAATAAAATGAAAAACATTTTTCCAACAAATTTTATTAGTTAAATACATACGCTTCACAACATGTCCGCCTAGAAATGCTTGGATAAAAAAAAAAAATCCATATAAAATGTATGCATTTTTATACCCACGCATTTCATGACCTCAAAACAGATGGAGTTCCGCACCCCCCCTTGGGCTCAGGCGCCCCCCAGGTTGGGAAACACATATGCAGAGAACAATAAAATGAGCCCAACATAAGAGGAATGGCCCTCCCATCACTACAGGACATCAACTGTACTAGCAAAGAGTCATCAGGAAGGCACACGACACAAAGACTTCCAGCACCTCAGACAACACCCTCTTCACACTAATGCCATCAGGCAGACGATACAGGAGTCCGACGGGCCGTGCACACAATTTTACTTCTTTTACAGTTCAGCTGTGTGTGCATATGACGCCAGGATTTTGAGTGTGAAAGTGTAGTGTTTGAAACCAGTCACAAGAGTGGAACCGTTTTGCTGGCACATTTGTTCTGCCTCCGTGTGAATGAGTAAAACAATAACGGTGACGTCGGTGTCACAGTTCACACGTATGTGCTGTGGTTTTACTTGAGTCTGCATGCGGAAAAGAAGAACCAGCAACAACAATGGTGAACAGCCCCAACTGTAGTTATAGTGTGGAGGCTTTGACAATTCAAATAGTTTTCCAGAAGATGTTAGTTATTTCACCAACACTTCTGTAGTGACATTTGTCCAAATTCAAAACTTAAACTTAGAAAAAAGTGAACTTAACTTTAACTCAAATGATTACTTCTTGCACCATGGGTTTGTGATTTACGCTGGCAAAAGAAGTCTATTGTCCAAACAATTTATGACATTTTCGAGTGGTTTATTTACTCCAAAACAGGCAAACAGAAGTTCCTACTCCTTTCTGCCTCTCCTGCTCTGGTGAAAGGGTTATGAAAAGTGAGAGTGCCAAAATAATAATTCTGTAGGTAATCTCCCATTATGATCTACACATATTCTATACATATTCTGTTTACATTCTTATGAACAAATATGTTAAGTGTCAAACTACAGTCTGAAGTATTACGCAACCACAATCTGATAAACAGGAATCAGGCAGAGCTATAGAGCCCTCTTTCTTCTCTCTCTCCCTCTTTTAATCAGGTCTATTACATTAGTTACACACCCAAACCAACACTCACACACACACTTTTTATAGTACATCTTAGGAGATAGTTAACGTGAATAGCGGATGGCCTGTACACATCAGAGTTAAACTGGCCAATCAGACGGTTGCGTACAAGCCCATCCTATTGTGCAGGGTTGGTCCAACCAACCCGAGACGATGAATGTAAGTTGCAACCAGAAGTCAGGGTTAGTCTGGCGACGCTCCCGAGGGAGCTGCATCATGCTGAACCCAGCGCTGCTTGCTTTACATGTGACTTCTGAATAAATGTTGCATCTTTGAACTGAAGAATTCTCTGGCTTATTCTTGGATCTTTCAATCAAGGAATCGGGATTTTAACAATTTTGGTGCTGTGACCCGGATTGAACTATTGAGACAAGTCCGGAACAGATTGGAAGGACCCTTTTTAGATGACTTTGGTGCCCAAACAGAAAGGTAGGCAGAATACCTTGTTACACAAATTTCTGCACTTTGGCTATGCTAAATTTACAGTTGTCTGATTAAGGGGTATATCCAATCTCCAAATTTTATAACATGGGGAATAAAAATTTAAACTCCTGAGAAATTGTTTGTGTGATGGAAATCAGCGGTCACATGTAAGGCATGAATCACATGGTCTCACACGAGGGAGAGTGAAGAAATGTCCTAGGATCAAAGAGCCTTTTTTATGAATAAGGAAGATTTGCAATGTGAGAATCTTTTTTACATCAATAGTGAGCATAAATAAGGTACTCTAATACATTATAAGAATCTCAAACTTAATCAATGAGTGAGTAATGTAGCAATACGAGATCTCAAATGTTATCCATGAGTGAGTAAAAGAATTAACTCTATTGCAAATCCTTAAATAACATCACTAAGTAAAAATAAAATAGTAATAATTTAAGGTACAGTGTGAGAATCTTTTTTAACATCCTTAGTGAGCAACTGTCCATATTAAAAAAGTAATAATTTACAGTATAGCACGAGAATCTTTTTTAACATCCTAAGTGAGCAACTGTCCATAATAAAAAGGTAATAATTTACAGTACAGCAAGAGAATCTTTTTTAACATCGTTAGTGAGTGACTGTTCATAATAAAAAAAGTAATAATTTACAGTGCAGCACGAGAATCTTTTTTAACATTCTTAGTGAGTGACTGTTCATAATAGAAAAGTAATAATTTACGGTACATCACAACAATCTTTTATACATCATTAGTGAGTGGCTGTACACAGCAATAAAGATAGCTTGTTAACCAGATGAACTCCGGGATTCCGCAGGCGGTCACGTCTCTGCGTCGTAGTGCGTCTCAGTGCGCACTGAAAAAAAAAGCTGCATTTCCGTTCTTCCAGTACAGACACAGCTGTGAACAGAAAGCCAAAGGAGTGTTTGATTGGTTTAGATTTGATTGACCTCTCATTCGACTAATAAGAGCCTTGAATTGGGTTTCTGAAACCTTGAAGAACCAATGACTGAAAACCTAGCAAGAAGGACCTGCCTACCAACGACCGCGAATACAACGAGCCAATTGAAGCAGAGAAGTTCGACGATTGACGTGTCGTTTAGCCAGTGAAATTCTGAATTCAGCAATACCTGAATAAAAAATAAAAAAAAATAAATAAATAAAAATAAATAAATAAATAAATTAAAAAAAATACCTGACATGCCTTTGTTATGTGTTTATATTGCCGTTAAAACACGTGCGTCCCCATGCGTAAAATCTTTTTTGCCTAAGCTGCTGGGTGACGCACATTGAGACCTGTGCGTAACGGTAGCGTTAGCCACTCTCAGCCATTAGCCAGTCTTTTTTTATTACTACTGTTCTTATTTGTTTTGAAAAATGGTTCGCAAAAACCGCAATCATGAAAGCGGAGATGGTTTGACCGGGTCGGGTGACCAGAACCATGAGTCCGTAACAACCGGACCAGCTTCATGTTCGTCTGACAATGAGGAACAGATGTTCGCCAACGACACTGCGGTTGTGGACAGGTAAGTCTTGTAATCTAAATTATTCTTTATTGATAAAATTAGTAATAAAAATAACTTTTGACCAATCGCAGTAATTACAAGGGTCCCGCTTGGCGACGTTTTTGTGTGTGCCGTGGGGGGGGGGGAATTTGTTGCTGTGTATATTGCAGAAAAATTTAATAATTTTTTAGTATAATTTTTATTTCACTGTAGTCTATTTTTTCCTGTAAAAAAAAAAAAAAAAAGGAACTGTGCTGTGTATGTTTGGGTTGTTACCCCTTGGTTTTACTGTGCAAACTGCTGAGATAGTGAACTCTGGAACATAGCTTTCATTTGGCACAGTTTGGCACAGTTCAAGAGCGCCTTGTTACAACCTGAGAAAAAAGCTGTGTAATAAATTCATTTTTTGTGGCATTGTTACAAAATTTTGACCTGAGCTTGAAAATACTTGGTTCTACATTTCTGTTGTTTTCCAGCACGTTTCACACAGCTGTATGTTATTTGCAAGCATTTATATCTAAAAAAAAAACACCCAGGCGAACTTTATTTTCTTCAAATTCAGTATGTTTAGATGATTGTTACTCAGTGGCAGGAGCACTTAGAGAGATTATGACTGTTTTGCCAAAAAATTCAGAGTGTTTTCTTTTAAATGAGACCAACCCCATGAAGATGCTGCAAAGGGTTGAAGAACAGCTTTTGATTTACTTTGGGCATGTTATTTTTAGGTGTTTTTAGGGAAATTGACCAGAGTTCAACAGGTTAAACTCAGTATAAGACTGAACTTTATGATACGATACCTCTTGTATCGATGACCTGATGAGATCTCAATGAAAGTACCCTCTACATAAAAGTTAAGCTATGAGAAAAAGAATACATGCAAATTTGCAGCAGGAAAGGACACATAATAACCTCTGTTTGTATTCTCCATATCGTGCATTCTGATCTCTGTGTTAATTCTGTGTCTTGAGGGTTTGTTTGTAGTGTCCATATTGTGCATGCGGATGTCTGTGTTATTTCTGTGTCTTTAGGGGATAAATGGGTGGTTTGAGAAATAACGGGGGTTGGAAATATCTACTAACCTTTTCCCATAGTATGATTTACCTAACGGTGCTCTTCAGGCCGTGTGGGGAACAAAGGCGGGTGTGTTTTTCCACAAAGGAGGGAGGCAATTCGCCCCCACTCCTGAGTGGAGTTGAGATTGTTTAAAACAGGTTACTGAGAGGAGATTATTTGAGGTAACAGTATTAAAATGAAGCTCTAAATTAAAGTTGTAAGGTTATTCTGGCATGTTTACAGCTGAAGTTAAGGAGGCAACGCTCCAGTTTCTTTGAAAAACAAGTCGTGGTTTGTGGACAATAGACTTTGTGGCCATATTGCGCATCCACATTGCATGTGGCAGAGGTGACCACGTGGCATTCAGTGCGCATGTGCGGGTAAACGCCATCTTGACCCGCCTTCAAGCTGCAGCACAGTGCCTCCATCGTGTGGCCAACTGTAGGAAGTGCATTCTTTCATAAATCTACTGCCAAACAGAGCTTCAGATCTTCCTAATAAATTTGGAACCTTATCTGTCTGGCTGCTTGTCTCTATGCTTCGGGTAGATGGTGGCTCGTCAACCTGGGAAGGTAGCCCATCTAGGGGAAGGTAAACCCTGATTTCAAACCTCCGCTGCCTTGCGGCACACCCGGTCACGGGAAAGGCTTCGAGAGTCAACCCTGAGGAAAAATCCGGAGTCGGAACCCCTAAGGCAGTTCTCTGTTGTGCTCAACATCGTTCTGGCAGCTCCTGCGACGGCGCTGGTGCCAAACTATAGCAGCCCTGCTGTTCCTTTGGATTCATCAGTGACGTGGAGAGGGGGGACATGCTGCATAGGTAACATCTTGTCCTCCATATCTTCCTGCCCAGGCTTGAATCCTACCAACGCCCAACGCTGGAAGGTAGAACACCGGTGCGCATCGGCCTGTTCAGCCACAGGCGGTGCTGTTCCAGCAGAGTAGACGTTTAGGATTCTCTTCCATGGTCATCATAGACCGACGGAGGCCGACGAATCTGTCTGGCTGAAAGGAAAGCTTTAAGTCCGTGCATGGCAAAATAAAGCCTTCCCACACTTGCCAATGCGGGTTTGATGTAGTGAGGCAAGGCCTGCCCAGTCAGCTAGAGAGAAAAGGCTCAACTTTAATTTAGGCAGAGGGGAAAATAAGGAGATTTATTCCTACTTATACAATAAAAGTATAGAAAAATCCTAGGTGGATAATGTATAAAGGTGAGGTAATTTAAATAAAGAAAAAAGGAAAATTGCAAATTGGAATAAATAAATACATTCATTCATTCATCTTCTTCCACTTAATCCTTTTCGGGTCATGGGGGGGCTGGAGCCCATCCCAGCATCTTTGGGCAAGAGGCAGGGTACACCCTGGACAGATCGCCGGTCCATTGCAGGGCCAACACAGAGAGACAGACAACCATTCACTCTCACAGTCATACCTAAGGACAATTTAGAATCCCCAGTTTGATGCCAATTAACCTAACTTGCATGTCTTTGGCCTGTGGGAGGAAACCGGAGAAATCCCGGAGTAAACCCACGCAGACACGGGGACAACATGCAAACTCCACACAGATCACTGTTGGTCGGGGGCTGGGACCGAACTCAGGATCCCCCGGCCAAGGGTGAGTTGCTGTGCTGCCGCAGTGCTAACCACTCCGCCACCAAATAAATACATAAATAAATAAAATAAAAATAAATGAATAAATAAATAAATAGATAGAAGTTGTGGAGATGAGCATTGTGGAAATGAGAGTGGACAAAAAATGGAAAAGGAAGTTTGGTTTTAGAGAAAAATTGAAGGCTGATGAATTGTTAAAGTTTTGTGCAGGACACAAGAGAAAAATATGGAGAAACGATTGGAAGAAGGAAAGAAAAACGTAAGAATAAGAGACTTATGCTGCAACGGTGAGAACAAAAGCAAAATAATCAATAAACGTGATAAAACGGAAAAAGACAAAAACACGCTGTTTAATACCTTGTCTGTTTCTGTATTAATCTGAGACGATGGTGGTGGTTGTGGATCATCCCTCCTCCAGCGACCGTGTGAGACCCTCTTCAGGGCCTCTGGAATTGGCTGCGTCCACCCTCCCCCTCCACGCCATCGCCTAGTGACCCCCTCCTCCCTCCGCAACAACAGTGAAAGAATGTAAAACAAAGGGACATCGAAAGATGGGTCATAGATGATCAACTGAGCACACGTAAGTACAATAAATTATATTGTTGCTTTCCATTTACCTTCGGACAGCGTCTCAAATATTGAATCTCATTCATGAACATTGAAGTGTTAGTCTGCGTAAGCCGTACATATTTTGCCAGGAAGCTGTGTTGGTGCTAACAAGCCATTCCAGATTCAGCAACCTACTCATACGTTCTCTAAGTGTGCATAAACAGTATTTGTGAATCAGCTGTAGTCAGCACGTGTTCATGAGAATTGAGGATTGCATACCTGGCGCCTAAAAGTACCGCTAAAATCACATCTCAATATAACTGAGATGTGATTTCACTAAAAGCCCTATCAGAGAAGTGCCAAAATCACATACTGAGCAAACTGAAGTATTTCTAGAAAAAGCAGTGGATAAGGTAAAAACCAAAATAAAGCCTCTGCTAAGCAGATGTCACAACAACCCATGCCCCACGAAACTCTATCTATGCACCCCAGGACCTCACGTCACAACAATATGGACCCTACCCAGACCCCCAACCTAATCTGTCCTATAAGTATCAGTCGCAGGGCCACAGGAGATGGTCAGAGGTTTAATAATGGAGGCAGAGGCCATGTTAACAGTAAACCCCAGGGGGGGGGGGGGGGGACCCACGGAACCAATGCTTCCAATGCTGGCATTTTGGCCATTGGGCCCACAACAATACTCACAAAGACACCCTGGGGGGGCAATTAGCAACACAATGGGTATCCTCCCCTACATGGTCCTCATTTGGATGTTGAAAAAGAACAGCTTTGTTAATGCTCCACGCATTAACAAAGCTGTTTCAAAAAAAACAGTTGTTTTAACAAAGTTGTTTCAAAAGGGGGAGTGGGACAAGCACAGATAGAAAGGTGCTAATGTACTATAGTAGCAAATTAGACAACGTAGAAATAGGTCATCCAGCTTGTGTGAAACATGTAGCTACTATAAGAAAGGCTGTAGAAAAGACATTGCACCTGACAATGGGCAATCAAACCACTATTCACACAACACATGGAGTTAAAGCCTTTCTTGACTCAAAGTTGGAAATCTAGATAAGAAAGGAAAATAAAATTTGAAGGAAAACCTGCACTTATTTATGGAATGGCTGACACACGGGGAGCCTGAGGCTCCCCATGAATCTGTTTTTTTTTTATCAAAGGAAGCCGAAAGGAGGAGGGGGAGGACAGCAGTGGAGCGGGAGGGGCCAACGCACCCACAATGGAAACAGTGATGGCGAGACCGGCTGCTGGGAGGGGAGGTACCCATGAGCCACATCCACTACGGAAAAACTGGACCGCATGCTTAAGACTAAAACAGATAAGTAGACTCACTTCTACACATATACAGAAAATAAGCAAAAATTAAATTATTAGAAAATAGCAGACATCTTCCATTTACCTGACTCTGACGTTCAAGGTACTTCGATTAAATTTGTATGGTGCAGGTGCATGTAAAGTAGTAACTTCGGGTAATGACATACAGGACTTTTCAAAGTCAGAAAAAGTAACAGTTAAAATCTGCAAATGGTAAGCTACGAGTAGAATACCTATCAACATCTGTAAAAGTAGCATTGTACCCCATGTACTATAGGCAATTGAGCAGATCTGATCTAAATTATGAACAACCTTTCGTTGCAGATCCATCCTCCAGATTGGTCATAAAACTTGTACTGGTAAGCAAGGGAATGTGTGGAAGCATCCATTGTCCTAATTGAAGAGGATAAGAGACATTTTAACCAATGGGGGAGTTCCACACATCTCACTGGTTAGACCCAGACACGGGGATTGGAAAATGTTGGACATTTTGTCACCTCTGCTGGGGAATATAGCCATCCATGGAAAGCCAACACCTGACCTTAACATAGAATATTCTCCTAAATTAGAAACATGCACATTGTCATTTAACTGGGTAACCACAGCACAAAAGGCTGTGCACATTGACACCCAGAGATCTCCTACATGACCAATCTTAACATTAACAAACAAGGGGGGAGGCAAGGGTATCAGAACCAATGGTGCAAGCCTATCTTGGGTTGACTGACTGGATTGACACACAATGTAGGGACCTACCTTATTCACTATCTGCTAACCGCTAGCATCTCTCACACCATGTATGGTTGTTGACATGATAAAATCGTGTCAAAGGGGGGAATGAAAGGGTTATGAAAAGTTAAGAGTGCCATTATAATAATTCTGTAGGTAATCTCCCATTATGCTCTACACATATTCTATACATATTCTGTTTACATTCTTATGAACAAATATGTTAAGTGTCAAACTACAGTCTGAAGTGTTACGCTATGGGGACACACATTCGTGACCTGCTTTTGGACTCACATTTTAGACCAGAGCAAGGGCAGAGCTTCTGTGGTTATTACAGGAAGCTGCAGGAGAGTTAGCTTTGGTATGCAAAGCTTGAGACTGTGGGATATAATTAAGAGATTAATGAGGGGATGCATTGTAGATAGTGGTGTGATATCATGCAGAGAGGATGCATTGTTGCTGTCTTTATAATGCAATGGTTTTGTGAGACATGTGACCTGTTAGCTGTAAGAGTCCTGGTATTTAAGGACGAGAGTTCCCTTTGTCGCTCTGTTTTATTCTGCTTCGTGATGTTGGAAGATGTGAATAAAACTGACTCGAGAGATAAACTCTGCCTCGTCATTTTCACATTTCCACACTGGTGACCCCAAGACGTATCATGCATGAGGAGAATTCCCCCGGGCCAGCCTCGTCAGGAGCCCTCAGCCAAGCGAATGCTGCTACAGTCCAGCTACCGGACTTCTGGCAGAACAATCCACGCTCCTGGTTCAACGTGGTTGAGGTGCAGTTCAACTTCAGGGGGATATCGGTAGATGCCACAAGATTCTACCACGTAGTCGCAAAGCTGGACAACAACACGGCCCAGCATGTGGAGAGCCTGATCGACCAGCCGCCGGACAACGACAAATACGGCACGTTGAAGGCTGCACTCATCTAGCAATTCACCCCCTCGGCGAAGGAGCAAGCAGAGAGGCTCCTGGGGCTGACGGAGTCGGAAAATGACATGCCCGCGAACCTGATGGAGAAGTTGTTGAGGTTGAAAGACTCTGACGACGATCACTTCATTTTCACCCACCTCTTCCTCAGGAGTATACCGTCAGCAGCGAGAGCGACCTTGGCCATTTCGCCACTGTTGGCCCAACGGGACTACCGCGCGCTGGGTCGAGAAGCGCAGCGGATTGTCAACGCCACCAAGCGGCACGCAGCCACGGCCACTGCAGTGGAACTCGGCGCGGCGACCGGAGACGACAGGAGGCCAGAGGCAGCGGTACCAGACGCACCGACGACGGCGGCAGCAGGGGCCAGGGAATGCGGATCGGATGTCCTTTGTTTCTACCATCGCCGCTTCGCAGAGAGGGCACGCAAATGTGTACCACCGTGCCAGTTCGGGCGTTTGGGAAACGCCAAGACCGGGGTCGGTAGCAGCCGCGGCCCTCGGGGAGGAGAACAAGCTGCTCTACTTATCGGACGCATGCTCAGGGAGGCAGTTCCTCGTCGACACAGGCTCCCAGTTGAGTTTCATCACGCCTTCCTACGCGGACAGACTAGCTGGTTCCGGAGGTCCCCGGGTGTCGGCAGCGAACGGCTCGGAGATTAAGACCTTCGGTGAGAAGACTCTGCTTCTGTCCCTACACAGCCGTACATTTGAGTGGACTTTTGTTGTAGCAGCAGTAAATTTCAGTATGTTGGGGGCTGATTTTCTGTGCTCACATGGTTTGTTGGTTGATCTCGCTAACAGGCGCTTGGTTAATGCACTTTCTTTTGATTCTATCCCCTGCACAGCACAAGCCAACGTCACAGCTGCAAGCGGTAAGTTCCACACACTGCTCACTCAGTTCCCAGCACTCACGGTCCCCACATTTTCGGCAACAGTCGCTAAGCACGGGGTGGAGCATTTTATTACCACTACCGGACCACCCGTTTTTGCAAAAGCTCGGCGCTTGGACGCAGCTAAACTAGCCATAGCGCGCAAGGAATTTGCCAACCTGGAGAGGTTGGGCATTATCAGACGTTCAAACAGTCCGTGGGCTTCCCCGCTGCACATGGTCCCGAAAGCTGACGGATCATGGCGACCTTGCGGGGATTTCCGCAGGTTAAACAACGCTACAGCTCATGACCGCTACCCAATCCCGCATATCCAAGATTTTTCCATTTATTTGGCAGGGGCGCGCGTTTTTTCTAAAATAGACTTGGTCCGCGGTTACCACCAAGTCCCAGTGTGCGCTGAGGACATACCCAAAACAGCGGTAATAACTCCGTTTGGCCTCTTCGAGTTTTTACGCATGCCATTCGGACTTAAAGGGGCGGCTCAGACGTTCCAACGCATGATGGACGCGGTGCTTCGCGATCTCCCTTTCGTGTTCGTCTACTTGGACGATATTTTAGTAGCCAGCACGTCCAAAGACGAACACGAAAAACACCTGGCCACAGTTTTCCGAAGGTTGGGAGATCACGGGTTAATAATCAACCCAGCGAAGTGTCAGTTCGGGGTGGCGCAGATCGATTTTTTTAGGACACCGCGTCTCCCCCGATGAAGCACTTCCGCTTCCTGATAAAGTGCGCGCGGTGGCAGATTTTCCCCGGCCACAGACGGTCAGGGCGTTGCAGGAGTTTTTGGGAATGGTGAATTTTTATAACCGTTTTCTCCCCCGCGCAGCGCAACTCATGCAGCCGCTGTATGCCGCGCTCAAAAAAAAGAAACCCGCGGATAAGGTCGAGTGGTCCCCGGAGCGGGACCAAGCGCAGGGATGGCAATTTTCCGCTGATCCGCGGATTTCCGCCGATTTATGATTTTAGCAAAAATTAATATGATTACAAAAGCGCTCGGCGCTTCCCTGAGTGACAGTCTCCCGCGATAACCCGGATGTTTTGTACTCATGCTACTGCTGTAAACGGCCCTGCGATTGGATAGTTGGAAATGATTGGACCAATCAAATGGCTCGTTGTTGCTTTGTCAAAAAAGTCATGGCTGCTGGAGCAGGTGGCTGGGGAGAGGGAAGTCTGGGCTTCTCTGCTTGAACTGCTGCCTCCGCGACCCGGACCTCCGGAAAAGCGGTAGAAGATGGAAGATGGATGGTAAGGTACCTTATTGTCACCGATTTTAGCGAAAATCAACACAATACGTTAGCGCTCGGCGTTTTCCCGGGTGAGTTTCCCGCGATAAACCCGGATGTTATGTGTAAACAGCCCTGCGATTGGATAGTTGCAAATTTGGACCAATGAAATGGCTCGTTGTATGCTTTGTCATCGGTGTGTTGGCGTTGGAATTTTGAGCTTTCAGTAATATTTTCAGCGGAATTATGAAATTTTTATCGAAGGATCAGGAGTCATCAGTGGCAGAAATAGACAGAAGTGTCAAAAAGTTCCGATGGAATTGGCTTGAGAGAAAAGTGACGGTAAAAGTGAAAATTGGCTCAAAGTTTGACGAGGTAACAGAAACACTCGGACAATTTTTGAAGAAACCAGACGTGGCAGGAAAAGCTTTTTGTGTGTATTGTAAAGAGTTGATTAACTATAGATCGCGTGGATGTGTGGCGCTGTCAGACCACGCATCAAAAGTGAAAAAGCATGCCCACTACCTTGCCATTCGGCGAAGCAACTATTCTTTAGGATCAGCGTTTTTGAAACAATCTTCCACAGTAGATAAAGCAGTCAAAGATGTTACACACTGGGGGACTTTGGCATAGATAAAATTAATTGATTTTGATTTGATCAAGTGTTAAAGCATATGATGGATAATGCTTGTTGGAATATTTTAGGAATGCTATCTTCTTGGAACATAAGTCAATATTATACAGTAATAAGTGGCATTCAGCTTTTGTTTTATGTCATTTAAGCACAGTTCTGGTACTTAAAAATCATAAAAACCCAGGAGCTTCGGGGGGCTTTGCCCCCCCACCGGGGCTCTGCCCCGGACCCCACTGGAGGACTGCATTCCCCAGACCCCCTGCTAAATTTTCAGATAATTTCCCCAACCCCAAATCACATCACTGGTTCGTGTTGGAATTCTGAGCTTTCGGTATTGTTTTCAGCGGAATTATGAGATTTTTATCGAAGGATCAGGAGTCATCAGTGCTAGAAATAGACAAAAGTGTCAAAAATAAGTTCCAATGGAATTGGCTTGAGAGAAAAGGGACGGTAAAGGTGAAAATTGGCTCAAAGTTCGACGAGGTAACAGAAACACTCTGACAATTTCTGAAGAAACCAGAAAAGGAGATGAAGTTCAAAGTTCAGAGACTGACACAGCTTGCTGCCAAAAGGAAGAAAGTTTCACATTAGAAGTGACTTGGTGACCAGTGTAAATATTGTAATAAACTCTATAGAACTGTTAAATACGTATGTTGGACTAAAGACGGTGAGACAACATTGAAGAAAAAGTAAGTTAACTTTTCATTAAATTTAATGATTTATCTAAGTCTAGTATTTCATTTTTTTTAATCATTTTTTTCAGTCTAAATTACTTCTGTTTTACTGAAAACCTCCCAGCTTCAGGGGGGCTGCCCCCCCCCGGCCCCCCATAAGTCAATCGACCAAATTAGATTTCAGCTGAAATCAGAATTTCCCGTTGCCATCCCTGCAAGCGTTCTCGGAGGTGAAAGCAGCTTTGGCAAGGGCTGCGTTGTTGGCGCACCCAGACCCAACTGCCCGCATAGTGCTCACCACTGACGCTTCAGAGGTGGCCATAGGGGCGGCCGTGGAGCAACATGTAGCCGGGGTTTGGCAGCCCCTCGCTTTTTTCAGCAGGACCTTGCGCGATAGCGAACGTAAATACAGCGCGTTCGACAGGGAGCTGCTCGCTCTCCATTTGGCCATTCGCCACTTTCAGTTCTGGCTGGAGGGATGCTCTTTCACCGCGTTCGTTGACCACAAACCGCTCACATTCGCGATGGCCAAGGTTTCCGAACCGTGGTCAGGCCGGCAGCAGAGACAGCTGGCCGCGATATCAGAGTTTACCACTGATATCCAGCATGTGGCGGGCAAACTCAAAGTAGTGGCAGACTGCCTCTCGCGCGCCGTAGCGGCCCCGGTCAGCGTGGGAATAGATTACGCAGCCATGGCCGCGGAGCAGGGTAGTGACGCGGACGTGCGCACGCTCCAGTCTGGACCAACAGGGTTAAGGCTGGAGAACAGGGTGCTGCAAGACGGTATGCCCCCCCTAATCTGCGATGACTCCACGGGTCGGCCACGACCAGTAGTACCAGCTGCGTGGTGCCGCCGCGTTTTTGACTCGATTCATTCTTTGGCGCACCCGGGAGTGCGCGCGCCGGTCAAAATGGTAGGAGAAAAATTTGTGTGGCCGAGCCTCCGCAAGCAAGTGAAAGAGTGGGCAGCAGCCTGCACGGTGTGTCAACGAGCCAAAGTACACAGGCACACGAGAGCTCCTTTGGAGCCGTTTCACATTCCAGCCAAGAGGTTCGACCACGTTCATGTGGACCTCGTGGGCCCCCTCCCGCTGTCACAAGGGTGCACACACCTTCTCACAATGGTGGACCGCACCACGCGCTGGCCTGAAGTGGTCCCGCTGGCATCAACCACGGCTGAGGAGGTTGCGCGCACGTTTTTAACAGCTTGGGTGGTGCGCTTCGGCGTTCCATCGGATGTTACGTCCAACAGAGGCCCTCAATTTGTTTCCGAGCTTTGGTCGACAATGGCCCGCAGCCTGGGTGTCACAATTCACCGCACAACCGCGTACAATCCGCAGGCTAACGGGTTATGCGAACGTTTTCATAGGTCATTGAAAGCAGCTCTCAGGGCGTCACTGACGGTTGCAAATTGGGTAGACGAGTTACCGTGGGTGTTGTTGGGGTTGCGTTCTGCGCCTAAAGAGGACTTGGAAGCCTCCCCAGCAGAGCTCGTGTTTGCGCAGCCACTCTGGCTCCCTGGGGAGTTTCTCCCAGATAACCCTGCGCCAGACACCTCCCCGTCTCAGCTGTTGCGGAGTGACATAGAATCAAACACGCTGCCCGGCCCCGCGCACCACAGTTTTCCACGCGTTTTTGTGCCTAAAACTTTGAAGAACGCAGAGTTTGTTTTTGTCAGACACAATGCGCACCAAACCCCGCAGCGACCGCCTTATGACGGACCCTTCAGAGTGCTGGAAACGGGGGACAAGCAGTTTTTGCTAGATTTGGGGGGTAGGGAAGAGAAAGTTGGCATAAACAGACTCAAACCCGCTTTTGTGGTGGCAGTTGAGCAAGTGCTGTTGGCGAGGGCCCCGCGGCGAGGCAGACCCCCGCGGAGGGCTTCACAGAGTAATGTTTCCCCAGAACCCCCACAGGTGCTGACAAAAGGTTTCCACCCCCAGACGGAAACCCCCCAGCGTGACAGCGCTGCGGAGACGTCCAACCCCAGCTACAGCAGATACGGCAGGAGACGGAAGCCCAGACAGCTGGTGGACTAATGTGTACTGATACTATCAATGCATGCATGTTGTTTTTCCCTTGTTTGTTCTAAAATGCTAGGGGGGGCTTTGTGTGGGGACACACATTCGTGACCTGCTTTTGGACTCACATTTTAGACCAGAGCAAGGGCAGAGCTTCTGTGGTTATTACAGGAAGCTGCAGGAGAGTTAGCTTTGGTATGCAAAGCTTGAGACTGTGGGATATAATTAAGAGATTAATGAGGGGATGCATTGTAGATAGTGGTGTGATATCATGCAGAGAGGATGCATTGTTGCTGTCTTTATAATGCAATGGTTTTGTGAGACATGTGACCTGTTAGCTGTAAGAGTCCTGGTATTTAAGGACGAGAGTTCCCTTTGTCGCTCTGTTTTATTCTGCTTCGTGATGTTGGAAGATGTGAATAAAACTGACTCGAGAGATAAACTCTGCCTCGTCATTTTCACATTTCCACAACGCAACCACAGTCTGATAAACAGGAATCAGGCAGAGCTATAGAGCCCTCTTTCTTCTCTCTCTCCCTTCTTTTAGTCAGGTCTATTATGTTAGTTACACACCCAAACCAACACTCACACACACACTTTATATAGTACATCTTAGGAGATAGTTTTTTTTTTCCACAATATCTTTATTGAACCTTTTTTTTTTTTTAACAAACATGATACAAACAATCAAACACTAACGCTAAAGTACTACAAAAAAAAAAAAAATGCACTAAAAACACCAACAACCACCAACAAAATCAAGTCTTCAACAATGCTCCTCTGTTTAGTCTAGACAATCCAATACATAAGTATACATATTATGTTCACCAGTTTGGAATTTACAAGGTCCACACACATCATTCACCTTCTTCTTCAAGAGTTATGTTTAAATTTTTTACATAATCAATAAAAGGTCTCCATATATTCTCAAACACAATTTCCTTTGATTTCAGTATATATGTTATTCTTTCTAATGGAAGGTTTGTTAACATCTGTCTTAACCACTGAGTCACATCTGGTCTATGAGTCTTTTTCCATAATAGTGCAATACATTTTTTGGCATTAAGCAAACTGAGGTCTATGAATGTTCTTTCACTTTTATTAAAATTATGCTTTTCTGGGTACAGACCCAACAAAAACAGTTTAGGATTCAGTATGATTTGTTTTGAGATTATTTTTTCAATTGTTACCCTCACCTCTTCCCAAAACATTCTTATTAATCTACATTCCCATAAACAATGAAATAGGGTTCCTTTACTTTCCATGCATTTTGTGCATGTATCTGGTATATTTTTGTTATATCTATTTAACTCCTCCGGTGTAACATACATCCGCATTAACCATTTGAAATGTATCAATTTAAGGCGTGCATTTATTGATTTGGTTTGAGCTTCTGTACAAGCCAATTCCCATTGTTCCTCCGAAATTTCAATTTGCAGATCTTCTTTCCAGTAGTTTAATCTTTTCAGTGAATTTTCACTTGAAGATAGTGTCAATGAGTTATAAAACTCTGAAATAATACCCTTTCTTTTACTATCTTTCATCATCATTTTTTCCAAGGATGAATAAATAGGTCGAGTGAGAGCTTTATTTTGATTTGATCGAATAAAGTTTCTAAGTTGAAGATATTTAAAAAAATGTGTTCTATTGAGATTAAATTTGATCCTCAGCTCTTCAAAAGACATTATGTTGTCTGCACATGGCAAATATAAATCCTGAATCTTTTGTATCCCTTTTAAATTCCATACTTTAAATACAGCGTCCGCTCTCCCTGGTTTAAAATATTGATTACCCCATATTGGACTAAATTGTGACAATAACTGTGGTTCTTTTAAATAGTTTTTAGCTTCACACCATATTTTGATCATATGCTTTACAAATGGATTTTTAACTTGTTTTTGTAATTTTTTTGCCGAATCTGAGTATATGAATATGGGAAGAGGTAAAGGTAA
Source organism: Pholidichthys leucotaenia (assembly GCA_020510985.1). Taxonomy (NCBI): domain Eukaryota; kingdom Metazoa; phylum Chordata; class Actinopteri; order Cichliformes; family Pholidichthyidae; genus Pholidichthys; species Pholidichthys leucotaenia. The sequence goes on along the minus strand of CM035846.1, from coordinate 266,468,194 downwards.
ATTGTATGATTCCATTTCAGTCCAGTGAGGGAGATCATTTGATGAAAAATAATATGTCATAGACCTCAGTTGTGCCGACCAATAATACAACATAAAATTTGGACATTTCAGACCTCCACGATCAAATGGTAAATATAATAAAGACAGACGTAATCTAGCCCTCCTGTTGTTCCATATAAATTCCACTAACTTTTTTTTTATTCTTGAGAATAGATCTAAAGGTGGTGATAAGGGAATGTATTGAAATAAATAAAGTATTTTAGGTAAAATATTACTTTTAAGTATATTGATTCTCCCGATCATCGACATTGGTAGTGACATCCATCTCTGAGTTAACTCATTGATATCTGACATTAAGGCTTCATAGTTGACGCTGGCGACTGATTCTAGCTTAGGCATAATTTGGATTCCTAAATATTTAAACTGATTTACAACATTGAATTGATTTGCCTCAGGGGCTGGGTAATTTCTCTGGGTCTCATTTAGCATTAATATTGAAGATTTAGTTTTATTTATTTTATATCCTGATATTTCCCCAAAATTCTTTATTAAATTCAACAAGGTTGGAATTGATTTTTTTAGATTCGACATAAACAAAATTATATCATCGGCGTACAGGGAGATTTTATGTTCTGTTGGTCCAACTTTAATTCCATATATTTGTGAATGTAAACGTATCGCTATCGCTAAAGGTTCAATTGCCATAGTAAACAGTAAAGGTGAAAGTGGACAGCCTTGTCGACATCCTCTATTGATTTTTATTGGTTTTGAAATATTGTTATTTGTTAGGATTTCTGCTGTAGCATTATTGTATATTATTTGAACCCATTTTATGAAATTATTTCCAAGTCCAAACCTTTGTAGGACTTCAAAAAGAAAGGGCCATTCAACTCTATCAAAGGCCTTTTCGGCGTCCAATGATAGGAGAGCTGTATCCGGTGCTTCTTTATTAAAATAAATAATATTAAATAGTCTTCTTACATTATGGAAGCCTTGTCTACCCTTTATAAAGCCATTCTGATCTCGATTAATAATATTTGGTAAAATTTCTTGTATTCGTCTTGCTAAAATTTTACAGATTATCTTAAGGTCGGCGTTTAATAGGCTTATTGGTCTCATATTTTCACATTTATTAGAGGGCTTACCTGGTTTTGGCAGCAGTATAATTAAGGCATTATTTATGTATGATGGTAAATTATTATTTTGAAATGCTTCTAAAACCATTTCCAAAAAAGGTTTTATTAATTTATTCTTAAATTTTTTATAAAGGTCAACTGGAAGACCATCTGGTCCTGCACTTTTTCCTGATTTCATATTATCAATGGCTAGCCCAACTTCTTCTTGACTAATTTTAGACTCCAATATCTCCCTGTTTTCATTTGGTATACACGGTATAGATAGTTCGTTCAAAAACCCATTTAGTTTTGTTAAATCAGGTTCATTTTTGGTATCATATAATTTTTCATAGTAATCTCTAAAGGCTCTATTAATTTCTAAAGGATCTATAACTACCTGTCCGTTACTTATAATACTGGTAATTGGTGTTTTAATTTCCAATTGTTTAATCTGCCATGCTAATAATTTTCCTGATTTTTCACCTTGTTCATAAAAAGATTGTTTCAATCTTAGAAGACTCGAGGCAGCTCTATTCGCTGATTTTTTTGTCGTATTCAGCTCTCAAAATCAGTAATTCATTCTCCAACCTTGGGTCACTTCCTGCATACACTTTTTCCTGAAGACTTTTTATTTTATGTTCCAATTTAGCTCTCTCCTCTCGAGTCTTCTTAGATTTTGATCCTGTATAACTAATAATATGTCCCCTAATAAAAGCTTTGAAAGCCTCCCACTTTACACATGCTGATGTTTGTGTAGTATTGATGTCAAAGAACTCGTCTATCTGTTTTTCTATATACTTGACAAATTCCTCATCCTGAAGCCATTTATGCTGAAATTGCCATCTACCTGATTCCTTTGTCAATTTTTTATCTACATATATTAGACAACAGGGTGCATGATCAGAGATCACAATGTTATCATAAAAGCAGTTTTGAATCTTGGACCTTAATTCTGTGGAAATCAAAAAATAATCAATACGTGAGAATGTCTTGTAGGTACTGGAATAACAAGAATAGGCTTTAACTTGTGGTTTCATTTCTCTCCATATATCTAACAATCTCAATTCTTTCATAAAATGATTAATAGTCATCCTACATCCAATGTGCGTACAATCCAGTCCTGTTGATCTATCCACACCTGGATTCAATGTACAGTTAAAATCCCCTGCTATTATATGTTGCCCTGTAAGTGATGATAAGATGAGAAATAAATTAGCAAAGAACTTCTGATCATCTATATTGGGACCATATAAGTTCACAAGATTTATATTTTCTAATAGCAAAGAACCTTGAATGATTACATATCTTCCAAATTTGTCTCCAATTACATTTTTCACTTGAAAAGGAACTGATTTATGTATGAGAGTCATAACTCCCCTGGCTCGGGATGAAAATGAAGAGGTGAATACACTTCCCTGCCATCTACTCCTAATTCTTTTAACATCCTCCTCTATCAGATGAGTTTCTTGTAAAAACACAATTCTTGAACCCATGTCCTTTATTTTATTCATAACTTGTTTAAGTTTTTTTAAATTTTGTAGACCTCTGCAATTCCATGAAGTTAAATTAAGATTAACACTTTGGTCCATGATCAATAGAGAGTTTGGGATTACCTTGCAGTGTAAACATGCTCATACAGAGAAGCAAAAACATGAGTGGTTGAACATTCATCCTACAAACTACACACAAACAAATTTCCCCTTCCCACACTTGTGGCAAACCCCCCAAAATCAAAAGAAAAATTCTGTCTCCCGATATAGCCATCGACCGTTCCACACCCACGGGGAACAGCCTAAGCCACTCCTTCTTCATCCTCCCAATCACCCTAACTCTACTGCTTTTAATGACGTAACATTAACTCTCCTCTGTAGTTTTCCAACTTAACTCCAAAATTTTTAACAACTTTGTACATCATAGTTTTTTTTTTGTTTGTTTGTTTTGTTTTTGTTTTGTTTTTTAATATATAATACAATCTATATTTTGTAAACTTACTATTTACTTCAAGTCAGTCAGATGCCTGTGCAAATGCTTAATTATTCTACCTTATATTTTGTTCATGCTTAGCTCCCACCAGTCTCTTCTTCTTCTTTGATCTTCTTGATGAACTCCTGCGCCTCCTCTGGGGTCTTGAAGATGTGGGTTCTGCCCTCATACGTGGTCAGCAGTCTCGCAGGATAGATTACACCATGACGAATCCCAAGGTTGCGCAGCTCCTTACGTACGGGATCAAACTGCTTCCTCAATTGCTGGATTCCTGTGGCCAAATCTGGGTAGAACCGCACCTGCTGGTCCTGGTGTTTAATCTCTCCTTTTTTAGCTCGTGCAGCGTTGAAGATCTTCATCCTGTCTCTGTTGCTAAGAAACTTCATAATTAAGGTCCTCGGCGGTCCCTTATCTCTCCGTGGGCCAATACGATGTGCTTTTTCCAGAACCACTGCTGATTGCAACTCCTCGCTGCCCAGCACCTCCGGAATCCACTTTTCCAGAAAGGAACATACGTCCCGACCTTCTGATTCCTCTGGAAGACCCACCAGCCTCAAATTATTCTGTCTCGACCGAGATTCCAAATCCAAAATATTATCTTCCAGAGATTTTTTTTTTTTTTTCCAAAGTGCGCACCTTTAATTGAAGACGGGTGACGTCATCTTCAGCACTAGCGAGACGGAGCTCCATCTGCGCCGTTCGTTCTACACAGTCACCCAATTCCTTTCTTATTCCTTCCAACGCTGTCATAATCCCATCAAATCTAGAGGAAAAGTCCGCTCTCATTGAACTCATGGCAGCCATCAGCGCATCTGCGCCATTCCCCGCAGATATCGCAGCGTTGCCAGCCTCCTCCGCCATATATGGAGTTTTGTTTACTGCGTCACAGACCTGAAAGTCCGTTAATTTGGACTGTTTCGGCGGCTCGCTTTTTCCTTTTCCTGGTTTTCCAGCCTTAGGCTTCGCCGACATATCTTCGCCCAAATGCTGGGATACGTTCTGTCCCAAATGAGAGAGTTATTTGCCGATTTTTTTTTTTTTCCAGGAGCAGAGCAGAGCGAGACACGTCCGTCCTACGTGGCAGCCATAACCGGAAGTTCTTCTTAGGAGATAGTTAACGTGAATAGCGGATGGCCTGTTCACGTCAGAGTTAAACTGGCCAATCAGACGGTTGCGTACAAGCCCATTCTATTGTACGGGGTTGGTCCAGCCAACCCGAGAAGATGAATGTAAGTTGCAACCGGAAGTCGGGGTCAGTCTGGCGACGCTCCCAAGGGAGCTGCATCACGCTGAACCCAGCGCTGCTTGCTTTACATGTGACCTCTGAATAAATGTTGCATCTTTGAACTGAAGAATTCTCTGGCTTATTCTTGGATCTTTCAATCAAAGAATCGGGATTTAAACACTGGTTAAAAAAAAAACCCATAGGCCCACCCAGGTGCATGCTGGTCCTATCCCTGCCTGCCTCACCTATATAACCTAGGTGCCTGTGGTGTTACCCAAACAACCCACAATAAGCCTAATTAATTATGCAAACAAAACTAAACAAATAAACTGCTTAAACTAAATAAACAAAATAGCCAAATAAAAACACTACCAATATATAACTTATTTAATCCTAAACAAAACATGGTAAATGGTGTTCACTTATATAGAGGATATGCACATGATGTCAGAGAACAGAACTCATGGCAGTTACAAAACAATGAGTGGCAAAAATGAGTGCCAGCATTAGGGTGTATGCAGTAAAACAAAAAATACAGCATTCAGCCACAGTAGTACATGGAGTGCCTGCTTGCATTGCAGAGAGCTAATCTTATCATTCCATCTTGTATTAATTGATAAAAAAAAACAGATAAATATTTAAAGGCTCAGAACCAGTTCTTCACTTATGTGCGCTCTTATCCACTCATCACTATAGTTCACTAAACAGTGTGCCATTAACATCTAAACTTAAAAAAGGCAGTCTGTGTACTGCTGTGACTAAATATTTTGTGTGATTTTTATGTTTTATTGCATACAAACTAAAATTGCCTCATGTGTTTGCCACTCAGTGCTCGGTAACTACGGTAACTGTTTTGTAACTGCCAATAATTCTGTTCCAATGCGCCCCCTCTATAGCGCTTTTTCTCATCTCTCAATGACCAAAGCGCTTTACAGATCCTGCTATCCACCCATTCACACACTGATGGCGGCAGAGCTGTCATGCACCGGCGCTGGCCTGACCCACCAGGAACAACTGGGGGTTCAGTGTCTTGCTCGAGGACACTTCGACATGCAGACTGCAGACAGAGCAGGAATTGAACCGCTGACCCTCCGATCAGTAGTCGGCCACACCACACCTGCGCCACAGCTGCAAATTAAACTACATATCAACCACTAACAAATAGCTCCAACAACTTCTTTTTGCAATTTGATCATGCGCAGTTAAAGGGAAGTCGTTTATACACAGGCATGTGGTGCGTTGTGTTGGCGCTGTAAAAAAGTCACATTGTCACCTACTGGCTAATAGTTACAACAGCAGCTTTCACACCTTTGCTGGATCCCTGTACATGTGCTGTTGTTTCTGTGACGTTGACGTGTGCACACAGATCTTTTTTTCTTCAGTTTCCACGAAAATGTCATGTGCACAGCCCCCGAAATTCAGGACTGCAAGGCTCCAAGACAGTTTTTGCCCACAGCCCAGACAGCAAACACATCCAACCATCTGCCTATCCCCAAAGATAAAATTGTCAGTAAAGCTTGTGAATCTTTTAAACCTTGAACTTTTACATCTTTAGATACAAGTATAATAACGTATAAACTTTGACATTAAAATTAGTCAACCACTGTAACCTGACATTTACCGATTTTTGCTTATATATTGACATCAGGAAAAAACTGGCATATTTGCAATCTATGATGCTGCAGTCTTACTTAAAAGAAAAGCCCTGCTACAGTCTAGACAGAAATGTGTCATTTGTCAAGTACATCACTGCTATGTATAGTGAGAACAGCCCAGAGTGCTCCTGAGTGACAGTGATGGCACTACTCAACTGGCAACCAGATAGAGTATATTTATAATATACCTGGTTCTGTTGTAGTGCAATTTAAAAGTTTTAGAAAATCCTTTGTAATAATAGTGCAGTGATCTCTGTCTGGAACACAGTAAAGTGCTGTTGCAGAGGAGCAATATCACAGTTGGCATAGAGCAGGGCTTTCCAACCTTTTATATTCTGTGAAGCTACTTTTACATTTTACTTTTACATAACGTGGGCGGTGCGGTGGAGCAGTGGTTAGTACTGCGCCAGCACAGCAACTCACCCTTGGCCATGGGATCCCTGGTTCCATCCCAGCCCCTGACCAACAGTGATCTGTGTGGAGTTTGCATGTTCTCCCCGTATCTGCGTGGGTTTACTCCGGGATTTCTCCGGTTTCCTCCCACAGGCCAAAAACATGCAGGTTAGGTTAATTGGAGACTCTAAAGTGGCCCTAGGTGTGAATGTGTGTGTGAATGGTTAAGGGATAGCGCCGTACTGTGGCTGCTTCATCCATCCAGGTGGATGCCCTCAATTTCCCCTCTGGGGATCAATAAAAAATACAAAAAAGTAATGAAGTTGCTGGAGAGCTACTCTTTTTTTTTTTAACTAACTTTCATTTAGCTAATTTCCATATATACACATATTGTGTATAATAACTTAAAATCACAAGGATATGCATGTTGTATTCTTAAGTATTATTTAAAGTATGGGGGACCCATGCTGTGGTATTCATCTCAGACTGAAAGACATGGAGATGCAGTAATTTCCTCTGACGGAAGAGCATGGGGATTAAAGGGCTGGGGGACAAAAGGAATTGTCATGCGGGAATGAATTGTAATGCAGGACCTCGGGTAGCAGGGACGTGTGAGTGTTGTGATATAAAAGAGAGTCCCTGCTACAAGAGGTTAAGGTTTTCTGATTCTGGAAGATGTGAGAGAGTGAATAAAGTTCATCTGCTCTGAACGCTCGGCCTGGTTATTCCTCTCTCCACAAAAGTGCCAATATGAAACATTTTTACTGAGAAAATCAAAAGTATTTCAAAAATTATGAAATGGAATAATACTGTATAAAACAGCAAATAATATACACCTGTAGGTGCATTTTCAAATTGGGAAATGGAACATTCTCACTCACTCCAAAAAAGAAAAAAAAAACTGTATTCTTGAATATTTTTAAACATTTTCAACAATACAAACATTGTGAAAGGGCTTTTTGTGCTTGGCCAGGATGTGTGCCACTTTAAATGATGCCTCGGTTGAAGCGTTAGCCTTCTTATTCTGTTTAGTGAACTGAGATTGTTGTTTTTGCAGCGCAGCTTTAAGCTCTTTTACCTTCTCATTATGGAGTCTACTTCCCACCGGAAATTCTCGGGAGAAGTTGCTGTGAGCTTTGGTGAAATGCTGCTCCATGTTGCATCTTTTACCAACTGCCAGGCTCGCAACACAGATCAGACACACACACTTGTCTTTCACATTTGTGGAACAGAAGTCCGTTTCCCAATCTTGGTGAAAATAATAAGTTTTGGGCCTCTTACTGGCATGACTGGACGCTCCTGCTGGCATTGTTGCTGGGCTAACCTGCTACCTGCCTGGCACCTGGCTGGTCAGCCTGCTCCCCCCCACCCTGCTCCAATGACAGACAGCAAACCAGCGCAAATGTTTGATTGACAGCTAGTTGACAAACAACGGTTTCATCTCGGGGGGAGGGGGGGACACTTGTAATTTTGATTGGATGCTAATTTAGACCTGATTTACCAAGTGACAAATCACATTTGTTTTGTTATGTTATTGAACCCTTGGCGAGCTACTGGAAAGGGCCTCGGGAGCTACGGGCAGCTCGCAAGCGACGTGTTGGAGATGCCTGGCATAGAGCTTTAAAAATCTGTCACTTGTGCTACAGCTACACTGTTTAATCAGCATACTGATATGCAAAACATTTCAGGTGATGGATTATCTTGACAAAGGAGAAGTGCTTTTACCATTGATGCCACAATGTTTCTTTTTGGAATAAATGCGTTGATCATTTTACGGACTATAATAACATAAACGTGGACTTAAAATGACAACCTAGATCCCATGGAATTCCATGAGTAACTGTATTTTTTATTTACTATTTATCATGATGAAATGCCCATTCGTCCAAATGTTGCTCAGTTATGTCTGGTGCATGGATCCTTTGTTGCAGATTAGCTACATGTGTGTTGTACAGTACTAGTGCCTACCTCTGCATGCCTGTAGAAAGCAGGTGTAAGCAAGGGTGTAAGCAAGCACGTCAGTACTCATTCAGTGATACCTGCCTTTGATCTTTGATGGTGTCATAGCGAGTCCTATGAACTTTGATGATGTCATAGCAAGTCCAATGATGGTGATGCCTGTTTTTGATCTTTGATGTCCTATGATCATGAGTGAGTGTGAGTGATGCCTTTGATCTTTGATGATGTCATAGTGAGTCCTATGATCTTTGACGATGTCATAGTGAGTCCTATGATGCCTGCGTTTGATCTTTGCTGATGTCATAGCGAGTCCTATGATTATTGCTGATGTCATAGCGAGTCCTATGATCATGAGTGACGCCTGCATTTGATCTTTGATGTCATAGCAAGTCCTATGATCGTGAGTGATGCCTGCCTTTGTTACATAGGAACATCATAGATCTTTGGTCGTGAAACACAGACAGACACACAGAGATTTCTTGAATTTATAGAGTGATGATGATGGTGATGCCTGCTTTTGATCTTTGATGTCCTATGATCGTGAGTGAGCGTGAGTGATGCCTGTCTTTGATCTTTGATGATGTCATAGTGAGTCCTATGATCTTTGACGATGTCATAGTGAGTCCTGTGATGCCTGCATTTGATCTTTGCTGATGTCATAGCGAGTCCTATGATCGTGAGTGATGCCTGCCTTTGTTACATAGGAACATCATAGGACATTTCACACATAAGGAGTTATACATAGGAACATCACAGGACATCATGCAGATGTCATAGGAACATCATAGGCGGTCCTATGATCTTTTGGTCGTGACACACAGACACAGAGATTTCTTGAATTTATAGAGTGATGATGATGACTAAAAATTTGCATATTGTTGGTTTACATAGATGAGACATGTATGCCCAGATATCAACTGCTTGTTTTTCTAATATTTCAGTCCCTTGCAGTCCTAAAATTTCACTATGTCACTATAGTGCAGGTGCACTTTACATTTACTGTTTACAAATTTAAGGCTAGTGGTGGCCTAGAGGTAGAGCATCCACCCCACAGTTGGGAGTTCAGTGCTCAGCATAATAGAATGGGGGAAGGAAAGTTGGTTGCCCAGCCACAGGGCGTGTACACGCCAATGTACTCCCTGTGCCAGATTGTGTCAGGAAGGACATCCAGCGTAAAAATCCTTGCCAAATTGACATGCGAATTATCACGATATAAGGTGGTGATACGCTGTGGCAACCCCGAAAAAGAGGAGCTGAAAGACCAGAAAGAAGAAGAAAACACTTAAGGCAGGGGTGTCCAATCATGTGCCGTGGAAGTCCAAGACCCTGCAGGTTTTCTCTTCAACCCAGTCTCTTCAGCAGGTGTTTTCACTTATCATCAGTGAGACAAGATTCAGTGAACTCTGTTGTAGAAGTCACTGGTTGGAGGTAAAGCCTGCAGGGTCTTGGCCCACCATGGCACACGGATTGGACACTTCTGACTTAAGGCTAAACAGAAGGAATGATAATGTGTGTGGGGAGACTTGAATAACGAAACCGAATTGTCTTCCATTTCAGTTTATTCAAGAAATCATTCCACTGTCTGCTCTTATTCTTGAGCAGCGAACCAAGAGAGTGAACACACCAAAGTCCTCTCATTTAAACATTCTCACATCAAACCATTTCCCTCGCGGGGGAAATCACACATCTATATCAAAGTCTCTTTATTCACATTCATTAGCCTTTTATTTACATAACTCCCCCTTCTCTCCTCTCGAGCCTCAGTGGTCAGGAAGTCTTCTGTCCCCTGTCCTCCGCAGGGGGTCCAGGCTCTGTGGCTCCGCACCGCAGGGGGCTGGCTCTCCTTCATCGTGAGGTTAAATCACATATGCAGTGTCCAACATATACATGTCTCACAACACAGCCATATAACCCCCCCCAAACGATGAAGAACAGACTAATTCCCAAAATTTAATAGCACCTTACTCACTACTGAATAATCAACACCAACATTCAGTCTGTGTGCCGCTTGGGCTTCAGCCGTCTGCCGAATCTGCTGTGCGTTGGCCCCGCCTTGCCTGCGGTGCTGTTCTGCTTCGGGTCTGTTGACTGAGGAAGAGAGTGGTTAATTGCCCTCTGCGGGGGCCTGCCTCGTCGAGGCGCCACCGCGACCGGTACAGAAACGTCCTTCATGACAAAAGCAGGTTTCAGTCTGTCAATGCTGACTGTCTCTTTTCTGTCTCCAAAATCTAGCACAAATTGCTTATCACCTGCCTCCAGCACTCGAAATGGCCCTTTGTAAGGTGGTTTGAGCGTTGCTTTAAGGGCTTCGCGCCTGACAAAAACGAAATCGGCATTTTTCAAAGCCTTGGGGACGAAAACTCGTGGAAAAGCGTGATGAACCGGACCCGGGAGCGTGTCTGCCCCCGTGCCGACTAACGGTCCCAGAGCAGAGAGAGGTGGGGGCTCTGGGGGCTCTGGTAAAAACTCGCCCGGCAGCCTCAGAGTTTGTGCGAATACCAGCTCCGCTGGGGAGGCGTCTAAGTCCTCTTTAGGCGCAGAACGCAACCCTAATAAAACCCATGGAAGTTTATTTACCCAATCTGCATCCGTGAGCGACGCTCTGAGTGCTGCCTTCAAAGACCTATGAAAACGCTCGCATAAACCATTAGCCTGAGGGTGGTAAGCCGTAGTGCGGTGAATTTTGGCTCCTAAGCCGTTGGCCATCGCTGACCACAGCTCAGAGATGAATTGCGGTCCTCTATCGGACGTAATGTCCGACGGAACCCCGAAGCACGCCACCCAAGCCGTTAAAAAAACGCGAGCCACCTCCGCGGCCGTGGTCGTCGCAAGTGGGACCACTTCCGGCCAACGTGTGGTGCGGTCCACCATTGTCAAAAGATACGTGAACCCCTGTGATGCCGGTAGGGGGCCCACAAGGTCGACGTGCACATGGTCGAACCTTCTGGCCGGAATGCGGAACGGTTCTAACGGGGCTCTTGTGTGCCTGTGAATTTTGGCCCGTTGACAGGAAATGCAGGTTTTTGCCCATTCCTTCACGTGCTTGCGCAGGCACGGCCAAACAAACTTTTCCGCCACTAGTTTCACCGACGCGCGCACCCCCGGGTGCGCCAGTGAGTGGACCGAGTCAAAAACACGGCGGCGCCACGTGGCCGGAACCACCGGACGCGGGCGCCCCGTCGACATGTCGCAGATCAGGGGGGGCATACCGGTTTGTAAACACTTGCTCTCCAGCCTCAACCCTGTTGGTCCAGACTGGAGCGAGCGCACGTCTGCGTCCGCCCCCTGGTCCGCTGCCATGGCTGCGTAATCTATACCCACGTGCACCGGGGCTGCGCGCGCCACCGTGCCGCTCTCCTGCGGCGCGGTCACGGTGGCCCGTTCTGCCTCTGCGCGTGTTGGGGTCGTGAACGCGCGTGAGAGACAATCCGCTACTACATTGAATTTGCCCGCGACGTGCCTAATGTCAGTGGTAAATTCCGAGATTGCGGCCAGCTGCCTCTGCTGCCTGCCGGACCACGGATCTGAAATTTTGGCCATGGCGTATGTGAGCGGCTTGTGGTCCACATAAGCGGTGAAGCACCGTCCTTCCAGCCAGAACTGGAAATGACGAATAGCCAAATGCAGCGCCAACAGTTCTCTGTCAAACGCGCTGTATTTTCGTTCCGCCGCGCTTAAAGATTTGCTAAAGAAAGCCAAAGGCTGCCAAACTCCGGCTACCTGTTGCTCAATAACGGCCCCTATGGCTAAATCTGAAGCGTCTGTCGTCAGCGCGATACGTGCTGCAGGGTCTGGGTGGGCCAGGAGCGCAGCGTCAGCCAAGGCTTTTTTAACCTCTGTGAACGCGCGCTCCCGCTCCGGGGACCATTCGACCGCCTGGGTCGGCTTTTGTTTTTTGAGCGCGGCATATAACGGTTGCATGATTTGAGCTGCGTGGGGCAGGAACCGGTTATAAAAATTCACCATCCCCAAGAATTCCTGTAGTGATTTGACCGTTTGTGGACGGGGAAAATCCGCTACCGCGTGTACTTTCTCTGATAACGGAACCGCTCCCTCCGGGGAGACGCGGTGACCCAAAAAATCAATCCGCTCAACGCCGAACTGGCACTTGGCTGGGTTAACTATTAAGCCGTGCTCTCCCAGCCTCCTAAAAACTGCTGTGAGGTGCGTTTCGTGTTCGTCCTCTGAAGTACTCGCGACCAAAATGTCGTCGAGGTACACAAACACGAAAGGGAGATCGCGTAACACGGCATCCATCATCCGCTGAAATGTTTGCGCCGCCCCTTTGAGACCAAACGGCATGCGTAAAAATTCGAAAAGTCCGAACGGGGTTATTACCGCTGTTTTAGGAATGTCCTCCGGTTGGACCGGGACTTGGTGATAGCCGCGAACTAGATCAATCTTTGAAAAAATGCGCGCCCCCGCCAGGTGCACCGAAAAATCCTGAATGTGCGGGATGGGATAACGATCGTGTGCCGTAGCGTTGTTTAGCCTGCGGTAATCCCCGCACGGTCTCCAGGAGCCATCGGCTTTCGGTACCATGTGCAGCGGCGAAGCCCACGGGCTCTTCGACCTACGAACGATGCCCAGCCTCTCCAGGCTGGCGAACTCCTCGCGCGCAATGGCGAGCTTAACTGCATCCAAGCGCCGAGCTTTTGCAAACACGGGAGGACCAGAAGTGGGGATAAAGTGTTTCACCCCGTGCTTCGCGACCGTCGCTGAAAAAGTGGGCACAGTGAGCGCTGGAAATTGGGTGAGGAGTGTGTGAAACTTACCACCTGCTGTAGCGACGTGGGTCTGTACTGGTGGCGGGGACACTCGAGCTGAACAGGGGAGAGAGTAAAAAGAGAGTGCATTTACCAGCCGTCTATTAGCAAGATCAACTAACAGATTGTGTGAACACAAAAAATCCGCGCCCAACATGTTGAAACTCACCGCCGCTATTACAAAAGTCCATTCATATGTGCGGCCATGTAAGCATAAAGGCAAGGTCCTTCTCCCGTAGGTGTTGATGTTCGAGCCATTTGCCGCTGTAGCTCCGTCACCGTGGGGTCCAGCCACCCGGTCCGCGTATGTTGGGGTGATGAAGCTCACTTGTGCTCCGGTGTCAATGAGGAACACTCGTCCGGAGCGCGCATCCGTGATGTAGAGCAGCTTGTTGCGTTCTCCGAGGGTCGAAGCTGCTAGCGACCCCCGGTCTTGCCGTTTCCCGAACTCCTGAAGATGCAGGGCGGCACACACCTGCGTGCCTTCTCTGCGAACCTCCGATGGTAAAAGCAGAGATCTTCTCCTCCGCTGTGTCGTGCCCGCGCCTCTGCCGCCGGGCTATTGGCTCCCCCTCGTCGCGGCCGTGTTGCCGCCGTCGTCGGCCAGTCTGGTTCTGCCGCCTCTGGCTCCCCGCTGTCTCGGGTCGCTGCCGTGGTTGCTTGCCCGCCGCAGGCGTCCAGGATCCCATCTGCCTCCTGGGCCAGCTCCCGGAACTCCTCCAGGGTGTGACACTTTTTGCCGGCCAGCGTGCTTCTCGCATGCGCCGGGAGGTTGGAGAGGAAGATGAACTGAAAAATGAAATCATCGTTGTCCAACCCTCTCAGCTGTATCATCTCCTCCATCAGGGCGCTCGGCCTGTGTCCACCTTGGTCTAGCAAAGACAGGATCCTCCTCGCCCTCACTTCAGCCGAGGGGGTGAAAAACTTGATGAGGATGGACTTCAGCTTGCCGTACCTGTCGGTCGCGGGTGGCTGCTCCACCAAGCTTTGCACGCACCGAGCTGTGCTGTTGTCCAGTTTAGCGATGACATGGTGGAACTTAGTGTCATCCACCGTTACTCCTGCGAGCGCGAACTGCGACTCTGCTTGCAGAAACCACGACCGTGGGTTATCCTGCCAGAAATCAGGCAGCTTAACGGCCACTGCGCTCGCCAGCTCTGAGCGCTGTGAGTCCGGGACCCTGAGAATTTCTTCGTTCATTCTCAACGTCGTCAGTCACCAATGTGGGGAGACTTGAATAACGAAACCGAATTGTCTTCCATTTCAGTTTATTCAAGAAATCATTCCACTGTCTGCTCTTATTCTTGAGCAGCGAACCAAGAGAGTGAACACACCAAAGTCCTCTCATTTAAACATTCTCACATCAAACCATTTCCCTCGCGGGGGAAATCACACATCTATATCAAAGTCTCTTTATTCACATTCATTAGCCTTTTATTTACATAACTCCCCCTTCTCTCCTCTCGAGCCTCAGTGGTCAGGAAGTCTTCTGTCCCCTGTCCTCCGCAGGGGGTCCAGGCTCTGTGGCTCCGCACCGCAGGGGGCTGGCTCTCCTTCATCGTGAGGTTAAATCACATATGCAGTGTCCAACATATACATGTCTCACAACACAGCCATAATGTGCAATATTGTATGCATTACACGCAACAATGAGGCAGTAAATAAGTGTACTGTATCATCTTTGTTATCACTGCCACCCCTCAGCAGTTGTGAACTTTATTGCCGTGAAGTAGCTGTCTCAGCCAATTTGAAGCATCACTACGTTTCCGGATGATGGTGTCGGTAACATCTTTGAGAAAAGGAGGTTCGGCTTTAAATAAAATACGGAAAACGCTACCATATCAGGCGCTGGCCTTCAAAATAATGGCGCGCTGTAGTTTCATACCCACACAAAGGAAGTGCAATTTCCTATTTCTATTTCTAACGTTCAGCTGTATTCCAGACCAAGACAATACGGTAGCAAACTCGGATTTTCATGCTGGGCTTTAAATGGTTTATACGCTCACGGAGTATTATTTTGAAAACGGCGAGGCGGCTTTCCCCTCAGACCCACACGGTTCTCGTTCGTCAGAGAAGACGCTCTGCTGAGGTCACCGAGCACCGGGGGCGACGCTGGTCCAGCGCTATATAATCCTCCCGGACTGGTGGACAGCACCGAGCACAGAAAAAGGCAGGAGACAAAAACACATCAGGCAAACATGGTGAAGATCACCTTAAAACCAGTGTCGGCGCAGAAGCCCGATAAAGACAGCGATGAGGACAAGATCATTATACCTCAGGCTCAAGTGAGTGTGCAGGTTTTGTTTTCTATGTTGTTCTTGTTGTTGTTGTTTTTGCTCTGGCTTTATTGTTTTTTGGTCTTATGTCTAAAGTGAGATGCATTGTTTTTGCACAAGATCAGTTATTTTATTAATTAACCCTAATATGGTTAATCTGTGTCTGCATTTCTTTGTTCATGCATCGTCATGTCTCTATTTTGTAATTTAAGTTGAAGCAGGTGTTTTTAATGCAGAGCATAATTGTGCGCAAGAGTGAAGTGGCGCTATTGAAAGCTGTGCGACATTTATTTAAATAATCTGGCAACTTCACTGATTTTGAAAGCTAAAGTTTGTTTTCTTGCTGGTTGGTTATTCTGAATGACTCTAATAAGAGGAGATCAGACCCACCATTGCAGACATTCCCATGCTGAGGGAGGAGGTTGATATTACGTCACCTTGTTTGAACACACTGCAGATTATATATGTGCATATGTTTCTCTATAGCACATTGTAACGCCATTACTCATACATGTTCGTAACGTACTGTATATATTTATAAAACTAAAAAAAAAAAAAAGCGTGTTGGTGTGCAAAAATCTTAGATTTACCCATCCATCCATCTTCTTCCGCTTGATCCTTTTCGGGTCGTGGGGGGGCTGGAGCCTATCCCAGCATCTTTGGGCGAGAGGCAGGGTCCACCCTGGACACATCGCCAGTCCATCGCAGGGCCAACACAGAGAGACAGACAACCATTCACTCTCACAGTCAGACCTAAGGACAATTTAGAATCCCCAGGTTGATACCCCCCCCACCCCCCCCACCCCCCCAAAAAAAGTAACACAACCGGTTGTTAAGATGCGGTTATTGCACCAGTCAGTGGCGTCATTCTTGTTATTCCACCTGAATCCTGCAGGTAGCGCCCAAGAGCGAGGTGCATATAAGTAGTAATCCACAGCATTACTATATACTGTATATGTATGTAATACAGTAAACGGTGCTCCAAGATTGAACAACACACAAAGTCGGAGTCTGCTGCGTTAATTTGGTTATAGATGGAAGAGTTGGTGAAATTGATTTAATGGGGAAAAAATAGAGATGCATATCTTTGTGTTTTTGTCTTAACTCTGTAACTTTGCTGATCATTCACTATTTTTAAGGCTGCAGTTATCAAATAGTCTTTTACCCATGTTACAACATTTTAAGTGAAGTAGAAGACAACCAAGTTTAGATTGTTTTTAAACATTTCCGAAATTAATCCTCAAAGTTGGGTGTACAGGATGTCTAAACTCAGATAACTAGGTTGAGCGTTTGAGCCCATCCTTTCTGGATTACCTCCCAGGAGTTTGACATAATTAGATTATATCTGGCACAGAGTCGACGTGCGGCTCTCTAACCCTCACACTTTTCTCCCCCAACGCACTGCCTTCAGTGATGCTGCCCCAGTGACGCATCTATCACTTCTACAAACACACATTTCAAATGCTCCCTACGTCAGCAGACGGATGTCAAATGCTGTGTGAATTTTGATTGGCTTAGATGGGAGGCTAGGTGTCAGAGCCAATGTGTGTAGAACTAATAATATACCCGCCTCTGCTGCGGGACTCCTCGCTCCATGCAATCGTATTTGCTTTAACTCCCACTGAAGGTGCTAGGATTGAATATCTGCAAATATGGAGTGTGGAAGTAAGGCCGCTAAGAATAGACCCAGACGGCCACGTGCCAGCATCTTCGTCAGAGCCTGTTTCCGCTCTCCATGACAACAGTAGTAGGGAGAGGCAGCAGATTGACTGAGAGACTGTGGGTGGGCATCCGACATGCCTCATTTCACTCTGTCCTACGTCTGCTAGATGTCCTCGCCTGACAAGCGGCTTGCCAAAATTAATTGACAGTTACAGTTTTGGCTTTGTATAGAAAATCATGTCAGTGTGAGAGAATATTTATTGGTGCTTCATCATGGAGCTGGACCTGGTTAACTTCAAGTTAGGTTCAGGCTACATTAGACATACATCTCCATAGGTGGATCTGAATTACACATTAAGAAATAGGAAAAAATTTTAGGCACTGATAGCCCAGTACATAAATAGGCTGAGAATAAAGCGTAAAGTATGACTTGTGTTCTGACAAGCTGGCTTTTCTCTTCACAGGGGCTGCCGGTTCATCCAGTCAGGTCTAAAAAGCCTTTTCCAGTTGGCCTATGCTGCCTCGCCTTTGGCCTTGTGGTTTTCTTATCAGCACTGGTGCTGGCCTCTGTCTACATCTATCGTTACTACTTTATACCTCAGGTTTGTTAGCTTCACTGAGTCTCTTATCTTATACGATATCCTGATCCCAGTGGTTAGAAATTGTAGATTGTAAAATAAAATCCTAAATCAGCTCTGGTGTGTCCTTATAGCGGGTCCCAGAAGACAGCCTGTTCCACTGCCGTGTCATTTATGAGGACTCCATATATGCTCCACTGAGGGGGCGTCAAGAACTCGAGGAGAATGTGGGCATCTACCTTGAGGACAACTACGAGCAGATCAGCGTACCTGTGCCCCATTTTGGAGGCAGTGACCCTGCTGATATTATTCATGACTTTCAGAGAGTAGGTTTCTGCATTCTTTGATCTTTCTCCTGTTACGTTTACTTATTGTAATGTGGCTTACCGTCATCTGTTGATTCATTGCAGGGCCTCACAGCTTATCATGACATTGCCTTGGACAAATGCTACATCACCGAGCTGAACACAACCCTGGTGATGCCTCCAAGGAGCCTGTGGGAGCTGCTCATCAATGTCAAGGTGAGACACGCGCTCGGTTCGCTGTTAACGCCTCTGTTGTAAAAGCATTGTAGGAGATAGATGACTGAGAGTGAAGGACGGTGTGGTCCTATTTTGCTGCTGGCACTTTTCCTCCCACAGAACTGAGTGATTCATGTGTGTCTCTTTGCCACAGAGAGGGACGTACCTTCCTCAGACTTACATCATCCAGGAGGAGATGATGGTGACGGGGAGGGTGAGGAACATGAGGCAGCTGGGCCCTTACATCCACAGGCTCTGTTATGGCAAAGAGACCTACCGCCTCAGACGCCGCAACCAGCACCAACGTAAGTTCTTGCATCCACTTTATTTTTCCACTCTATTAAGTAATACAGGAATCGGCAGTGTGTGTGTTGATAGCTTCCGCTACGTAGTCATTCTCTTTCACACCAGCTGTCATGAGATTTGAGTCATGTGACATCTGCCATCTGCAGGGGTGCTGCAGACGCTGTATCTGAGGAGGATAACGCTCCTCTAGTGAGTCACAGGGAATCCAGTGTCCAGATTTGGTGTGTAGGTGCATAGTGAGAATTACCGACAGAAACCAAATGGGGAAAAAAGAACCAAATAGGGGCTTCCTTGTCATCATCCCAGAGTAGATTATTCTTACAGTAGCCTGATTTTCATGTCATTGTGTTTGTGTGTGGGCACTGCCTGGGAACTTCCTGCAACTGTATGAGTCATTTGTAGTGCAGTGAACGCTTCTACACACTGCGGGGGAGGTAGTGATTCGTACAAGCAATATCTGTCGTAGCCGCTTTTGATTGGCATGAGTCCTTCAGAAATGATGCAGCAAACTTCCCCCTGAGTACATATATGGCCGTGATTTGTGGGGATCAACGCCGCTAATTCAAAATGTCAGCAGAAGCAGTGCGCAGCAACTCTCAGGGCTGAACAGATTTTCTAAATGGGTTTCTCATTTCTCTTCCAGGTATAGAGAGGCGCGAGACGAAGAAGTGTCACAGGATCCGTCACTTTGAGAACACCTTTGTGGTTGAGACTGTCATCTGCGACCGGTTTTAAATCTGAGGTAGAAATCAAAGCCATCTGACACTGAAGCCAGTTCCAAACCATACCTCTTGAATTCCTTAAGCGTTAAACTGCACTTTAAAAGCTAGTGTTTTTTTCCTGTAGTTTTAGTTTTTGTCCTAACTAAGAGTTGCTCTTTTATGTAACATGTTTTTTTTTTTTTTTGTTCAAACTGTCTGTGTATATATATGGGGGTTACAGATCTGTGTAGGTATACCTGTTGCTTGTCACATGCAGAAGATGTTTGTGTGTCAATTTGTGACATTTAGATCCGAGGACTTGATTTAATTAAGTTTTATACTTCTAATTGTATTTTGGGTTATTATTTTTTGTTACTTATTTGTTATTTTATTTTATTAGAATGTCAAAAATGACAAACATACCTCATGTAGTTTAGATGTTCTTTTGTTAGTTTATATCATTAATGTATGGATGATGTATATAACTAATAATAAGCAATATATAGTGTAAATGGATTTTTATTGAAAATCGACTTATGTGAACAATCATTCCTGTCTCGTTTGCCTTTTTTTGTTATCACATTTTCCTACTCCTTGGATAAAAATGGCTTTAGACTGTAATCAGTAGCAGCAATGTTGAAGGAAAAAGGAACCAAAGTCTGCAGTTAGTGATGCTATGCTTAGCGCTGAGAACATATTAAGTATTTATGGAGAACGCTTTATAGATTAAATCACTTTCTGTAGATAATATGAAAAGATAAAACTCATCATGTCTTGTTCTTCCTCCTTTATCTCAGATTTGCCTGTTGTCTTTCCTATCTTACACTCTATTTTGATTTTTTTCTAATGTACCACCTGGAGCAAATTGGTCTCTTTTAAGAGAGATCTGTGACATATGCTCATATTTCATTGTCTTTATTTCACTGTACAGTCGATTTTTTTTTTTTTTTCTTGCAATATCTTGCTGCTTTAAGAATAAATACTTAAACTTTCTTCGACTCCTAAATGATCTATCAAACACATAATCATCCCAGAAATTATTCGACTTTATCAAGAACAGTTCTTTAAATGAGGTCACATTTTCTGCGGTTGAAGTCCTCACACCATGTTACAGCAACACCTATCTGCTTAGTTTTCACACATAAATCTTCCACAGGATGAGCTGTAGCCTCCTTGTGGTAAACTCATCACTCGTGTTCCTGTGGTTAGTTTTATTTCACTTGAGAGACATTTTAAAAAGTGTAGGGTAATCATTTCTTTGTGTTATTTGAGATAGTTAAATAAAATGGGGGACAGAAGATTGGTTACCCAGCCACAGGGGGGAGTACAAAACCAGCGCGCTCCTTATGCTGGTGCCAAGCCCTGGTAAAATGGGGAGGGTTGCATCAGGAAGGACATCTAACATAAAAATCCTTGCTAAATCAAGTATGTGGAACCATGATCCACTGCGGCAACCCAGAATATGGAGCGGCCGAAAGGTGTGTGTGTGTGTGTGTGTGTAATACTGTATGCTTGCAACCAAATGTGATTTACAATGTCAGCAAAGAAAGCAAATCAGAGCTAATAAAGTTACAGCATTTATAGTTGATAATAGACACATTTTGACTATAAAATATTGCAAAATGCTTTCTTTGCTGAGAATATTTGTGATATTGTGGGTAGTGTAGAATGGTAGTACTATGAATTACTGTGATATTACAGGAAATGCCATATACTTTACTTCTAAATCCTTTGACTTTATTTTACAAACTAGCTGCTTTAAAGGAAGTGAAAAACAAATCACCAGATTGTGTGTTTGAGTCAAGACGCTTGGGGGCTTCACAAAAAAAATACCACCAAAAATATATACAGTGGGGAAAATAAGTATTGAACACGTCAACATTTTTCTCATTAAACGTATTTCTGATAGAACAATTAACCTGAGATTTTCACTAGATATCAGTAACAACCCAAATAATCCATACAAAGAAATCAAGGCAAGTGTGTTCACAAAACAAGTTATATTTAATAAGGAGGAATAACAGAAATTAAGTATTGAGCATGTTTGGTGAAATTTCATTTAATATTTAGTAGAAAAGCCTTTGTTGGTAATAACAGCTTCCAGATGCCTTCTGTATGGAGAAACTAGGTGCAGGCATTGCTCAGGAGGGATTTTAGCTCAGTCTTCCACACAAACTGTCTTCAAATCGTGAAGGTTCCGTGGGTCTCTTCTATGAACTCTGATCTTCAGTTCGTTTCATTGATTTTTAATTGGATTCAGGTCAGGTGACTGACTGACAGCCATTCTAGCAGCTTTATTTTCCTTCTCTGGAGCCAGTTGAGTTTCCTTGGCTGTGTGTTTGGGATCATTGTCTTGCTGAAATGTCCACCCTCGTTTCATCTTCAGCATCTTGGCAGATGGCAACAGATTCTTTTCAAGGATGTCTCTGTACATTTGTCCATTCATCTTTCCTTCAATTATATGAAGTCTGCCTGTACCATGTGCTGAAAAACACCCCCACACCATGATGGGATGTGCAGTGCCATTTCTCCTCCAAACATGCTGTGTGCTGTAGCATCCAAACAGTTCAATTTTGGTGTCATCTGACCAGACTATATTCTCCCAGTATTTAACTGGCTTGCCCAAATGTTGTGCAGCAAACTTGAAACAAGCTTCAACATGCTTTTTCTTCAGCAATGGATTCTTGTGAGATGAGCAGGCATAGAGCCCATGTCGGTTGAGTGCATGACTTATTGTTTTCTTTGAAACAGCAGTATCTGCTAACTCCAGGTCTTTGTGGAGCTCTCCACAAGTGGTCTTTGGCTGTTAGATAACTCTTCTGATAATTCTTTTGACTCCTCTGTCAGAAATCTTGCTCCTGTTGTGGTCGGTTCATGGTAAAATGATGTTCTTTCCACTTCCGAATCATGGCTCCAACAGTGCTCACTGGAACGTTCAGCAGTTTAGAAATGCCCCTGTAACCAATGCCATCATTATGTTTTGCAACAATAAGGTTGCAAAGGTCTAGAGAGAGCTCTTTGCTTCTACCCATCATGAGTTCTTTGTGGTGTGATTATTCACAGACTTTTTTAAAGGCTATCAGTCAGGACTTAACCGCTGAAATTAATTTGCACTGATGGGGGATGGGATGGCTTCCTAAATTCTGATGGATTTCAGCTGGTTTCTTGGCTTTCTATGCCTTTTTGCACATCTTTTTCTTCATGTGTTCAATACTTATTCCCTGTGTCATTCCACTTTATTAAATATAACTTGTGAATACAGTTGACTTGATTTCTTTGTGTGTATGGATTACTTGGGTTGTTACTGATATCTGGTGAAAATCTCAGGTCAATGGCTCCATCAGAAAAATGTTTTGAGAAAAATGTTGTGTTAAATACTTATTTTCCCCACTGTATATTACTAACATAGAAATTGAAGTTGAAATATTGGAGGGGGTTGACAGAACTGAGCATAAACAGACCCAATAATACTGGCATTTAACAAATAGAAACTATGACAACATATATAATACAAGAAATATTTTGTTTCTTTCAGAGATGATTTTATTCAGCAAAAACAATATTGATGTACAGTTATTCCCCCAGTTAAAACTGAGGTTATAAACATAATCCCACAGAACAAGAGCACTCTGACAGCAGCCTCCTTCATATATACCACGACACTTGTCTATGAGTCATGTTGTGGTTGCATTCACATGAATCGAATGAAATCAGCAGCCATTTATTGCTAAACTTTCAAGTCCGATAACAAAAATTCAGATGAAACTATTGCACATTTAAAATAAAACAAAAAAGCAAAAAAGATTAACTTAAGATATGATTTGAAGCCTTTATTGTCATTGTGTTTGGATTACAGTAAAATTGTGAGTGTCAGCGGTGCTTAAAAAGAGACGCACACAACGCACACACAGTCAACCAGCATTCATCAAAAACAAATCCAAGTCACAGTAATAATGCATATTATTAATTGCATATTAAAATATGTGACAACACACGTGAAAAGCCGGCTGCAAGCAGATCTAACATTAGAAACATTTATAACCCTTTTTATTAAGGTCAAAAATGGATTTAAACTCTACGCGCTGAAAGCCTTTGTTCTACTGAGTCACGTTACATTAGTGAAACATTAGTGAAACATCATTACATTTAAAATAGTAACATGTTTCAGTTGATGATAGTTGTTGTCACTTCAACACTTGTTTACTGTTTGTAAACACCTAGTATTTCTAACATGTGGCCATTGAGATATTATAATGAATGAATATTGGTTTTATTGTCACAGCAGTGGTTCTAGTTCAGGATTTATTCATGAATATGTGGAAATTATACTTACATAAATTTGTAAGTTTAATTTGCTTATTTGCACAATTTGATTATAATTGTATTTTTCATTTCCTTCACTTTGTATAGGCACTGTATATTTTAAAAATGCTGTATTATTATCAGAAATAATTGTGTCTTACACCGTAGAGCCAGTTACACAAATAATATACAGTATATACAGTATTTACTGCGTTAAAAAAAAAAATCAAATATTTTGATCAGGACTATTGAACATCATCCCTGCCATACATCAGTAAGCCTGACTCTTATAATGGCTTTAAAATAATTATAAACAGCAATGCTCTGTAATGAGGTATTTTTTTATTTATCACCTTGCCCTTCAGTTTCTGCCTCACTGTCAGGTTTGTAACAGCCTGACATTACTTGACTCAATTTACATCCATGACACATTCAGCCTTGTTGGTTGCTTTTCTTTTTGCAGCTTTTTATTTTGGGGTATCAGAACAGTTTGAGGTTAGAGAGGTGTCTACAGGCTTCCTGCTGTTATACCAAATCATTCTGGCCTACTTTCAGCTCTGAGGGTATTGGTATTTGCAACCTGACCTGCGTCACTTCCAGCAGGCCAGCATTCTCAGCTCACGCCGCACCGCTTGCCACAGAATGAAGGCCATACTCACTCTTTTTCAGTTTCTCTGTCCCCTGGGAGCGGCTACCACATCATTCCCCTCCAGCTTTCCCTGAGGGGTGACTTCAAGTTTTATTCAGATTGTCAGAGACCCATTCAGACTTCTGAAGTGCTGCAGGTGGGCCTCCTTTGACTGATTGACCTCCGGAAGGTGTGTTTGGCGTTCCTCACCTCGCGGGCGGTGAAATAATAGCACACAGCATCCAGACAGCAGGTGATATTGGACAGACACAAGGCGAGCTGTATGAACAGACTGATTCCAACCTTGGTATCACAGTCCTGAATCTGGTCTTGGTGCACCTGAGAGCAAGGAAAAAAAAAAAAAAGGAAACATAAGACTTACAGAATGTGTGACAATCTGGGTTTTAAAAAATTAGTTTTTACAATCCTAGCCATTTCAACTGATTTTCCATACATCTGCAGCACTTGTTGCATGTTTGTTATATTTTGTTTTCTTCTAAATTTCTAACAGCTAAGTGAAAATACTGATCATTTGTATAAGCCGCTAGTACTGCACACCAGTGAAGATCTGCGTGTTCTCTATATTAGAGTGCATTCCTTCAGCTCAAACTGATCACCCACACATGCCACATGTGACACAAATTTTAACAAGTGGTAAGAATATATACAGCATCTCACAAAAGTGAGTACACCCCTCACATTTTTGTAAATATATCTTTTCATGGGACAACACTGAAGATATAGCTAAATCATGAGCACAAGGCCTTGGACAGCCAGCTGCAGCGCCAGATAAGACTGGGCGCCAGACAGACAAAACATCTTCTGCCAAGGGTCCTTGGGTCTCTCTTATTATCATCAACACTGCTCAACACCGCACACACATTGATTCATGAACTGATTAAAGATATACTGTACACTGCTCTCTTGTGTCTTGTGAAATTCTGAGTTGTTGCTCTGTGCTATTGAGAGATTTTTTTTCATTGTAATCATAATCTGCTTAAAAATAAGCTGTATTCTGATAACGAAGTTTTTTTTCTCCTCCCCCCTTGTGTCGTTCCCTCCCTTCCCCTCCCTTCTTATCTATCTCTGTTTGATGAGGCGCCTTTTATGGCTGCCGTGTCGTTGTGTCGCGCGCATGCGCACCAATGTCAAGTCAAGTTCCTCGTGTGTTTTTTACATGCTTGGCAATAAAGTTTATTCTGATTCTGATTCTGATTCTTCTTCTTCTGACACTTTGTTACAATGTAAAGTAGTCTGTGTACAGCTTGTATAACAGTATAAATTTACTGTCCCTTCAAAATAACTCAACACACAGCCTTTAATGTCTAAACTGCTGGCGACAAAAGTGAGTACACCCCTAGTGAAAATGTCCAAATTGTGCCCAAAGTGTCAATATTTTATGTGGCCACCATTATTATCCAGCACTGCCTTAACTCTCTTGGGCATGGAGTTCACTAGAGCTTCACAGAGAAAAGAACTTTTCTTTTTTCCTTTGCCTCCATGCACGATTTTAGGAAATATTTTTTGGAAATATTTAAAATAACTAGACCCTTTGCCACAAAAGAAATGTGTTCTTTGTGTATTTAAAACGGTTCATGGTATACTGTCGGCTAAATTTTATTAAAATAATCATGCACAGAAGAAGCATGACATTTCATTTCAGTTTCACTAATTGATGTTCTTATCAGATTTGATATAAAACCTAACTGGCAGTAATCGGTAAAGGAAATGCTAACATTCTCCCAAAGATACTGTTAATGTGACTAAGCTCCAGATCAGATTTTAAATAGAGCCTAATTTGAATATAATTTGCCATTTGCATGTGTAGTTTACAATAAGTAACAAGTTTTTCTCACCAGGAACTGCAGGAGTATACCTATATGGCTTGGTGTGAAAGGAACCAAGAAAGCGCTCAGACTGCTGTAGATGATCTTCACGCAGGCCCGACTCTGGGGACTATGCTGACCGGACTGCTGAAGGGTCCAGATGATCTGAACTGAGCAGTAAATCACCACCAGAGCAGGCAGCAGGAACCCAAACACCTCCAGACAGATGATCACCTCTGGACTCCAGCCGTCCTTAGAAAACTCGTGGAAGCAGTGGAAGTTTTTCTGCACTGGCTTTCTGAAGCGAAAGATGGTTGGAAAGATGGCTGCGACAACCAACACCCACACTCCCACACAGGCCCCCATTGCCATTTTGGGGGATCGCAGCTGCCTGGCTCTGAACGGGTGACAGATAGCCACCCATCTATCCATGGCTATGCACATAATGGTGTAGATACTGCTGTATATGCCAAAGAAGTACAGGCTTTCCAGGAGTGAACAGAGCTGTTGGAGGTTGGGGGGCCACTCGTGATTAGCGGCATGCATTTTGAAAGGAAGAGGGAAGAGGAGTAGCAGATCTATTAGAGCCAAGCTGGTCATGTAGATAGTTGACTCAGTCCACTTCCGCAGAACAACGCAGAACACCAACAGAGCTGCGACATTGAGAATCACTCCCAACAGGAATACAGGGATGTAAATCACCAGCTCAAAATACCGCATCAGGTTGTCCACTGGTGCGGTTGTACAGTTGCTTGTCATGTTGTCACTGCAGGAAAACAGTTTTCGTTTTAACAGCTCTGCAAGAGTTCTAAAGGAAAGTTTAAGGTGCTTTTCCTGTCATTACTCACTGTTCTCACACAGAAGAAAAACACATATGATGTGCCACAACAGAAGCTCTCAGAAGTGTGGGCACACAAACAGTTTTGTTTTCAATGTGAAAATCAAATTTACCGTGAGAACAGTTTAATCTTACAAATATTAATGTATGGAGGAAGTATATAGTTGTGGTTTATTTTGCAGACTAGTATAGCTAATAATTTCCAAGCTCTGAAAAGAAATTGCATAACCTTATCTCTTGTTTTATCAGATTTGACATCCGTAAACTATGTAGTGTGTGTGTGTTGATATGTTTTCAGTACTGCTATATAGAGAAAAAAAAGTGTCTTTTGTGAACATTCAAGCAGGTTTATTTTGACTTCTTTTAATTATTTACCTTTTGTTCTTATTAAAGACAAAAATAGAAAGATTTCAAAACATGTAAAGAAGGTAAAGACATCTCCTTTCTATTTTTGTCTTTAATAAGAACAAAAGGTAAATGTCTTTTGTGAAACATATTTTAACCAACTGCCTCAGAAAATCAATGTGATTTGTGTTTTGAGAATTGTTTTTAAGAAACAATTAAAACGTCAGAGCCCATAGGCCCATGTTAAAATGATACCACAAAATCAAATACAGTGGTGTGAAAAAGTGTTTGCCCCCTTCCTGATTTCTCTTTTTTTTTTTTGTATGTTTGTCACACTTAAGCGTTTCTGATCATCAAACAAATTTAAATATTAGACAAAGAAAACACAAGTAAACACAAAATGCAGTTTTTAATTGAAGGTGTTTATTATTAAGGGTAAACCACTCAAAAAATTTTTTTTTACTCTTAATCGAACCTGCGCTTATATAGCGCTTTTCTAGTCACAAAGACCACTCAAAGCGCTTTCACTAATACTAACCCTCTATTCTAAGGGCCTATAGGAAACAGATATCTAGGGACAATTTAGAACAGCCAATTAACCTAACATGCATGTCTTTGGATTGTGGGAGGAAAGCATAGCCCCTGGAGTAAACCCACGCAGCACAGGGGGAACATGCAAACGCCACACAGAAAGGTTCCAACCCCTGCCAGCCTGGGGATTTGAGCCAGGAACCTTCTAGCTGTAAGGCAACAGTGCTAACCACTGCACCACCGTGCTGCCATCATCACGGTGGAGTTTAATCATAAACTCCTTCATTTAAAAACTGCATTTTGTGTTTACTTGTGTTATCTTTGTCTAATATTTCAATTTGTTTGATGATCTGAAACATTTAAGTGTGACAAACATACACAAAAATGAGAAATCAGGAAGCGGGTAAACACTTTTTCACACCACTGTATGTATTACAAAAAATTTAAATAAACTGAAGGGTGGTTGTTAAAATAATTGCATCTTACACCTTACGGTTGCGGAGGTGGTGTACTAGAAAGATCAAGGCCAAGAATCTTTCACATGAGGCCAAGTATTATAAAATATTACTTTTCTTTGCTTTACATTTCATAACAGGCTAAAAAATCTCTTTTGTAATATAAGCATTGTAAAATGGTAGCACTTTCATTTGAGTCGCCATTAAGATTTATTGTAATACAGAAGAAGACGTTAACAGACTGGCCTGGAACACTTGCAGTATAATGTACGTACCTTGTATAGTGGAAAATATGTAATCTAGCCACGTCTTACCTCATGCCTGCTTGCCAGTTTGTGTCAGACTTCACAGTGCGTCTGTCTAGCTGTCTGCGTTCTACCAGACAAACTTCTGCATTTAACCTTTGTTTTTTTCATCACCACTTCCTGAGTCATGCCACACATCAGGCATGGCCTCAGATGTGCTTAAAAGTTTAAAATCAAAGCAGCTATGCACCTGCCCTTCACATAAGGCATCACTCTTTAGGAGCTTGCACGCATGATCACTGCAGACTTCCAAAACGCATTTTAATTATGCCTGTGTGGACATCCGAAGAAACGAGCAGTAAGTGCGTGATCCGTGCTGTGCTGCTCGCATACTGAGACTTTACTAGGGCAGCAGTTCTGAAATTGAGTAATTTGCTGCTGTTTTGTGTTATTTGGTAAAGCTGGTGTTTCACTGCTAGTTGAGCGTGATAAGACGTTCAAAGTCTGGCTTCTAAAGTGGACGCCACAGACATGGTCATTTTGATATAAAGGATACAGTATTTCAAGGAAATAAAGAAGTTCAGCTGGAGAATTTGAAAGCTAAATATGCTAGCATGCTAGCTATGTCAATGCTAACTATTTAGAATAGAATAGAATAGGCTTTATTGTCATTGTACAGTAGTACAGCACGACAAAACTGTGGGAAATTGTGAGCAGGTATAAACTAGTTTTTTGTGGTTTGGTTTGTAGTGAACTTGGGGAAGTATGACAGTGGCATTTGAGAAGTTAACATTTATTTTCATTTTTAGATATCGTATAAGAATTAGATCCCGAAATTAAGGTAAGGTCATGATTGCTGAGCAGTTTTATTATGCAGTACTTTTCACCCACTACATTTGGGTATACTGTTTAACTTTTGATTTCCCCATTTGAAAACTATTTATAAATGTGCTTTTTTATACTGTAGAAATGGGTGTTTATCAGAAATGACTGCATAATTACTCATTTTAGTGGATTTATAACCTATTATTTGAATTATATTTGAGGATAGGCTACATATGAACAGTGTTTTGGTTTTAAATTTTCTTTATATTTACAGTATCTATCTATCTATCTATCTATCTATGACATACATTTATTGTTCCCTTTGGAGATTTTTTTCTTGTACTCCACCCAGCTATATTTTTCCAATAATACACAACAGAGCAATAGAATCAAAGAACAATCAATACAAATAAAGCTAGAGGGCAGTCAGAGAGCACATACCTCCTCTAAGGCTCTGTACCTCCGTCCACCTTGGCAGAAGCATGCGCTCTCGGATCACTTTAAAAATCTGGTTTCATCCATAGCCTAAGGGCCACCTCTGATAAAAAAAAAAAAATCATCAAAATCAATCTGTTAGTTGGTATTAGTGGTAGACTAATGCTACTAATACTACAAGCCTTTCATTGATGTTTTGGAGTTTGGTTTTGGCACACATCTAATATAATAAGAAACATGATTTAAAAAAAAATGAATCTGGCATTGACACCACAGGCCTCTCAAGTGTGGCTTGTGCTTCTGTGTTGATACAGATTCAGACTGGATATGAGTGTTTGCAGCACTGTTTGGACATGTTTTAATTTTAGTCATCAAATGCATGTATTTGATGTTAAAAAGAAGGAGAGGATGCAGAAGGATTAAGAATCCAATATTGTGATTTATGTAGTATTGTTTTTATTATTACCAGTATTAGTCTGAGTCTATATGTGACCCAGAAAGAATGAAGTCCAACATTAGATCGTTTCTTTTTTCAAGCCTGGGTGGCACTGCAGAAGCAGATTTAGACAGTGATTATACTTGAGGTTTTCCTGGTTTCAGGTGCTGAAATGACTAAACTGGATTTTAAGTGTGAGAAAGTCGTATTTTGTTGCTCTATTAAAGCAAAGAATGGACACCACAGCGTTTTTTAACTGACCTTCAATCAGTGCCATTTCAGTTTTTATCTGTTTGGCAGACAAAGAACATTAAGATAAATCAGTAACAGCACAAAAGAGTAGAATGCTACTTTCACTTTAAGAAAAAACCCAACTGGGCGCACTGCCACCTGCTGCTGTGAATGTAATGAGGGAAGGCCCAGAAATTTTCTTTTAGAAAATTTCTAATCTAAATGTATTTTTTGTGCGATAATATTGCATTCATTTGATTTATATTTATTAAAATATGTATTAAATATCTATATTGTCACTAACCAATATAAGTCAAGACCCTAAACGTGGGGGAGTATATGTAGCGTGTTGTAGTCAAGACCTCATCAAGACCTCATCAAGACCAGAGTCTCCCAAGACCAAGACCAAGACCAAGACCGAGAAAAAGTTGAGACCAAGACCTACATACAAAGTGGTCTTGACTTGGTCTCAGTCTTGGGATTCTGGTCTTGGTTTGCTCTCAACTACAACTCTATTTCCAAGTAATTAGTTACTTTAATCATGCAGTAATTGGTAAAGTAGCTCAGTTACTTTTGAAAAGAAGTAACTAGTAACTGTAATTAGTTACTATTTTTTAGTAACTTGCCCAACACTGGTTATATGAATACTGCATATAAATGTGCATGTCTGCAATACCCGCATATTATTTATGCATTCTTCACAATAAGCGATGGCAATGTTTGCTCCTTTGCTTCCCATAGAGTTGTAGTCGAGAGGTCTTGGTCTCAACTTTTTCTCGGTCTTGGTCTTGGTCTTGGTCTTGGGAGACTCTGGTCTTGATGAGGTCTTGATGAGGTCTTGACTACAACACAAGATTATTGCAGTAATTCAATTAAAAAGTGACACTCGTGTATTGTATAGATTTATTACACAAAGCATAATATACTTCAAGTGTTTGTCTATCTATAAACTCACAAAATCTCTGTCTGTGTGTTTGTGTGTCTGTGTGTCTGTCTGTTCCACGCATATCTCTTGAACCGTTTGTCAGACTGGTCTCAGATTTTAAATGGGGTTCCCTGAGATTACGAGGGTGTGCATCCCCAAATATATAGTCGCCCAGTCCAAATATGTAAATTTTATCAGTAAAAGTTTAGGCACTGCTGTGTCTGATGCCTAGGCTTCTAGAAGTGTGGGCAGGGTTTGGTTTGGGATTGACTCCACCACAGTGTTCCGTGTGCAAAACAAGGAAGTGAAATATGACAAATTTGACTACAAAAAGATAATACTTAAGATTTAATGCTTAAAATATTATACCATAAAGTTGCTGTGATTGCATAGGTCTAATGGATAATTTGGCATGGAGAACATATGGAGTCACTCAGTCAAAATATGCAATTTTTATCAATAAAGGTTTAGCCACCGTTCTGTCTCAAGCCCAGGCAGTGTGGGTGGGGTTTGGTTTTGGATTGACTCCACTACAGCACTCCGTGTGCAAAACAAGGAAGTGAAACACGACAAATTTGAATAGAAAAAGATAATACTTAAGATTTAATGCTTAAAAAAATGATACCATAAAGTTGCTGTGATTGCATAGGTCTAATAAATAATTTGGCATGGAGAACACAAGGTGTTGCTGGAGGAAAGGAGGGGGGGAAGGGGGGCCAGCGGCTGAATCGCTGGCACCACGGGTAAGCTCCATGTGCAAAACAAGGAAGCGAAATGCAACAAATTTGATCAATTACAAACAAACCGCTTACAATAGAGCTGCAGCGCTCACATTGTTATTTGCAAATTATTTTCAATAAAGTGAAAAAAAGGATAATGCATGGCGTGTGCTTTTTCCCTGAGGCTGATTTATCATGGAAAACAGCTGAGCACTGTGGTTCCAGTGATCAGCTGATTGGATCCACCTTTTTTTTTTACCAAAGGTACCTGTATTAATGGCACCTGTTTGAACTCATTATCAGTATAAAAGACACCTGTCCACAACCTCAAACAGTCAGACTCCAAACTCCACTATGGCCAAGACCAAAGAGCTGTCAAAGGAAACCAGAAACAAAACTGTAGACCTGCACCAGGCTGGGAAGACTGAATCTGCAATAGGTAAGCAGCTTGGTATGAAGAAATCAACTGTGGGAGCAATAATTAGAAAATGGAAGACCTACAAGACCACTGATAATCTCCCTCGATCTGGGGCTCCACGCAAGATCTCACCCCGTGAGGTCAAAATGATCATGAGAACGATGAGCAAAAATCCCAGAACCACACGGGGGGACCTAGTGAATGACCTGCAGAGAGCTGGGACCAAAGTAACAAAGGCTACATCAGTAACACATTACGCCACCAGGGACTCAAATCCTGCAGTGCCAGACGTGTCCCCCTGCTTAAGCCAGTACATGTCCAGGCCCGTCTGAAGTTTGCTAGAGAGCATTTGGATGATCCAGAAGAGGATTGGGAGAATGTCATATGATCAGATGAAACCAAAATAGAACTTTTTGGTAAAAACTCAACTTGTCGTGTTTGGAGGAGAAAGAACACCATACCTACTGTGAAGCATGGGGGTGAAAACATCATACTTTGGGGCTGTTTTTCTGCAAAGTGACCAGGATGACTGATCCGTGTAAAGGAAAGAATGAATAGGGCCATGTATCGTGAGATTTTGAGTGAAAACCTCCTTCCATCAGCAAGGGCATTGAAGATGAAATGTGGCTGGGTCTTTCAGCATGACAATGATCCCAAACACACTGCCCGGGCAACGAAGGAGTGGCTTCGTAAGAAGCATTTCAAGGTCCTGGAGTGGCCTAGCCAGTCTCCAGATCTCAACCCCATAGAAAATCTTTGGAGGGAATTGAAAGTCCGTGTTGCCCAGCGACAGCCCCAAAACATCACTGCTCTAGAGGAGATCTGCATGGAGGAATGGGCCAAAATACCAGCAACAGTGTGTGAAAACCTTGTGAAGACTTACAGAAAACGTTTGACCTCTGTCATTGCCAACAAAGGGTATATAACAAAGTACTGAGATGAACTTTTGTTATTGACCAAATACTTATTTTCCACCATAATTTGCAAATAAATTCTTTAAAAATCAGACAATGTGATTTTCTGGATTTTTTTTTTCTCATTTTTTCTCTCATAGTTGAGGTATACCTATGATGAAAATTAGAGACCTCTCTCATCTTTTAAGTGAGAGAACTTGCACAATTGGTGGCTGACTAAATACTTTTTTTCCCCCCACTGTAGTTATGGTGTCCTTGTTTTTGATTTCGGCTTTTGTTCTGTGTCTTATTTCCTGTTTGTTTTCTTTGTTTTTGACTTGCTGTTTCCCTTTGTTTATGGCCCATACTGGATATTTGCAGCATATAAGTGTATGTTTTATGTGGTTTTCCTCCTCCTGTCTGTCTTCTTGGTCTGTGATGATGGTGGCCTGTTCATATAACGTCCTGACAACTGATAGTTTGTGTGCTGTGGGGTGTTCTGATGTCCATAGTAGGTATTGATCTGTGTGGGTTGGTTTCCTGTAGACTGTAATTTTTATGCTGCCGTCATCATTGTGGTGGATTTTCATGTCCAGAAAGGCTATGGTGCCATTTTCCTCCTCTTCGTGTGTGAATTTTATATTCCCAGTGCTGTCCTTGCTATTCAGGTGGTCAGTGAGTTCTTGTGTGTGTCCTTTCCTTATTTTCTCCAGAATGTCGTCCACGTGTCTCTTCCAAAGGGTGGGTTTGCATTGTGTAGGTGCTGTGTTGATGGCTTTGTTTTCCAGATCCTCCATGAAAAAGCTGCTCATAATAGCTGATAGTGGGTCTCCCATTGCAAATCCTTCTTTTTGTCTGTAGATTTCTCCTCTGTATTGAAAATAGGTAGATTTTGCAACAAATTGTAATAGTTCGGGACTAGCGGGGCTGGCTCGGTGGATCTGACAGGCCTGCTGGGCTGGCCCCACCTACGAAAGTCAGCTGATAAGATGTCACCTGGCAGCAATCAGCTGACTCTTCTGACGAAGGCTGCAGTGCACAGTCGAAACATGTTAAGAAGGTAAAGACATCTCCTTTCTATTTTTGTCTTTAATAAGAACAAAAGGTAAATAATTAAAAGAAGACAAAATGAACCTACTTGAACGACATTCTAGAATCCCTGGTAGTGCAAAGGACATTCCATTTACAAGTTTACACCTATACAATTCATCAATATACAGTGTAACACCACTGCCGTTTTTTTGAGATCTGTTAATATGAAACATCTGATATCCCTCTATTGCCATCAAAGAAGCCTGCGCTTCCTTGAGCCAAGTTTCAGAGACTGTGATAGCTGTTAATTTTCTATCTAGCTTTTTTAAATAGTCCTGAATCTGTGGAAAGTTTTTGTTAAGACTTCTGCTGTTAAAGTGTATTATTGATAGTTTATCATCTGCTTGTGCTTGACTTTTGAATTGCTTTTCAGTGTAATGTTCACAGTGATTATGAATATTATTTAAGAAGTGGTTATCAGGATCAATATCATTCTCCATCTCTTGTAGTTTATGTTCAGCATAATGAGATATTTTCAGAGTCTGAATTTCCTCTCTCTGTGTCAAATGACTTCTTCCAATAGGGGATGATTGATGTCTACTGAAGTCAGTCATGAGTTGTTGTTTTTTTTAAGTACATTATTATGTTATGTCACAAAAGGACTGTTCTTGCCGTGTGTGGATATGGATTATTGTAGTCACTTAATTTTCTTAATCAGTGGTCATCTATATTTATTTAAATCAGTGAGATTTCTTATTTTTATGGCCTTTGCTTCCTCAGGTGTTCCATTTAGTTTAATCCAGACTCTACAGTTTCTTGTCCATGTTGCCTGTGTCTTGTTTTGTCTTTTCAGCATCTGTGCTTGCCGTGCTATTACAGCATTAGTCTGTTAAATGTTCACTTTGGTAAACTTCTGTTCGCCGCAGCTTTCTGGCCTCCCTCAGTACAGTATGTCATGTTTTACTCTTCTGTTCACAAAGCGCATCACAATTGATTTCTTTGTTTTATTATCCTTTCTGGGTAGTGTATGGCAGGCTGAAATTGCATTTACTTCAACCTTTATGTTTCTGCTTTCAAGTAACTGAAGCACCTGGTTTTCCAAGGAGACTGATTCACTTGAGGGAGCCTCCTAACCTCTCATTCCTGCTGTAGCATGAGCATATGACTGATATTTAATGTCTAGTCCACTAATGATTAAATCATCCATACGAGTTTATTGTTCAAGAGCCTTGATGTGTCGCTCCAAGTCTGCAATTTTTTTGTCTCTTTCCTTATTTGTTAATTTCAGCTCTCAGACTTCCTCCATTAGCCCTAATAATTTGGACTGTTGATTGACCACTTTGGTAAGTTCTTCTGACATGAAGTTCAGAGAGTTTTTTAATCTCTTCCATTTCCTCTTTCTTTGATGGCATTTTTTACTGACCTGATGATAGCAGGATAATTTCTGCTGGTGTTGTCGGTATCTGGTCCAGCTGACCTCGGATCCGGCTGGGGCCTCAGCAAGACCCTCTGCTGCTAGCTCCGTCGCTTACTGCCGCTGTAGTTGAGCTCCGATCCAGCTGGGGCCTCGGTTAGCTCCTTCGCTGAGCTCCGCCGCTTACCGCCACTGCAGTTGAGCTCCGATCTGGCTCCTATCCAGCTGGGGCCTCGGTTAGCTCCTCCACTGAGCTCCGTCGCTTACTGCCGCTGTAGCAGAGCTCGGATCCAGCTGGGGTCTCAGTTAGCTCCTCCACTGAGCTCCATCGCTTACTGCCGCTGTAGTTGAGCTCCTATCCAGCTGGGACCTCGGTTAGCTCCTCCACTGAGCTCCGTCGCTTACTGCCGCTGTAGTTGAGCTCTGATCCTGCTGGGGCCTCAGTTAGCTCCTCCGCTGAGCTTCTCCACTTACCGCCGCTGCAGTTGAGCTCCGATCTGGCTCCTATCCAGCTGGGGCCTCGGTTAGCTCCTCCGCCGAGCCCTGCCGCCTACTGCCGCTGTAGCTGAGCTCTGATCCGGCTTTTCTTTAAGACTGCATATTTCAGTGCATCTGGCAGTTGTGTTGTCGGGAAGGGGGGCAGCTGGTGTTGCTGTCTCTGCCACAGAGTGTGGCTTTTCGGACTTGGCTGCAGGTTTGGCCGCTGGGTGGCTAGCTTTGGGGGGCTGTCTTGGATGCCTTTGTGGTTTTTCTCATTGAAGTGTGAAGTATTGTGGATTTAAAATGTTTGTAAAAAAAAAAAAAACCCTGGAAGATGTCTTTTTATGAAGATCCATCCATCTATCCACCAAAACATGTCTGCCACTCGGGTTTCCTCCTCCTCAGAAGCTGTCAGGACTCCTGTCATCACATCCCTGTATCACACTGGTCTTTTTCTTATAAATCATCACCTACTTGCGTTCTACGGGCATGCACTAGTCTATCTGTAAATGCACGAAATCTCTCTGTGTGTCTGTCTGTCTGTTCCACACATATCTCTTGAACTGTTCCTCAGACTGACCAAATATTTTATGTGTTTTGCTGAGGTTACGAGGGTATGCATCCCCAAGTATGGAGTCGCTCAGCCAAAATATGTAATTTTTATCAATAAAAATGTAGCCACCGCTCTGCCACCATTCTGTCTCTTCATGCCCTGGCTTCAGGAAGTGTGGGCAGGGTTTCAGATTGCCTCTGTGCTGATTGGTTAATATGCGGAATCACGGCAATGCTGATTGAATAACATGTGGCATCATGACCATGCTGACTGGATAATATGCGGCTTCACAACCAGTCAGTCACCACAGCGCTTTGGAAACAAAGATTTTATAAGTGCTTTGCTGAGGTTATGAGGGTGTGCATCCCCGAGTATGGAGTTGCTCAGTCAAAATATGTCATTCTTATCAATAAAAGTTTAGCCACCGCTCTGTCTCATGCCCAGGCTTCTAGAGGTGCGAGCGAGGTTTCAGATTGACTCCGTACTGATTGGATAATATGCGGCATTATGGCATCAGTAACCACAGTGCTCCATGAGCAAACCAAGGAAGTGAAAAGTGACAAATATGACTGGAAAAAGATAATACTTGAGATTTAATGCTTAAAAAAATATACCATAAAGTTGCTGTGATTGCGTAGGTCTAATAGATAATTCAGCATGGAGAACATGAGGTGTGTGGGTGCACTTGGGTGGGGGGGGAAGGGGAGCACTTGCAGGGACCCGTGGTGCTGCAAAGGACATCACTGGCACGTGGGTAAAGCAGCAGCTGAGACTCCTGTTAACATGCTGGCATGCTGGTTTGGCTCCTTGCGAAGGACTGCGATCCACCGGTTCAACACCGGTTTCAACACCGGTGTCTGACCGGGTGCTCCACGATCGTTCGCGGGGGAAGCATGTTCAGCCTGCCTGGTCAGTGGTAGACAACAGTCCTGACTGCTGCTTCATTGAGGAGTGGAATGGCCAAATCGACTGAATATCATATGCGGACCCCAGTGGTGGACCCCCAGGGCCAGCAAAGCCTTCTGTGCTGGCCTAAACACTATCAGAGTTACATTTACAACCTTTACAACATATTTGTTCCATGAGGATGTATTAAATTATTCCAAATAGTCTATTCTATTCATTTTGTAGCTTTTCTCTTGCTTGCACTCCTTCCAGTAGTGTAATGCATGTTAGTTTTTTTGTCCAATCATATTTCAGCCATCTGTGTTGCCAGGGTCAAATAAATCTGCTTTGGGCCTTCAGGACTTAACAGTGCAGCTCTGTAGGTTAAATTAACTGGTAAACTTATCCTGTTGCTTTAGCCAATCAGATATCTTCTGTATATCCAGGGGTACGCATAGAAGGCATCTGAGAACATTGGCATTTTTACGTCACTTGATTGGATGGTTAGACTCCTCCGCCCACACTGCAGAGAATCCTAGCAAGCAAAGTGCCAGAGCAAGGACTTGCTTAAGCAGCTACAATATACTGTATCTGTTTAAATATAATAGCTGGTTTTTCCGGCCACAATGGCTGACAGGGGGAGGAAAATGATTTGGTCACTGATATTTTAAAAAAATCGATTTTCGAGAAGGACTTTTCAAGAAAAGCTGGTCATTGTGAAGAGAGGTTGTCAACCCTGAAACTAGCAGGCCTGTTTCAGCCGGGGAAAGGATTTGTCCGTCACTTCCATATTAGCAATGAGCGGTATCCTTGGATTACAGCCTCTGAGGAGTGCTGCAAATTATCTTGCTGGGAATGCTTGTTGTTTCAACTGATGGAGTAGATACTTGGAGTCAGACAGGGTTTCCAAACTTGAGCTGTCTGTCACACCATGACGACTTAAGCAGCGTTTGCCAAACAAATTGGTCTAAAATGCAGGGATATGCCGAAATTTTCACTTTTGGCCATATGCATCGGGTATCCATAACGACTTGGACATATAATTAAGTAATGGTAACTTAAACCAACTAATGCTTAGCGCGTTGCCAACATTCACAACTTATGTGCAAAAACAGTATAACTTCTGCATAACGCAGTCATGCCAAACTGCCGTTGCCTCCCGATCCATGAATCCTAGTTTGGGAGAGATGATCTCTGTTCAACTGAGATAATTCTCCCCTCCAGAGACCACGGGGTGGTGGTGGTGGTAGTGGTGGTGGTGGTGGTGGTGGTGGTGGTGGGGGGGGGGGGGGTCGGCGTGACCGACCTGGCAGAGCTGTCAAATCTGTCAGGTTAGTCATGCCTAAAACAGCTGATGTGAGATGTCAGGAACATCAGATAACAGTTGTCACAACCTGGCTCAAAGGCATGCGAACTGATGGCAATAAAAACATTTATTTTCAATAAAATAAAAAAAAATAAAACTAAGATAATACATAGTGTGCTTTTGCTGGGAGGCGCAGCCAATAGCAAACAGCTGCACTCTGTGCTTCAGGCGATCAGCTGATTGAATCCTCCTCCTCAAGTGTTCTGACATTTTGGCATATCTATCAGGAAACCACAGGACAGATGATCATAAAGACCTCAGTTAAATATAAAAAACCCCTGCAGGTCCCGTGTGTTTCGCTCTGTGTGTGTGTGTGTGTGTGTGCGCACACGCATGCGCCAGTGCACACGTGCATTTGCGCTACAGGCAGAGAGCGCTGTACGGGTTTTTCCTGTGAACCAATGCTGCAAATGTGCCATTAGAGAGAATGGTTATACTTTAACACACCCCTAATCTCATTTTGACAGGTGCCACGCCCCCTTTGACCTGACCTGACCCTGACCCCACTCCCGTGACCTTGCGTAATGAGGTTGTCAATCAAAAGTGCTTTGAAAGCATGACCTTTGACCTCGCGTAATGAGGTTGTCAATCAAAAGTGGTTTGAACTTTTCATCTGAAGTGACATCTGTGTTTTTTAATCTATTGCCCATACATGTTTCAGGGTTAATGATGAACCTCGCGTAATTAGGTTGTCAATCAAAAGTGCTTTGAAAACATGACCTTTGACCGGAACTTGTCGTTTGAAGTGACAGCTGTGTTTTTAATCTGTTGTCCATATGTGGGATAGTGTGAGAACGGAATGTTAACAGTGTTTTTCACACACACACACACACACACACACACACACACACACACACACACACACACACACACACACACACACAAACACTTGCACTAAAAATGCTTTAAAGAGCACAGACACCGCTGCGGACATCAGACCGCCATCGGCGAAAAAACCTGCGTCGCCATGAGCAACCCAAAGAGAAACTACGTCCCCAGACGTATCACGCTTACCTCTGCGAAGTCGGATCCGGATCCTTCAAAGTGTTGGGGTCCTCAATCCAAAATTAAAACCTCGGCCGTCGAACCGGTGGGGGAACGGCTCGCTCCAATCCCGGAATCTCAGCAGCCCTTGCAGACCCCGGAGATCCTACAGCCTGAGCAGACCCTAGATGCCCTGGGACCCGTGCAACGCACAGAGACCCCGAAGCCTCCGCTGTCCGTGGAGATCCCAGAGAGCTGATACCCTCTATCACCCGTAGATCTTCCAGGCACCGACAATATAGACCATCCTAAAACCCCTAGTCCCACGGACATCGAGTGTGACTGTGCGGGGTGTCTGATCCCACACTCTTCACATACATTATCGGGCCACAATTCACCATCAACACCAGTAACATTGCCGGAAGATCAACCTGACGGGTGGATGAGCGACGTGTTCTTCAGACTTATAAAATAAGCCGTGCTTCATTTGCTCAGCAAAACTCTGGAGGAGTACCAGCATGAGAAATGTCTGGGGTGTCGTATTAACCACCCCAGTCAGAGGCAGCACCAATGCTTGGATGTGACTGCCGAGGGTTTCTACCAGGAAAACTTTCACTGGTTGATGGGGAGACTCTACACACCGGGGTTTTTTCCAGCCTCCAACACCTCTTACAACTCCACAACATTCCGGCTGAAGATCAACGAATCAAAACTATGCCGCAGACTCTTCTGTTGGAGCTACAATCTGCGTCAATGAGGCGTGGCATGGAGGCGATCAGAATGTGGTACTACTGAGGTGTTATGGAAGACAAAGTTGCTTTGATAGTGGCCTTCAGCTCATCTGCATTGTTGGTTCTGATCTCTATAATCTTCCTCTTGACAATACTCCATAGTTTCTCTATGGAGTTTAGGTCAGGAGAGTTTACTGGCCAATCAAGCACAGTGATACCATGGTCATAAAACCAGGTATTGGTACTTTTGGCAGGGTGAAAGGTGCCAAGTCCTGCTGGAAAATGAAATCAGTGTGTCCATAAAACTTGTCAATAGAGGTAAGCATGAAATGTTCTGAAAAATTTTCTGGTAGACAGCTGCGCTGACATTGGATTTGATAAAACACAGTCAATCAACACCAGTAGATGACATTGCAAATCATCACTGACTGTGGAAACTTCATACTGGACCTCGAGCAACTAGGATTCTGTGCCTCTTCACTCTTCATCTAGACTCTGGGACCTGGATTTCCAAATGACGGAACTTGGCACCTAATTCGGGGATCATTGTCCTCTGCTTGTGTTGGTCCACTGTGTTTTATCAAGTCCCAAGTCAGCGCTGGAGGTGGCAGAGTTGAAGATGCTAAGATTCTTACTGGGAGTAACTAGAAGGGACAAGATTGGAAATGATTATGTCAGAGGGACAGCTCAGGTTGAGCGGTTTGGAGACAAAGTAAGAGAGTCGACACTGAGATGGCTTGGACATGTGCAGAGGAGGGATAGTGGATATATTGGACAAAGGATGTTGAAGATGGAGTTGCCAGGCAGGAGGAAAAGAGAAAGACCACAGAGAAGATTCATGGATGTAGTGGAGGAGGACATTTAGAGGGTTGGTGTTACAGAGGAAGCTACAAGGGACAGGGTGAGATGGAGGCAGATGATCTGCTGTGGTGACCCCTAAAGGGAGCAGCCGGAAGAAGAAGAAGGAGAAGGCTATATATAAACAAATTAAATTTTAAAAAATCCTCTGCCGGCTGATGTCCAGTTTAGCACAACACCAATCTCTGTGAGATCGTTTCTGTTTATATAATCTGTTCTGTCATGCCAAATAAAGTTGCGTGCAGAGAGAAGCTTCTGTCTCTTCGGCCACGCACCCTTGGTTCTCGTTGGTGCCAAGACACCAACAATCGCTGTCATGTCAGGCACAGATGAATTAAG
The DNA here is from genome assembly GCA_020510985.1 of Pholidichthys leucotaenia. Lineage (NCBI taxonomy): Eukaryota > Metazoa > Chordata > Actinopteri > Cichliformes > Pholidichthyidae > Pholidichthys > Pholidichthys leucotaenia. The sequence continues at coordinate 266,426,360 of CM035846.1, read as the reverse complement.
ACACGTTTTTTGAGGGGTGTTAAATCCTGGGACATTTAGCAGGAGATTGACAACCACAAACCTTAGTAAATCACCTTGCACCAGTCATTTAAATACTCTCCTCCCTCAAATTTGTGCTTTGACATCACAACTCCTACAAATACATTGTGGTGGACACAATACACATGGCACTCCACCCAGGACAAAAGGGGTTGGTGGGGGAGAAGATAGTTAGGGATGCTAATGGAGAAAGGCGAGGGGAGCCAAACAAACAAAGATGCCCCTTTCGCCCCCCGCCGTGCCAGGTTCACACCTGAAGACGCAGGGGTGCAAATGTATTGTACCAAGACCTGCTCTGTGACGTGTGGGTCAATGGCATGTTAATGTGTGTACATGTCTTTCATGACTGTATGTTAATGGGTTTACCCTGTGTGCAGGAGGCGGGAATAGAAGTGCATAAAAGAGTTTGTTCAGGCACTCAGAGTGAGAGTTTTTCTGTGTTTTATGTTGGAAGAGGAATAAAGTTTGTGTGTCGTCTAGCTCGCTGCCTCGTCTGCTTTCATCTTCCACAACATATGCAATGAGGCCAGGTGCAAAATTAACATAGTCCACGCCTTTCCACCGCTAACTTTGCCCTGCGCCATTTTGTAAATCTCGACAGTAGTTTTTTAACACCAAAACAGGGTTTTGCGATGGCGCAGCATGTTAATAAATCTCCCCCTAAATTTCCTCACTCGATCGTTCCAAGGCTTACCTGATTTCACAAACTAAAAAGCTGACTCCATGTTCTTAAATCTGACCTACACCAAGAAAAGGAGCATGGCATCATTCAGTTGATGAATGTAGCCACTTGTAGCCAGTGTTGGGCAAGTTACTAAAAAATAGTAACTAGTTACAGTTACTAGTTACTTCTTTTCAAAAGTTACTTTTGAGTTACTACATGATTAAAGTAACTAGTTACTTGGAAAAGGAACTTTCATGTTACTTTTAAATGCATACTTACATCATCTTGCACACAGCAAGATCAAGGGCCCCTTGTTCTCATCAGAAAAAAGAAAAAACTGATAAGAAAAAAAAGTCTCATCTTACAGAGAAAAAAATGTCTCAAATTTACACAAACTATTGTAATCAGTAGAAAGTCAGAAATTTACTAGAAATAAAGCTGTAAATTCACAGAGAAAATTTTGGACCCCCTGGTGGGCCATTTTTGGCCCACGAGCCTTATGTTTGACACCCCTGGACGAGCCCATTAAAAACGCATATTTAGAGGATTTACTTCCATGAAATAGTTGCATATCACAACAGCATGTCAATGAATGAGATAAAATAAAATAGAAAGCACAGATAAATCAAAGTTCACTGCTGCAACAAATCACTGTCATGGTAGCCCTCGTGGGCTACCAATAAGACGCACACAAGTCCACCAGTGAGTTTTAGTGAGTTTTATTACGGTGATAAGAGTGTATACGCAAGCTGCTGAGTAGATGACAGAGTCCTTGCCGAACAGGAAGCACAGGCAATACAACACACTACGGGTCCAGGGCAGGAAACAGTCACACACAGACAAGCTAGGTAGTAATTGCACCTGGACTGCTAAAGCAGGGACTTACAGCACCAAGATACACCGACGGAAATAAGGCTATACAGCTCACTTACTAAGCCGGTGAAACGACGGTCAAGCCCTTAGGCAGCCGAGGTGAGGTTAGTCCAGGCATCCGTGACGATGGGTGAACAAGATAACGATCAGATAACGATCATATGCGATCAGATTAACGATCATGCGATCAGACACTGCTGCGTCGTAATGACGCTAGCACACAGCTTAAATAACCAGGGACTAATGACAGAATGACACACAGCTGACCGACCGTTGACAGGCGGAAACCCCTCCGAGCACTTTCACAATAAGAGCCCGGAGAGGCCAAAATACCGCCCGCAGCTGTCAAGGCCGGCAGCGAGACATAACTTTAACCCGAGCGCGATCAGAACCGACGCTCGGGTCATAACAGTACCCTCCCTCCACGGGCGGACTCTGGACGCCCCAAGGGACCACCCTGCCCCCCCGCCCCCCCCAGGATGGGAGGTAGGGGGACAGGTACGGAGGGAGAGAAACCAACCAACAAAAACAAGACAAGACCAAAACAAGAAATACATACAAACACAAGACTCAGGAAAAAAAAACAAGACTAAGACCAGACAAAAAAAACACAGGAAATACATGACTCTGGGGAAAAACAAGACTAAGACCAGACAAAAAAAAAACCACACAGGAAATACATGACTCTAGGAAAAACAAACAAGACTAAGACAAGACCGAAACAAGAAATACATACAGGAAATACATGACAAAACAAGGCTAAGACAAGACTGAGACTCACAAGGGAAAAAAAAACAAGAGACAAAAAAAATGCTCTAACAAGACTATGGCAAGGACTCACAAGGTAACAAGAAAAAACAAAAATTGCTCGGACTTAACCGTAATCAAGACTAAGACTTAGGCAACAACAAAAAACAAGAGGCAATCTAAAACTGCTCAGACCTGACTAGGACCACGACTTGGAAAACAAGAAAAAATTACAAGATATACAAGACAAGAATTGGCACCATATGGGCCCACAGAAAATCTCACAGTACATGAACGGTCAGGTGGCCTGCCCCAGTCCCATGCCCCCAGGAATACGTCCTCTGGTGGCCGAACCAGGTCACCCCGTAACCCACACAGTATATTGGGTGGCCAACCCAAGATGCCGAATGCTCCAAGCAGTTCTTTGGGTGGCCGACCCGCATACCACAACCAGCAGGACCGTGGAGGGATTGCGTGCAGCCGCTCACCTGAAAACAAAACAGGAGAGCGCCGATCCGTCAAACAAACCCCACTAATGGCCCCCAGCTGGTGGCTCCTGAGAGGGGGACAACCAAAACCCTGGGCCCCCTCGAATCCTGATTGGGTCGCAGCCGCACCTGCGCTGGACCCCCACTGGACCTCGTCGGACCCCGACTGGGTCAGGACGGACCCAGATTGGGTCACCGCTGCACCCACGTTGGACCCTGACTGGGTCTCCTCGACCCACGCGTCGGACCCCGACCGGGTCAGGACGGGTCCCGATTGGGTCACCGCTGCACCCACGTTGGACCCCGACTGGGTCACCTCGGCCCATACGTCGGACCCCGACCGGGTCTCCTCGGCCCACACGTTGGACCACGACCGGGTCTCCTCGGCCCACACGTTGGACCACGACTGATTCAGGACTGCTCCGGCGACGACCTCCATCTCCGAACCTGGAACCCCCGGTCCCGTGACCTTGACTGGCTCCGGACCGGCAACACTGTGGAGGTGCTCAGAACACAAGGAAGAACCGGGATCAGTTCCACCGGCAGCGCCAGAGCCCAGCGAGACGAGCTCGGGTGCAGCGGCCGGCTGCCCCTCACTCGCCCCCCCCATGAGGCAGGCAAAAATGCTCTAACACACCATATAGGAAAACAAGAAAGAGCACTTGCCTGCACTCGAGCTCTGGAGCCGTCCAGGACTTCGCCGATCCAGGTTCAAGAAGATGCTCGTCGTCGGGCTCCCACTCGGCTGTGTCGGGTTCCACAACTGGCCTGATGGTCTCTGCAGCTGGATCCTCATGCGCAGACGTCCATGCCAATAACCCGTGTGGCGTGGAGGCAGAGGACCCTGAACCTGCTGACTCGGGCTGCATTCCTGAAGAACCTTGGGGACGCTCTCTCGTCGGCTCTGGCTCCTCACTGCAGTCCGTTCTCCTCCTCTGTCCAACACAAGGCTGCAAGACCGGGCTGTCTCCCAGAGCTGCAGGCCTCCCCCTCGTTCGCCGGCGTGGGACTGACGCCGAGGACCGCTCCGCCGGAAGAGACACAGAGGCAGCAGGTTTAACATAATTAGCTACAGCTGGGGAAAGAAACTCAGGGAGCTGCGTACCCTGAGCTTCACCCCCAGGAGTCAGACAAGACAGATCACTATTACTACAAGGAAAGTGAACTTGGACTTGCCTGTCTCCCGGGGGGAGGATGTTATCAGCTGTAGCGAACGTTGCTCCTTCCCTCGCTCGCTGAATGCTGAAAGACCCAAGAACGGAGCCCACCAGCGCAGGACTCGGCTCACACTCAGCAGCTGGCTGGTTGAGGGGGTCATCCCGGCGGCCCGGAACTGGATCTGGAGCTGGAGCTTGCCAAAGACGCGCCCGGCCGTGACGCCGACGCCTTCGCCGGCCCCCAGATGGTGCGAACTCCCGAAAAGGATCCTTAGGCGAAAAACAGGTGTGCCTCTTCACCTGCTCCATGCCGCGTTCCTCCTCCATTATCAGGAACAGTTCGCGTTGAGCAGCAATGTCCTCCCTCCTAACGTCGACTTCCGGGTGGTTGGCGAAGCAGGGAGAGAGGTTACAGAGCACATCTTCGGCGGCGTCCAGGTACCAATGTATGCCGGGGGCGTAGTCCAACATGGAAGCGGAGATGAGTAACTCATCTACCGCTTCCAAGACACACGTCAGCACATGACTCCTCGGTGACGGCATTCCTCGAATACAAAAGGTCCCAGACAGGGAAAACAACGTCCAAAAACTCAACTCACTGGTGAAAAAGCGTCTCAAAATGGCGTCACCGTAACGCTGTTTGGGCAGCAGTGTACTGTCATGGTAGCCCTCGCGGGCTACCAATAAGATGCACACAAGTCCACCAGTGAGTTTTAGTGAGTTTTATTATGGTGATAAGAGTGTATACGCAAGCTGCTGAGTAGATGACAGAGTCCTTGCCGAACAGGAAGCACAGGCAATACAACACACTACGGGTCCAGGGCAGGAAACAGTCACACACAGACAAGCTAGGTAGTAATTGCACCTGGACTGCTAAAGCAGGGACTTACAGCACCAAGATACACCGACGGAAATAAGGCTATACAGCTCACTTACTAAGCCGGTGAAACGACGGTCAAGCCCTTAGGCAGCCGAGGTGAGGTTAGTCCAGGCATCCATGACGATGGGTGAACAAGATAACGATCAGATAACGATCATATGCGATCAGATTAACGATCATGCGATCAGACACTGCTGCGTCGTAATGACGCTAGCACACAGCTTAAATAACCAGGGACTAATGACAGAATGACACACAGCTGACCGGCCGTTGACAGGCGGAAACCCCTCCGAGCACTTTCACAATAAGAGCCCGGAGAGGCCAAAATACCGCCCGCAGCTGTCAAGGCCGGCAGCGAGACATAACTTTAACCCGAGCGCGATCAGAACCGACGCTCGGGTCATAACAATCACAGTCAAATTTTCTCTGTGCGGTAAGAAAACATTTACATAACTGTGGATATTAAATGCAGTTTCTTGCTCTAAAAATACTCATGTTTAACCATAGAGGTAGGAGCTCATGTTGGGGCTACTCACCGCTCGGACAACAGGTGATAAGGGCTGAGAAGTCACCACCGCCACGGCCTTTCTTCCAAACCGGGTTGTGGCGTGAGCAGGACAGGAAACCGACCCACGGAGGAGACTGATGGCTGTGTCAGCTATGTAGGATGAGTTCATATTTATTTGCGCTAAAAATATCTATCCATATTAATAATGCGAGTAATGCATCTGATCAAATTTCAGTAACTGTAATGCATTACTGAATTTTTAAACAGTAATTTCGTTACACAGCACATTACTGCAAAAGTAGTGGCGTTACAGTAATGCATTACTCCCAACACTGCTAGTAGAACAATACTGTTGTGTATTGAATGGTAAATGGCATTCACTTATATCGCGCTTTTATTCTCATCTCTAGATGACTAAAGCGCTTTTCAGATCCTGCTATCCACCCATTCACACACTGATGGCAGCAGAGCTGCCGTACACCGGCACTGGCCTGACCCACCAGGAGCAACTGGGGCTTCAGTGTCTTGCTCAAGGACACTTCGACATGCAGACTGCAGATAGAGTGGGACTCGAACCCCTGACCCGCCGATCAGTAGTCGGCCACACTACACCTGCGTCACAGCTGCCCATACATGTCTTACTTACTATACTAGTTCATGCGCACTGCATTATTGGAAATGAAGTTCTGAGTTGGTTAGCGATTGACTATCTTTTAGACTAACTCTAACTCGTAGACTCTGACTCTGATTTTATTTCACACATTAAAAGTATAACAAAAATTGGATTTTCCATCTTAGGAATATAGCTAGAGTCTGCCCTTTTCTCTCTCTTGCCAGCACGGAGGTCTTCATTCATTCATCTTCTTCCGCTTAATCCTTTTCAGGTCGCGGGGGGGCTGGAGCCTATCCCAGCATCTTTGGGCGAGAGGCAGGGTACACCCTGGACAGGTCGCCAGTCCATCGCAGGGCCAACACAGACAACCATTCACTCTCACAGTCATACCTAAGGACAATTTAGAATCCCCAGTTTTGATGCCAGTTAACCTAACTTGCATGTTTTTGGCATGTGGGAGGAAACCGGAGAAATCCCGGAGTAAAGCCACGCAGACACGGGGAGAACATGCAAACTCCACACAGATCACTGTTGGTCGGGGGCTGGGATCGAACCCAGGATCCCCCGGCCAAGGGTGAGTTGCTGTGCTGCCACAATGCTAACCACTCCTCCACCGCGCCGCCCAGCACGGAGGTCTTGATGCATGTTTTTATTACCAATTGTATAGACTATTGCAATGCCTGGCTCTCTGGTCTTCCCCATAAAAGGATATCGCATCTCCAACTGCTCCAAAATTTAGCTGCACAAGAGTTGACGAGGACCAGGGGGTGGGTGCATATTACACAAGTTTTAAATTTGCTGCATTGGCTCCCTGTGCGTTTTAGGATCGATTTTAAGGTTTTGTAAGTAGCTTTTAAATGCCTCAATGGTCTTGGGACTTCTTATCTATCTGAGCTGCTTTTATCTTATAAACCCTCGCAGACCCTGAGGTCCCGTGGTACTGGCCTTTTAATGGTTCCCAAAGTCAAGACCAAGACCTTTTATGAAGCCTCCTTTCATTATTATGGTCCTCATCTGTGGAACAGCCTGCCAGAGAGCGTCAGGGCTGCAGAGTCAATAGATGTTTTTTAAGAACAGGCTAAAGACCCACCTTTTTAATTAGGCTTTTAACAAACCTGTTTAACTATTATTGAAGTAGTAATTTATGTTCCATTGTTTTATGTTCTTCTTGACGCCATTTGTTTTTAGAGTTTCTTATCTTTTCTTATTGATGTATTTTAGTTCAGTTTTTAAGTATGGGTTTTTAGTTCCCTTTGTTTTATGAAATAGTCAGTCAGAAAGCAGCTCATACTGTCTCGGACATCGCCAGGGTTAATAAGGTCAGGAGTTCCTGGCAGCAGAAGGCGAAGGACAGAGCTGCGTGGAGGAATCTGATCAGACCTAAATGAAACAGTCATTGTCACCCCCGACAGACGGCTATGATGATGATGATGTTTTATGCGTTCTTAGTTTTAGCTTGTATTTTATATGTTTTAGCCCCAGTGTTTCCTCAGTGGAGACCCTCACGCCAGATGCTGCTTGGCCCATCTGCAGGGGTGTTGGTCTCATGGGTCGCTCTAGCTTGGGTGAGTGGGGGCTTTATGCCACTGCCTACAGCTGTGGTGTGGGCCCCGGCCTCTCCTGGTTGGGGTGGCCTCTGTTACACGCCCTGTGGTTATGGGCTGTGTGATCTCCCGGCATGGGGGACTCCACAGGATGGTTGCTCCTTCACATGGTGCCTTGGTGCCGAGCAATGTCTCTTTTATTTTTATGTGTGTAAGAGAAGTAGGGGGTGGTGTATGTGCCTCTGTGTGTGTGTGTGTGTGTGTGTGTGTGTGTGTGTGTGTGTGTGTGTGTTTTGTGGGTTTGTTTATGGGAGGGTTGGAAGGGGTGGGGATGTATCATGTAAATATATGTAACTAAATGTGTCTACTGTTTTTATCTATGTAAAGCACTTTGGGCAGCATCTGTTTCAAAAGTGCTATCCAAATAAAGTTTGTTTGATTGACTGATTGTAACCACAGGGTGTGAACAGTCTGTATTCTCCGACAAGAAGTTAATTAAAAAGTGCTCTGCAGATGGTATCGCCGGCCCCTGTCTATCTTTGTATGTATAAGGACACAACAAAGAACTGGTGACGAGGATTGATGGCCTGCCGTGGTGTTTTCCTCATAAAAAGGACTCATAAGAAGAAAATGTGATCCTTCAGCCTGATAGCTCATTCCTGCTAATGCTAGCCCTGCTGTAAGTTTTCTGTGGTGCAGATAGATGGCCTTTTCTCATTAAGGGGGAAAGGAAAGACGAATAAAATGGCAAGTACATTGACTGGAGCCTTTGGAGAGTTTGATAAGACAGCCGAACAGTGGAACTCCAGCACAGACAGGTTTGAATTTTTTGTGGCGGCCAATGGTGCTGCTGACGAAAAGAAAGTAGCAACTTTTCTCAGCGTGATGGGTGCTAAAACCTATGACCTGCTTAGGAGCTTAATTCAACCTGCAAGCCCAGGTTCTAAAAGCTATAAATAGATTGTGGAGATACTGTCAGCACATTTTTCTCCCAAGCCACTGGTAATAGCGGAACACTTCAGATTCCATAAACGTTATCAAGAAGAGAGAGAATCCATTGGACAATATGTAACTGTGCTTAAAAAGCTAACTGAACACTGTGAGTTTGATGCAGCTCTAAATGACACTATTCGTGATAGATTAGTGTGTGGCATGTGCAGCGAAGCAATACAGAAGCGCTTATCAAGCAAAGCAAACCTGACACTTCAAAAAGCAATAGAAATTGCAGTATCAATGGAATTAGCATCTAAGGAGGCCCAGCAATTAGATAGATAGATGTACTTTATTGATCCCAAACTGGGAAATTACAGATTTCCCAGAATTACAGATAAATTACAATTAGGAGCCGCTGTCTGTGTGCACAATGTGGATGCTGCAGCTGAAAAGAAAAAGGGAAACTGTTACTGTTGTGGGAAGTCAGGCCATTTTCCATCAGTGTTGGTGCAAAGACTTAAAATGCAGAAAATGTGATTTAAAAAAAAAAAGGCCACCTCGAAAGAGCTTGTAAAAGCAGGAAAGAGAAAGTATTTCCAAGAACAGGAAAAGAAAAATACGGAAAGAACACGCAGTGGAAATCTATAAAGAAAAATCTTCACACAGTTAATGAAAGTTCACTGCAAAGCAGTGGGACAGAGTAAGATAATGGATTCCTAGTTAAAGTGCTTCAGGTGGAAGGCAAATCCCCAGCCTACAGTGTTACTCCACTCATAGAGGGGAAACCAGTCAAAATGGAAGTGGATACGGGAGCTGCTGTTTCCTGATATTGCAGTCAGTTTTTAAAGAACATTTTAAACACCTCCCAATAACACAAGCTGATGTCAATTTGAAAACATACACTGGGGGAAACAGTCCCCATGCTGGGAGAAGTGACTGTGCATGTAGAGCAAAATGGACAAAAAGCTAAACTACCTGCATATGTGGCCCCAAGGGCAGTTTTCCATCCCTGATGGGCAGGCCATGATTGGAGAAGATTCGCCTAAACTGGACAAGGTTACATGTGATCTCTGTGGGGAAAAAAAGGTTGGCAGCAATTTTGAAGAAGCACACTGATGTTTTTAAGGAAGCATAGGGCAGCATGAAAGGAATTAATGTGACCCTCAAATTGAAACCAGACTGCCACCCTAAGTTTCTAAAAGCAAGTGTTATGATCTGGGCATGGACTGGGACCATGCCCTCACTTTCTGTTCTTTGTGTTTCCATTAGTATTATTATTTTCATTATTGCCTGTTGTGATTATCCTTTGTTTATTTTCATTATTAGTCTCATTGTGCTTTTGTTCCCCGGTCTGTAGTCACATGTTTGTCCTTAGTGTCATTATTGATCTCGTTGTGTTTCCCCTGCTATGATTATCATTATTTTCCTTCTGTGTATTATTATATTATAGTTATTGTCTTCTGTGGTCCCTCGGTCCATTGTGTCATCCCCTGTTTGACTTTATTGTCATTATTGTGATCTTTTGTTTATTTTCATTGCTGCCCTTGTGCTCCCTGGTCCTCAGTCTGTCGTGCTGTCCCTGTTGTCTCTGTTGTTGTTGTTCTTTGTGTCCCCCTAGTCTCCTGTGCAAGTCTCATGTGTGTCCCCTGTACTCGCTTACCTGTCATTGTCAGTCCCTCTTGTGTTCTGTACCCATAGCCACTCTCCCTTGCATGTGTTTCTGTTCAGCCCTGAATTTCAGCTGCCTTGCGTTTTGGTGATTGTTCTGTCCCTTATATATGTCTATCCGTGGTTCTGTTCTTTGTGGGTTCATTGTCAATAACACTGTGGTCTTCATCTTCGTTGAGAGTATTTTTGTCTCTGTAATTTGGTTTTGTTTTCAGCCCCCGTGCTGCTGATTGTTTTCCCCTTTTCTCAGTTGCTGTAAATAAATTATTATTGCACCTGAAGTCCTGCCTGCACTCTAGGTCCTACTTGAAAATTTACATCTGCCTTCCAAAGCGGATCTTGACAGAATGAACCCATCAAACCAGGACTCAGCAGGTCTGGCTTTCCGGAGGTTCGTGCTCAATGCTGATGAGTTGTGGGCAGCCCAAACCATCGAGGACTTTGTTTCGGACACCCGCACCTCCCGCAAACTGGAGGTGGCCCTAAATAACCTGGGTGTCGCGGCCGGGGTAATAAAATCATACCCCAGCCTGTGGGACTGCCTTGAGCTGGTCAAGCTGTTGGTCTCCATTGAAAACCTCTGGCATATGTATTGCATATGGTGGAAGACATACACGCTGCGCCAAAGCCTGCGTTGATGATGAAGTGTCCCCGGGCTCCAGCATCTTCCTTCACATGCTAACGTTCACCAGCTCCAATGCCAGCCTTACCAGCCCCACAGCCACTCCATGGGCTGGAGAAGAGCTCACTATCTGCGCTGCAGCCTACATCGACAATGAAGCGTCCCCTGGCTCTGGTGCCTCCCTCACCATACAGAGTTTCAGCTTCCACACTTCCTCGCTGCCTCCCAGCTGCTCCCTGCCAGGTGAACTCCGTAGCAATTTGGAGGAATTTGTGGGGGTCTCCAGCAGCTCCAGTGGCAGCAGGGCGGGAACAAAGGCAAGTATTTTTTCATTTTTTAACATCCAATAGTGAAAGGTCTTACCTTGTTCCTGGGAAGGAGGCTCAGTGGCAGCCACCTACCGCTCCTGAGTTCTCATCACCCACCTCTGCTGTTTTCTCGGCTGCCACCTCCTCTTGCCTTTTCTCACCTGCATCTCCTCTCTTCTCCCTTCCGAGCTCCATGTCTGGTGACCCAGCAGCTGCAGTTTCTACGTCTGGTGTTCTGTCAGCAGCAGCTGCCATCACATCTGCTCCAGCAGCTGCTATCTCATCTGTTCCGCCAGCAGCGTCCCCAGAGTTCATTACCCCACCAACCGCAGCCATCACTCCTGGGGTTTCGCCAGCTGCTGCTCCCACCCCGGGGTTTTTGTAAGCAGAAGAGCAGGAGTTAAGTCAAATCCTTTTCTTTGTTTTTATAACATTAGTATTTGAGAGGACTTGTCTTGCGTCCGGTGGGGAGACTCACCACAGCTCCAGCTGTCTCCGAGGTGCACGCCACAGCTTCAGCTTTCTCCAAGGTGCATGCTGCAGCTCCAGCTTTCTCTGAGGTGCACGCCGCAGCTCCAGCTGTCTCTGAGGTGCCTGCCACAGCTCCAGCTGTCTCCGAGGTGCACGCCACAACTCCAGCTGTCTCTGAGGTGCACCCCACAGCTCCAGCTCTCCCCAAGGTGCACACTGCAGTTCCATCTGTCCCCATGGTGTGCTTCCTAGCACCAGTCCTCACCAAGGTGCACGCAGCAGCTTCAGCAGTCTCTGAGGTGCACGACTCTGCCCCAGCTGCCACCGAAGTGCACACCTTAGCTCCAGTGCTCTCCATGATCTACGCCCCCCAGTCGCATTTTCTCTCTGTGGTCGATGTTTCTCCTGGTTTGTCTGAGTAGTCCGCTCCACCTGGTTTGTTCAAGCAGCCTGCTCCACCGGCTCTTGAGGTCAGCGCGCTCCAGCTGCAGTCTGTTCCTGAGGCTGGTGCACCTCGATCGCTTGTTCTAGAGGCAAGTGCACCTCCGTTGTGTGTTGCTGAGGTTAATGCACCCCTGTTTTTTGCATCAGTGACTAGCACTCCTCAGCTACTTGTCTCGTGCCTGGAGCTCCCCTACTTCTGCCCCCCATGTTATTGTCTCCTGAGCTTAGAGCTCCCTTTTGCAACTTCCTGAGCTAAGAGCTTCTCTATTATTGCCCCCCTGAATTAATAACTTCCTTGTTGTCCCTAGAGCAAAAGACTCCTCGGTTGTTGGTTTCTGAGCTAAAAACTCCTCAGTTATTATGCCAAGAGCAAGGGGCTCCTATGCTGTTATCTCCTGAGCTTAAAGCTCCCAAGATCCAAGTGCGCATGCTGTCTCCTAAATTCCAAGGCTAGCTCTAGAGCAAGAGGCTCTTATGTTGTTTTCTCTTGATTTCAAAGTTCCTATGTTGTTATCTCCTGAGTTTGATTCCCCACTGTTACCATTTCCTGAATTAAAAGCCCCTATGTTACTTTCTCCCCTGCAGGAAGCTCTATTATTGCTTTACTCTGGCTGTGTCTCAGTTCAGGTGTTACAGCCTCATAGACCACGGCCCAGGAGGCCAGAACACTCAAAGGTCGGGTAGGCTGCATCTCAAGGCTGATATATGGCTATTAAATGAGACGGTCTAGTCTTTGGAGGACGTATGTTTGTGTGATGATGCACTAACCTGTTGTCTAGCAACTCTAGTATGATGGCATTGCTGCAGGGTCCCTGTGCCTTTAATGCACAGCACCAAAGTGCAACACATACACAAAACTTTTTAACCAGGATTAGCATATTTCATCGTTTTGCTCTCACAAGTGAATACTTCAGACAAAGCAAGCACGAATCAGCAGAGTTGGCTGCTAGCTAGCTAGTTCACTCCTGGCCAGGACAGAATGGCATTGTTATTGCTCAAAAAAGTGAGCTTGCCACAATAGGATAAATAAGCGAAAAGATGCACAATATCACAAAACAGTCACCATCCATGGTGTGCAACAATTACGTGGCCATGTCCGGGCCGACTCCAATCTCCCTCCTATTGCTGGCCGGCTGACGGCCGTAAATGGCATCCATGGTTGAACCACTTCCAGTCCTTTCTGTTCATCCCACTTCGACCGTTGTGATCCTTGATGTCCTGGTAATCACTTTTCATTTTCTTCAGCTTCTCCCTACATTGTTTTACTGTCCGGTTGTATCTGTGGGCTGCCATCTGTTTGGAGACCTCCTGGTAAACTTTTTCATTGTGGGTTGCTCCATGTAACTCTCTCTGGATTCTATCGTCAGCCACCAAGCACAGAAAAGTCCGCACCTCTTCATTGGACCACGGTGTAGATTTCCGCGAAACCTGCAAAGCCATCTCTACTGTATTCTCCGAAGCCATCTCTACTGTGTTTATTCTCTGAAGAATGTTTTGCAAATGGCGGTTGTAGATTCTGCAGAAGACAGCGCTCTCATGATGTTACGCAGTGACCAATCAGTGGCCTGCAGTCTGTTGACGTCACATTTTCAGCTCGATTCAGCACGGTTGGAACCCAACTGGAGTAGGTACAAAAAAAGTACCTGGTACCAGCTACCAGGTACGAATGGAAAACCTTACAAACTGAGTAGAGTCGAGGCAAGTAGGGCTGAGTAGGTACTAGTGGAAAAGGGGCTTAACAAACCACTGGTGGACTCGCACTAAGGTCTCATTGTGCAGTAATTTCTACCGCTGATTGGAGCTGCGGGTCGTCACCTGTTGCGCTCTCCTGCGCTGCATGCCCATTCACCAGAGGCTCGCATTATTAACACTGCTGTTTTACCTTTTGGAGATTTATATATATATATATATATATATATACTGTGTATATATATATTTTATTTATTTATTTATTTATTTTTTTTATTTAAGTTTTTGTAAAGGGTATACATGTCATTACAGCATTGCATTGTTTACATTTTGTTTGTATGTTTACTAGATGTTGTTTTTTTCTTGCCTTCTGATTGTTGCTCTGAGTGTTGCTATGCCTATGCTGTTGCAATCCTGGAATTTCCCCATTGTGGGACTAATAAAGGCTTATCTTATCTTATTTTCATCACATTTCCCCCTTTTTTTGTTTTTTGACAACATTGGAAAAAAATTATTACAACACCCCTTTTTTTAAGTGAAAGAAAAAGAGAAATTAAAAAAAGAACAAAAAAAAAACCCAAAAAACAAAAGAGCAGAAAAATAAAAGAGTATCTGAGTAGCGTTGAAACAAAGAGAGGTGCCATTATTGAAATGGTGTTTGTCAAAGATTAGATCTGATGGAAGACACATATGCATTCCAGGGTTGCCAAAAGTTCAAGAACCCATCCATGTCCTGTCTCAGTGCAAATGTCAACTTTTCCATCGAATAAATGTCCTGAATCACGTTAATCCAATCTTCAGGTGTAGGACAGTCTTTCAACATCCATTTTCTTGTTAGAGCTTTTTTACTTGCCAATATTAAAACAGTGAATAAGTATTTTTCTCCCCGTCTTTCCAGTGATTCCGGTAGTAAACCCAAATACAAAGTTACAAAAGAAAAGGGAACTGTTACTTTGAATATTTTCCCCAATATTGTCTGTACATTGGTCCAATATTGGTGGATAACTGGGCATGACCAAAACACATGAAAATGATTTGCAGTCTTTTCACCACACAAGTGCCAACAATTCAACCCTTTACGAGTAAATTTGTTTTGTGCAGGTGTTCTGAAAAATCTTACCAAAGTTTTCCATCCAAATTTTCTCCACAGCAGGGATGAAGTACTTTTCCATTGTTGTATATTTAGCTTTTCCCATATTTCCAGTTGTAAAGTGAAATTCCCCTCTTTTTCCCATCTCTCTTTTATATATGATGGGTTGTCTCCTTTTAAGTTTTGAAGACCATGGTATATTTTAGAAATGTATCTGATCCCTGGGATCCCTTTATATGCCATTAAGAAAACCTTCAGAACACCTGACTGGGCCCTTTCCAAATCCTCCTTTTTAAGCATTTTGTTTATGTGGTGTCTAAGCTGAAAGAACCTGTAAAGGTCTTGATTTACTAGACCTTGTTTTTTCAAATCTTCAAAACTTCTTAAAGTTTGCCCTTTTAAAAAATTGTAATATTTTATCAGTGCGTTCTCTTTCCACTTTTTAAATCCAGTGTCTGTTTTATTAGGAGTAAAGTCCTGATCATAGGAAATCCATTGCAATAATCGATAGGGTTCTTTAGTTTGATTCTCTCTGACTATCTTAAACCAAATTTTTAGCGGGGTCTCTATCCACGGGTTAGTGTTATTCAAAAGTTTAGGTAAGGCATTGTTCCCTATTATCGCCTGTAGGGGAATGTCACTTGTTATTTGGCATTCCATCTCCTTCCATTGTGCAGTGTAGACTAGGTTACTGTGATATCCTACCGTGTAGCAATGATCACACTTGAGTTATTTCTTTGGCTAACTCTGCCGTTTATTCTGCAACACACATAATATGACTGAACATGGATTCTGCGCGGGGTTTTCACACTCTTGTTCTAATGTGTCCCCTTAATAGTAGTGCTGAACAATACAGGTAGTTCCCCCTAGAGGCATGTGCCAGTAATGTTTTAAATTAGACTTGCAGTCTACCACATCCCTCCCCTCTAGATTAAACTACTTTTAATTACACTAGCCAATTATGCTAGACATCCTGGAACTCCCATTTAACCCTAAACAATCACAGTTACTTTTAACTTCTTAAACACATGTGCCATACACATAATTTCTTTCTCTTTTTTTTTTTTTTTTTTTTTTTTTTTTTTACATGTATAACACACATAACAGTCTAACTGGGGATTTGGTTTGACTACCGCATCCCAGTGAGGTTCCAGGACGCATTCTTGTCCTGTGGCTGGGGAACTCACTACTGACTAAGTATAGTCCTTCAAGTAGTCTGGAGCTTTCCTAGCTCGCTGAGATCTTCTCACGGCGGGTGAGCCAACTGCAGGTGAAGACTCAGACTGCTCCACTGTTTCGGCTGCTGCAGTGCTGCCCGTAGAATCTGCAGAGACGGTTACCTCAGGTTTCACCTGAAGTGGTGGTTCGTTGATGCTCTCCTCAGGATGGGTGTCAGACAACACCTCTGGTGCCATCGGCAGGGGAATGGAGCTCCTACCACGAACTTGGTCGATGTGTCGCCTCACCACTTGTCCATGACCTAATGTCACCTTGAATGACACAGGGCCTGTCTTTTCTGTTATTTCTCCTGGTACCCAGGCTGGTCCTGAGCCAAAGTTGCGGGTGTAGACCATGTCTCCTTCTCTCAGTATTCTCTCTCTAGCATGCATGTCATGATAACCTTTTTGTTTCTCTTGTTTATCATGCACTTTGTTTCTGAAGTCTGGATGTATTAAGTCAAATGTTGACCTCAACTTCCTTCCACACAACAGCTCAGCTGGTGACTTGCCAGTTGTAGATTGGGGTGTTATTCGATAGCTGAACAGAGCTCTCGACATTCGGGTTTCAATAGAGTCTCCTGTCATCTTTTTCATGAGTGACTTGAACGTCTGCACGGCCCTCTCGGCTAAGCCGTTAGAAGAAGGATGGTATGGCGCAGTCGTGATGTGACGTATGCCATTCTTTTCAGAAAACTCTTGGAACTGTTCACTCATAAAACATGTACCGTTATCTGATACTATGATTTCAGGTAGCCCATGTTGGCTGAAACTCTTTCTAAGACATTCAATGGTAACAGTAGAAGTAGAGCTACTCACAGAATATGCATCGATCCACTTTGAGTATGCGTCAACTATGATCAGGAACATTCTTCCCATCCATGGACCTGCGTAGTCAATGTGAATTCTTCTCCATGGTTTATCTGGAACTTCCCAGGGATGTAGTGGGGCTGCTGGAGGACTGTTCCTGTTCTCCTGGCATGCCGCACATGACTTCACAAGCGCCTCCACCTCTGCATCCATGTTGGGCCACCACATGTAACTCCTCGCCAACGCTTTCATGCGAGTGATGCCAGGGTGTGCTTGGTGTAGTTGTTGCAGTAAGGCATTCCTACCAGGTGGTGGAACAACCACGCGTCCTCCCCACAGGATACAACCTTCCTGGGTGCTGAGCTCATCCTGTCGTCGGGCATAGGGAATGAACTCAGGACTGTTCATTTTCGGCCATCCTCGCAAGATGTATTCTCGCACTCTTGCTAGAACAGGGTCTTTGTCTGTCCACTTCTTTATTTGTTGTGCGTTCACCAGGGGCACGCCGATATCTTCAAACAATAGCACTCTCTCCTCCTCCTCAGGCGTGCTGTCTCTTCCTCCATCCAAGGGTAGCCTACTCATCGCGTCAGCATTCGTATGGTCCCGTCCGGCTTTGTAAACGATGGTGTACTCATACGCTGCTAATGTAACGGCCCATCTCTGAATTCTCTGAGATGTCATCTGGGGTATGGCTCTCATTTCACTGAACAGTGAAATTAGTGGCTTGTGGTCAGTCACTATAGCGAACTGTCTCCCGTACAGGTATTTGTGGAACTTTTTTACACCAAATACTACTGCAAGGCCCTCCTTGTCTAGCTGGGAGTAGTTTTTCTCAGCTGCACTAAGAGTTCTTGAGACGAACCCTATGGGTCTCTCTGAGCCATCCTCCATACGATGAGAGAGTACAGCACCCACACCGTAGGGTGATGCGTCACACGCCAGGATGAGTGGTTTGTTTGAATCATAGTGCACTAACACACTACAGGACTGAAGTAGCGCTTTGGACTCTTCAAACGCCTTCTGCTGCTTGACCCCCCATGACCATTTTTCTTCCTTCTTAAGTAAGGTATGTAGTGGTGCCAGCAGCGTGGAGAGCTTTGGGAGGAACCTATGGTAATAGTTCAACAAGCCCAGGTAGGCTTTTAACTCAGTAACATTTTGTGGCTCAGGCGCCTCCGCAATGGCTTCCACTTTGTCTGTTAGAGGGTGTAGACCACTGGCGTTGATCTTGTGGCCTAGGAACACCACCTCTTTTCCCATGAACTCACACTTGCTTCTTTTCAACCTCAGACCGCTTTTCTCCAACCGTTGAAGCACTTCCTCCAGCGTTTTCAGATGTTCTTGTTCATTTGGTCCTGTACAAAGGATGTCATCCAAATAAATGGCAACATTCGGAATTCCACCTAGGATGCCCTCCATAGTTCTCTGGAATATAGCAGGACTGGAAGCTACTCCAAATGGTAAGCGTGTGTAGGTATATAAGCCTTTGTGTGTATTGATGGTTACATACTTTCTTGATTCTTCTTCCAGGACTACTTGTTGGTAGGCGTGACTCATGTCTAATTTCGTGAAGTGTCGGCCGCCGTTCAGCTGTGCGAAGAGGTCCTCCACTTTAGGAATTGGATACTGATCCACCCGTGATGCTCGATTGACAGTGAGTTTGTAATCTCCACATATTCTAATGGAGCCATCCGGCTTTCTCACTGGGACTATGGGCGCCGCCCATTCTGCAACCTGCACTGGCTCAATGATCTTGTCATCCAGCAGCCTCTGTAGCTCGCTTTCGACCAGTGGCTTGACTGCATAGGGTACCGGTCGGGGTTTGCAGAATCGTGGTTGGGCCTCCTTGTCCACATTAATCTTTGCAGTGACACCTTTTAGCTGTCCTAAGCCTTCTTTGAACACCTCAGCGTGTCTTTCGAGGATCTCCTCCAGCTGCAATTTGGGCTGAGATTCCACTTTATTCACCAACTGATCAATCATGGCCAGTTCTTGTAGCCAACTTCGCCCTAGTAGATTTGGTCCTTCGCTCCCAACTACTACTACAGGTAAGTCCTTTTCTTTGTTTTTGTGTTGCACCTTCACTTGTGCCATGCCTAGCACGTCTAGCTTCTCTCCTGTGTATGTTTTTAATTTTAATGAACAGGGATTTAATTCTGCTGTGTCTGTTTTCTTCCACAGTTGTGTATATTGCTGTTTACTTAATATGGTTACTCCACAGCCTGTATCAACTTCAAATGTTACTTTCATTCCATTAACATTCATGGTACGCGTGATGGGCGCTACCTTGGTCAGCTCCTCTGACGTGTTGTAAATTGTGTGAAAACCCATGTCTTCTGTATCACTTTCTCCCTCCCCTCTAAGTTGATTCGCTTGCTTTTCCTTTCCTGGGCCCTTGTTTTCATACTTTTGCCCATTAACTGTCGCTTTCAGCACCTGTGCGCTGTCCACCTTTATTCTACATGCTTTCTTAATGTGCCCTCGCTTGCCACAATTATGACACAGCTCAGTGGCAAATTTGCACTCGGCGGCATTGTGCTGGCCTTTGCAGCGATAACAACTGGGGAATTTGTGCTGAGTTTTGTCAGTCGACACTTTGTGGACACCTACTTGGGTCTTAGGCACACGAACATGCGTTGCTGTGTCCTCTGTTAGCTTCCCTTGCATCTCTCTCACATCTTTAGATGCTGTTTCCATCGCTTGGCATAATTCCAAAGCCTTCGCAAAAGTGAGTTTTGTTTCAGATAAAAGTCGCCGTTGCATTCGGTCATCATTCACTCCACACACAAGTCTGTCTCTTAACATTTCTTCCAATGAGTCTTTGTAATTACAGTGCAGTGTTAATTTCTTCAATTCTGCCACATACTCTGCTATGGACTCAGTGTTCCTCCTTATGCGTGAATTAAATTTGAATCGTTGTACGATTTCACTCGGTTTGGGGCTGAAGTGCTTCTGAAGCTCAGCAGTAAGCTGGTCGTACGCTTTATCTTTCGGTAATGCAGGGCTTATTAAATTTCTCAACAAGCTGTAAGTAGTTGCACCAACTCCACTCAACAGTACAGCCTTCCTTTTGTCTGGCTCCTCAATATCATTAGCTTGGAAGAAAAAGTCCAACATTTCACTATATTCTTCCCATGACTGAGTCGAGTTATCAAAAGGGGTTACCGTTCCGATTACAGCCGCCATTGCTCGTCGTGGTGGGGAAACCTCGTTTTTCCTCCTCTGAACTTGCACTCGAACTACTGGAGTCACTTGAGTTCGCCACACTTGCAATGTTCTCTGTTTCTCGCCGCTGATTTTTTTCTTTTAATCCTCGTCGCCAATTGTGTGATATCCTACCGTGTAGCAATGATCACACTTGAGTTATTTCTTTGGCTAACTCTGCCGTTTATTCTGCAACACACATAATATGACTGAACATGGATTCTGCGCGGGGTTTTCACACTCTTGTTCTAATGTGTCCCCTTAATAGTAGTGCTGAACAATACAGGTAGTTCCCCCTAGAGGCATGTGCCAGTAATGTTTTAAATTAGACTTGCAGTCTACCACAGTTACATATCTCTACTAAAGTTTTAATTTGTGCGGCTTTAAAATAGTCCCTGATATTTGGCAGCGCAAGCCCACCTTTGTCTTTGTTTAGCTGTAGGGTTCTATATCTGATTCTAGGTCTCTTGCCCTGCCATATGAATCTTGAGATCCTTCTGTCCAGTTCATGCCATGTTTTTTTGGGAGGTTCTACCGGTATTGTTTGGAAAAGGTATAGAAGACTAACTAACTAACTAACTAACCTGCACTTATATATAGCGCTTTTCTAGTCAAAAGACCACTCAAAGCGCTTTCATTAATACTAACCCTCTATTCTAAGGGCCTATAGGAAACAAATATCTAGGGACAATTTAGAACAGCCAATTAACCTAACATGCATGTTTTTGGCATGTGGGAGGAAACCGGAGAAATCCCGGAGTAAACCCACGCAACACGGGGAGAACATGCAAACTCCACACAGATCACTGTTGGTCGGGGGCTGGGATCGAACCCACGATCCCCACAATCCCCCGGCCAAGGGTAAACTGTGCTGCCGCAGTGCTAACCACTGCGCCACCGTGCAGCCGAAGACGTGGAAGTATATTCATTTTGACTGCTTCAATTCTTTGTGCAGTACCCAAGAATGGTATCATATTCCATCTTGCTAGATCACATTTTATTTTTGCCATCAGTGGATCATAGTTGAGTGTTATAATTTTGTTGAGTTGTTACGGGATATTGACCCCCAGATATTTCATAGATTCCATCTCCCAGTTAGTTTTGAGTTTGCTTAGTAAATATTGATTTGGGTCATAGTTGAATGTTAAAATTTGGGTTTTATGCATGTTTAATTCGTACCCTGATAACTCTCCATACTCTGAAAAAACTGAGATTAGTTCTGGAAAAGAGGTGTCCGGCTGCCCCAGGTATATTAAAATGTCATCAGCAAAGAGTGCTATTTTATGTTCCTTCTGACCAAGTGTAATACCTTGAATTTTTTGATTCTGTCTTATCCATTGGCTCAGAGGTTCTATGAAGATTGCAAAAAGCAGTGGAGACAAGGGGCAGCCCTGACGACATCCTCTTTCCAGTTCAAAAGATGATGATAATTTACCGTTAATCCTTATTTTAGCTGTTGGTTTTTTATATAATGCCTGGATAGTTCTAATGAAGTTGTTATGAAAATTGAAACTGGATAAGATTCTATATAGGAAAGACCAGTCAACCGAATCAAATGCTTTTTCAGCATCTAATCCCATTATGGCTGCATTTAAATTATATTTTTTATATGATGAATTATGTGTAAAGTGCGTCTAATGTTATCTTGTGTCTGTCTTTGTCTTATAAAACCTGCTTGGTCTAAATGAATTAAGTCTATCAGTATATTTTCTAACCTTTTGGCAAGGATAGCGGTTAAAAAGTTTATAGTCCAGATTTAACACACTGATTGGTCTGTAGTTGGAGCAGTCTGGTTTATCCTTTTCAGGTTTAGGTATGACTGCAATGACCCCTTCTCTCCAGGAGGGGGGGATTTCCCCTGTGTGGAGGACATAGTTAAATTTTTTCAGGAGGAGAGGAGATAGTTGCTGTTTAAAGGTTTTGTACCACTCTGCTGTATAGCCATCTGCTCCTGCGGATTTGTTAGCTTTAAGTTTCATAATTGCTTTTTCTAATTCTTTAGGTTGTATTTCTGACAGTAGTGTTTTATTTTGAGACTCAGTAAGTTCGGGAAGATTTAATGTATTTAGGAAGGCTTCGGATGTGTTTTTGTGTTTTTTGAGGGAGTACAAGTTCTTGTAGTAATTCTCAAAGCTTTTAAGAATTTCCTGAATTCTAAATTTTATTTCCTTTGATACTGGGTCTCTGATTTTGTAGATTGCTCTCTCCGTTTGTTGTTTCCTCAATTTATAAGCTAGTAATTTTGCCAATTTGCTACCTGTTTCATAGTATTTTTGTTTCAGAAATGTAAGTTTCTTCTGGATTTCTATTGTGTAGATCTCGTTTATTTGTTTTTTAATTTCCTTAATTTT
The DNA here is from genome assembly GCA_020510985.1 of Pholidichthys leucotaenia. Classification (NCBI taxonomy): domain Eukaryota; kingdom Metazoa; phylum Chordata; class Actinopteri; order Cichliformes; family Pholidichthyidae; genus Pholidichthys; species Pholidichthys leucotaenia. The sequence continues at coordinate 266,404,037 of CM035846.1, read as the reverse complement.
GAGCGAGTCATTAGAATGAGTGTTGTCTTTGTGCTCTTTTTCTAGTTTCTTAAGTTCTGACTCTAATGTGATTAGTTTTTCTTGTCTCATTTTCTTTTGGATTGCCAGTTTTGCGATAATCTTTCCCCTTATTACAGCTTTGCATACGTCCCACAGTATTAAAGGGGATACTTCTCCATTATCATTTTCTTCCAAATATCTGAGAATATCTGATTCCAATTCATCTTTCAGTGGTCCTTTCAGCACATTTGAATTTAACCTCCAAGAAAATGTATTATTTGTGTATTTTGGGATATTTAAGTCCATATAGATAGGACTGTGGTCAGAGAGATCCATCAGTCCTATTTTACATGTTTTTACTCTTCCAATGTCTCTATTAAACATAAAAAAATAGTCAATCCTTGAGTATGATGAATGTGGTGCTGAGTAAAATGTATAATCTTTTACAGTGAGGTTGAATTCCCTCCACACGTCAAAGATTCCCATTTCTTTTAGTAACATCCAAGTTTTTCTACTTTGAGTGTTATTTTGATGTGGAGAATTACCTGTTGCATCCCAGTATGGATTCAGTCTTAGATTGAAGTCTCCACCACATATCACTAAACCTTGGGCTTTAGTTATCATTAGGTCGAATACATTTTTATAAAATTTCCATTTAGCCCCTGGTGGTGCATATACATTCAGCAGGGTGATATCTTCTCCCTCTAGCCGACCAAGTACCATGCTAAATCTCCCTTCTTTATCTTTGTGTTCTGAAATTTTTTCAAATATAATTTTGGTTGAGATCAATGTCTCTACCCCCCTCCTCCTCCCTGACTTATATGAAGATGAAGAGATCAGTTTAAACCATTGTCTATTAAGTTTAGTGTGTTCCAAGTCTGTTAGGTGGGTTTCCTGAAAAAATATTATTCCTGCTTTGTCTTTTTTCATTTTGCCTAGAATCTTGGATCTTTTAACTGGATTCAGGATCCCTTTTACATTATATGAGGCTATTTTGGTTACACCCTGTTTCTCCATTGTATTTTCTTATTTAGTATAACAGTGTGGTGGCCCTCTTTTTTGCTACTCAGAAACTGAAAGAACATTAAGAACATAAAAAACATTAAGAACATAGTGTACGAAACTTTAAAACAAAAAACTGTCAAAAAAACTTCCTGAGCTGGGGTCTCTTTAAAGACCCTGTAAGAGCCCTGATGGAGTGTAGGCTCTGAGGGAAATTCCTCAAACTCTGTTACGTGTTGAGGGCCCTCTCTTACCCCTGTAAGTTGTCCCATGTTTTTAACGTGAATTTCAGATCCCAATCCGAATTTGTAATGATTTTTTTTTTTTTTTTATGCCTATACCCTATGAGATTGTGTGCACCCTCCCACCCCCGTCACAGCAAACCTTCACTCTAATACAGTATTTGTTAGTGTGGGGAGAACATGTGGGTCATTGTCACATTTCTATTTTAACAAGATTTTTTTTTTTCCTTTAAATTAAGAAGACATTTGTTTCTAATGCTATAACTGCTCCATGAAAGGTTTTACCACATGCTGATTCTGCATCTCCTTTAATGTTTGTTACCTTGTAGGAGGGGGGATGGAAGTGCAGAATGACTGAAAAGAAAAGAAAAAAAAAAAAAAAAAGGTCGCTAATCCTTCCTGGAACTGGAAAGCTTATCTTTGTAGCTCTGGGGCTGGGTTTCCCGCTGCTGGCCCGTGGATTTTGAAGGTCTCTGAGTGGACCACGTTTGAGCTTTGATCCTATCGCTCAGGTCTGCTGCGGGTTTAAACACCGATACCGGGAGCCCTCTTCTTGCCATGTCAATTGTTGCTTCTTCCGCCGAATTATAGAGACATGACTCTTCACCGTAAAAGACCCTTAACTTCGCAGGAAATGGCGTCTGAAAGCGTAGATTCTGTTCCCGTAGTACCTTTTTGGCGTCGTTATATTCCCGTCGCTTTTTAAGAACCTCAGGGGCGTAATCGTGCTCCACGAAGACTTTTCTCTCTTGATGCATAAATCCTTTTTTCTGCCAAGCCCGTCTTACAACCTCTTGTTTTATTTTGAAATTGGAGAATCTTACCACCACCGAACGTGGGGGCGCTTCTGCCGCTGGCTTTGCGGCTAATGTACGATGGGCCTTTTCTATCTTCAAATCAGTGGTTTGTGGAATATCCAACTTCTCTCTCAGTAAGGATTCCACGCATTCCGCCATTGTGTTGAAACTATCTTCAGCTCCTTCTTTCAGACCGTGAATTCTAATGTTGTCTCGTCTCTGTCTTCCTTCTTGGTCGGTTAGCTTAGCCTCCAGCCTTGACTGTTTTTTGTGTAAATCCAGCATAGAATCTTCAAGCACTTTTATTCTTTCTTCAGTTTGTTTTTAATATAATATTCTGAAAACTGTGTGCCTCTTTCAAGAGCAAATTTCTCCAAATGGTGTTTGTGAGCAAGTCGATGTTTTTCTGTACTGGAGAAATTTAATTAACTTGCTCCATTGTTTATGGGTTGACTTTGTTTATTTGTAATTCTGTTGTGGTATTTATATTAAGTAATTATTTACTTCTTTTTTTTTAGATTGTTTTTCTTTTGCCTTTGCAGTGATTTTATGTCTTTTCCTTTTAGGGCTGAAGGCCTACGGTGGTGGGATTAGTTGCCACTGGGGGTCGCATCCCTTTGTACTGTGTGTTGCACCTTGGGCTTTGGCCATCACAGAGTGTGTGTGTGTGTGTGTGTGCACGTGTGTGTTATGTGATTTAGGGTGCCTTATTTGATGCTCCTCTCCTTTTTGAAACCTACTCACTGCTGGTAGGCCACAGTTCATTTTACTGATATTATTACTGAGTGGCCCAATTTGTCATGGGCAGCGGGAGCGCGCCCCTCCCCTCCGGTCTCACCTTCTTCAACTCATCACTGCACCTGAGGCAGAAGACACACTTGCGCCTGCTCATCAGCCAGCGTACTTAACGAGCTTCCCTCTGCGCAGTCTGCGCTAGCTCGTCTGGGTATACTGCCCATGTTCGGACTTGCTTTATTTAATTGTGATCCTTAACACTTCATTAACCATCTCGCTCCTTCTTCCCAGGCTGTTGCCATCGTGTAGGTGTGTCGCCCCACCTCACTGTCCTTCAGCACCTTCATTTCCCCGGTCAGGCACCATCAGCTCCATCCCCCCTCCTACCCTACTGGTTCGTCCATTTTCCCGCTGGGTCCTGCCGGTCGTCCCTGGATTTCCTAAGTAAGTGGCAATTTGGCTCGCCCATTTTTCCCTTACTCTACTCCTCAGCTCACGGCTCTCGTCTTCTCTCCACAGGTCCATTTCCTCTGACGAGTGACTGTTTCTATAGCTGTGCGCTGTTATTTTGCCATTTAATAAAAGCTGTCAAACATGCCCCTCAGTGTGGTTCCATCCCGTTTTTGGTATCGTGTGCATGAGCTGTCAACAAGTTAACACATCATGACAGAATGAGCCAGCCAGGAGGGTAGCTCAGCCGGTGCCTTACCGCAGAAGCAATCCGCTATGACGTGAGGCGACCGAGCAGCAGCTCACTGTGCTGACACAACAGGTTTCCAACATGGTAACATTATGGTACGCGGCGCATCCCACGGCCGCGCCCCCCCCAGCCTGCTCCACGCACTATGCGCCGTACTTATTCTGTTCCTGCACCCTCCCCGTACGTGGGGGAGGTGGGGAAATGCAAACCATTTCTTCTCCAACTTCAAATGTACTTGGGGAGGAGTATCCAGGGGATGTAGCCAAAATACAGCTTTTTGTCCTGTTTCTCAGGGATCGAGCCCTGGAGTGGGCCCAGGCCACTCTAGACAGCCCTGAGGGGCGCCGATATTTGTTTGACCAATTGGTGGCCGCATTCTCTAGCGCGTTTGGTCGGACCGAGCGTCAGGGCAATGTTATGAGCCACCTAATGACTCTCCACCAGGGTACCCGGTCGGTGGCTGAGTACTTGGTGAAGTTCCGGGTTGTGGCGTCTGAGTCGGGGTGGAACAAGACTGCTCTACGCAGCGTGTTCCTTCACGGCTTGAGCAACCAACTCCGCGATGAACTGGTGGTCCATCCTGTCCCAGAGACGCTCGATGACCTGATAGATTAGGCTGTAGGGCTAGACATTCGACACCATGAGCGCGCGAGGGAGCACGGCCCCATCCCTCATCTGCGCGCCGAGTGCATGCCTGCTGCAGTTGCTGAGACCAGTGGCGCCAGGTCTTTGCCCGAACCGATGGAACTCTCACGGAATATCACCGACGAGAAGTGTCGGCGAAGGCGAAGGGCTGGCACGTGCATGTACTGTGGTTTGCTCGACCACAGTCTGGACGAATGTCGCCGGCGGCCAAAAAGATACGGCCTGTCAGTACTCACAGGGGGTCTGGCGGGTGGGACTTATTCTTCTCCCCCCTGTAAATTGTGTGTTTCGGCCCTCGTGCAGTTGCTGGGGGTTGAGAGGAGGGTTGAGGCGATGATTGATTCGGGGTCTTAGGGTAATTTTGTTTCAGCTGCTCTTGTGGAGCAGGTGGGTATTCCCACATTTCATCCAAACTTTGGATGACACCAGGCGATACAGGTGGATGAAACCTGTTATCATGCCCTCTGTACAGAGTCAGGAAGACCACATGCTCTCCTGTGTTCCATCATCTCTGTGGGCTGCACACAAATATGACATGGGGCTTATAAAAAATTGCCCTCCAGTCGTTATAACCCCAAAATCTCATTTCAGACCCAAATCCATGCAGTACCCACTCAGGCCTGAGGCACGTGATGGCATCACTCCTGTCTTCAAATCACTTTTAAAAGAAGGGATTATTGTCCCTGCACCAGATTCTTCAGTCTGTACGCTAATTTTTCCTGTAAAAAAGATCAGAGATGAGGGTCAACCTGCTGAATGGCATTTTGTTCAAGATCTCCAGGCCGTTAACGCTGCAGTCGTCCAACGTGCCCCTGGGGTTCCTAACCCTCACACCATTTTGACCCAAATTCCTCCAAATTCAACCTATTTTACAGTGGTGGATTTGTTAAATGCATTTTTCAGTGTCCCCATCAACAAAGACTCACAATTTTGGTTCACATTCCAATTCAATGGGGCTCTTTACACATTCACCAGATTGGCCCAGGGCTACTGCGAAAGCCCAACCATTTATAATGCGGCTCTTAAGAGCTCTTTGAGCTCTCTTCAACTGTCAGAAGGCTCTGTCCTGATTCAGTATGTCGATGACCTTTTGCTGTGCGTGCCAAATGAGTCACAATGCCAAGCAGACTCTTTGAAGCTTTTGTGTCACCTTGCTGCAGAAGGCCACAAGGCTTCAAAGTCAAAATTGCAATTTTGAAAAACAATGGTCACATTTTTGGGCCATCAAATCTCTAATCAAGGCAAATCTCTCTCTCCAAAGCGTGCACAAGCAATCTGTCACATGGACAAGCCTTAAACCAAGAAAGAACTTCTTTCCTTCCTTGGCATGGTATCCTATTGCCATTCCTTTATTCCTGATTTTTCATGCATTGAGAGACCAATGCGTGACATCATTCCATCAAAGGGTCCCTCACACTTCCCTCTGGAGTGGACACCTGCTGCTAATGACTCCTTTGAAAACATGAAGAAAGCTCTTTTGGCTCCTCCAACACTTTCACTTCCTGATCCATCTAAACCTTTTGTTCAGTATATTGATGAGAAGTCTGGATGCATGACCGCCGTTCTCCTGCAGCCCCACGGTGACAGACTTTGCCCAGTTGTGTATTACTCCGGCAAATTGCAGCAGGGCTCACTCTGTCTCCGGGCTGTGGCTGCGGCAGGGCTTGCGGTAGTGGCATCCTGCGACATTGTTCTGTATTCTCCCCTCACTCTGTATGTTCCTCATGCAGTTGCACTGCTTCTGAATGAGCAGAAGTCATCACACCTCTCCCACACAAGGTGGCTTAGATATCATTCTACCCTCCTTGAATCACCAAACCTTACTGTCAAACGCTGTGCACAGTCAATTAACCCAGCCACCAATCTTCCCCCACCTTCTTGTGATGATGACACAGACTGTGACCATGACTGTTTGCCCTTGTTTGACTTTGTCACCTCTCCTAGACCTGACCTGTCTGACACTCCACTTCCCAACCCAGACCTTGTCCTGTACGTTAATGGCTCTGCCTCTGTTGACCTCTCTGTAGGCCGCAACAAAGTGGGTTGGGCAGTATGTGATGACCACTATACGTTGCTCTCTGGCTCCTTGCCATCTCATCTTTCTGCATAATTGACTGCCTTGGCAGAGGCATGCGCTTATGCTATGGGGCAATCGGTCACTATTTACACTGACTCACGCTATGCCTTTGAGGTAGTTCATGATTTTGGAGCGCTGCGGCGTGAAAGGAACTTCCTCACGTCTGCAGGCTCACCCATAAAGAACTCCTCTTATGTTTCCCGCCTTCTCGATGCCATCCCCCTTCCTTCTTCTGTGGTAGTGTGCAAATGCATGGCCCACACTTCTTCTTCTGACTCTGTTTTTCGGGGCAATGCTCATGCTGATGCTGCAGCTAAGGCTGCGGCTCTCTCCTTCTCTGCCACCCATGCTCCCCCTCCCTCTCCTTCCCCTCCCCTTCCTGCCTCCTCTTTACTAACACCCACTGATTCCCTCATTTCTATGCAATCTCTTTCATCTCCACAGGAACGTCAGAAGTGGACCAGCAAAGGCTGTCACAAAGATCATGCTGGTGTGTGGAGAGGGCCGAATGCTCTCCCCTGCTTACTGGCTCTTTTTTTTTTAATCATTTTGCTAAATTGACACATGGGAGAGACCATGTGTCAAGAGAAGGGATGATACAATCACTGCATGCACCTTTAAAGTGTTTAGATAAAATTCGGTTACATCAATCTCTCTGTGCCGCAACACAACCATGACAGCGTCAGTTGAGGGTTGTTTTTTTTTTTTGCTGACATTTTTGACAGAGCGAGAACTTAATTTTTTTTTTTTAAATCTTTTTTGTTACTATATTTTCTTTACCTTTTACTTGAGGAGCTTGTGTGGAGTTTGCATGTTCTCCCCGTGTCTGTGTGGGTTTACTCCAGGATTTCTCCGGTTTCCTCCCACATGCCAAAACATGCAAGTTAGGTTAACTGGCATCAAACTGGGGATTCTAAATTATCCTTAGGGATGAATGTGAAAGTGAGTGGTTGTCTGTCTCTCTGTGTTGGCCCTGCAATGGACTGACGATCTGTCCAGAGTGTACCCTGCCTCTCGCCCAAAGATGCTGGGATGGGCTCCAGACCCCCCACGACCCAAAAAGGATTAAGCGGAACAAGATGGATGGATGGATGGATAGATGGATCTTCACCAGACAGAAAGAGGACCATGACCAGATAAGTCAGTTAATTCCATTCCACAGCATGTGGGACACCATGTGGTGTATAGGGGTGGTACCTATCTCCGTTTCTCTGACCCTAGGCCACACAGCTACTGTAAGTAGTGAAAGCTACAGTGGGGGGGTCAATTCTCTGGTAGTTCTGTGCGTTAACTGGGGAAATGACCAGATAAAATAAGACTTTAATTCATGTTTAAGTCAGCAGGTAAAATTAAGGTAATTAAAACAACAAAATAGATAGATTAATTTTTATTATTTTAAATATATATAACAGTTAGATTGAACTCTAAAATATATTCTTTATTACGTGACCAGTAGAAGATGTAACAGTTTACCATTATCATTTAGGATCATTATGTAGCTAAATAATTAGATGTTCTGCCTTGTATCAGCTCTGACATTTAGTTTTTAATGTTCTAAAGCAGACCACAGTCCTGTACTGTAGGATGATGACCCTCAATGATTTTCGGCAGCAGTAGAACAGATTCCATCTTCAGCTTTCATCTCAGTTGTACTGGTACATCTCAGTAAATAAGAAAATCATGATTTGTCATTTAATTTTAAAAACTATAATCATTACAACTATTCACTCTCACAGTCATACCTAAGGACAATTTAGAATCCCCAGTTTGATGCCAATTAACCTAACTTGCATGTCCAGGGTGTACCCTGCCTCTCGCCTAAAGATGCTGGGATAGGCTCCAGCCCCCCTGCGACCCAAAAAGGATTAAGCGGAAGAAGATGGATGGATGGATGGATAATCATTACACTGGTCAACACCAAATTTATTGTCTACATTTTTTTTTTAGTTGATTTAGGACAATTTTGATGTGCTGAATCAAAAAATCACATTGGTTTTGCTCAATCAGGTCAACTTTTTGAATTATGGCCACATGTTGTTCTATACGTTTTTGTTTACATGCACGGGTATTTTCGCTTTATATGATACAAAATTCTTTTTTTATGTCTTGAAATTCTCTGAATTTTGAACAATGATGATGTAGCATTCAATTTACATGTACTTGCCTTTATATAAAGGTAAGTACATGCACAGTACTAAGTAAGTACTAAGTAAGTACAGGTTTTTACTTAGCACCTGATCGAGAGAAACGGATGTCATTTTCAGATTCAGCAGTGCAAAATTGTCTTAAATCAGTTGAGAAAACACAGACAACTAACAAAAAAATTATTTTTGTAACCCTGTGTTATCATCAATATTAAATCAGGTTTAAAATATTTCATTCTGTGTGTAATAAATATATGAAAGTCGAAGTAGAATAGCTTGCAAAAAAAATCATCTTTTTCAAAAAACTACTTCATTGAAATGCAGTTTTTTTGTTAACAGTAAACATACAATATTTGTATTTAGCTTGTTTCAGTTTGCAAAGTAAACTGCTAAAAAATCAAAATCAATAAAACAATTCATCAAATCTCTTTTTATTGTGGTTATTTCAGTCAAATATCAGTTTTATAAATCTTGAGTCCAGGCTGTTCTCTCCACAGCTCATCCTCAGTTCCTGCAGGTTCACCACCGTGGACCTCAGAAATAAATGAGAAAAAAAGGGGAAAAAAAATCAGAGAAATCCGATTACCACTTCAGATGTGATGGAACATTTTTAAGATCAGCATAATAAAATTATTACAGATGTTCTGTCCCTCCCCAGTTTCATAAAGTGCTCCGTTTTCTCTAAAAATGACCTTAGGTGTTTTGTTTTGTTTCTTGTTTGTTTGTTTGTTTGTTTTGTTTTACAGCTGAAAGAATAATTCCATATTTGTCTTCTATATTTGTGGAATTTCATATTTGTCCTACATTGGCCTGTTTGTTTCAGAGTCTGTGTGAAAGTGCTGATGCAGCTGTACTGTGTTACCGTGTACTTGTTTTAGTTCACTCGTACTGTTCCTGTGTGACTGATGCTGAGTGAGTATGTTGGTTCCTGAGAAAGAGATAATCTGTACACCAAGTTTTGACCAGATGTACTGAACCAATCGTTATGGACATTTTCTCCTCCACCTCTCCGATAACAGAGACCTTAAAAGACTGAGCAATGTGTGTTTGGGTCAGAATGATGTGCGTGTAGGCTCTGAGACCATTTGTGTATTGTTCTCCACTGGCCAGTGTGATTAAATTTGCTGAAACTCTGATCCTGCCTAGTTTTTTGACTGAATGTCATCTAGAATTTTTCTAACAACAGCACCACATAAGCAAATAAATAAACATCAACTTCCCGATGTCTCTACGAGACTTTGAAAGTTCTTAAAGCAAGTTATTTCAACCACGTCATACTGTATTTTTATATTACTGACATTAGTTAATAAACCTACATTAATGGGAAAAAAGGTTTGACTTCAGAAAAAATAACAGTTCAACATGTTTAATTAATACATTAAGCAAAGCATACAGCACATCAGAAAAAAATGTCATGTCAGATGTTGCTGTTTTCTGGATTATTGGTGTTTTCACGTTCAAATTGCTGTATAATTCAAGCAAAAAACTTGCTTTGAACTGTTTCTGACTTCGTTCCACTTCTTCCTGAGCCGAGGGAAAAAAAAAAAAAAAGCCAGGTTGAGCCACGTGCTGAATGCTGGGATATGTTAGGGCCACAAGGATACTTTCATGTATCCTTCATGTTTGGGGTTTTGAAGGCTGCATTTGTCGGCCGCATGTGAAGGAGCCCATGGAATGGAACAGCCTTGGACGCAGCACAGTGACGTATCTGGCCTAGAAATGTGCACTTGGAGGATGCAGAACCTGAATTGAGACACAGCCTCTAAGATTAAGGTTTCACTACAGTCGCCTCTCGACACATCCTCCTCCCCGGTCTGGTGGCCCATAGATGCTGGGAGGCCACCTGATTCCCTGTGTTTTCTGGTCTGGGGGCCTGTGAACTCTGGGGGGCCCCCTGACCCCTCCTGCTCACCGGTCTGGTGGTCCAGGGACCTTGAGAGGCCATCAAACCCATGGTGCTCTCTGACCTGGGATTCCTAGGACTCTATTGCTGCCCCCCCCCCCCCCCCGGCATGCCATGCTTTCCAGGGTGGTGGCCCTGGGACTTTGGACAGCCACTCGATGGACATTTTTGTTTGCTTTCTGTGCCTGTGATTCCTGTGTTGGTTTCCCACCGCGCCATGTCCCCCTCCTCCCGCCCGCCTTGATGCATTTTTTATGTTGTTTGGGGCATCTGGAATCCACCCCTTGAGGAGGAGGTTCTGTTATGATCTGAGCATGGTCTGGGACTATGTTCACACTTTTTGTTCTTTGGGGGTTTCTTTGCATTTCCATTGGTATTGTTATTTTCATTATTGTCTGTTGTGATTATCCTTTGTTTACTGTCATTATTGGTCTCATTGTCCTTTTGTTCCCGGTCTCTAGTCATATGTTTGTCCTTAGTGTCATTGTTGATCTTGTTGTATTTCCCCTGCTATGATTATTATTATTTGCCTTCTGTGTATTATTATTATAGTTATTATCTTTTGTATTGCCACAGTATGTTGTGTCATATCTTGTCTGTCTTTATTGTCATTATTGTGATCCTTTGTTTATTTTTATTGTTGGTCTTATTGCCCTTGTGCTCCCTGGTCCTCAGTCTGTCGTGTCGTCCCCATTGTCCCTGTTGTTGTTCTCTGTGTCCCCCTAGTCTCCTGTGCAAGTCTCATGTGTGTCCCCTGTACTCGCCTACCTATCATTGTCAGTCCCTCGTGTGTTCTGTATCCATAGCCACTCTCCCTCGCGTGTGTTTCTGTTCAGCCCTGATTGTCTTGTGTTTTGGTGATTGTTCCGTCCTTTATATATATCAGCCCGTGGTTCTTGTGGGTTCATTGTCAATAACACTGTGGTCTTCGTCTTCCTTGAAAGTATTTTTGCTTCTGTAATTTGGTTTTGTTTTCAGCCCCCATGCTGCTGTTTGTTTTCCCCTTTTCTCAGTTACTGTAAATAAATTATTATTGTACCTGAAGTTCTGCCTGCGTTCTGGGTCCTACTTTCAAATTTACATCTGCCTTTCAAAGCAGATCTTGACAGCAAGAAATGTTCCCTACGCTTTAAGGCCCAAAGCTGAAGCTGATATTGAGCAACTGGTTGGCATGGGAGATCTCAGCCCAGTGTCCCACAGTGAACGGGCAACCTCTGTTGTGCCCGTTATTAAGCAAGATTACTCAGTGCAGCTGTGTGGTAATTTTAAAGTCACCGTAAGCCCTGCACTCATTGCTGAACAATATCCACTTCCAGTCAATGAGGTTCTCTTTGCTGGATTATTGGCAGGAAGAAAATTCAGTAAGACTGACTTGAGCCAAGCATATTTGCAAATGCATGTGGACGATGAATCTCAGAAACTCCTGATGATCAACACACACAAGGGGCTCTATAGATTCTCTCAGTTGCCGTACGGGATCACATTGGCGTCATCTGTGTTTCAGAGAACAATGAGCCAGACTTTAAGTGGCCTTGAGCAAGTTCAGTGCTAATTAGATGACATTTTAGTCAATGGGAAAGATGACCGAGAACATCTTCAGAATCTATAAGACACTGGAGAGGTTTCAACAGTATGGCCTTCGTGTCCATAAGGAGAAGTGTGAGTTCTTAAAGCTATCAGTAGAGTATCTGGGGCATGTGATTGATGCCGACAGCTTGTACACCGCACCTTCTAAAGTAAAGGCCATTGCAGAAACTCCAGCCCCATAGAACGTTGCTCAGCTACAATCCTTTTAGGGTTTAATAAATTACTATGGCAAGTTCATTCCACAGCTGGCAACACTTTTGAAACCCCTACATGAGCTACTCTGTAATGCCAAGGTATGGAAATGGACAGAAGAATCCAATAAGGCATTCCTGCAAACCAAAACAGCTTTGACAGACAGTAAAGTTCTGACCCATTTTGACTCATCACTGCCTATTCAGCTTGCATGCGATGCATCACCTTACGGGGTGGGAGCAGTACTTTTGCACACACTGCCTTCAGGTAAGGAGAAACCTGTGGCATTTACCTCAAGAACATTGAGCCATGCAGAACTGAAATACCCACAAATCGAAAAGAAGCCCTGGGTATAGTATTTGGAATAAAGAGAGTCCATCAATACCTGTTTAGGCAAAGGTTCCTTTTGCTGACAGGCCACAGACCCCTAATGTCTCTCTTCGGACCCCACTCAGGCATACCTTTGCTAGCCGCTAGCAGACTATAGCATTAGGTACTAATCTTGAGTGCTCACAACTATGACATTAAGTAGCGACACTCTGAGGCACATGCAAATGCTGATGGTTTGTCTAGACCAGGGGTCACCAACTGGCGCACTCCGGTCCAGATCCAGACTCCGAGAGTCCTCCGTCTGGACCCCGAAGCCTTTTGATACAATTTGGGGAAAAGGGAGACTGTTTTATTTTGGTGGAGAAAAAAGTGGAACTGAACTTGTGCATCCGCGACTGCCCGACAGATTATGGCACGAGTCCTTGGGTGCTCTCCTCCTTCTGCAGGCTCTCCTCTTCACTGTCCCATGAATGCCACACTCTGCAAAGAGTCACTCACTGCTCATCAGATCAGAAAAGAAACAATAGTTGATCCAATTCTGTCACAAGTCCTGGATAAAGTGATGTGAGGAGACATCACTTACACCACTGGTGTTGCACCTGACCTGCGGCCTTACCTGTCAAGGGGGAAGGAGTTGACAGTGGCAGCAGGATGTTTGCTCTGGGGCATGTGTGTCATCATACCACCAAGCCTGAGAAAATTGACCCTCGATAAGCTACACTCAGGGCACAGTGGCATCATGAGGATGAAAGAGCTTGCAAGAAGCTACTTCTGGTGGCCAGGATTAGCTCATGAAATTGAGATCAGAGTCAAGTCATGTGAACAGTGTCAAGAAATGCACCTAGCCTGGCACCACTACATCCCGGGGACTGGCCAGCCTTTCCATGGCAACAGATGCACCTGGATTTTGCAGGTCCAGTTAAAGGGAAGATGTTACTTGTTCCAGTGGATGCACACTCCAAGTGGCCTGAGATTTCAGTCACGTCCACCACTACATCTGAAAAGACGATCTAGATCTTAAGAGAGATGTTTTCACATTATGGACTGCCTGAGCAGTTGGTCACAGATAACAGACCACAGTTCACATCCAAGGAGATGGAAGATTTCCTGTGTGTCAATGGAATAAAGCACATTTTCTCCAGTCCTTATCATCCATCTACAAATGGACTGGCAGAATGCATGGTTCAAACATTGAAACATTCACTCAAGGCAACAAAAGGAAAAACGACATTTGAACAGCGCTTGGCTGCATTTTTACTGCTCTACAGTAACACTTCATGCAACTACAAAAGCATCCCCTGCAGCTCTTTTCATGAAACGCCAACTGAGAACACGATTAGATCTGTTGAGACCAAAAGCCACAGAATTAATCATACAAAGCGAACAGCAAGATCAAGTTGTCCAGAGATCCAAAAGAGCTAAGGAGAGGCATTTCTTTGGTGGAGACGAAGTGCTCACCTACAACTATTCAGGTCAAGAGAAAAGGGTTCCTGCTGTTGTCATTTAGAAGATGGGACCTGGGTCCTACACCGTTCAGACTCATGACAAATGTGGTGGAGACATCTCGACCAGCTACTGGCTAGAGAACCATCTGGTGAGGATCCAGGTGAACACCAGGAGGCAGCAGAGATAAACCCTTCTGAAGTTGTCACTACTACACTGCCTGGGACACCAATTCCAGCTCCACCTGTAGCAGAAGATAAGAACGGCACATCTGCCTCTCATGAGAGACTGTCTCTCACTGAAACTGCTCCCGTTTTGAGATGCAACCCACATCGTGAGAGAAAATCTCCTGATCGTCTTACATTATAGTACTAACCCAGGAACAATGGGGCAGAATAAACCCTAGGGTTAGTGGGTCATAGAGGTAGTCTAAAATCTCACCCTAGTTATAGGAAGTTTTGAGTTAATAAGATAAGATAAGATAAGATAAGCCTTTATTAGTCCCACAATGGGGAAATTCCAGGATTGCAACAGCACAGGGATAGCAACACTCAGAGCAACAATCAGAAGGCAAGAAAAAACAAGAACATCTAGTAAACATATGTCCATATTACTATAAATGTATATATATATAGACACACAGTGCGAAGCATTATGGTTGGTTGGTGAATGTGCAGCAGAAAGTCTAAGTTCTCTCTCCGCGGATGCGGCGGGCCAGCTGGAAGTCTTTGGGCATGATGGTGACCCTCTTGGCGAAGAAGAGACCCACCAGGTGGGTTAATGTTTGTATTGTTACAATTTCATGCCATAGACATGTCATTTTGATTTAATTTTATTTGTTTTTATAATCCTTTATTAGTCCCACAATGGGGAAATTACAGGGCATCCACCTGGATGGATGAGGCAGCCATGGTGCGGTGTCAATCCCTTCATTCACGCACAGGGCCACTTTAGAGTCTCTGATTAACCTAACCTGCATATTTTTGGCCAGTGGGAAAAAACCAGAGTACCCAGAGTAAACCTACGCAGACAAAGGAAGAACATGCAAACTCCACACAAAAGGGTCACTGATGGTCAGGGGGTGGGATTGAACCCACGATGGTCATGGATGGAATCAATTTGTGAGCTTCTTACTGTGCTGCCACAGTGCTAACCACTGTGCCACCGAGCTGCCCTTCCTTCAAGGGGAAGAAATATGTTTTGTATTGAATGTCTTACAAGCTACCATACTAGTTCATGCGCACTGTATTGGGAAATGAAGTTCTGAGTTAGTGACTGAGTAGTAACCACAGTGTGTGAACAGTCTGTATGCTCTGGCAACACATTAATTAAAAAGTGCTCTACAAACGGTATCGCCGACCCCTGTCTTCATCTTTGTATGTATAAGGACACAACAAATACAATGGTATATTTCTAATTAACAGCTACCTTGTGGCTAACAAGTCATTAGTGTAAGTGTGAAAGACTGTCATCCTGTTCAGAGCACCAACTTGTAATCAGCAGAAATACCCATCTCAAGGCTTTTATCAGGACTGTCATAAATAATTACAGTGTGTCCATCTCCTATATATAGTCTTGTGGAAGATGAAAGCAGAAAAGGCAGCGAGCTAGACAATACATGAACTTTATTCACCTTCCAACATCAAGTACAGAAGATACTCTATTTGGATCTCTGGGCACCTCCTTTTTATAACCTTTATTTCCATCCCATGAGACCCAGGGAGCCAAAAACAATACACTCAGTGGACAAAGACATGTGTGGCACATTAACATCATATGAGACCAGTCCTGCTTCTCACACCCTCTCTTCCTCCAGTGACTCTGGTGTCTTCCCGAACTTCCCAAGGGGAGGTGGATAGTCCTTTCTGTTACGTCTGAGACCCCCTGGTGCCACTTCCTCCTTCAGTCCTTTGTTCCATCTTCCCCCCGGCTTCCAACTCTGAGTGGAGAACCCCCACACAGTGCCACCACACAGCCCCCCCCCCCCCCGAACACTCAGAAAGGGAACTAACCCCCGTTCTTTGGGTTTGAGCCGACACCCATAGCGGCTGTAGCGGGGGGGTTGCCGGTCCGGTTGAAACACCCTGCTGGCGTGGTGTGCAGGCGGGCCCATTAGCATGCGGAGGGAAAAAGGGTGGGGGGGAAAACATGTTAGCTTTGTGAGCGCAGGTCTCTGCCGAGGGAACACCAACTTGAGGAGCCACCGACGGTGGGTGTCCGCGCCGGGGAGCTTGGGCCAACACCACCTGCTCGTCTGCCAACACAAAAGTGGGCTTCAGCCTGTCGATGCAGATGGTCTCTCTACGCCCCCCCCCCCAAGTCTAATACAAAATGCTTTGCCCCAGTTTCCAGCACCCTGAACGGTCCATCATACGATGGGTGCAGTAGGGTCCAGTGTGCATCATGCCTAACAAAAAAAACCCCAAACTTGGCACTCTGTAAGCTTTTCAGGACAAAGGTGCAGGGAAAACAATGGTGGGCCGGGCCCGACACGTTAACAGCCTTCATACTGTACAAAACTTGTGCGGGTGGGTCGCCCCGGGTGTGGGGTTTTCCGGTAAAAACTCCTTGGGGAGCTGCAGCAGCTGAGAAAAACGAGCTCTGCCGGGAGGCTGCCAAAACCTCCTTAGGCGTAGAGCGCAACCCCAAAAGAACCCAGGGCAAGTGGTCGACCCAATTTGCATCTGTGAGCGAAGCTCTGAGCGCTGCCTTAAGCGACCTATGAAAATGTTCGCATAACCCGTTAGCCTGGGGTTTGTATGCGGTAGTGCGGTGAACTTTGACCCCTAGGCTTTGGGCCATTGTAGACCAGAGTTCCGAAACGAACTGTGGACCCCTGTCGGAAGTGATGTCTGATGGGGATCCAAACCGTGCAGCCCATGCTAACAAAAAAGCGCGAGCCACTTCTGCAGACGTGGTGGAAGCCAGTGGGACCACTTCAGGCCAACAGATGGTGCAGTCCATGATTGTCAAAAGGTGTGTGAAACCTTGTGATCGTGGGAGGGGTCCCACCAAATCCACGTGGACATGGTCGAACCTTCTGGCCAGGATTTGGAATGGCTCGAGGGGGGCTCTGGTTTGCTTGTGCACTTTGGCCCGCTGGCATGTGACACACGCTGCAGCCCACTCTTTCACATCCTTGCGCAAGCGCGGCCAGACAGATTTTGCCCCCACCAGTTTAACCGAAGCACACATGCCAGGATGCAAAAGGGAGTGGACTGACTCAAAAATGCGGTGGTGCCAAGAGCTTGGAACCACTGGGTACAGGTGACCGGTGGAGACGTCGCAGAGCAAGGGAGGGCACCCTTCCTGCACCACCTTTTTCTCCAGTTGTAACCCAGTTGGCGCGGACTGGAGTGCGCAGATGTCCACGTCCCCAGTTTGCTCCGTGGCTATCGCAGGGAAATCTATTCCCATGTAGACTGGGGAGACTAACGCACGCGACAGGCAATCGGCCACGACATTGAGCTTACCGGCAACATGTTGAATGTCTGTCGTGAACTCAGAGATCGCAGCCAAATGCCGTTGCTGCCGGGCTGACCACGGTTCCAAGACCTTGGACATTGCATACGTTAGCGGTTTATGATCCACAAATGCAGTGAATTTGCGCCCTTCTAGCCAAAACTGGAAGTAGCTCATCGCCAAGTGGAGGGCCAACAATTCTCTGTCAAACGTACTGTATTTGTGTTTGTTGTCGCGCAAAGTATGACTGAAAAACACGAGTGGCTGCCATGAAGCGGAGACGTACTGCTCCACCACTGCCCCTATGGCAATGTCAGACACGTCCGTGGTGAGTGATATCTGCACCGACGGGGCAGGGTGGGCTAGCAAAGCAGTGTCAGTGAGTGCTGTTTTGGCGTCTGCAAAAGCCTGGACTCACTTGGGGGTCCAGTCGATGTTTTCCGCAGGCTTCTTTTTCTTAAGCGCGACATACAATGGCTGCAGCACCTAAGCTGCCCGGGGGAGGAAACGGTTGTAAAAGTACACCATGCCCAAAAATTCCTGTAGGGCCCTCACGGTCTGCGGACGTGGAAAGTCCAACACACATCTTATCAGGTAGTGGAATCGCGCCCTCCGGCGAAATGCGGTGACCCAAAAAAATCGATCAATGCCACACTAAACTGGCACTTCACTGGGTTAACAATAAGCCTGTATGCTTCCAACCTCTGGAAAACTATTATGAGATGAGAGAGGTGCTCCTCCTCGGACGCACTAGCCACCAGAATGTTGTCTAAGTAGACAAAAACGAAAGTCAGGTCACGGAGCACCACATCCATCATTCTGTGGAAGGTTTGCAGGGCGCCCTTTAACCCTAACAGCATGTGTAAAAACTCGAAAAGGCCAAAAGGAGTTATTACCTCTGTTTTGGGAACATCCTCCGCGTGCACCAGGACCTGGTAGTAACTGCGGTCATGATCCACTTTCGAAAAAAACACACGTCCCAGCCAGGTGCACGGAAAAATCCTGGATGTGCGGGATGGGATACCGATCATGTTCCGTGGCGTTGTTCAAGCACCAGAAATCGCCGCATGGTCGCCACAACCCATCGGCCTTAGGCACCATGTGTAGCAGGGATGCCCACGGGCTGTTGGAGCGCCTGACAATGCCCAGCTGCTCCAAGTTGGCAAACTCCTCGCACGCTGGCCAGTTTAGCCACATCCAGGCACCAAGGTCGCGCAAACACTGGCGGGGCTTTTGTGGTCATGAAATGTTCAACCCCGTGTTTGGTTAATGTAGCAGAAAAAAATCGTGACCATGAGTGCTGGGAACTGTGAAAGTAAATGCTGGTACTTACCCCCTGGAGCTATAACGTTAGCCAGTGTTGTTGACCCAGCTCCCCGAGCTGTGCAGGGCAGGGAGAAAAAAGAGACAGCATCCACTAAACGTCTCTTGGCAACATTGACTAACAACCCATAAGCACATAAAAAATCTGCGCCTAAAATGGGGGCAGAGCACGCAGCTACCACAAAGTCCCACTGATAATTGCTCCTGTGCAAGCATATTGTCAACGTCCGTTCGCCAAACATCCTGATGGTGGATCCGTTGGCGGCCGTGAGCTCGGGACCGCTGCCTCCTGCTGACCTGTCTGCGCTGACCGGCAGGATAAGGCTCTTCTGGGAGCCAGAGTCCACTAAAAACCGTCTCCCCGAACATGTGTCCATGATAAAAAGCAGCTTGTTCCTGTCGCCAGCAGTTGCAGCTGCTACTGACTGCTGGCCATGCAGTGCTCCCGGCTTCTTGAATTGGCATGGCGGCAGACAGCGTTGGGCATCTGAGCTGAAACAGCAATGATAGAAACAGATCACCCTGTTCCTGCATCTATTGGCATCCGTCCCAGCTGCCACCAACGGCTCCTTGACCTCGATGGAGTCCCTCATGAATGCCGGTGCCGCTGCATGCACGCTGAGAGCTCTGGTTGCTAAAATGATGCTGTCCCCTTCCTGCACCAGAGTGCGGTAGTCCTTGGCCACCAGCAGCCGTGAGTTGGCCAGAATCGCCCTCGCTGTAGCAGGTAGGTTCCTGAGGAACAGGTGGGTGAACAGGAAAGATTCGTTGTTCTTCCCCCTCAGAGCTAACATGCTTTCCATGAGCTCCATGGCTGATCTGTCACCTAACTCTGAACGTTTGTTCCATCTTCCTCACGGCTTCCGACTCTGGGTGGAGAACCCCCACACAGTGCCACCACAGTCTTTAGTAATTAATTAGATGGGATTTTGGATTAATCATTTTAAAAACAAAATTTTAAACTACAGTTTGAAATTTTGAAATCAGAGAAGTCATCCCCCTGCTGGCTCTCACAAAGAATGCAAGTTTAAGAAACCTCTACACTGGCATCATTTTTCAAAATTAGAGACTTTATTTACAGTCTCTGATCACATACAACAGAAATATTTTAGGTATTACAATATTGATATGAATAAAATCTTTCTGTAATGATTGCCTTTGACTCTGTAAGCCTACAGTGTGGGCTTAAAATAATTAGTCAGACGATATTGGCATCTGATTTATTTATTTAGCTTAAACAGGGCAAGGGATGATACAATGGAAATACACAACCATATTGTTTAGGACCTCTGCAGTGTATAGAAAAGAAAAAAATATATAAAAGAAAGCACAATCCTACTGAAATATTTTTCCCTTCAATAGAAAAATAATGCACACAGTGCAAAGACACTCATCCCAATTCTAACTTTATATTTACTCTTCAAGAAAAAAAAAAGCATACTGCTGTTTACGTTCATTAAACAATTCTATAATTATAGTGTTTTCTAATTTTCACTCAACAAATGTTTGTGAATACAAACTTAATACCTTGAGACACCAGAGGAAAATTTTAGCAGTTGTTTTGGCACAATCATTTTGAGTGACTATTTAATAAAAGCCTAAAGCAATGACCATTTGTCAAATGTATTTTTTGTGTGTATCAAACGGAAAGTATAAGGCTTTAACAAACACAAATAATGCGGGCTCAGGAAAAGAAAAGAAAAAAAAAACTGAAATGCAAACACCCCACAAACATTTTTAGAAGATGCATGCAAGAAGTTAAAATGCCACTGATGTGTTATATAGTCACACTGGAAGAGCCAGCCAGTTTCTAAAATTATTCCTCCAGTTTGGAAAAAAGGATTGGAGTTTATAAACGGATAACTCTGTAAACAGTCTAGGGACCTGCCACAATATTCAACACCTACTGCAGTGAAGAAGGCATGACTCATCTTTGACAGGAAGACGAGGGGTTGAGAAATTGAACGCCTGACACAAACACTTCCACTGCGTGCACGCGCGCGCGCACACACACACATCCACACACACACACACACATGCTAAAAATTAGATGTTGTCACTCTAGGAGGCGGTGAACTTCCTCAGTGTGATGACAATGAGAGCGAGGAGGACAGATGCTCCCAAGAAGACTGCTATAACGATGGCTGTGATGGCCCCTGGACCCAGAACCCCTACATACACACAAGTAAACACATTCATTCAAATATTGTCTTAACAATATGGTAAAGAAGATAAAACTTTGTGTGGTTGGTTAATACTTATTTTACCTTCCTCCTCATCCAGGCTTTGGGAGTGTGTGGTATCCTCGTAGTCGTAGGTGAACGAGTGCTCTGTCATGTAAGGGAACGGATCTTTGGTTGTGACATCACTGGGGGCCTCCCCAGACATGGTGTCCTGGGTGTCCCTGGATGGTGATGCGGGGTCGGCAACTGTCTCTGCAGAAGAAGGAAAAACTGTCTTTAGGTTTTGCTCATGCTGGCTTGTCCAGAACATTTGACTAGTGTAATTACTTCATACTGTTCCACAGAACAGAATACTTTTTCAGCTCAGCACGTTTAGGAGAGGCAGTCTTGAAAAAGAATGAGTGCAAGTGCATGTCTGCGTGCCCTTCTTTCTGCAATAACTGATCAGAAACTGTGGGAAGTTGGTCCATATCAGTGATCATGTGTAAAATTTGCAATTGCACTTCAGCCGTAGAGGGAAGGAAGGTCGTTGGCATGTTACTGAGTCACTGTGAGTGGATGCCAGCAAGAGATGGGGGAGGGGGGAGTCAGTCACCTTCGGAATGGCACGGATCAGCTGGAACCAATGAGACTATGCTTTTACACCTCTCCTATTTCACTACCTGCAGTCCATTATCAAACTCACTGTTTCTTAGTAATCTTTTTATTTTTTCCCCTCTCTTGCTGAATTCAGAAAGGCATTCATGGTCTCTTGTGTAACGACTCACCGCGTTAACAGCTCGTACCTGAGTATAAGGATGTCTTTGTAACAGGAACATTCAGTTTGAGCCACAACTTCAAACAGCACAAACCATGAAACATTTTTTAGTAGAGGCAGTATTATGCAGATTGTTTGTGAAGCTTTTTGCCCTTCTTTTTAGTCATCTGATCTTTTTTCCATGCCAAATTGTTGTTGAACATCTGAGACTAGTCACCGTGAGACTTCTCACACCTTTTCTGCAACTACAGAGAAAGGGACTCTCTCTGGAGAGCATTTTTGTGTTTCCCAACTCAACCGCCTTAACGGCTCTATGATCTTGGAAACTTTACAACCTTTCTTTTGGAAATCCAGAGGGGGAAAAACTGATCTTCACCTCTCCTGAAAAAACACACTCTTCATGCACAAGCCCACCCATTCAGACACTCAGTGGTTCACTTATCCTTAACGCTATGCATACCAACAAAACCGTAATCCAAACATGTTTACACTTAGCTTATTTAACACCTCATATTTAACTTCTAGCTCCCAGTAACATCTTCAGTTTTTTTGTCGACAGTAAAAACATTTAATTTATCCTGAGATGGGAAGCCAGTGTTCCTATCAAATGCATTAGATGTGGTATCTTGGAAATTGTGATAGCTGCCTCTGATGAGTTGTGATAGTGCTGTATTGACTCGGAGTTGTGCGCAGCCTCCTGTCCTGCAGCTGGATGAAAGTCTGGAGGCCCCGGGCCGTTGGCCAGCTCAGCCATCAATGAGGCCTTCAGCCGAGGGCACAAAAGGCAGCTTGTGCGGTCACACAGAGCAGCAAGCTGCAACCAGTAACAACCAGCCAGGCCCAAAGGAGGCCCCGACTGGGCACTGGATGGCAAACAGATTTGTTTATTAAAAATCCTGTGTGTGTAAAAGGCTGTGCCTTTTGGACAGTGTGATTTAATAAGAAGGCAAAAAAATAATTGCATGATGGGTTGTTTCCATGAGGAGGGTTTGGGTTTGTTCAGTGGGGATCAGTTGACTTCTCTATAAACTAACATTAATCGCATCAGCTTTATTGACATCCCAACAAATTTTAATTTTCAAGGTATTAAGAGCATTTTAAAGGGGTCATTGACCATGTTTACAAACATGAATAAACCGGTTATGATTGGATTTCTGGAGTTATCTGATTATTCAAGTGGCCATGTAAACAGAACAATTCGGTAAAGGCCATGTAACTGCTGTCATTAACTCATGTGGTTAACCCTCCAATAATCTATTTATTCAGTGCATATAAACACGTCAAAACTGATCATTGCCATTATCGGTATATTCCCAGTAGGGCTGGGTGATATACCGAATATATTCATTGTATTGGTGCATTTGGCCACCCGCGATACATAAAATGATTGTATCACACATATTTGACTCACATTAATATGAGCCGTCGCTACTGAAGTCTGAGCGGAAGCTCAACGCGACTGCCCTGCCCCCTGATGCTCACAAAGAAAATCTACACTGCAGTGAGCAGAGGTAAAACATCACTCTATAAAAGCAAGAAATCTCAGTGTGTGTGTGTGTGTGTCTGTCTGTCTGTCTGTCTGTGTGTCTGTCATGTTCATAGGACATCATAGGACGGCCTATGATCTCTGCCTGAACATCATAGGACGTTCTTTGAACTCAGGCATCATAGGACGACTCGCGATGCCTATATGACGGCACATAGACAAATGTGTCTTTATGATGTCGTATACATCAAGCCCACAGCACGTAGACAAATGTGTCTTTATGATGTCGTATACATCAAGCCTGCCTTCATGTTTTTATGATGTCATATACAGTGACAGACATCAGGCAACATGTCTTAATGATGTCATATACATCAAGGCTGCCTTCATGTCTTTATGATGTCATATACAATGAGTCCATGCCAGAAAGCCTCTTTTTGCTCAGATCTATTTTCATGATCCTGTCCATGAACTGAAATTACGACGCACCTATCCCTCAACCAGTGGTCTCAACGAAGAAGAAGAAGAAGAAGAAGACCCACCAGAAGCGCAATAGAATGACAACTGCTGCACGTCAGAAAAGATGCCATTAAGATGAAACACCTGAGGTTCCAGCAGTGCATTGCACTCGTCTGAGACAGGAGGACACCCTTCACCAGCATAGGGTACGACAGACTTTAAAGCATGTTTCTAGGACATCATAGGACGGCCTATGATCTCTGCCTCATCATTATAGCGTGTCCTATGAACTCGGGCATCATAGGACGACTCGCCATGCCTACATGACGGCAAATGTGTAACCTTGACGAATGCCAGTCTACACTACAAATGTGTAAAATGCCAAGCAAAGCACTGATTTTCTCCGAGTGCTCCAGTTTCTTGGTTTCTGCGGGCATATATGGGCCTTCCTGAACAGGGTCGAAAGCCACTATTTCAGGATCATGCCCATGAACTGGAATTACAATGCACCTATCCCTCAACCAGTGGTCTGAACAAAGAAGAAGACCCACCAGATGGAGAGCAATAGAATGATGAGAACTGCTGCACGTCAGAAAAGATGCCGTGAACATGAAACACCTCAGGTTCCACCAGTACGCCGCAGGAATGACTGTGAACAACACAGCCATCTGAGACAAGAGGAGACCCTTCAATGGTCTGAACAAAGAAGAAGAAGATCCACCAGATGATGTCTATATGACGGCACATACACAGAGCACATGACTCCCTACAAGACATACAGTATACATGTATATATAGACACCGGTAAGCAACATAACACAGAACAGTGACAGGCAGGAGAAGAAGTAACAAGCAGGGGCAAACAGCCCCAGATGGCAGGGCATATTTTTTGTGATTTTTATGTTTTATGTTTCTACAAAAGCTGTCACATGTGATTGCCATTTAGTGCTGTGTTGCTATACCAACTGTCCTGTAACTGGCAAGAATTCTGTTCCAATGCATCCCCTCTACAGGCATGCACAGGTTTCTACGGGCATGCATGGGTATGCACTAGTAACAATAAAAGTAAGCTCACCTTAAGCACAGGAAATGGTGGGAGCCAGGAGAAGATGAACATTTCCAGTCTGAACTCTCTGCAAGTGTGAAATCATGCTCACTTAGCAAGCAAACCTTCAAAATAAGAGCTCCTATCCGGTCTTGCAACCCTTCAAAATAAAAGCGAGTGGCTCACCAAATGAAGGATGGAATTTAGACACATAAAAAAATAAATAAATAAGGGACAAATTATACTTCTGTTACTTACTAGACTGCCAAGTATTAACTATGTGTGGTAAATTGAAACATTTCTACCCATGTGGATAAACTTGATTACTTGATTACTTCTGTTATACTATAACAGAACTCATATTATCAAGTAATCAAGTTCTTTTTTTCCTTTGTATAACAGTTATACAAAGAAAAAAAGATACTGCTCAACTGCATATTGTTGTGAAGAATTTTCTCTGATGTAAGTTTTCATTTTATTTTATTATTCAGCTTTTTCATAAGTGAAATGAATATATACAGTATATACGAGGGGGCGCTGAAAAGTTCATAGGCCAAAACGTTCATTGTGGTCAAATTTGACCAAATGGGATTTAATTTTTCAACATAGTCTCCACTTCGGTCCACACACTTCTTCCATCGGTGTTACAGTGCTTGGATCCCTGTGGCTGAAAAATAAACTACATTTGGTCAAATTTGACCACTATGAACTTTAAAGCCCCTCCATATGTATATACAGTGGTGTGAAAAACTGTTTGCCCCCTTCCTAATTTCTCATTTTTTGTATGTTTGTCACCCTTGTGGGTCAGGCCAGCGCCAGTGTATGGCGGCTACGCCACCATCAGTGTGTGAATGTGTATGTGAATGGGTGGACAGCAGGATCTGTAAAGTGCTTTGGTCATCTAGAGATGAGAATAAAAGCGCTATATAAGTGAATGCCATTTACCACTTACCCTTAAATGTTTCAGATCATCAAACAAATTTAAATATTAAACAAAAATAACACAAGTAAACACAAAATGCATTTTCTAAATGAAGGTGTTTATTATTAGTTAGTTAGTTAGTGACTTCCAGCTGGCCCGCTGCATCCGCGGAGAGAGAGCTTAGACTTTCTGCTGCACATTCACCAACCAACCATAATGCTCTGCACTGTGTGTCTATATACGTATATATATTTATAGTAATATGGACATATGTTTAGTAGATGTTGTTTTTTCTTGCCTTCTGATTATTGCTCTGAGTGTTGCTATCCCTGTGCTGTTGCAATCCTGGAATTTCCCCATTGTGGGACTAATAAAGGCTTATCTTATCTTATCTTATCTTAGTTAATCCCTTCACACCTGAAGGTGTATATGGGCGGCGCCTATCTCCGTTTCTCTGACCCTAGGCCACACAGCTACTGTAAGTAGTGAAAGCTACAGCGGGGGGTCAGTCCTCTGGTAGCTCTGTAAGGCTCCAAAAAATCCAAACCTACATGGCCCTGTGTGAAAAATTGCCCCCCCCCCCCCGTTAAAACATAAATTAACTGTGGCGTATCGTAGCTTTGGAAAGCTGACTTCAGTATCTCTAGCCACATCAAGACCTGATTACTGCCACACCTGTTCTCAATCAAGAAATCACTTAAATAGGACCTGCCTGAAGCCTTATTTATGTTGCATTTCCCCTCTAGTCCGCTTTGGTCCACATGCGCTTTGGACGAGCCGGCACACACGTGGCGCTGCTCATGCTCACTTTTTTCATCTACCCAGGCCAAGCAGTTGACGCATGCGCACAACCATCATTTGTAGTTTCACTCCCGCCCGATAGGTAGCACCAATGTGCCAGGATTTTCACCAACAAAGAAACGCTGCTTTCTTTCTGCTGCTTGACTTCCCAGTTTTCACTCCATTTCCACGAAGATGCTGCTGCTGCTGAAGTATTTATGTATGATTCATGTATATTTATTCTCGTGTTCCGCTTCCTTGTTGTCTTCTTTGTCTACTTTGTCTTGGTATGCAGTGCCGATATTGCCACCTTGTGAATGGGACGTCCAGTCTTGCACATGCGCTTTTCAACGCGTTCAGGTTGTGGGCAGGCAGCACGGTCACAAAATTTGGGCTGCATGCGGTCGTCTGCGGTTGAGCACCGAGGACACTAGCAGAATGGAGATGATGATGTAAATTTTGTCACACGAGGTTTTCAGTTACACATACACGGACAGCAGAGGTGCAACATGAATCCAACTTGACAAAGTGAAGTAGACCAACAGATCCTCAAAAGCTAGACATCATGCTGCCATCCAAAGAAATTCAGGAACAAATGGGAAACGAAGTAATTGAGATCTATCAGTCTGGAAAAGGTTATAAAGCCATTTGTAAAGCTTTGGGACTCCAGCAAACCACAGTGAGAGCCATTATCCACAAATGGTGAAAACATGGAACAGTGGTGAACCTTCCCAGGAGTGGCCGGCTGACCAAAATTACCCCAAGAGCACAGCGACAACTCATCCAAGAGGTCACAAAAGACCCCACAACAACATCCAAAGAACTGCAGGCCTCACTTGCCTCAGTTAAGGTCAATGTTCATGACTCCACCATAAGAAAGAGACTGGGCAAAAATGGCCTGCATGGCAGACTTCCAAGACGAAAACCTCTGCTGAGCAAAAAGAACATAAAGGCTTGTCTCAGTTTTGCCAGAAAACATCTTGATGATCCCCAAGACTTTTGGGAAAATACTCTGTGGACTGACGAGACAAAAGCTGAACTTTTTGGAAGGTGTGTGTCCCATTACATCTGGCGTAAAAGTAACACAGCATTTCAGAAAAGGAACATCATACCAACAGTATAATATGGTGGTGGTAGTGTGATGGTCTGGGACTGTTTTGCTGCTTCAGGACCTGGAAGACTTGCTGTGGTAAATGGAACCATGAATTCTGCTGTCTACCAAAAAATCCTGAAGGAGAATGTCCGGCCATCTGTTCGTAACCTCAAGCTGAAGCGCACTCAGGTTCTGCAGCAGGACAATGATCCAAAACACACCAGCAAGTCCACCTTTGAATGGCTTAAGAAAAACAAAATAAAGACTTTGGAGTGGCCTAGTCAAAGTCCTGACCTGAAACCAATTGAGATGCTGTGACATGACCTTAAAAAGGTGGTTCATGCTCAAAAACCCTCCAGTGTGACTGAATTACAACAATTCTGCAAGGATGAGTGGGCCAAAATTCCTCCACATCGCTGTAAAAGACTCATTGCCAGTTATCGCAAATGCTTGATTGCAGTTGTTGCTGCTAAAGGTGGCCCAACCAGTTATTAGGTTTAGGGGTCAATCACTTTTTCACACGGCCGTGTAGGTTTGGATTTTTTTTCCCCTTAATAATAAACACCTTCATTTAAAAACTGCATTTTGTGTTTACTTGTGTTGTCTTTGTCTAATATTTAAATTTGTTTGACTAGTACATACCCATGCATACCCGTCCATGCCCATAGAAACCAAGTATAAGGCAATGTTTCTCCATGCCCGTTGCTGAAGGGTGTCCTCCTGTGTCAGACAGCAGTGTTGTTCACAGTCATGCCTGCAGCATACTGCTCGAACCTGAGGTGTTTCATCTTCACGGCATCTTTTCTGATGTGCAGCAGTTCTCCTCACTGTATTGCGCTCCATCTGGTGGGTCTTCTTCTTCTTCTTCGTTCAGACCACTGGTTGAGGAATAGGTGCGTGGTAATTCCAGTTCATGGACAGGATCATGAAAATAGATCTGAGCAAAAAGTGGCTTTCGACCCTGTTCAGGAAGACCCGTGCATGCACGTAGAAACCAAGAAACTGTAGCACCCGGAGAAAATCAGCGCTTTGCTTGGTATTTTACACATTTGTAGAGTAGACTGCCATTCTTCAAGGTTACACATTTTTACTGTGTCAGCACCTCTTTAAAAACAACATTGCTCAGAAAGTGACACTTTTGCTTAGTTTCTTCATCTTGAGCAAGAGTACAAAGACTGTTTGATCTGCCAACTCTGCTCGCGGCAACGTAGAATTAGCCATGGCTGAAGAAATCTCTTGTGCAGAAAACATCAACGCGCGCTGTAAAGAATAGCCCTGTTATGGCTGTGTAGTTGTGCATGCACATGTTGGACACATGCATATATGATTTAGCCTCACGATGAAGGAGCCGCAGAGTCTCAAGACCCCTGCGAGGCAGAGCCGCAGAGTCTGGACCCCCTGCGGAGGACAGCGAGAGAAGACATAGGTGTGGACAGAAGACTTCCTGACCTCTGAGGCTCGAGAGGAGAGAGGGGGGAGTAATGTAAATAAAAGGTTGATGAATGTGAATAAAGGGATTATGATGGAGATGTGTGACTTCCCCTGCGAGGGAGATCCCTTGATGTGAGAATGTATAAAGGCGAGGACTTTGGTGTGTTTCCTCCTCTTTGTTCGCTGCTCAAGAATGAGAGCAGACTGTGGGATGATTACTTGAAATAAACTTGAATTAAATGCAATTCGGTTTCGTTATTCAAGGCTCCCCACATTGGTGACTGACGACGTTGAGAATGACCGGAGAAGGTCTCAGGGTCCCGGACTCACAGAGTTCGGAGCTGGCGAGCGCAGTGGTCGTCAAGCTGCCTGATTTCTGGCAGGATAACCCACGGTTGTGGTTCCTGCAAGCGGAGTCGCAGTTCGCGCTCGCAGGAGTAACGGTGGATGACACTACGTTCCACCATGTCATCGCTAAACTGGATAACAGCACAGCTCAGTGTGTGCAGAGTTTGGTGGAGCAGCCACCCGCGACCGGCAGGTACGACAAGCTGAAATCCACCCTCATTAAGTTTTTCACCCCCTCGGCCGAAGTGAGGGCGAGGAGGATCCTGTCTTTGCTAGACCAAGGAGGACACAGGCCGAGCGCCCTGATGGAGGAGATGATACAGCTGAGAGGGTTGGACAACGATGATTTCCTTTTTCAGTTCATCTTCCTCTCCAACCTCCCGACGCATGCGAGAAGCACGCTGGCCGGTAAGAAGTGTCACACCCTGGAGGAGTTCCGGGAGCTGGCCCAGGAAGCGGATGGGATTCTGGATGTCTGCGGCGGGCAAGCAACCGCAGCGGCGACCCAAGACAGCAGGGAGCCAGAGGCGGCAGACCCAGACTGGCCGACGATGGCGGCAGCACGGCCGCGACGAGGTGGAGCCAATGGTCCAGTGGCAGAGGCACGGCCCCGACACAGCGGAGGAGAGGATCTCTGCTTTTACCATCGGAGGTTCGCTGAGAGGGCACGCAGGTGTGTGCCGCCCTGCACCTTCAGGAGTTCGGGAAACGGCAAGACCGGGGGTCGTTAGCAGCTTCGACCCTCGGAGAAGGCAACAAGCTGCTCTACATCACGGATGCGCGTTCCGGACGAGAGTTCCTCATAGACACCGGAGCCCAAGTGAGCTTCATCACCCCAACATACGCGGATCGGGTGGCTGGACCCCGCGGTAGCGGAGCTACGGCGGCAAATGGCTCGAGCATCAACACCTACGGGAAAAGGACCTTGCCTTTATGCTTACATGGCCGCACATATGAATGGACTTTTGTAATAGCGGCGGTGAGTTTCAACATGTTGGGCGCGGATTTTTTGTGTTCACACAATCTGTTAGTTGATCTTGCTAATAGACGGCTGGTAAATGCACTCTCTTTTTACTCTCTCCCCTGTTCAGCTCGAGTGTCCCCGCCACCAGTACAGACCCACGTCGCTACAGCAGGTGGTAAGTTTCACACACTCCTCACCCAATTTCCAGCGCTCACTGTGCCCACTTTTTCAGCGACAGTCGCGAAGCACGGGGTGAAACACTTTATACCTACATCTGGTCCTCCCGTGTTTGCAAAAGCTCGGCGCTTGGATGCAGTTAAGCTCGCCATTGCGCGCGAGGAGTTCGCCAGCCTAGAGAGGCTGGGCATCGTTCGTAGGTCAAAAAGCCCGTGGGCTTCGCCGCTGCACATGGTACCGAAAGCCGATGGCTCCTGGAGACCGTGTGGTGATTACCGCAGGCTAAACAATGCTACGGCGCACGATCGTTATCCCATCCCGCACATTCAGGATTTTTCACTGCACCTGGCGGGGGCGCGCATTTTTTCAAAGATTGATCTGGTTCGCGGCTATCACCAAGTCCCAGTCCAACCGGAGGACATTCCTAAAACAGCGGTAATAACCCCGTTCGGACTTTTCGAATTTTTACGCATGCCGTTTGGTCTCAAAGGGGCGGCGCAAACGTTTCAGCGGATGATGGATGCCGTGTTACGCGATCTCCCTTTCGTGTTTGTGTACCTCGACGACATTTTGGTCGCGAGTACTTCAGAGGACGAACACGAAACGCACCTCACAGCAGTTTTTAGGAGGCTGGGAGAGCACGGCTTAATAGTTAACCCAACCAAGTGCCAGTTCGGCGTCGAGCGGATCGATTTTTTGGGTCACCGCGTCTCCCCAGAGGGAGCGGTTCCGTTACCAGATAAAGTACGCGCGGTAGCGGATTTTCCCCGGCCACAAACGGTCAAATCACTACAGGAATTCTTGGGGATGGTGAATTTTTATAACCGATTCCTGCCCCACGCAGCTCAAATCATGCAACCGTTATATGCTGCGCTCAAAAAGCAAAAACCAACCCAGGCGGTAGAATGGTCCCCGGAGCGGGAGCGCGCGTTCACAGAGGTTAAAAAAGCCTTGGCTGACGCTGCGCTCCTGGCCCACCCAGACCCGGCAGCACGTATCGCGCTGACGACAGACGCTTCAGATCTAGCCATAGGGGCCGTTATTGAGCAACAGGTCGCCGGAGTTTGGCAGCCTTTGGCTTTCTTTAGCAAATCCTTAAGCGCGGCTGAGCGAAAATACAGCACGTTCGACAGAGAACTGTTGGCGCTGCATTTGGCTATTCGTCATTTCCAGTTCTGGCTGGAAGGACGGTGCTTCACCGCTTATGTGGACCACAAGCCGCTCACATACGCCATGGCCAAAATTTCAGACCCGTGGTCAGGCAGGCAGCAGAGGCAGCTGGCCGCCATCTCGGAATTTACCACTGACATTAGGCACGTTGCGGGCAAATTCAATGTAGTAGCAGATTGTCTCTCGCACGCGTTCACGACTCCACCACGCGCAGAGGCAGAACGGGCCACCGTGACCGCGCCGCAGGAGAGCGGCACGGTGGCACGCGCAGCCCCGGTGCACGTGGGTATAGATTACACAGCCATGGCAGCGGACCAGGGGGTGGACACAGACGTGCGCGCGCTCCAGTCTGGACCAACAGGGTTAAGGCTGGAGAGCAAGTGTTTACAAACCGGTACGCCCCCCCTGATCTGCGACGTGTCGACGGGGCGCCCGCGTCCGGTGGTTCCGGCCACGTGGCGCCGCCGTGTTTTTGACTCGGTCCACTCACTGGCGCACCCGGGGGTGCGCGCGTCGGTGAAAATGGTGGCGGAAAAGTTTGTTTGGCCGTGCCTACGCAAGCATGTGAAGGAATGGGCAAAAACCTGCATTTCCTGTCAACGGGCCAAAATTCACAAGCACACAAGAGCCCCATTAGAACCGTTTCGCATTCCAGCCAGAAGGTTCGACTATATACACATCGACCTTGTGGGCCCCCTACCGGCATCACAGGGGTTCACCCATCTTTTGACAATGGTGGACCGAACCACACGTTGGCCGGAAGTGGTCCCGCTTGCGACGACCACGGCCGCAGAGGTGGCTCGCGTTTTTTTAACGGCTTGGGTGGCGCGCTTCGGGGTTCCGTCGGACATTACGTCCGATAGGGGACCTCAATTCATCTCTGAGCTGTGGTCAGCGATGGCCAATGGCTTAGGAGCCAAAATTCACCGCACTACGGCTTACCACCCTCAGGCTAATGGTTTATGCGAGCGTTTTCATAGGTCTTTGAAGGCAGCACTCAGAGCGTCGCTCACGGATGCAGATTGGGTAAATAAACTGCCATGGGTTTTATTAGGGTTGCGTTCTGCGCCCAAAGAGGACTTAGACGCCTCCCCAGCGGAGCTGGTATTCGCACAAACTCTTAGGCTGCCAGGCGAGTTTTTACCGGGGCACCCGGAGCCCTCGCCGCTCTCTGCTCTGAGACCGTTAGTTGGCACGGGAGCAGACACGCTTCCGGGTCCGGTTCATCACGCTTTTCCACGAGTTTTCGTCCCCAAGGCTTTGAAAAATGCCGATTTCGTTTTTGTCAGGCGCGAAGCCCTAAAAGCAACGCTCAAACCTCCTTACGAAGGGCCATTTCGAGTGCTGGAGGCAGGTGATAAGCAATTTGTGCTAGATTTTGGAGACAGAAAAGAGACAGTCAGTATTGACAGACTAAAACCTGCTTTTGTCATGAAGGACGGGTCTGTGCCGGTCGCAGTGGCGCCTCGACGAGGCAGGCCCCCGCAAGGGGCACATAATCACTCTCTCCCTCAGTCAACAGAGCCGGAGCAGAAAGGCGCCGCAGGCAAGGCGGGGCCAACTCACACCAGATTCGGCAGACGGTTGAAGCCCAAGCGGCGCACAGACTGAATGTTGGTGTTGATTATACAGTAGTCAGTAATGTGTTATTGAATTTTAGGGAATAGTCCTTTCTTCATCGTTTGGGGGGGGTTATATGGCTGTGTAGTTGTGCATGCACATGTTGGACACATGCATATGTGATTTAGCCTCACGATGAAGGAGCCGCAGAGTCTCAAGACCCCTGCGAGGCAGAGCCGCAGAGTCTGGACCCCCTGCGGAGGACAGCGAGAGAAGACATAGGTGTGGACAGAAGACTTCCTGACCTCTGAGGCTCGAGAGGAGAGAGGGGGGAGTAATGTAAATAAAAGGTTGATGAATGTGAATAAAGGGATTATGATGGAGATGTGTGACTTCCCCTGCGAGGGAGATCCCTTGATGTGAGAATGTATAAAGGCGAGGACTTTGGTGTGTTTCCTCCTCTTTGTTCGCTGCTCAAGAATGAGAGCAGACTGTGGGATGATTACTTGAAATAAACTTGAATTAAATGCAATTCGGTTTCGTTATTCAAGGCTCCCCACACTGTGACTTATTCAGTCATGGCAAAGCAGGGTCTTACTGGAATCTGTTTATGTTGCAAGGTGAATAGAAACATGTCAGATGGTGTGAGTGTGATTCCTGGAATCAGGAGAGTGCGTCCAGCATTGACACAATCACAGATGTTGCAACCAACAGGTGAGGCTGTATTTGTTCAATGATGTATCTTGAGCCATTGCAATGTCCGTTTTGTTGGTCAAAGTTTCGCAGTAGCATGATCACCATTCCCATCTTTAAAGTGTTGTGATGAGGAGGCATTCCAGATGGGCAGAGTGTATTTAGAAACTCAGTTGGGTATGCATGATCACCCTCAGAGTCTACAGAGTCAACACTGTTGCAAACGTGTTCCTCTCCTGGGAAAATCTTTGTCATGTAGTCATTGACTATGTCAACCTCAGAGTTCGTCGGGCATAATATGACACGCTCACATAACCATCTTGGATTTGAAACATTGACTTGCATGTCTTCATACACCCAACTGACAATGTCTTCCAGTTTGCTACCTGGAATCATTCATCAGTCCATAAATTCAGGAAATCTCTGTTTGTGTGTCTGTCTGTGTGTCACGATCATAGGACATCAGAGGACGGCCTATGACATTCCTATGATGTTCTTATGATGTCTGCTTCATAGGACATCACTCCTGATGTCATATAGACCATCACTCACCACAGACTGCATGATGTCCATCAGGCTTGATGTCCTGTGAAGCAGACCTCACAGGAACATCATAGGGCATCCAATGATGTTCGGCACCCTTGGCAGGGAGCCAAGGCCAGCCTGCCCCATTAACGGGAGTCTCGGCTGCTGCTTCACCTGTGCTTCACCTGTGTTCCACCACTGTCATTTAGAGAATACTGAAAATTTAATGCTTAAAAAATTGTACTTTAATGTTGCTATGATTGTGTAGCTCTAAAGGATAATTGAAAAAGGATTAAGCGGAAGAAGATGGATGGATGGATGGATGGATGTGGAGAACACTGGGGGACGGGGGGAGGGGGAGCAGCAGCCGGAGTGGCTTACCGCAGTCCTTCGTAGGTAGCCAAGCCCAGCCTGTTCGGTTAATGTTAGTCTCGACTGCTGTTTCACCCGTGTGCCACTGCTGTCCTTTACGGCACTGCGGGTTCAACATGGCGCTCCTTCTGGTGCTGGTGTGCTTGCATGGCTATCTAAAAATTAAAAATTAATAATAATACCACTGTGGCCACACATATGTGATCTACTTTGTGACTGATGTAAGGCCTCACATTTTAGATAAGAACAAAGACAGAGTTTCCTTGGAGATAATAGGAAGCTGTGAAGGTGTTAGCTTTGGGATGCAGGGCCTGAGACTGTGGGGGTGATATTAGAGGATTAAAGAGGAGATGCATTGTTACTGGCGATTATAATGCAATGTGACTTGTGATGTAATGTGACTTGTGAACTGTGAGAGTCCTGGTATTTAAGGACGAGAGTTTCCTGTGATGTCCTCTTTCTTCTTTGAGATGTTGGCGAATGTGAATAAAGCTGACTTGAGAGAAATCTGTCTCATCATTTGCACATTCCCACACTGGTGACCCAAGACGTAGCATGCAGCAAGAGGAGAATTCCCCGGGGCCAGCCTCGTCAGGAGCCCCCAGCCAAGCGAATGCCGCTACGGTCCAGCTACCAGACTTTTTGCAGAACAATCCGCGCTCCTGGTTCCACGCGGTTGAGGCACAGTTCAACCTCCGGGGGATATCGGTAGACGACACAAAATTCTACCATGTGGTTGCAAAACTGGACAACCACACGGCTCAGCATGTGGAGAGCCTTATTGAGCAGCCACCAGACAGCGACAAATACGGCGCGTTGAAAGCTGCACTCATCCAGCACTTCACCCTCTCGGCTGAGGAGCGAGCAGAGAGACTCCTGGCGCTGACTGAGTTGGGAGATGACACGCCCGTTAACCTGATGGAGAAGATGTTGAGGTTGAAAGGCTCGGACGACGACCACTTCATTTTTACCCACCTCTTCCTCAGGACCCTACCGTCAGCGACGAGAGCAACCCTGGCCAGTTCGCTGTTGTTGGCCCAGCGGGACTACCGCGCGCTGGCCCGGGAGGCGCAGCGAATTGTCAACGCCAGCAGACAGCGCGCGGCCTGGCCCCCTGCCACGGAGATGGCAGGGGGCCAGGGGCAGCAGTAGCAGACCCACCGACGACGGCGGCGGCAGGGGCCAGGGAACGCGGATCAGACGCCCTTTGTTTCTACCATCGCCGCTTCGCAGAGAAGGCACGCAAATGTGTACCACCGTGCCAGTTCAAGCGTTCGGGAAACGCCAAGACCGGGGGTCAGTTGCAGCCGCGGCCCTCGGGGAGGAGAACAAGCTGCTCTACTTGTCGGACGCACGCTTGGGGAGGCATTTCCTCGTGGACACAGGCTCCCAGTTGAGTTTCATCACACCTTCCTACGCGGACAGGCTAGCAGGTTCCAGAGGTCCCGGGGTGGCAGCAGCGAACGGCTCGGAGATTAAGACCTTTGGTGAGAGGACTCTGCTTCTGTCTCTGCACGGCCGTACATTTGAGTGGACTTTTGTTATAGCAGCAGTGAATTTCAATATGTTGGGGGCTGATTTTTTGTGCTCACATGGTTTGTTGGTTGATCTCGCTAACAGGCGCCTGGTTAATGCACTTTCTTTTGATTCTATTCCCTGTACAGCGCGAGTGGCCCCGCCAACAGCACAAGCCAACGTCACAGCTGCAAGCGGTAAATTCCACACACTGCTCACTCAGTTCCCAGCACTCACGGTCCCCACATTTTCGGCAACTGTCGCTAAACACGGGGTGGAACATTTTATTACCACTACTGGACCGCCCGTTTTTGCAAAAGCTCAGCGCTTGGACGCAGCTAAACTGGCCATAGCGCGCGAGGAGTTCGCCAACCTGGAGAGGTTGGGCATTATCAGGCGTTCAAACAGCCCGTGGGCTTCCCCGCTGCACATGGTCCCAAAGGCTGACGGCTCGTGGCGACCTTGCGGGGATTTCCGCAGGTTAAACAACGCTACAGCGCACGACCGCTACCCAATCCCGCATATCCAAGATTTTTCCGTTCATTTGGCAGGGGCGTGTGTTTTTTCTAAGATAGATTTGGTCCGCGGTTACCACCAAGTCCCAGTGCACACTGAGGACATACCCAAAACAGCGGTAATAACTCCATTTGGCCTATTCGAGTTTTTGCGCATGCCATTCGGGCTTAAAGGGGCTGCACAGATGTTCCAACGCATGATGGACGCGGTGCTGCGCGATCTCCCTTTCGTGTTCATCTACTTGGACGATATTTTGGTAGCCAGCGCGTCCGAAGATGAACACGAAAACCACCTAGCCACAGTTTTCTGGAGGTTGGGAGATCACGGGTTAATAATCAACCCAGCAAAGTGTCAGTTCGGGGTAGCGCAGATCGATTTTTTAGGATACCGCGTCTCCCCCGAAGGAGCGGTTCCGCTTCCTGACAAAGTGCGAGTGGTAGCAAATTTTCCCCGGCCACAGACGGTCAGGGCGTTACAGGAGTTTTTGGGAATAGTGAATTTTTATAACAGTTTTCTCCCCCGCGTGGCACAACTCATGCAACCGCTGTATGCCGCGCTCAAAAAACAGAAACCCGCGAATAAGGTCGAGTGGTCCCTGGAGCAGGAGCGAGCGTTCTTGGAGGTAAAAGCGGCTTTGGCAAATGCTGCGTTGTTGGCACACCCAGACCCAACGGCCCTCATAGCGCTCACTACTGACGCGTCAGATGTGGCCATGGGGCGGTCGTGGAGCAGCATGTAGCCGGGGTTTGGCAGCCCCTCGCCTTTTTCAGCAGGACCTTGCGCGATAGTGAACGTAAATACAACGCGTTCGACAGGGAGCTGCTGGCTCTCCATTTGGCCATCCGCCACTTTCAGTTCTGGCTGGAAGGATGTTGTTTCACCGCGTTTGTTGACCACAAGCCGCTAACATTCGCGATGGCTAAGGTTTCCGAACCGTGGTCAGGCCGGCAACAGAGACAGCTGGCCGCGATCTCAGAGTTTACCACTGATATTCAGCATGTGGCGAGCAAACTGAATGTAGTGGCAGATTGCCTCTCGCGCGCCGTGGCAGCCCCAGTCAGCGTAGGAATAGATTACGCAGCCATGGCCGCGGAGCAGGTTAGTGACGCGGATGTGCGCACGCTCCAGTCTGGACCAACAGGGTTAAGGCTGGAGAACAGGGTGCTGCAAGACGGTATGCCCCCCCCAATCTGCAATGTCTCCACTGGACGGCCGCGTCCAGTAGTACCGGCAGCGTGGCGCCGCCGCGTTTTTGACTTGATTCATTCTTTGGCGCACCCGGGAGTGCGCGCGTCGGTCAAAATGGTAGGAGAGAAATTCGTGTGGCCGAGTCTTTGCAAACAAGTTAAAAAGTGGGCAGCAGCCTGCACGGCATGTCAACGAGCCAAAGTACACAGGCACACGAGGGCTCCTTTGGAGCCATTTCACATTCCGGCCAAGAGGTTTGATCACGTTCATGTGGACCTCGTGGGCCCTCTCCCGCCGTCACAGGGGTGCACACACCTTCTGACAATGGTGGACCGCACCACGCGCTGGCCTGTAGTGGTTCCGCTGGCATCAACCACGGCCGAGGAGGTGGCGCGCGCGTTTTTAACAGCTTGGGTGGCGCGTTTCGGAGTTCCGTCGGACATTACGTCCGACAGAGGCCCTCAATTTGTGTCCGAACTTTGGTCGACAATGGCCCGCAACCTGGGTGTCACAATTCACCGCACAACCGCGTACAATCCGCAGGCTAATGGGTTATGCGAACGTTTTCATAGGTCACTGAAAGCGGCTCTCAGAGTGTCACTGATGGATGCAAATTGGGTAGAGAAGTTACCGTGGATTTTATTGGGGTTGTATTCTGCGCCTAAAGAGGACTTAGAAGCCTCCTCAGCGGAACTCGTGTTTGCGCAACCACTTCGGCTGCCTGGGGAGTTTCTCCCAGATAACCCTGCGCCAGACACCTCCCCGTCTCAGCTGTTGCGGAGTAACATAGAATCAAGCACGCTGCCCGGCCCTGAACGCAGAGTTTGTTTTTGTCAGACACGATGCACATCGACCCCCACTGCAACCACCTTATGACGGACCGTTCAGAGTGTTGGAAACAGGGGACAAGCAGTTTTTGCTAGATTTGGGGGGCAGGAAAGAAAAAGTTGGCATTAACAGACTCAAACCCGCTTTTGTGGTGGCGGATGAGCAAGTGCTGTTGGCAAGGGCCCCGCGGCGAGGTAGACCCCCACGGGGAGCTTCACAGAGTAATGTTTCCCCAGAACACCCGCAGGGACTGACAAAAGGTTTTCAGAATCAGAATCAGAATCAGAATCAGAATCAGGTTTATTGCCATTGTTCATGTAGTACACAAACTAGGAATTTGTCTCGGTACAGTGCTGCAACATTAAACATGATAAGATAAGAGAAATAAACTATACATGTAATAAAGTGTAGGATAAGATTAAGTGATACTGGTCAACAGTTAAAATATATATTAGCCAGCAGCAGATACTGTGGAGAACTATATAGTGCAGTCGGTAATGCAGGAAGAAAACAGTGATGATTAACATGAGTCTGGTTGAGCTGCTGTACATGGTGCACGAGAGTCACTTAGTGTTCAGCAGTCTAATGGCAGAGGGGAAGAAGCTGTTCATGTGACAGGAGGTTTTAGTCTGGATGGACCGAAGTCTTCTACCAGAGGGGAGGGGGGCAAACAGTACGTGACCAGGGTGTGAGGGATCGGCTATGATCCGGCCAGCACGCCTCCGGGTCCTGGAGATGTACAGATCCTGGAGAGATGGGAGCTTGCAGCCGATCACCTTCTCAGCAGTGCGCACGACGCGCTGCAGCCTTAGTCTGTCCCTGGCAGTGGCTCCTGCGTACCACACGGTTATGGAGGTGGTGAGGATGGACTCGATGATGGCTGTGTAGAACTGCACTAACATCTTGGTGGGTAGCTTGAGCTTCCTCAGCTGCCGCAGGAAGAACATCCTCTGCTGGGCTTTTTTGATGAGTGAGCTGATGGTCAGCTCCCATTTGAGGTCCCTGGTGATGGTAGTGCCTAGGAAGCGGAAGGAATCAGCAGTGGTGATGGGAGAGCCTGAGAGGGTGAGGGGGGGCAGAGGGGTTGTGACTTTCCTGAAGTCTACAATCATCTCCACTGTCTTCAGAGCGTTCAGCTGCAGGTTGTTATTGTCGCACCAGGACGCCAGCTGGGCCACCTCTCTCCTGTAGGCGGACTCGTCGCCGTTGGAGATGAGCCCGATGAGGGTGGTGTCGTCCGCAAACTTGATCAACTTGACAGACTGGTGGCTGGAGGTGCAGGAGTTGGTGTAAAGGGAGAAGAGTAGGGGGGAAAGTACACAGCCCTGGGGTGATCCGGTGCTGATGCTAGTATAGTCTGAGACAGTCTTTCCCAGCCGCACATGCTGCCTCCGGTCCGTCAGGAAGTCGATGATCCACCTGCAGAGGGAGTCAGGCACGTTGAGCAGGGACAGCTTGTCCCGGAGCAGAGCGGGGCGGATGGTGTTGAATGCGGAGCTGAAGTCCACAAACAGGATCCTGGCGTAGGTTCCCGGGGAGTCCAGGTGCTGCAGGATGGAGTGGAGGGCCAGGTTGACTGCATCGTCTACAGACCTGTTGGCTCGGTAGGCAAACTGCAGCGGGTCCAGGAGAGGGGTGGTGATGGACTTGAGGTGGGACAGGACCAGGCGCTCAAAGGACTTCATGACTACAGAGGTGAGCGCTACAGGTCTGTAGTCAGTAAGTCCAGTGATCCGTGGCTTCTTGGGGACAGGGATGATGGTGGAGGATTTGAGGCAGGACGGCACGTGGCATAACTTAAGGGAGGTGTTAAAAATGTCTGTGAATACAGGAGCCAGCTGTTTCGCACAGAGTCTCAGGGTGGAGGGAGACACGCCGTCTGGGCCGGGGGCCTTGTGCGGGTTCAGTCTGGAGAACTGTTTGAGCACATCCTGCTCACTGATGATAAGGGGAGGGGGGGAGGAGGGGGGGTGCCTTAAATGAAGTAGGGAATGTGGAGGCTGTGGAGCTGGAGGGAGGGGGGGAGTTGGACACAGATGACGAGGTGTCAAAACGGGCATAGTGTTGGGACAGTCTCTGACAAAGGGCTTTGTCATCCTGACCTTTAGGAGCCTTAGGTCGATAGTTGGTGATTTGCCTCAGTCCTCTCCACACGGAAGCCGAATCATTAGCAGTGAACTGCTGCCGGAGTCTCTCTGAGTATAGAGATTTAGCCCTCTTCAGCTCTCTGTTAAACCGGTATTTAACCTCCCTGTAGCAGTCCCTGTCTCCACTTTTCAGCGCTGCTTCCTTCTCCTTCCTGATCTGTCTGAGCTTAGCTGTGAACCAGGGTTTGTCATTAGAGTAACTCACCCTGGTGCGTGATGGAAGAATGTTCTCTTCACAAAAGTGGATATATGAGTTCACAGTGTCCGTGTACTCATCCAGATCATGCGTGGCTCCTTTAAGCATGCCCCAGTCAGATATTTCCATGCACGTTTCCAGCTTCTCCTCAGCATCACTGGTCCGTATCTTCGTAGTGCTCACAACAGGTTTAGTGAGCTTCAATCTCTGTCTGTATGTGGGAATGAGGTGAACCATCACGTGATCAGATAATCCCAGCGCAGCGCGAGGAACAACGCGATATGCGTCTTTCACTATGGTGTAACAGTGATCCAGTGTGTTTAATCCTCTGGTGGGGCATTTAATAAACTGTTTGTAGCGGGGGAGATCGTGGCTCAGATTGCACTGATTAAAGTCGCCAGCCACAATAATCAGCGAGTCTGGAAAACTCCGCTCTGTGTGTTGAATGTGAGCCGCGAGCACGCGCTGAGCTTCGCGCGTGTCCGCGTCGGGAGGGGCGTACACAGCGATGAGTATGAAAGAAGCAAACTCCCGCGGGGAATAGAAGGGCTTGCAATTGATAACAAGAAATTCCAAGGCAGGAGAACAGTGTTTGGAAATTTCCGTTACATCAGAGCACCAGCTGCAGTTGATGTAGAAGCAGACACCGCCTCCTGTGGTCTTGCCGGAAAGCTCTGTGTCACGATCAGCACGGAAGAGCTGAAAGCCGTCGAGGCGCAGCGCGCTGTCCGGTATATTTTCCCGGAGCCAGGTCTCAGTAAAGCAGAGGACAGCTGAGGAGGCGAGGTCCTTAAAACGCATCAGCAGTCTCAGTTCATCCACCTTGTTAGAGAGAGAGTTGGTATTGGACAGAAATATGCCAGGCAGCGCCGTTCGCGAGCCTCTCCTGCGAAGTCGTACGAGAGCGCCCGCTCGTCTTCCTCTCTTCCGCCGTCTCACTTTCCGAGCCAAACAATAAACCAGATCGGCGGCAGGGGCTAGAAAAACTGGGAGGAGGTCCGTGGGGGTCAAAGTCCTGATATTTAGAAGTTCTTCACGGGTATAAGTGCAAGCAGACACACAATTGACAAACAAAAACAAACAAAGAGCGCAGCGAAGCACCATGTCGACCGCTGTGGGCGCCATCTTGGATCGCCATCTTGGATCACCACCAGACGGCAACCCCCCCAGCGTGACAGCGCTGCGGAGACGTGGAATCCAGGCTACAGCAGATACGGCAGGAGACTGAAGCCTAGACAGCATGCGGACTGATGTGTATTGATTCTATCACGGCATGCATACTGTTATTCTCTTGTTCATTCTAAAATGTTTGGGGTGGTGGTGGTGTGGCCACACATATGTGACCTACTTTGTGACTGATGTAAGGCCTCACATTTTAGATAAGAACAAAGACAGAGTTTCCTTGGAGATAACAGGAAGCTGTGAAGGTGTTAGCTTTGGGATGCAGGGCCTGAGACTGTGGGGGTGATATTAAAGGATTAAAGAGGAGATGCATTGTTACTGGCGATTATAATGCAATGTGACTTGTGATGCAATGTGACTTGTGAACTGTGAGAGTCCTGGTATTTAAGGACGAGAGTTTCCTGTGATGTCCTCTTTCTTCTTTGAGATGTTGGCGAATGTGAATAAAGCTGACTTGAGAGAAATCTGTCTCATCATTTGCACATTCCCACACCACCATGATTGTGGAGCGGAATGGCCAAGTGAATTGCATATCATATGTGGACACATATGCACACTTTGACTAAACGACAACCGTGACCAAACACGCAAAAATGCCCAAATAATGAAATAAATAATTTTTTATTTACTGACAAATAGGCAACACTGATGCAACAGTTGCAGCCAAACAGGTCATTCTGCTGTGTATAATAATGTTTGGTGTTTTGTACTTACTAGTACATACTTGTGCATACCCATCCATGCCTGTAGAAACCAAGTATAAGCAAGTATTTCTGCATGCCCGTTGCTGAAGGGTCTCCTCCTGTCTCAGACGGCTGTGTTGTTGACAGTCATGCCTGCGGCATACTGCTGGAACCTGAGGTGTTTCATGTTCACTGCATCTTTTCTGACGTGCAGCAGTTCTCCTCACTGTATTGCTCTCCATCTGGTGGGTCTTCTTTTTCTTCGTTCAGACCACTGGTTGAGGGATAGGTGCATCGTAATTCCAATTCATGGGCAGGATCATGAAAATAGATGTGAGTAAAAAGTGGCTTTTGACCCTGTTCAGGAAGGCCCGTGCATGCCCGTAGAAACCAAGAAACCGTAGCACCCGGAGAAAATCAGCGCTTTGCTTGGCATTTTACACATTTGTAGTGTAGACTGGAATTCTTCAAGGTTACACATTTTTACTGTGTCAGCACCTCATTAAAAACCACACTGCTGAGAAAGCGACGCTTTTGCTTAGTTTCTTCATCTTGAGCAACAACACGAAGACTGTTTGATCTGGCAGCTCTGCTTGCGGCAATGTAGAATTAGCCATGGCTGCAGAAATCTCTTGTGCAGAAAACACGAACGCGCTGTAAAGACTGGCCCTGTGATTCATTCATCTTGCCAATTTTGAGCCATATGACATTATAAAGACACATTAATCTAGGCATCGTGAGTGATGGTCTATATGACATCATAAAGACGCATTTGTCTATGTGCCGTCATATAGACATGTGACATCATATAGACATCATATCTTTATGACGGCATCATGAGTCCTATGATGCCTGAGTGCATAGGACATCCTATGATGTTCAGGCAGAGATCATAGGCCGTCTGATAGAAAAATTCCATTTTATCTACATTATTATTGTTATTAATAATGTATTATTATATTTGAGAAATATCATGCCTTTCATATGCCATGTTTAATGTTTATATGTGCATGCCATATAGGATAAGTTCATATATTCTTGGTATGTTTCTGTGAGCAATTATTGGGACTTCAGAGAATTCAGTACAGGATCAGTACATGCATAAGGAATGATGTAAGCTACCCTTATAATCTCTTTGACATGACCTATTTTGGGTCACAGGAATGCATAGGAACTCCCCAGCCCGTATAGATCAGTGGTTGAGATTAGGTATATGGACATTTTGTTAGTTTTATGGATCTCATGTCCATGTCTCCATGACCTCATGTCTCCAGAGTGTCTGTGATGTTTCCCCAGATAAGCTTTGATTAGCAGGACTGTCCCGTTCTGTTCCTCCCCTTATCCT
The DNA here is from genome assembly GCA_020510985.1 of Pholidichthys leucotaenia. Taxonomy (NCBI): domain Eukaryota; kingdom Metazoa; phylum Chordata; class Actinopteri; order Cichliformes; family Pholidichthyidae; genus Pholidichthys; species Pholidichthys leucotaenia. Next base: position 266,359,890 of record CM035846.1, on the reverse strand, counting down.
CATCCCCCCTCTCCTTTCTCCTACCTATATATATCAGACCTAAAGAAATGAATTCTTTGGAGATTGTAGGTGTGCATGAATGCCATGCTTTGTAATCTCCCCGTCAAATGGCCATTGAGGTGAAACTGGATATCTATTTTTATAATCAATGTGCATAAATCCAACTTTCCGCCTGATTATTTGACTTTGAATAATTTAAGCTCGAAATTATTCTAACATTTTGGCGCTCCGAACAGCGGATCCACATATCTCCGTCTTTCCGGTGCCTCTGCTTGATTTCAGCAAGTGGAAAGCTGATAAAAAGACCTTCCCAGGCTGAGTTAAAAAAAAAAAAGGCTGTGTTACTGCAGTGAAGGCATTTCAAACCGGGGCGCTGGAACTGACTGGGTGACGGATCTGAAAATCCTACAGGCGGCTTGGGTGTAAGTACATTTGTTGTTGTTGTTTATGGATAAAAGATAGTGAGATTGCCCGGACCGGTTGGACACCGCGGATACTGCTTAAGTTCATTATTGCGGCCTAATCGCTGGGTTTCCCCTGCCCACGGTGAGCCATATCACAAGACCCCTGGAGAGGAACAAAATTTCCTCTGCCACGGTGAGCGTTATCGCAAGATTCCGGGGAGGACCCCAGGATTCGCTGCTCTCTGAACTTTTCTGTCAGTGCGGTGGAGGTGCCGGAAGTTGCGCGCAAGTAGGGAAGATTCATGCCCCTAGCCACGACTACTTTATTGCTTAAAAACTAAGCTCTCAGCATATCGTTGGGGGGTTACGTGACCCAAAAAAGTAGATTCTCAGGGACAGATCCGTGCCTTTTGGCCACATCTGCTTATTGTCCAGGTGTCTGGACTTTCAGCATTTCGTGGGAAGGTTGGGTGACCCTGAAGAAGACCTTTTTTTTTTCACGGAAGATTTGTGCTCTTACCGTGTCTGCTTATTGCCCATGGGGTTTCCCCCGCTACAGTGAGCTATTGCAAGATACCGGGGGAGGAGGACTTACTGGGACTTTCGGCACACAGCGGAGGGGTTATGTGACCGTTGAAATACTGGTAGATTTTATTTTGAAAATTTGTTGACGCGCTGGATAAAAGTTACTGCAGTCTGGTTTGTTTTGTCTCTGTGTAATCTGCTCCGGTGTGAAAAAGTGACATTCTCCGCGGAGGAGGAAAGAGCAGGTTGTAAAATTGTTGTTTGTGATTTTTTTCTGGTATTTGTGGAGCATAAAAGACTTGGTTAGTTGCTTATTATCCTTTTGAGAAATGATTAAAAATGTGGACGTTTGCAAATTTTACTTTTGGGTGAGAAATTCTATTGTTTTTCATTGCGGTAGAAAAAAAAGTTGACATGAGAACGCTGAGTTGCCACATTGGTTTTTCAAAGTATTCTGGGTTGCCATTTCAAGTTTGTTTTAAGGCTATAGTTCTGTTACTCTACGTAAACAGCTGCCCGACAGTAACCTTGGAGAGATAACAGAACTGTGCTGCGTGTGTGTATGTGTGGTGTATGTGTGGGCCCTTGTGTTTGAGTGAGAAGAAGAGAAAGAGGAGTGTAAGAGAAATAAAAGGATCTATATATGGGTATTTTTGCAAAGTTTTGGGGTTTTACTTTTTTTCAGCCTAACTTTGTGGGTTTTGACTCTAATGTTGTGTACGTGATAAACTATTTTATATATTTATATATTAATTTTTAAAGCCAATATTTTCATTTCCTCCAGTTTTTTCTTTGGAAAATGAAAAACATTGAGCTATTTTTATTCAATTTTTTGACGTATCACTGACTTTTATTGACTCAATTGCCTTATTTCTCTGACTGAAGCATAACAGTGAACTTTACAGGGAAAAAAGAACACAGGACTAATGATCTTAAAGGGGGTTTTCCTTCCCTACGACCAGCCTCTGGGACCCAGCCTTGCCACTGTTCGTGACTTCCTCTCATCGATACCCAAAAGGCAGCTGAACATCTAAGTTAAGTACAATTGCTTGCATCTTAATCAATGCTGCCAGCATGACAATGATGAAATTAACTGAATATTACAGTATCATGCTGTCACCTAATAATGCCTAATCACTGAAGGCCTTGTGTACACATTATATTACGTGATTCAAAGCACAGAAGAGGTTGATGATTACTGTGTTTGTGCATGTGATTTGCCAGAGTCTACTGACTATCAAACACAGGTTTTGGTAATTCTATGTCATATTGTTGCTTTGTTTCAATAACACTAAACTCACTTTTTAATAAATGGCATATGCAATCTTATTTATATTTTGATCCTCAGTCTGTCCATGTAGAAGAGAAGGGAAAAAGACATAATAGCTTATTTTGCTGTAAGGATTGCAGAACACAGCAAAATGACAATTTTTGTATTATCAGGAGATGGTAAATTTATGAACAGAAAAGCCAGAAATAGCATAAGATTTCAGGCAAAATGGAGAAAGGGAATTTAATTTCAATGGTAAACTCAGACTGATTAGTGGCGGATGGAGTCAGCCAAAAGGGATTGTGTCAGACTGACCTAGATAAGGTGACGGTAAACAGACAGAATCAGCCTTCAAAGGACTCAGATGTTTGTAATAAAAAGAAGGAGGCTCAATTCTGATGGGTTTTAGGATTTGGGAAAAAAAAACAAACCGCAAATTATGGTCCTGTGTCATAAATTCCTGAAAACACAGAGCTGCTCTGTGACCTCTGCCTCTCAGGAAAGGGATTAGGCCTGCATTTGCAGTTACTGATTCTAAATGCTGCATTGGTTTAAGGCTTCTAATATATGACACAGTTTTGTTTAAACATAATCCTATACCAGTGACTACTGATGTCAAATGGTAAAACATTTACTGATTCACAGAATATTTAGCGAATACTTGTTGTGAATAGCAAAATCACATTCAAATTGTGGAAGCTTTAGGTGTAATTTAAAGGTTTTTCTGCTATTCTTCATTCTTTGTTTTTCAACAGGAAAGGGAAATTACCTTTCAATTTAATAAATCCTTGGTGACATATGCAATATGTAATTTAAAAAAAAAACGATAATTCACTTGTGTTTCTTACCATTACACGTTATAATAAACAGTAGGATGAACAACTGGGATAAACATTTAAGGGACACAAAGCTAATGATGATAACTGGGACATTAGTAAAATCAATTTAAGAGGTGATAAAATTTGCACTCCTGTTGATGTGAATATTGGCGTGTGGACGGGGGGGGGGGGGCAGCCATGAGGCTTCCCCCAAATTTTTCTTTGCAGGATGACACCGACATTTGATCTTTGTGGGAGATGTGAGGAGGCCGGACAGTGTGTGTGTGATGGGCTCATTGGCTGGAGGGGGCGACAGTGACCACGAGGGAAAGGACCTCTCAGTTGACAAGCATTTTTTGAAGCTAAGTAGAACAACTGACATTGCAAATGACATAAAGCATAACAATTTAAATGACTTTGATTTTAAAAATGTAGCATTCATATGACTTCACACTGCAAGATACATCTGACACATTGCAATCTCACACCTTGCAATGATGCCACTCACCACATAATGGCATGACAATATCACATTTCAGAAATGTGACAGAAATAAGGAATACTTGTGTTTTCTGTGCTCCTGATGCTTAGCCTCGGCCAAGCTGGGCCTCAGGACTACAGTCCACCCCATAATTTACGAAGGAATATATAAAATGAGGCATTCTTTGTACAAAATTAAGCCAAATTCTAATTAGGCAATATGTCCACCTTTCCATTGACTGAAGGAGTGTGACACAATCTTTCACAAGAATTCACTTAAAAAAAAATTCAATCTGTCTGTGTTCAACTGGACAAACAGATGTGATCTTAGTTATCAATGCTAAATCATATCAAATCTGCACAGACAGCTATATTGCTTTTTCCTAAATGGAATTTGTAAATTAGTTCAAGAGACGACACAAAAGAAGCCATGATTATTGAAACCTCATTTTGAAGGAGCTATACTACTCACAAATTTTCATCTAAATTAACTGTGTGTAATACATAAAAAGTGGTAACACGCTTCCTTCTAGTAAATAGACACTACCCATCAAGCAAATACCCTGTAGCTTTGATGCATATGCGTCTCCATGCACCAAGGGGGGGGGGGGGGTACCAAAGAAATTAAGCAGCAAAAATAATTATTAATCCTCATAACAACAGATAATACATAAAAATTATCAATAAATGATCAGTAGTGTAGAGAAAAATACAGATGAAACCATTTGGTAATGAAATCACAGCATGCAATAGGAGAAGTTAAAAGTTACATCAATAAATTTTCAGATATTTAAGAAAATATCTGCAGATTATTGTAAAAGAAATATCATGTTTATGAGAAGCAAGGTAAACTGATAAGGAAGAAAACCATGCAAATTTATGAGAAAAGTTCCAAATGTCTAAGAAAGGTCCAACTTGTGCTGAAGTTATGTTTACTGTGAGACTTAATTTAGAATCTACTACAAAGACAATACAGATTCTTACTCAATTAAGGGAGCAATGCTTAAGGGAGTTCAAAGCAAAAATAATTTGATCTTCCCTGCATACACTTAGTCTTTTCAAAACCCTTGCCTGAATCTCATTGAGCTAAATAAGAGTGAAGGTAAAAATGTTTAGAAATTATTTACACACTTATTGAATATACAAAGGCTTTCCCCTACACTAATCTAAATATTGCTATGGTGACACTGAAACCCTTAACTGAAATAATATCAAGATTTAAAATAGCTGAAATGGTTTACTTAGATAATGGAAAACATTTAATGGAATACACTTTGTAAATCAAATTATGTCACATTTAGGTACAGTACCCAAATTATTAGTACTAAACATGGAGAAAAACTAGGAGACCATTTAGCTTACCATCAACAATCTACAGGATTAGTATAATATACAAATAAGAAAAATGGGGAAATTGTGAATGGCAAACCTTATTATTGAAGCCATTTAACTTAGGTGATGAGGAAGGGTTTCTGGGTGATTATATGCAAAGAATGACAACTGACAGCGATGTCATCTATACTGCCCTTCCCAGGAGGGACCATCTCTTGGGCAAACCAGGGGATCTGGTCATCACAGGAAACTGGACCAAAACTCCCTGGCAAGGACAGCACAAAAGTTATCTGGCTGACCTGAACAGCCGCGGAAAGTGAAGGACGTGGCACTTGGGTGCATCTGACGTTTCACCCCACCTGAAACCCTCAGCAGGAGACTGTTTAATATATACTGTATATAGGATACTTATTGGGGGTGGTGGTGGCAAAAAATGACTGTTTAACTGTTTCTCTATGCAAGTGTCAGCTGATGACTTGGCGTCCAGTAACGACCTTTGCTAATAGAGAAGCACGCTGTTTGTTTATCATGACAAGGGAAAAAATACAAGGGAAGGAAAAGTGTGGCTAGTGTTGTTGCCTTATCATCCTCATCATCCTCTAGTAATACTTAACATTGGTTATTAAGTTGTTCCATTGCTTATACACTGTAGAGAATTGTTTTGTTTGCTCCTGAATAACACTAACAGTTTGGTAAAATATCTTTTATTGTTAAAATAATGCAGCTACTACAGGCTATTTTGTTTTTTTTTTTAAGAGTGGCCATATACAGAAATAACATAGCAAACTTCATTTTGAATCACACCTGGCACAACACATCACTCCACTGATTAGAAACATGATGACACTCCTTACTCTGCGAATGCAAGGTCAATTTCATCAGGGAACTCCTCTTTTTGAAGTGGTGATGTTCCTTTCCAGCTTACAGTGCGTCTCTCCACTGTACTGCTAACCTGCTTGACCAACGAAGCGAACATGTGTTATACCAAGGATCTACATTGTCAAAGGTCACTGAGTCATTAGGCATATTTGCACCTGGCCAGGACACTGGGCAGGGTTGTGTACCCTGTTTTGGCAACTGACCGTACCCTCATCATGTCGGCAGGGCAGGTGGGCAGGGTAAAGAGAGAGAGATGCTTTTCTACCACATGATGCCATTTATGTAGCATGAATGTAATTTCAGATGGAAAGTACAGGAGTGAGGTTTTTGTTCATTGTTTCTTTGAGTGAGAGTGGAAACAAAATACCTTAGGGATTAAAACAATTAATTGTAGACTACAATCATTTACAAAATTGTAACAAAGGATAGAATGGTACTTGATCGACTAATTACCACCCGTAGGGGTGTAGGCCCTATTGTTTTACTTCTATCCTTGAAAATGACGCAAATGGTCATATTAATACCTCAGATACTCATAGAAGCTAGTGTTTCTCTTAATGGAGAAGTCTCATCATAAACTTGGTAATGATTTTTATAACTTCAGATTTTTCTCGTGTGAGTCCTTAATATGATGATGAGGATGGGGAGGTAATACTGAACTAAGGGTTTTTGAAGGTTGCAATATAATTTAAGACTGTTTCATATTATTTCCTACGTTCTTGTTTGACACAGTCTAAGATTGATTTTGATCACGTTACACATGTTTACTCTTAATGACATATTCTACACATGTTTTTAACTTGCAAAGTCACATAACAGCATGTAAATTCTTACACATATCCTTATATTAATTCATTCACTTTATTTTACTACCACATTTGTTATTTTTCTTTTAATCCTGATGCTTTATTAAGCATCAAGGGGAAAGATGATAGAAAAATTCCATTGTATCTACATTATTATTGTTATTAACAAAGTTTTATTATATTTGAGAAATATCATGCCTTTCATATGCCATGTTTAATGTTTATATGTGCATGCCATATAGGATAAGTTCATATATTCTTGGTATGTTTCTGTGAGCAATTATTAGCCTTCAGAGAATTCAGTACAGGATCAGTACATGCATAAGGAATGATCTAAGCTCCTCTTATAATCTCTTTGACATGACCTGTTTTGGGTCACGGGAATGCATAGGAACTCCCCAGCCTGTATAGATCAGTGGTAGAGATTAGGTATATGGACATTCTGTTAGTTTTAGGGATCTCATGTCCATGTCTCCATGATCTCATGTCTCCAGAGTGTCTGTCACGTTTCTCCGTATAAGCTTTGATTATCAGGACTGTCCCGTTCTGTTCCTCCCCTTATCCTCATCCTCCCTCTCCTTTCTCCTACCTATATACTGTATATCAGACCTAAAGAAATGAATTCTTTGGAGATTGTAGGTGTGCCTGAATGCCATGCTTTGTAATCTCCTCCTCAAAAGGCCATTGAGGTGAAACTGGATATCTATTTTTATAATAAATGTGCATAAATCCAACTTTCTGTCTGATTATTTGACTTTGAATGATTTAAGCTTGAAATTATTCTAACACCGTCCTATGATGTCCTATAAACGTGACAGACAGACAGAGATTTCTTGCTTTAATAGAGTGATAATATTGCTGAAATATAAAAGGATGCACTACAATTAGTCTCAAATATTTGTAAACGTGTCCTGTTATAGTACTGCATGAGTTTATTGATGATAGACCATAAACTACACATATAAACTAAAATAATATATAATGGTGACTGAACAACTCCTATTCCCCAAAGTACAAGATACAACACTTATGAATATAACTCATGAAAGATCACAGAAATAAGTCTGACAAACAAATAAACAAGGGTTCTTAAACAGTCGCTAATATTGGATGTCCCTTTCATTTTCAATAATTCTGTAATTAATATTCATACAATTAATCAAATCTTAGTGTTCAGTCACTTTCATATTTGTCAAAGTCCAACATGTGGGATTGCCTACATATATGCTACACCTCTTTGCATTCCACTTTCAAACACAGTCTACATTTGGGCCTGTAAAGCCTAATTGGGCTACCTGTTTTCAGACAAGAATACTTGCTTTCTATGGGCATGCACTAGTGTGTGTATACACATACACACAATATGGGTCACATTGGAGAGGAACTGGACCCACTCGCTGGATGTAAGTTCAAACAATTTTATTAGAGAGCTGGCCACCCAGACATAGCTCAAGGGCTTAACAGAAATAAACTGCAGCTCAGAAGCGCAACAAAAACCACGGAAAAAACAGACTGGACGAGGCAGGATTCAGATCAGGCAGAAGCGTATAATTATGCCAACATGACTAGGACTTGACAGGATACAAGGCAGAAGTGTGCTGTTCATGCTGCATGACTAAAAGAACCCAAGCAGAACAAAAGTTGAACAGACCTTAAATAATTACAGGGCACAATCAAGACAACACAGCACAGGTGGAGAGACCAATGATTACAGACAGCTGACACATGAGGCAAATGGGAATGACAGGAGGGGTGGGGCTGCACACACACACACAGAGGGAGACACAGAACATATGCAGGGGATCAAGGTACACACGACCATGACAAACAATGACAGAACTGAACTCAGATCATAAATAATCATCATCATAATAATAATCAGAAGTGAGAACAGAATCATGGATCTAATAAACAATAATAGATGCAGAAAATACAAGGTAAACAAAGCGAGGACGTGGATTAAGTCCCTGCTCAAAAGAAACACAAACTATGAATGAAGATAAAGACATGAGACCCAACCCACAACCTGACAATATATATACAGTGGATATAAAAAGTCTACACCCCTGTTCAAATGCCAGGTTTTTATGATGTAAAAAAAATGAGACCAAGATGAATCATTTCAAAACTTTTTCCACCATTAATGTAACCTATAACTTGCACAACCCAATTGAAAAACAAACTGAAATATTTTAAGGGTAAAAATAAAATTTAAAAAAATTACAATAACCTGTTTGCATAAATATGCACACCCTGAAAGCAATACTTTGTTGCAGCATCTTGGGCTTTTATTACAGTACTCAGTCTTTTTTGGTAGGAGTCTATCAGTGTGGCACATCTTGATGTGGCAATATTTGTTCACTCTTTGCAAAAACCCTCTACGAGGCGGAGGGAGACAGACTCAGATGCTGGATACACTCGTGACATTTATTAAAGAAAAAGATCAAAGACCAAAAACTGAGCGAAATACCAAAATATAAATAAAGACAAAACTTACAGCTGGCGTCCCTGGGCTGACATCGCCCAGCAGACACAGGAGGAGATCAGGAGAATCACCGATGAAACATGAGAGTAGACATACAATAGTGCAACAAGGATTGACTGAGATAAGCAGATTAAATACAGCTGGATAACAAGGTGAATGATCACAGGTGTGGTGCACCTAAGCGAGGGGAAAAAGAGAACCATAACGGTGATTGGGACCAGCTGGTGAAGATGAGAGGGAGACAGATCAAAAACTGACAACTGACAGGATATGCCCACATGACGCTACATGCCTCCTGACAACTGTCAAACAGGAAAGGAGACAATACAGAGATAAAGGAATAAAATATCATACCCCAGTATAATTATAAATAAGTACAGAAAAATAAAAATATAACACTAGCAAACAGAAAAATGACAAGCAGAACATAAATCATCATCATCATAGCAGTCTGTTGGGGGCGACAATGACTGTTTCATTTAGGTCTGATCAGATTCCTCCACACAGCTCTGTCCTTCGCCCTCCGCTGCCAGGAACTCCTGACATTGTTGACCGGGGCGACGTCCGAGCCGGTATGAGTTGCTTTCTGACTGACCATTTCATGAAACTGCTTGCAAAGTATTTGAGTACCGCTAGCTTTTGCTGAACTAGCAGCACATTCTTGGCAGATAGAGGTATTATCAGTGGCAAGGACAGGCCAAGACAAACTGACTCCAGTATCTGTTGCAGTGACTGACCAGATGATAGGTTTGTTTATCTCTGAATGCATGAACCCAAATGCACAAAATACAACAGATGAGTGATAAACAGGGAAAAAGCCATGAAACAGAGTCTGGAGGAAATCTCCAGCCCTCGGTTCATGACAGCACAGCGCTCTTCAGATCACCCCACAGATGTTCGATCAGATTCAGGTCTGGACTCTGGCTGGGCCATTCCAAAACCTTAATCTTCTTCTGGTGAAGCCATTCTTTTGTTAATTTAAATGTGTGCTTTGGGTCATTGTTATGCTGAAAGATGAAGTTCCTCTTCATTTTCAGCTTTCTAGCAGAAGTCTGAAGATTTTGTGGCAACACTGACTGTTCATAATTCCTCCACCTTGACTAAGGCCCCAGTTCCAGCTGAAGTAAAACAGCCCCAAAGCAGGATGCTGCCACCACCATGCTTCACTGTAGCTCAAGTAGGTTCATTTTGTCTTCTTATAATTATTTACCTTTTGTTCTTATTAAACTAACTAACTAACCTGCACTTATATAGCGCTTTTCTAGTCACAAAGACCACTCAAAGCGCTTTCATTAATACTAACCCTCTATTCTAAGGGCCTATAGGAAACAGATATCTAGGGACAATTTAGAACAGCCAATTAAAGACAAAAATAGAAAGATGTTTTTTACCTTCTTTACATGTTTCGACTGTGCACTGCCTTCGAAAGTCAGCTGATAAAATGACACCTGTCAGCATTCAGCTCACTCTTCTGACGAAGGCTGCAGTGCACAGTCAAAACATGTCAAGAAGGTAAAAAAACATCTTTCTATTTTTGTCTTTAATAAGAACAAAAGGTAAATAAATGCTTCACTGTTGGTATGGTGTTCTTTTGGTGATGAGCAGTGTTGTGTTTGTGCCAAATACACCTTTTGAAATTATGGCCAAAGAGTTCAACCTTGATGTCATGAGACCATAACACATTTTCCCACATGCGTTTGGGAGATTTCCAATGTGTTTTCATCTTTTCATCAGTTTTGGAAGGACGTTCAGTTCTTGGTAATGTCACTGTTGTGCCATATTTTCTCCACTTGCTGATAACTGTCTTCACTGTGTTTCATGGTATATTTAACGCCTTGGAAATTATTTTTTACCCTTCTCCTGACTGATACCTTTGAACAATGAGATCCCTCTGATGCTTTGGAAGCTCTCTGCAGACCGTGGCTTTTGTTGCAAGATGTAACTACAAAAATGTCAGGAAAAGCCTACTAGAACAGCTGAACTTTATTTGGGGTTAACCAGAGGCACTTTAAATGTTGGCAGGTGTGTGCTGACTCACGCTTAACATGAGTTTGAATGTGAATGGTTAATTCTGAACACAGCCACATCCCCAGTTATAACAGGGTGTGATATATACAGTGGTGTGCATATTTATGCACCGGCTGCACGGTGGCACAGTGGTTTAGCACTGTGGCAGCACAGTTTTACCCTCGGCCGGGGGACCGCGGGGATCATGAGATCGTGGGTTCGATCCCAGCCCCCGACCAACAGTGAGCTGTGTGGAGTTTGCATGTTCTCCCCGTGTTGCGCGGGTTTACTCCGGGATTTCTCCGGTTTCCTCCCGCACACCAAAAACATGTAGGTTTAGGGCGCTTGCGCATGCAGCGACCAGCAGCCGGTGGCTTGTCACCAAACTGCAAACCAAGTCTACCTACGGGTACAAATAAGTAACAAAAAAAAACAAAAAAAAAAAAAACAGGTTATTGTAAGTTTTTTATTTTTTATTTTTCCCCTTAAAAGATTTCAGTTTGTTTTTCAATTGGGTTGTACAGGTTATAGGTCACATTAATGATGGAAAAAGTTTTGAAATGATTTATCTTGGTCTCATTTTTTACATCACAAAAACCTGGCATTTTAACAGGGTGTATAGACTTATTATATCCCCTGTGTGTGTGTGTGTGTGTGATATATACAGTGGTGTGAAAAAGTGTTTGCCCCTTTCCTTATTTCTCATTTTTTTTGTATGTTTGTCATACCTTTTGTTTCAGATCATCAAACAAATTTAAATATTAGACAAAAATAACACAAGTAAACACAAAATGCACTTTCTAAATGAAGGTGTTTATTATTAAGGCTCCAAAAAATCCAAACATGGTCCTGTGTGAAAAAGTGACCCCCCCCCCCCCCCGCATTAAAACATAAATTAACTGTGGTGTTTCACATCTTTGGAAAGCTGACTTCAATTTCTCTAGCCACACCCAGGCCTGATTACTGCCAAACCTGTTCTCAGTCAAGAAATCACTTAAATAGGACCTGCCTGAAGCCTTATTTATGCTGCATTTCCCCTCTAGTCCGCTTTGGTCCACGTGCGCTTTGGACGAGCCCGGCACGCACATGATGCTTTTCATGCTCACCTTTTTCATCTACCCAGGCCAAGCGGTTGACACTTGCACACAACCATCATTTGTAGTTTCACTCCCACCCGATAAGTAGCGCCAATGCGCTGACGCACCAGGATTTTCATCAACAAGGAAACACTGCTTGCTTTCTGCTGCTTGACTTCCCGGTTTTCACTCCTTTTCCATGAAAATGCTGCTGCTGCTGCTGAAGTATTTATGTATGATTCATGTATGTTTATTCTTGTGTTCCGCTTCCTCTTTGTCTTCTTCGTCTACTTTGTCTTGGTTTGCAGTGCCGATATCGCCACCTCGTGAATGAGACGTTCAGTCTTGCGCATGTGCTTTTCAACGCGTTCAGGTAGCGGGCAGGCAGCACGGTCACAAAATTTGGGCTGCACGCGGTCGTCCGTGGTCGAGCACTGCGGACACTAGCGGAGTGGAGATGATGATGTAAATTTCGTCACACAAGGTTTCCAGTTACACGTACACGGACCGCAGAGGTGCAACATGAATCCAGCTTGACAAAGTGAAGTAGACCTACTTACCAAATAGGATGACCATCTTGGTGACACAGGTAGAGTGCTGGACTCTGGAGCCGGAGGTTGTGGGTTCAAACCCCTGGTTGGACGTCACCAGTTGGGGTTTAACTGCCTGTCCCCTTAGCTACAGAACTGGCGTTGTTGTAGCAGTCCATAAAAGTGTTCCTACTTGGCTCCCCAAGTGGGTCGAGCCTCTTGGTGACACAGGTAGAGTGCTGGACTCTGGAGCTGGAGGATCTGGGTTTGAACCCCCAGTTGGGGCTTAACTGCGCATCCCCTTGGCTACACACACACACAGCAGGGAAAATAAGTAGTCAACATTTTTCTTATTATACATATTTCTGATGGAGCCATTAACCTGAGATTTTCACCAGATATCAGTAACAACCCAAGTAATCCATACATACAAAGAAATCAAAGCAACTGTATTCACAAAACAAGTTATATTTAATAACGTGGAATGATACAGAGGGAATAAGTATTGAATGTGCTTAGTGAAATTCCTTTAATATTTAGTAGAAAAGCCTTTGATGGTAATAACAGCTTCCAGATGCCTCCTGTATGGAGAAACTAGGTGCAGGCATTGCTCAGGAGTGATTTTATCCCATTCTTCCACACAAACTGTCTTCAAATCTTGAAGGTTCCATGGGTGTCTTCTGTGAACTCTGATCTTCAGTTCATTCCATAGATTTTCAATTGGATCCAGGTCAGGTGACTGACTGGGCCATTTTAGCAGCTTTATTTTCCTTCTCTGGAGCCAGTTAAGAATTTCCTTGGCTGTGTTTTTGGGATCATTGTCTTGCTGAAATGTCCACCCTCGTTTCATCTACAGCATCTTGGCAGATGGCAACAGGTTCCTATCAAGGATGTCTCTGTACATTTGTCCATTCATCTTTCCTTCAATTATATGAAGTCTGCCTGCACCATGTACCCCCACACCATGATGGGATGCGCAATAAGATAAGATAAGATAAGATAAGCCTTTATTAGTCCCACAATGGGGAAATTCCAGGATTGCAACAGCACAGGGATAGCAACACTCAGAGCAACAATCAGAAGACAAGAAAAAAACAAGAGCAGCGAGTATACATATGTACATATAAATATATAGACACACAGTGCGGAGCATTGTAGCTAGATGGAATAAATATATAAATATATAAACACACACAGTGTGGAGCCTTGTCGCTAGATGGAATAAATACATAAATATATAAACACACACAGTGCGGAGCATTGGAGCTAGATGGAATGAAACAGCATAACCGTCTACTTAGTTATCCTACATGGTATGATTATGTACCCATACATATTGTCGCCCTCCGTAGCGACCGGTATTTTCCTAGTTGTATACCGGAGGGGACCATTGTGTAAGTCTATTGCGTCTTTTGCATTCAATACTATTAGGTTGTCACATCTTTTTGCTATCTCTGCGAGCAGCCCTGCTTAGGTTGTACAGTCTGACAGCCGTAGGTAGGAAGGACCTGCGAAACCACTCGGTTGTGCACCTAGGATGATGTAGTCTGCTGCTAAATGAGCTCCTCAGTGCATTCAGTATGTCCTGCATAGGGTGGAACTCGGACTCCAGCAGAGATGACAGTTTAGCCACCATCCTTCTCTCTCCCATCTCCTCCACTGGGTCAAGGCGCTGCCCCAGGACAGAGCTAGCTTTCTTGATCAGTTTGTACAGTCTCTTCCTGTCGGCTGCTGTAACGCCACTGCCCCAGTAGACCACTCCAAAAGTGATGGCTGATGCCACCACCGTGTTGTAGAATGACTTCAGCAGCGCCCCTTGTACACCAAAAGACCTGAGTCTCCTCAGTAGGAACAGCCTGCGCTGTCCCTTCTTGTAGAGTGCGTCAGTATTGTGTGACCAGTCTAGTTTATTCAGATGAACACCCAGGTACTTGTAGGATGTCACCATCTCGATGTCAGTTCCCTGTATATTTACTGGTGCTGTGAGGGGTTGTCCTTGCCTGCGGCAGTCCACCACCAGCTCCTTGGTTTTCCTCGCGTTGATCTGGAGGCAGTTCCGATGGCACCAGTCCACAAAGTCCTGGATAAGCCCTCTGTACTCAGCTTCATCTCCGTTGAAGATGAGGCCAACGATCGCAAAGTCATCAGAGAACTTCTGTAGATGGCAGTGTGTTGTGTTGTGTGAGAAGTCCGCAGTATAAAAGGTGAACAGGAAGGGAGCCAAAACCTTTCCCTGGGGGCCCCCTGTGCTACCGATGATCGTGTCGGACACACAGTCCCGGGTTCTCACAAACTGTGGCCGGTTTGTGAGGTAGTCCAGGATCCATGATGACAGGTGTTGGTCCACCCCTGCGCACAGCAGCTTGTCCTTCAGGATCATCGGTTGGATGGTGTTGAAAGCACTGGAGAAGTCAAAGAACATGATCCTCACCACATTCCCAGGCTTCTCCAGGTAGGACAGAGAACGGTGAAGGAGGAAGATCACCACATCCTCCACCCCAATGCCATGCTGGTAGGCGAACTGGAGTGGATCCATCGCTGGTCCAACCAGGGGGCAGAGGTGAGCAAGGAGCAGTCTCTCCAGGGTCTTCATCATGTGGGACGTCAGGGCCACTGGTCTGTAGCTGTTCAGATCCTTGGGGTGGGAAGTCTTTGGTACAGGTACCACACAAGATGTTTTCCACAACTGTGGTACCCTCCCCAGCTTCAGGCTCAGGTTGAAGATGTGCTCCACAATCCCACACAGCTGGTCTGCACAGGACTTGAGGAGCTTTGCGCTGATGCCGTCCGGTCCCGAGGCCTTCCTCGCCTTGATCTTCCTCAGCTCCGTCCTCACCTGGGTCTTAATGAGGGTCAGGTTGGGGGGGCTGTGTGTTGGGAGTGGGGGGGGGGGTGATGGTGGAGTGGGGTGTGGGCAGCAGGACTCGATGTCTTCAGAGGCAGCAGTGGTTGTTGTGCAGTCGGGGGGGAGGGCGGTTGGTCAAACCTATTGAAAAACAGGTTCAATACCATTTCTTCTCCAAACACGCTGTGGGTTGTGGCATCCAGAAAGTTCAATTTTAATCTCATCTGACCAGACTATATTCTCACAGTATTTTACTGGCTTGCCCAAATGTTGTGCAGCAAATTTTAAAGAGCTTCACCGTGCTTTTTCTTCAGCAATGGAGTCTTCCGAGGTGAGTGGGCATAGAGCCCATGTCGGTTGTGTGCGTTACTTATTGTTTTCTTTGAAACAGCAGTACCTGCTAACTCCAGGTCTTTCTGGAGCTCTCCATGAGTGGTCTTTGGCTCTTGGATAACTCTTCTGATAATTCTTTTGACTCCTCTGTCAGTAATCTTGCAAGGAACTCCTGGTTGTGGCCAGTTTATGGTAAAATGATGTTCCTTCCACTTCCAAATGATGACTCCAACAGTACTCACTGGAACATTCAGCAGTTTAGAAATGCGCCTGTAACCAGTACCATCATTATGTTTTGCAACAATAAGGTTGCAAAGGTCTAGAGAGAACTCTTTGCTTCTACCCATCATGAGTTCTTTGTGATGTGACAATCTGATATTCACAGACCTTTATAAAGGCTTTCTGTCAGGACTTAACCAGCTGAAATTAATTTGCACTGATGGGGGATGGGATGGCTTCCTAAATTCTGATGGATTTCAGCTGGTTTCTTAGCTTTGTATGCCTTTTTGCACCTCTTTTCTTCATATGTTCAATACTTATTCCCTGTGCCATTCCACTTTATTAAATATAACTTGTTTTGTGAACACAGTTGCCTTGATTTCTTTGTATGTATAGATTACTTGGGTTGTTACTGATATCTGGTGAAAATCTCAGGTCAATGGCTTCATCAGAAATATGTTCAATGAGAAAAATTTTAATGTGTTCAATACTTATTTTCCCCACTGTATATATATATATATATATATATATATATATATATATACATACACTACCGTTCAAAAGTTTGGGGTCACTTAGAAATTTCCTTATTTTTGAAAGAAAAGCATTGTTTTTTTCAATGAAGATAACTTTAAACTAATCAGAAATACACTCTAATATCTAATATACATTGCTAATGTGGTAAATGACTATTCTAGCTGCAAATGTCTGGTTTTTGGTGGAATATCTACATAGGTGTATAGAGGCCCATTTCCAGCAACTATCACTCCAGTGTTCTAATGGTACAATGTGTTTGCTCATTGCGTCAGAAGGCTAATGGATGATTAGAAAACCCTTGTGCAATCATGTTAGCACAGCTGAAAACAGTTTAGCTGGTTAGAGAAGCTATAAAACTGACCTTCCTTTGAGCAGGTTGAGTATCTGGAAAAAATTATTATTTCGAATACAAATTATTATTTCTAACCTTGTCAATGTCTTGACTATATTTTCTATTCATTTTACAACCCATGGTGGTAAATAAGTGTGACTTTTCATGGAAAACACAAAATAATTGTCTAGGTGACCCCAAACTTTTGAACGGTAGTGTATATATATATACAGTATCTCACAAAAGTGAGTATACCCCTCACATTTTTGTAAATATTATATCTTTTCATGGGACAACACTGAAGATATGACACTTTGATACAATATAAAGTAGTCAGTGTACAGCTCGTATAACAGTGTAAATTTGCTGTCCCCTCAAAATAACACACAGCCATTAATGTCCAAACCACTGGCAACAAAAGTGAGTACACCCCTAAGTGAAAATGCCCAAATTGTGTCCAATGAGCCATTTTCCGTCCCTGGTGTCATGTGACTCGTTAGTGTTACAAGGTCTCAGGTGTGAATGAGGCGCAGGTGCGTTAAATTTGGTGTTATCACTCTCACATTCTCTCATACTGGTCACTGGAAGTTCAACATGGCACCTCATGGCAAAGAACTCTGAAGATCTGAAAAACAGAATTGCTGTTCTACATAAAGATGGCCTAGGCTATAAGAAGATTGCAAACACCCTGAAACTGAGCTGCAACACAGTGGCCAAGACCATACAGCGATTTAACAAGACAGGTTCCACTCAGAACAGGCCTCACCATGGTCGATCAAAGAAGTTGCATGCACGTGTAAAGCATCAAATCCAGAGGCTGTCTTTTGAAAACAGACGCATGACAGGGTATCTGCAGGTTTAAGGAAGTTAAATTTAAGACTTTTTAAGACCATTTTTAAGGTGACTTTAATCAAATTTAAGACCTTTCACCTGTGAAATAGCAAAAAGTGTGACCACATTGCAAATAGTTTTGTCCACAGATTTAATGGAACTGAAAGTGCTGAAAAATAACAAACATCAAGATCACAACTCTGTAGGCAGAACACAGGCAACTTGTAACAGTCTGAATGATCTGACAATCTTTCAAACAAATATGAAAACGTGCTTGTATGGGGTACCCCCCCACAGCAGCCACGGACAAACACAGCGCTCGACTAGAGCAATTAACAGGACAGTGAGATGTGTGTGTTGAGATCAATAGGCAGCCTTCCTGTGCTTAGTTCAGGCACCAGCATCCTGTGGATATGTATGACGCAAATGCAAACATTCATGCTTCCTGCTCGCATTGTGGTACAAATGTCACATGTCTGAATGCATTTTCTTTGATGATAAAATGCCTTTGATGTATTGTCCGTTGCTGGGTATTTAAGTGGCTGAATTCATATGTTCACCCTCTGTTCTTCCTCTTTCTGCTTCTGACTACAGCTCATGAGAGCCTGAGAGCTTCGCTCCAGCATGCTTATGCAGCAGCTGGGGTGAGCTCCGTGATGGCGATGATTTGATCAATAAACTTCATTAAAACTCCAGTCGCCGTGCCTTATTTTAACATCGCCACACTTGTAGCATTTGACAAAAACAAACATGAAAGAACATTACACAACAAGATCTCTAAACTGAATATAGGGGCTCTCCCATGCTCTCCTCACTCCCATAATTATGGCATGGATCTGAGTTCTGTAGCCTTTGTCTCCAGCTCTGCTTCCACTTGTTTTAATTCGCACAGTTTTTCTTTGTATCTCTTCCTCAGCATGTTTGATTTTGTGATGAGCTGGGCCATTAAGGTTCCAGTCTTTCCTTCAGCTTCTTCTGCAAGCTGATCAGCATCCCTGTGTAGGCTGGTGGATACCTGGATCAGAGTTTGCCTCTTTTTCTTAAGCTCCTCTAAGTTTTCCTCTGCAGCTTTTCGCTTCTGTGCCTGGACATCAGTGATTTGATTATGTACATTGTGGCGGCCACAACTCCCCACCACAACCAGCTGAGCCCCCCCACACTGCTCATGCTGCTCTTGTTGAAGCAGTTCCAGGAACTTCCAGTTGACATTGGGTCCATCCATGGAGACTGAGAGCAGCTTTTGCAAGTCCAGCTGCTGAGTACATTCCTGAGGACGAAATGAGTGTCATTTATCAAGCAGAGTTACAAGGTGCTTAACGTGTAGAAATAAAACAGCAGTTAGGAAAAGAATGAAGTACATAACAGTTGCATAAAAATTAAGTATATAATAAAACAGAAATATATACTGTATATAACAACAAGTAAACAAACTGATGGGCATACCTGCTGCATGGCAATGCCATGTGTAATGTCGAACACAAATGTGACATTTTCAGAAATGTTCTTTTTAAATGTTTAAATGTTTTAACACTTAATTTTTCAGTTGAAAAATAAAATTTGTTCTTTATGAAGGATTAAAACAACAGAACTATGGCTGTGTTGTGAGACATGTATATGTTGGACACTGCATATGTGATTTAACCACGATGAAGGAGAGCCAGCCCCCTGCGGTGCGGAGCCACAGAGCCTGGACCCCCTGCGGAGGACAGGGGACAGAAGACTTCCTGACTACTGAGGCTCGGGAAGAGAGAAGGGGGAGTTATGTAAATAAAAGGCTAATGAATGTGAATAAAGAGATTTTGAGAGAGATGTGTGATTTCCCCCGCGAGGGAAATGGTTTGATGTCAGAATGTTTAAAGGAGAGAACTTTGGTGTGTTCATTCTCTTTGTTCACTGCTCAAGAATAAGAGCAGACAGTGGAATGATTTCTTGAATAAACTGAAATGAAAGACAATTCGGTTTCGTTATTCAAGTCTCCCCACAAGAACTGCAATAATGATAACATCATGTCATCAAGATATATTTAAACAGAACAACAACAACAACAATAACAAGCATCAATGATGTGTAACACTTTTTCTTATAAGTGTTCTATTGAAAAAAAAGAAGAAGCTGTAGCTAGATTACTGGTAATTTCTTAGTGTGGGGCTCTTACTTACTTGAAAGTGGTGCAGTAAATCCTGAGCTGTTCCATGACCCATGAACTGGGAGCCCAGGTATCTGGATTGGACTCGATCGTCTTTGAAGTAACGGACATGTAGGTCCAGCTGCTTCGTTTTAGTTGTTTGGTTGAGGGTTTCGTCAGACATCAAAGTAAAGCTGTCTCTGTTAATGTCGGTGACGAGGAGTTTAATGATGTGTGGAGCCAAACCAAATTTTGAAATGTAGGCTGATTTGTCTTTACCGCACGTAAAGTTTTTAGCGATTTCTGAGTCAGTAAACACAGCTCGGAAAATGTCTCCGACTCCTTCGTTGGCGTTATAGGACTGGTGTTTGGTTACTGTGTGCAGACACCACAGTACCTCTACTTGAAGCATAGCAGTGGACCTGAAGGTTGCTCTGAGGTCTGTTGCTGTGGTTGGAGCTGCTGTTGCTGCTGGTATCGGAGATGGAGCTGAAGTCTGTGGTACTGATGAGACGGAACAGTACTGAAAAATGGCAGGCATTTGTTGGCGGGTTTTTGCAGCCGTTTTGTGCTTCTCGCTCTGCATATGCGATTCCACAGCTTTAATTCCCATTGAGCCGAGTTTAAAGAGCTTCTTGCACAGCGTACAACGGGCCTCATAGTTATTTCCTTGAACCAGTCTTAATCATGCCGCAGATGTCGGTTTATCCATCCAGCTAAGATTAAATTTACATTTCCCTATGACTGACTTTGCCAATAGCTACTGAAGTGCAAGCTGCGAACGTGTAAACCTGAAAGCCCCTCCCCCTACAAACGAATGATTGCTTTTGGTTCCGCTCACTTCCGCTCCGTGGTGCTAAAATGCAGAACAGTAATTATAAATTTGCCAAATTCTTTACAAAGATTTCACTGTACAACGTAAGAAAACATTGCAAATTTGTTCATTGTGTTTGTGGCATTTTTAAGACATTTGAAAGGCAGATTTAAGGATTAATTGTCATTTTTAAGGATAATTAAGGCCTTAATTTTGGACAAACACATTTAAGACTTTTTAAGGACCCGCGGACACCCAGCATGAGTGCTGCCAGCATTGCTGCAGGGGTTGAAGAGGTGGGAGGTCAGCCTGTCAGTGCTCAGACCATACGCCGCACACTACATCAAATTGGTCTGCATGGCTGTTGTCCCAGAAGGAAGTCCCTTTTAAAGATGATGCACAAGAAAGCCCGCAAACAGTTTGCTGAAGACTGTTATGTCTTAATCTCAGTACTCAAGAAGGAGGCCGTAGATACAGTTGAATGTTACTTTATTATGAACCACACAGATAATACCAAGCACTCCATACAATAAGCTGGTTGATGGTAGAAGAGACCTTGTCTCTTCCAGCCGTGCCCTTTATACCCCAGGTGACGGCGGAGCCGGAAAGGCGGGCCGTCACCTCCCACTACACCCAGCGCCATCTTTATACACTACATATTCCCTTCCCCTTAGAAAAATGTCAAACACACTAATTAGGCCCTCCCAAATTTAAACCCGACTCATACGCTCACAGCAAAACACCTATGTACAGAAATAAATAAACAGGCCTATCCATTCACACCAAAATAAACTAGAGGGGTCCAGGTAGACTGCCAACCCACCTCACACGGCCAGACAGGTTATTCTGCCGTCTTTGGAATTAGAAAAAGACCATAAAATAAAATCAGCCGTGTTCCTAAAATTAAATTAATCCCATAACATACCAAATTATAAACACAAAGAACCAGGAATATAACAGTTAATATGTACATTCTCTTCCATTGCCAGCCCCCACCCCAACACACCCACCCCAGAACTTGGGCAACTTACAACAAATAATGTGATACAAACAGTATTGAGGGATAAGATTTTTTTTTTTTTTTAAACACACTGGGCAAAAGCAATACGTACATATTAACTATGTGACTTCAGGGAGAAACATGGTACATAAACCAAACAGCAAAACAACATGCCAATAACCCCCCCCCCCCCCTTAAAGTCATCTCTTAGTCCCCCCCGGAGGCTCACCCCTTGGATTCTCATCTCGCGGATCCCACCCCAAGCATCTTTGCCTCTTCTTCTCTGGGGACGAGCCGCACTGGCGCATCCTCTCATCCACACGCCGCAGCTTAGGGTGCCTCCAAGACTCATCAGACAGCCCCAAGTAGCCATCTTCCCGGGTAGCCACTACTCGCAGGTCATCACGTCACTTTCGTCGCTCATGCATTCCTCTCGCCCGAGCCTCCTCCCTGGGCCAGACCTCATCCCCGACCCGCACGGAAGCCTGACTTGGTCTTGTGTGTTCACAACGTCGTGACCGGGCTTCCTTCCTGGGCTGAGCCATCCCACCAACCTGATCTGAAGCCCCCTTGAATGACGATGTCCAGCACTCCGTAGAACCGTGCTGGCAGGTCCTGCCCCTCTCTTCTTCATCCTGACACCAGCAGCCATCCTGGGGGTTCCGCTGTGCTGTCCAGCTCCCACATCCAGGGCCGCTTGGACACTGGCATCAGAACCCTCCCCTGCTGGGTCTCCGTGGTGCCAGTCTTCATCACCTCCCAAATCACCAGGCCAATCGCTGTCCCAAACCATGTCAACCTCCCTGTGCGGAGCAGGCCAGTCCCATAATCCACAGCCCAACCACTCTTCTCCAGCACTGCTGGCGATCTTGAACCCCAGGCCACAGAACAAATCACATCCTAAGATGTTCGACCCAGAGGCAGTCACCATGAATTGGACTCTGGTCATCAGCGCCAACTTGTACCTCTCTGTCAACTCCAGCGAACCCACGACGTTCATCTTGCTTCCTCCATAGCCATAGCACGGCGTCGTGAACTCCCTCAGGCGGTAGTGTGGAAACAGCTTCTTCACAGTGGGCAAGCTCAACACCGAGGCCACCGCTCCCATGTCCACCAGCAACGACACTTCCACGCCGTCCAGCAATACTTTGCAGAATGTGTGCCCATCTGTGCTCAGAGAGACAGTATGAACAACCGTAGGATCCACAGCAGGGAGCTCCACTCCATATCTTTGGTCCTCCCGCTCAAAATTACTGCAGGCTCTGGTGAAGTGATGCAGAAGACCACATTTCTTGCACCGCTTGCTCCTTGCTGGATACTCTCTTGCCTTGTACCTGTGCCTGGTGGACCTGCAGCCACAACATCTTGGTGTTCCTGGGGCGGGCCTAATTCTTACAGCAGTGGCATATTCCTCTTCATCTGCACCGTCTTTGCTGTCTGGGTCCACGGCCAGCGCTTTCACTCGTGGTTCGCTATCCCGCAGCATGCTTCTCTCACCGAGATCTTCAGACAGCCTCTCCACTGCCTCAACCTGCTGCGCTATCTCAATAGCCATGGCCAGCGTTAATTCACCCGCGAATGTTAAGAGTCTCGAGCGTGCTGCTGAGCAGAGTGTGCTCTGCCAGTTGGTCACGGATCATCTCCTCCTCAAGGGCTCCAGATTGGCACACACCCGCCAGCTGAGGTAGAGCCGCAACATAACGTTGCACCGTCTCTCCTGTCTGCTAGCGGCGCTGCTGAAACTGAATTCGTTGGACAATCATGTTTTCCGGAGCGTGACAGTAGCGTGCCATCAGCTCCACCATGTCCTCATAACTGTCAGCTACTCCTAGCGTGTTCAGGATCCTTTGACCCTCCATACTGAGATTATTGATCAAAATTGTTCTTGCATGCTGTTTCTCGAGCTCGCCAAGGTTAAGGTCCGCCACAAAATTCTGGAAAGCCGTGTACCACCGAGCCCAGAGGATCAGCGGCTTGCCTGGAACCTCCAACAACAGCCGAAAATCAGAGAAAGCCCACTCTATACCTGTTTAACTCGTCGCCAAATGTTATGTCTCAGTCTCAGTACTCAAGGAGGAGGCCATAGATACAGTTGAACAATACTTTATTATGAACCACACAGATAATACCAAGCACTCCGTACAATAAGATGGTCGATAGTCAAAGAGACCTTGTCTCTTCCGGCCATGGCCTTTATACCCCAGGTGATGGCAGAACCAGAAAGGTGGGCTGTCACCTCCCACTACACCCAGCACCATCTTTATACACTACAAAGACAAGCAGACTAAGGGCATGGATTACTGGAACAATGTCCTGTGGTCTGATGAGACCAAGATCAACTTGTTTGGTTCAGATGGTGTCAAGTGTGTGTGGCAGCAACCAAGTGAGGAGTACAAAGACAAGTCTGTCTTGCTTACAGTCTAGCAGGATGGTGGGAGTGTCATGGTTTGGGGCTGCATGAGTGCTGCCAGCACTGGGGAGCTACAGTCCATTGAGGGAACCATGAATGCCAACATGTACTGTAACATAGTGAGGCAGCCCTTCGGAAACTGGGCCGCAGGGCAGTATTCCAACATGATAACGACCCCAAACACACCCCCATGACGACCACTGCCTTGCTAAAGAAACTGAGGGTAAAGGTGATGGACTGGCCAAGCATGTCTCCAGATCTAAACCCTATTGAGCATCTGTGGGGCATCCTCAAACGGAAGCTGGAGGAGCACAAGGTCTCTAACATCCACCAGCTCCGTGATGTCATCATGGAGGAGTGGAAGGGAATTCCAGTGGCAACCTGTGAAGCTCCAGTGAACTCCATGCCCAAGAGAGTTAAGACAGGGCTGGAAAATAATGGTGGCCACACAAAATATTGACACTTTGCGCACAATTTGGACATTTTCATTAGGGGCATACTCACTTTTGTTGCCAGCGGTTTAGACATTAATAGCTGTGTGTTGAGTTATTTTGAGGGGACAGCAAATTTACACTGTTATACAAGCTGTACACTGACTACATTGTATCAGTGCCATATCTTCAGTGTTGTCCCATGAAAAGATATAATAAAATATTTACAAAAATGTGAGGGGCGTATTCACTTTTGTGAGATAGTGTATGTGTGTATTTATTTATATATATATATATTGTGGAACGTGTAAATAACGAGGCGGATTTGACTCAGACAGTTTATTACACATCTCACACAGAAGCATAGTCAGAATGAATACTCAGCAGAGACTCTCCTCTTAAAAAGCATGGCATTCTTCTAGAAGCTTCTAACCCACAAAAGGTCACATTGCATTCACTTCCTTAATCCTTTAACATCCTTCCAGAAGTTTTTAACACACAAAAGATCACACTGCATTCATCCTTCACACCTCCCTGTTATCTCCCAGGGAAACTCTGCTCTTTGTTCTTGTCTAAGATGCTATACAATTATGCACTCCCCATGTGTCACCAAACGACCCCCCCGAGTGTCTTGGATAGAACAATAGAATGACAGTCCATATGCTGTGGTAAAATCATTAAACATCAATCCACATGCTGCTTGGGCTTCAGTCTTCTCCCATATCTGGTGTAACCAGGATTCACCGCCTCCGTGGCGCTGTCATGCTGGGGGGCTGATGTTTGAGGGGTAAAAGTCTGTACGTGTGGGTGCTCTGGAGAATCTTTTCTCTGGGAAGCTCCCCGTGGGGGTCTTCCACGCCGAGGGGCCCTCGTCAACAGCACTTGCTCGTTCGCCACCACAAAAGCGGGTTTGAGTCTGTCTATGCCAATCTTTTCCCTCCTACCCCCCAAATCTAGCAAAAAATGCTTGTCCCCTGTTTCCAGCACTCTGAATGGTCCATCATAAGGTGGGCGCAGTGGAGGGCGATGGGCATCGTGTCTGACAAAAACGAACTCCGCGTTTTTCAAAGTTTTAGGCACAAAAACGTGCGGAAAACTGTGGTGAGCAGGGCCCGGCAGCGTGCTTGTGTCTATGCTACGCTGCAACAGCTGAGACGGGGAGCTGCCCGGCGCGGGATTATCTGAAAGAAACTCCCCGGGCAGCCGAAGTGGCTGCGCAAAAATGAGTTCAGCCGGGGAAGCTTCCATATCCTCTTTAGGCGCAGAACGTAACCCCAATAAAACCCACGGTAGCTTGTCTACCCAATTTGCATCTGTCAGTGACGCCCTGAGAGCCGCTTTCAATGACCTATGAAAATGTTCGCATAACCCATTAGCCTGTGGATTGTACGCGGTTGTGCGGTGAATTGTGACACCCAGGCTGCTGGCCATTGTTGACCAGAGTTCGGAAACAAATTGAGGGCCTCTATCGGACGTAATATCCGACGGGACTCCAAAACGCGCCACCCATGCTGTTAAAAACGCGCACGCCACCTCCTCGGCTGTGGTTGCCGCCAGTGGAACCACTTCCGGCCAGCACGTGGTGCGGTCCACCATTGTCAGAAGGTGCGTGCACCCCTGTGATGGCGGGAGGGAGCCCACGAGGTCCACGTGAACATGGTCGAACCTCTTAGCCGGGATGCGAAACGGCTCCAAGGGAGCCTTCATGTGTCTGTGTACGTTGGCTTGTTGGCACGCCATGCAGGCTGCTGCCCACTCTTTCACTTGTTTGCGAAGGCTCGGCCACACGAATTTCTCTCCTACCATTTTGACCGACACGCGCACTCCTGGGTGCGCCAAAGAATGAATCGAGTCAAACACGCGGCGGCGCCACGCGGCCGGGACCACGGGACTCGGGCGCCCCATGGAGACATTGCAGATTAGGGGGGGCATGCCGTCTTGCAGCATCCTGCTCTCCAGCCTTAACCCTGTTGGTCCAGACTGGAGTGCGCGCACGTCCGCATCACTAACCTGCTCCGCGGCCATGGCTGCGTAATCTATCCCCACACAGACTGGGGCCGCCACGGTGCGCGAGAGGCAGTCTGCCACTACATTCAGTTTACCCGAGACATGCTGAATATCGGTAGTAAACTCTGAGATCGCGGCCAGCTGTCTCTGCTGCCGGCCCGACCACGGTTCTGAAACCTTGGCCATCGCGAATGTTAGCGGCTTGTGGTCAACGAACGCGGTGAAACTGCGCCCTTCCAGCCAGAACTGGAAGTGGCGAATGGCCAGGTGGAGAGCCAGCAACTCCCTGTCGAACGCGCTGTATTTACGTTCACTGTCGCGCAAAGTCCTGCTGAAAAAGGCAAGCGGCTGCCAAGCCCCGGCTATGCGCTGCTCCACGACCGCCCCTATGGCCACATCTGAAGCATCAGTGGTGAACGCTATGCGGGCCGTTGGGTCTGGATGTGCCAGCAATGCGGCGTTTGCCAGGGCTGCTTTGACTTCCGAGAACGCCCGCTCTCGCTCCGGGGTCCATTCGACCTTATCTGCGGGCTTCTGTTTTCTGAGCGCGGCGTACAGTGGTTGCATGTGCTGCGCTGCGGGGGAAGGAAACGGTTATAAAAATTCACCATTCCCAAAAATTCTTGTAGTGCCCTGACCGTTTGCGGCCGGGGAAAATCTGCTACTGCGCGCACTTTGTCAGGCAGCGGTACTGCTCCTTCGGGAGAGACGCAATGCCCCAAAAGATCAATCCCTGTCACCCTGAACTGACATTTCGCTGGGTTGATTATTAACCCGTGCTCTTCCAACCTCTGGAAAACCGTCGTGAGGTGGGTTTCGTGTTCGTCTTCAGACGCGCTGGCTACCAAGATATCGTCCAAGTAGACGAACACGAAAGGGAGATCGCGCAGCACTGCATCCATCATGCATTGGAACGTCTGTGCAGCCCCTTTAAGCCCAAATGGCATGAGCAAAAACTCGAATAAACCGAACGGAGTTATCATCGCTGTTTTGGGTATGTCCTCAGCGCGCACTGGGACTTGGTGGTAACCGCGGACCAGGTCTATTTAGAAAAAACGCGCGCTACTGCCAGGTGAAAGGAAAAATCCTGAATGTGAGGAATTGGGTAGCGGTCGTGCGCTGTGGCGTTGTTCAACCTGCGGAAATCCCCGCAAGGTTGCCACAAACCCTCAGCTTTAGGGACCATGTGTAGCGGGGAAGCCCATGGGCTGTTTGAATGCCTGATGATGCCCAACCTCTCCAGGTTGGCGAACTCCTCGCGCGCTATGGCCAGTTTAGCTGCGTCCAAGCGCTGAGGTTTTGCAAAAACGGGCGGCCCATTGGTGGTGATAAAATGCTCCACCCCGTGTTTAGCGATGGCTGCCGAAAATGTCGGGACAGTGAGTGCTGGGAACTGAGTGAGCAGTGTGTGGAACTTACCGCATGCAGCTGTGACGTTGGCTTGTGCTGTTGGCCGGGACGCTCGAGCTATACAGGGGATAGAATCAAAGGACAGTGCATTAACTAGGCGCCTGTTAGCGACATCAACCAACAAACCATGTGTGCACAAAAAATCAGCCCCCAGTATACTGAAATTCAATGCTGCTATGACAAAAGTCCACTCAAATGTACGGCCGTGTAGAGACAGGAGTAGAGTCCTCTCACCAAAGGTCTTAATCTCCGAGCCGTTTGCTGCTGCCATCTCGGGGCCGCTAGATCCTGCCAGCTGGTCGGCGTAGGTCGGCAGGATGAAACTCATCTGGGCGCCGGTGTCCACGAGGAAATGCCTCCCCGAGCGTGCGTCCTTCAAGTAGAGCAGCTTGTTCTCCTCCCCGAGGGTCGCGGCTGCTACCGACCCCCGGTCTTGGCGTTTCCAGAGTGCTTGAACTGGCACGGTGGTATACATTTGCGTGCCCTCTCTGCGAAGCGGCGGTGGTAGAAACAAAGGGTGTCTCCCCCGCGTTCTTTGGCCCCTGCTGCTGCTGTCGTCGGTGGCTCTGCTGCTGCCGTCGATGGCTCCTCGCCTCCTCCGGCCGTCGCGCCGAGCTCCGTCGCTGCCGCCATGGTCGTGAACTCTCTGCTGGCGATGATGATCCGGTTTGCTTCTCGGGCCAGCGCACGATAGTCCCACTTGGCCAGCAACGGTGAATTGGCCAGGGTCGCTCTCGTCGCTGACGGAAGGTTCCGGAGGAAGAGGTGGGTAAAAATGAAATGGTCGTCGTCCGTGCCCTTTAATCTCAGCATCTTCTCCATCAGGTCAATGGCCGACCCATCTCCTAACCCAGTCCGCGTCAGGAGTCTCTCTCTCACCATCCGAGAGTGTGTAGTGCTGGATGAGTGCAGCCTTCAGCGCGCCGTACTTGTCGTTGGTTGGTGGCTGATCGAGCAGGCTCTCCACGTGCTGAGCCGTGCGGGCGTCGAGCGTTGCGACCACATAGTGGAGCTTCGTGTCATCCGCCGATATCCCCCGGAGGCCGAACTGCGCCTCAACTAGGTGGAACCAGGAGCGCGGATTGTGCTGCCAAAAATCTGGTAGCTTGATTGCAACAGCATATGCTTGGCTGGGGGCTCCCAACGAGGCTGGCTCCGGGGATCTTTCGCCGTGTTCCATGATTCGTCTTGGGTCACCAGTGTGGAGCGTATAAATAACGAGGCGGATTTGACTCAGACAGTTTATTACACATCTCACACAGAAGCATAGTCAGAATGAATACTCAGCAGAGACTCTCCTCTTAAAAAGCATGGCATTCTTCTAGAAGCTCCTAACCCACAAAAGGTCACATTGCATTCACTTCCTTAATCCTTTAACATCCTTCCAGAAGTTTCTAACACACAAAAGATCACACTGCATTCATCCTTCACACCTCCCTGTTATCTCACAGGGAAACTCTGCTCTTTGTTCTTGTCTAAGATGCTATACAATTATGCACTCCCCATGTGTCACCAATATATATATATACAGTATATACAGTATACTGTATATATATATATATATATGATTTCTAGTCTGTCTGCCCTTCAGTCTTTTAGCAGGATTACGCAAAAACTACTGGACGGATTTTGATGAAGATTTCACCAGAAGATGCTCTTGGGCAAAGGATGATCCCATTAAATTTTGGTGATGATCTGAGAATGCCTACCTCCACCAAGGACCTTGTTTGAATTTGTGCAGTAGGATTACACAAAAACTACTGGATGGATTTGAATGAAATTTTCACCAGAGGTGGTCCTTGGCTAGAAAGGAATCCATAACAATTTGGTGATGATCTGAGAATGCATACCTCCACCAAGGCTCTTATCTTCTCATAGTGTGTTAGCAAGAATCCTCCAAAACTCCTGGATGGATTTGGATTAAATTTTTATCAGATGTGGCCCTTGGCCCAGAAAGGAACGCATTACATTTAGGTGATGATCCAAAAACGCATACCTCCACCAAGGCTCTTATCTTCTCACACTGTGTTAGCAAGAATCCCCCAAAACTACTGGATAGACTTTGATGCAGTTTTCACCAGAACTGGCTCGTGGCCTACACACAACAATCCATTACATTTTTGGCAGTGATCCATGAGGGACAGAAGGAGCCTTCGTGGAGGTATGCGCCCTCTGAGTGCTTTTCTAGTTTAATTATTGCAGCAATTTTTTTTTCAAGCCTTTCTGAAAACTCACTGTTGGGAGTGTATACACCTTTAAATCTTCAGCCTGGATTCAACTCTGCCTCCCTCTTGCATCATATTGCTAACATCATATTAGCTAACTCCTAGAATTTTTAGCTTGGAGTCAGATCTATCCTGAGCCAAATACGGGTCAGCCCTGTGATCTTTCGTGGCACGGGTGGAGAATTTCTGTAAAACTCCTGACCGAGAAAAGTCTTTTTAACAATTTTAAGATCCTGGAGCCAACTTGGGGTGCTGACTGTGTTAGGTTTGACTTGACCTGTTACCACTGAGCCAACTAATGTTTGTCTTTGTATGAATGCAATAATGCATCACTGACTGACAGGGGTGTGTGGTTTCAGTGGTCGATAGGATGTGACTAGTCTCTGGAGTACAGTAAGCACAAAAACATTTGTGAAAGAGTGGCTAAGCTGTTAGCTTCAAGGCAGCTAGCTAACGATAGCGGCTAGCTGGTAATAGCATCTAGCTGGCATTAGCTAGCCACTCAGAATAATACCTAAGAATGATGTACGTATATAGTCAAGTGTTGGTAGATGAACAAGGATTCCAGTGGGGTTGAATAGAATTTATAGAAAATAGTGATCCAACCAGCTCACCAGTTAAGGTAATATTAATATTATTATTTGGTATATTCCATCTAGCTACAATGCTCTGCACTGTGTGTCTGTGTGTGTATATATACAGTATATTTTATAGTAATATGTACATACTGTGACATTTGCAAGGGTTCACACAAAGACAATGGAGCAGATGGCTGTGATCAACCAGATTTATTTTACACACACCCCAACCCCCAACTTGCAACTTAGTACACAGAGCAGGGGAGGTCATTCCCCCAGACCCCTGTTTGAATCATGGTTACACACACAGATACATCTTGCCCTAATCCTGCTAAACACTGCTGGGTCATTATAATGCAGTTATAATGACACAGCAGTATAACTCAGAAATAACACATTTAACACACACAGTAACGTTTCAAACTGGCAAAGCATGCTGGGAAATCCCTGGCTCCCTTATAATGGCCCCGACGTTACACTGCCCCCCCCCCTGGACTGGTTTCTGTCCCCAGAAAATTCAAAGTCCACTTTCAGAAATCCAACGCGAGTCAGCCCGGTGCCAGGGCGGCATGCACGGGCCATCTGAGTCTCGGTCAGAGTATCTGGTTGGGGTAGGGTTCCGGTTTGGCCACCAGCGGGCGGATGGACACATCTTACAGCCTCTGTAGGACCACGCACAGTCCCTTCCCTGGCAGCGGGAGTCCCAGGCCCGCTCCGGCCGACTCCCACCGCTGCCAGAGCTCCCAGGCGGCCGCTGGCCCGCGTCCATGCGTCCAGCCCTTGCCGCGCCTGGAAAGTGGCCGCATCTTCGTCCTGCTCGCTCCGCTGCGTCGCTCCTGCGCCGAGGGCCTCCGTGACGTCACCGAAAGGAAAAGCATCGGGTAGCGGTAGGACACGCACAGTTCCTCCTCTGGCAGCGGGAGTCCCATGACTCCTACCGCTGCCAGGACCTCCCAGTCGGCCGCTGGCCCGCGTCCAAGCGTCCAGCCCCTGCCGATCCCGAGAAAAGACCGGATCTGTCCTGCTCGCTCCACTGCTGCTGCGCTCCAAAGGCCTCTGTGACGTCATCTGCCGGGGGAAACATCTGCAGGAGGCGGCTTTTTCCCCGTCCATGCCACCTCGCTCTAATTTAACGTCGGCGAGGGGCCAGTTTGTTGTGCGCTGTGTGCGGGGCAGTACCATGCCATGTACCCTGGCTCTGTGCAGCAGAAGCCGTCCTTCCTCGCGTCGCCACGGCTGTTTCCTTCATGCACGCGCTGCTGTGATCTGCCGTAGCTCCTCCTCCACTCGCTCTCAGCACGGTGGTTTCCTCTGATGATCAGCGCGGCAGCCAACTGGACCTGGGCCAGGCGGTCATCCAACAGGTTCTCGCCGTTGTAGCGGGGAATCTTGGCCCGCTGCTGGGTGGATGAGACTGTCATCTCCCGGTCGATTGCCGCTCCTAATCGCTCTGGAATCGCCAGCCCATCCTGCCCTGAAAAGGGCGGGAAACGGGGCTGGTTTGCTCTGCTCCGTCCATCGCAGCGAAGCTCTCCAGGGGCCGGCGTCTCAGCTCTATACTCCGTTCCCGGCTGAGCGATGAATCGCTCCGGCCGCTGTACCTCCGCCTGGATCCTCATCTTGCTCCATATCCCACTCCTGACACCAGTGTGACGTTTGCAAGGGTTCACACAAAGACAATGGAGCAGATGGCTGTGATCAACCAGATTTATTTTACACACACCCCAACCCCCTGGGCTGCACGGTGGCGCAGTGGTTTAGCACTGTGGCAGCACAGTTTACCCTCGGCCGGGGGATCGCGGGGATCATGAGATCGTGGGTTCGATCCCAGCCCCCGACCAACAGTGAGCTGTGTGGAGTTTGCATGTTCTCCCCGTGTTGCGTGGGTTTACTCCGGGATTTCTCCGGTTTCCTCCCGCATACCAAAAACATGTAGATTTAGGGCGCTCGCGCACGCAGCGACCGGCAGCTGGTGGCTTGTCACCAGACTGCAAACCAAATCTACCTACGGGTACAAATAAGTAACAAAACAAAACAAAACAAAAAACAAAAAACCCCCAACTTGCAACTTAGTACACAGAGCAGGGGAGGTCATTCTCACAGACCCCTGTTTGAATCATGGTTACACACACAGATACATCTTGCCCTAATCCTGCTAAACACTGCTGGGTCATTATAATGCAGTTATAATGACACAGCAGTATAACTCAGAAATAACACATTTAACACACACAGTAACGTTTCAAACTGGCAAAGCATGCTGGGAAATCCCTGGCTCCCTTAAAATGGCCCCGACGTTACACTGCCCCCCCCCCCCGGACTGGTTTCTGTCCCCAGAAAATTCAAAGTCCACTTTCAGAAATCCAACGCGAGTCAGCCCGGTGCCAGGGCGGCATGCACGGGCCATCTGAGTCTCGGTCAGAGTATCTGGTTGGGGTAGGGTTCCGGTTTGGCCACCAGCGGGCGGATGGACACATCTTACAGCCTCTGTAGGACCACGCACAGTCCCTTCCCTGGCAGCGGGAGTCCCAGGCCCGCTCCGGCCGACTCCCACCGCTGCCAGATCTCCCAGGCGGCCGCTGGCCCGCGTCCATGCGTCCAGCCCTTGCCGCGCCTGGAAAGTGGCCGCATCTTCGTCCTGCTCGCTCCGCTGCGTCGCTCCTGCGCCGAGGGCCTCCGTGACGTCACCGAAAGGAAAAGCATCGGGTAGCTGTAGGACACGCACAGTTCCTCCTCTGGCAGCGGGAGTCCCATGACTCCTACCACTGCCAGGACCTCCCAGTCGGCCGCTGGCCCGCGTCCAAGCGTCCAGCCCCTGCCGATCCCGAGAAAAGACCGGATCTGTCCTGCTCGCTCCACTGCTGCTGCGCTCCAAAGGCCTCTGTGACGTCATCTGCCGGGGGAAACATCTGCAGGAGGCGGCTTTTTCCCCGTCCATGCCACCTCGCTCTAATTTAACGTCGGCGAGGGGCCAGTTTGTCGTGCGCTGTGTGCGGGGCAGTACCATGCCATGTACCCTGGCTCTGTGCAGCAGAAGCCGTCCTTCCTCGCGTCGCCACGGCTGTTTCCTTCGTGCACGCGCTGCTGTGATCTGCCGTAGCTCCTCCTCCACTCGCTCTCAGCACGGTGGTTTCCTCTGATGATCAGCGCGGCAGCCAACTGGACCTGGGCCAGGCGGTCATCCAACAGGTTCTCGCCGTTGTAGCGGGGAATCTTGGCCCGCTGCTGGGTGGATGAGACTGTCATCTCCCGGTCGATTGCCGCTCCTAATCGCTCTGGAATCGCCAGTCCGTCCTGCCCTGAAAAGGGCGGGAAACGGGGCTGGTTTGCTCTGCTCCGTCCATCGCAGCGAAGCTCTCCAGGGGCCGGCGTCTCAGCTCTATACTCCGTTCCCGGCTGAGCGATGAATCGCTCAGGCCGCTGTACCTCCGCCTAGATCCTCATCTTGCTCCATATCCCACTTCTGACACCAGTGTGACGTTTGCAAGGGTTCACACAAAGACAATGGAGCAGATGGCTGTGATCAACCAGATTTATTTTACACACACCCCAACCCCCAACTTGCAACTTAGTACACAGAGCAGGGGAGGTCATTCCCCCAGACCCCTGTTTGAATCATGGTTACACACACAGATACATCTTGCCCTAATCCTGCTAAACACTGCTGGGTCATTATAATGCAGTTATAATGACACAGCAGTATAACTCAGAAATAACACATTTAACACACACAGTAACGTTTCAAACTGGCAAAGCATGCTGGGAAATCCCTGGCTCCCTTAAAATGGCCCCGACGTTACAATATGTATATTAGCTGCTCTTGCTTGTGTAACGGATGCCAACTAGTACTGTTCGGCGTAGAACGTTAGTAAAACCTCCCTCCCAAAGCCTCATACAGTATCGGTAGTGCTGAGCTATCGGTCGGACCTTTAGCTCAGCGCGATCGTGCTGTGTCTCCCATGCTCGAACTGTGTAGTTGACTGAGAGGTCGCGGGTTCGTGTCCCGTGTGGGGCGAACTGCGCAGGATGATCTCTGTCACAATGGTGCCGTGACCCGGATGGGAGTGAGGTTTAAGGGGGAGAGTGTAACGGATGCCAACTAGTACTGTTCGGCGTAGAACGTTAGTAAAACCTCCCTCCCAAAGCCTCATACAGTATCGGCAGCGCTGAGCTATCGGTCGGACCTTTAGCTCAGCACGATCGTGCTGTGTGTGTCTCTGTGTAAGTTAACTGTGAGGTCGCGGGTTCGTGTCCTGTGTAGGGCGAACTGCGCTGATGACCTCAGTTACAAAGTGGTGCTGTGAGCCCCAGATGGTAGCGCTGAGCTACCGGTCGGACCTTTAGCTCAGCACGATCGTGCTGTGTGTGTCTCTGACCAGTTAACTGTGAGGTCGCGGGTTCGTGTCCTGTGTAGGGCGAACTGCGCTGATGACCTCAGTTACAAAAGTGGTGCTGTGAGCCCCAGATGGTAGCGCTGAGCTACCGGTCGGACCTTTAGCTCAGCATGATCGTGCTGTGTGTGTCTCTGTGTAGTTAACTGTGAGGTCGCGGGTTCGTGTCCTGTGTAGGGCGAACTGCGCTGATGACCTCGGTTACAAAGTGGTGCTGTGAGCCCCAGATGGTAGCGCTGAGCTACCGGTCGGACCTTTAGCTCAGCGCGATCGTGCTGTGTCTCCCATGCTCGAACTGTGTAGTTGACTGAGAGGTTGCGGGTTCGTGTCCCGTGTGGGGCGAACTGCGCAGGATGATCTCTGTCACACTTGCTTGTTTTTTTTCTTGCCTTCTGATTGTTGCTCTGAGTGTTGCTATCCCTGTGCTGTTGCAATCCTGGAATTTCCCCGTTGTGGGACTAATAAAGGCTTATCTTATCTTATCTTATCTTATTAGGCAGTCTGTTGATCACGTGACCAACCGCTGACCAACCACCTAGTCAAGTTAATGCTAACAGAGCTCAATGTAGTATCATGGGAAAAACATAACAAAATAAGCCAGAATGACACAAGATATATTATCGATTGTGGATCAGTGAACCAGGTGGAAACAGTGATGTTTATTAGAGTGACTGAAATCTAAAGAAAAAAATTAATATATAAACCATTCTTGGTAAGCTAACTTGTCCACATGATTGACAGCTGTGCTGGCCAATAATAGAGCAGTGGGTGGATCTCAAGGACACGCTGAGCAGGGCTTACTATAGAAGTGACATCCTGTGGCAAATCTGGAACAGTCAACTCAATTTTGATTTTTGGAGTGAAAAACAATATAAAGGCTGTGTGTTTTGTAAGAGAAACCTACAGAACCTACAAAAACACAATTTTTTGGTCAATGACCCCCTTTAAGATAACCCCTCACCATCTTCTTTACTTTCATTCAACTGTTTCCAAGTTCTTTTTTAAAAAATATTTTTGGTTTAATCCCAACTGGCTGTTTTCATGAGTTTGGGCTGCTGGCAGCATCTGACCATAACTGATCTTATGACTTACCACATCAGAGCCTGACGTTCTATGTCAGCAAATTGAAAGCCAAGTTGTTTTCATTCACATGGGTACACATTCCCCTCCAGAATTTGCACTGTCCATTTACACTGATGTCAGTGGTGCATTTAACCATTAAATACTCACACCATCTGAATCAGAACTGTTGGACAGGTGATGCTGATAGTGCTTACAACAATTGTGGCATGTGGCAGGAATCAAATTCACAACCTACTATGTTGTACTAGAATCCAGTGTGACATGGACTCAAATGTTATGTATGAAATGAGTGAGCCATGAGCCATCTTTTGCCGATCAACGAACTGAACTTTATTACAGGAAAAGGCAGATATACTACATACAGTGGCCGCAGCCCGCCCGACATCAGCTACGGCAAGCCCCAGGGACCAAACCCACACATGACATCCCCCCCCCCTTCAGAAAATGCAGAACAACAAATAACTTTAGCCAATTAACCCCACCCACTCAAAAAAAAATATAAATAAATAAATAAAAAAATAGCGAATCAAATACCCACAATCAAATACCCACAAATAAGAACACAACTTTAGAACATAATCATCCCGAATTAGGGAACACCATTAACTAACTGGGCACTTGGGTGGACTACCAAAGTGCCCGCGTGTTGAGGTGGATTATTCTGTCATCTGTTAACCAATATGTCCTGGCTATCCAAGTCCCACAACAAAGTCTCTCAGATAATCTGGCCTCTGACGGATTCTCGCTGAGTGCCTCACTAGTTGAGGTCCTGCTGCTGGCCCCGTCGGCTGTTCTCATGTGCCCTCCAGCGCCTGATCAACTAAGTCCCAGCCGGTGTCCGTCTCGACCGTCAGTGCTTTCAGGTCCTGGGCTGGCGACGATTTCCTGAGGCAGCTAGTATGCCACTGTGACCTGAGGCGAAATGTGTCTGGACCCAGCTGTTCCGTGATCTGTAGTGGTCCCTTCCAAAACATCTGCAGCTTGTGCATGCGGTTGGGGTGTCTGATCCTAACCCAGTCCGCTACACTGAGTCCATGTGTTCTCGCCCTGTGCATCTTGTCAAAGCATTGTTTCATTCGCCGCTGTTGTTCAAGAACCCACTCCCTTGGTGACATTGTGTCCGCCAAAAGAATGGCTGCGGAAGTCCGCAACCGGTCCAGGGGAAGGTGTAATTCGCGTCCCAGCATGAGCTTCACTGGGGAACACCCCATCGTGGCGTGGGCAATCACTTTGTAATAGAGGCATGTGCTCTGAAGAGCATCAGTGAACTTGAAGCCATCCACCAGGTGTGCTCTTAGTCCATTCTTCAACATCTTGTTGAAATGTTCCACCCTCCCATTAGCCTGAGGATGATAGAAAGCAGTTCTAATGTGCTCCACGCCCCTCTCCCCCAAAAACTCCTCAAACCCCCCAAAGATGAATTGTGGCCCATTGTCCATTGTAATGGCATTCGGAACACCCCACCAAGTGAAGAGCGAAGTGAGGAAACCAATGACCACATCAGTTGTGACCAACCCAGTGGGCAACGCCTCCGACCATTCTGAATACAGATCGTAGGCCACCAACAGGAAACAGCTATTCATGGGGGCCGTGTGTAACTCGCTGCAAATATCCAGCTGGATGTGCTTCCAGGAGCCCTCCGGATATCGTATCGGTCACATAGGCGGAGGTGGTGGCGTCCCAGTTTTCCCGCTCTCCAAACATGGGACTAAGTCCTTTACCATAACCTCAATATCCTTGTCGATATGTGGCCACCAAACTGAGTCTTTGCAGCACTGTTTCACGCTAACTACCCACAGGTGACTCTCATGAAGCATGGCCAAAACATGAGTTCTTAGTGACACGGGAACCACTGTGCAGTGTCCTCTCACCACGTACACATTGTTCCAGCAGCTCAGTTCATCCCTGACCCTGTGGAAAGGTGCCAGCTCACCCTGCATCTTCGTGGGCC
The DNA here is from genome assembly GCA_020510985.1 of Pholidichthys leucotaenia. Classification (NCBI taxonomy): domain Eukaryota; kingdom Metazoa; phylum Chordata; class Actinopteri; order Cichliformes; family Pholidichthyidae; genus Pholidichthys; species Pholidichthys leucotaenia. The sequence continues at coordinate 266,321,757 of CM035846.1, read as the reverse complement.
ACCCCCCCTCTGATGAACGAGCATAATTGGGACAAAGTTGAATCGTGCTCCAACCCTGCCTGGAGTTCCTGGAGTGACATGGCATTCCAGAGGGTATTGTGCAATGCACTGATCAGGTCCACCTCCAGGGGATCACAATCACTAGTCTGTATGGTGTTAAGTGTGGCACGAGACAGGAGGTCCGCCACTATGTTCTCTCTGCCTAGGGTGAACTGAGTCGTGAAGTTGTTGGTCCGCAGCCTTTCCGTCCACCTCTGGATCAGCAGGGACCTATGTCCCGATCTGGTCATTTCCAGCAAGGTCGTCAGCGCCCTGTGATCCCTTCACAGGTGAAGTGGTGTCCACAGAGGTTGATGTGCCACCGTTCGCATGCCCAAATACACGCAGGTGCCTCTGTTTCACCCACTGTGTACCTCTGTTCTGCTGATGTGAGGGACCTCGATGCGAACACCACCGGGCACTCAAGCCACCGGGCACTCAAGCCGAGCCAGATGCATCACAGGTTACAAAAGTGGGGCATCATGGGTCAAAATGGGCCAACACCAGCGGGGAGGTGGGTTGAGATTTCAGTTTAGCGATGGCAGCTGAGCAGGCTGGAGTCCATTCCCATGGAGCATTCTGCTTCAGGAAAGCACGGAATGGTTCTATGGTCCCTGAATATCGAGGAATGAAACATCCACAGAAATTTGCCATGCCCAGGAACGATGAAATTTGCGCAGGTGTCGTGAGGTCCGGAAGTAGCAGGACCACCTCCATGTTCGAGTGCAGGGGGCTCAGGCCCTCAGCAGACAGGCAAAACCCCACAAACACGATAGTCTCAGCTGCAAAGATGCACTTTTCCTCATTCAGCGTGACTCTGTGATCCAGTAGCACCTCCATTACTTGTTCCAGGCATTCGTCATGTGTGGCCCGTGATGTGCTGTGCACCACAATGTCATCCAGATATACCACCACACCCCTGAGGCCAGCAAGAATCGTGGACATGATTTTTTGGAAGCAACTTGGAGCTGAGCTGAGGCCAAAAGGCATGCGGGTATATCTGAAAATACCCATGTGGGTCACGAATGCCATCAGGTTGTAGCTGGCTGGGTGGAAAGGAACTTATAGGTAGCCCTGATCGAGGTCCAGCTTCGAAAACACTCTGGAGCCCCTGAATATTGCGATGAGCTCTTCCATTGTGGGTAGGGGGTACTTATCCGGAATGCTCTCTTTGTTGACCATTCTGAGGTCGATGCATGGTTGGATGCCACCTGACTTCTTTTTAGCCACCACAGTATTTGAGATCCACAGCAAGGCGTCCACTCTTTCAATGATGCCAGCGCCCAGAAGTTTTTTCAGTTCCGCTGTGACGTTGTCCCGCACTGCGAGGGGGAACCGGAGGAGGGGTTGAATCTTGGGTGTCACCCCTGAGTGATTGAACATCCGGTGAATGAAAGCCGCCATGCAACCCAGGCCTGCAAACAGCACCGGCCAGTGAACATGCCAGGCTGGTGAAACAGCACCGTGGAGTCCATCGGGTCTGTAATGGAGAGCCCCAACTCACCCAACAGGTCAATACCCAGCAAGTCCACCCCATGGCCTGAAAGGTGAATGCGGGAATCTTTGGTCCGCACAACATTGAAAAACTGACCGTGCCCGCCATGCCAATTTTCACATGTCCATAGCCAAATGTATTATCAACCCCCGTTACAATTGTCTTTTTTGGGAAAAGCTTTCTTACCGTGGACATGCTCAATATGGACCTTGCAGCGCCCGAATCCACCATGAGCAGCATGTCAACTCCATCAAGCTGTACAACATCCCATTTCAGTGGCCAGTTCTTGGCACCTGCTACACATACTGAGGCTATGCCCATGGGTCCCACATCGGCTTTCTCATGGGCGGCGGGACAAACTCTAGCCAGGTGGTTAGCTTGGCCACAGTCATAGCACCTCTTCCCTCTAGCAGGGCAGACGGATGAGATTGTTCGGTGATGGGAGGAACCACAGCCGCCACACAGTCCCCGGGTTCCCGCTTCTGCCCATGCCACAGTTTGCCTCTGCGTGTTGCTATCGGCCTGGCATGGAGAGGATGCTTGGCTGGCTAGTTGTTCATCAGCTAGTAGCTGTTTCCCTAGCTGGGAGGTGGATTCTATTTGGCTAGTCATCTGCATCACCTGTTCTTAGCCCGAAATTGTCCCTTGTTAGCAGTAGCTTCTCCTTTAACCACTCGTTGTCCATGCTGTGTGCTAGCTTGTCATGAGTTAGCTCCTCTTCTAAAGGCCCAAAGGCACATGTGCTCGCTAGGTTATGGAGCTCCATAACAAAATGTTGTGTGGACTCACCCGCTTCTTGGCAGCAGTTGAAGAATCTTTATCTTCGTGCTGTGACGTTACACTTTTCGATGAAAAACTCATCCATTAGGCTCAAACTCTTGTCCAAGGAGTTTGTACAGCCTAGATCGTGAAGCACTTGCTGTCCCTCTTTGCCTAGACAATGAATCAGGATGCTCTTCCATCTTTCTTCATCAGCCAGGCTGGCCACAATAATATTATAGGGGCATAGTATGGGACTTCTCCACCCAGACAGAAGGCAGCTGGGGAAGGGGGGAACAATGGACCGAAAGAGGAGGTGTCACCGGGGGGTATCAGACAGGACAGTAAGGACGATGCACCCCCTGGGGAGAGGAGTAAATGCTAGAGCCGCTGGAAGAAGAAGGGTGTGAGAGCGGCGCTGGCATTATGTCATGTTAATGTGCCGCACAGGCTTTGTTCTAAACACAATTTATAATGGTCAGAAGTTCCGGGTCTCAATGCATGGTATTAAAGCTATAAAAGAGGAATGCACAGAGATCTGGGATCTCTTTTGCTGTACGTCATGTTGGAGAAAGAATAAAGTTTGTGTCATTCAGCTCGTTGCCTCACCTGCTTCCCTTCTCCACATTGGTGACCCTATGACGTGCCACGGAAAGTGAGCCGAGCACCGTCCCGGAAACTACCTGGAGGGAGAGCACCAGTGCCGCGTGCGTGGTCTCAGTCAAGCTCCCAGAGTTCTGGCTTCACTACCCAACCACGTGGTTCTTGCACACAGAAGCCCAGTTTGCACTCTGTGGGATAACAACAGATGATACCAAGTATAACTACATGGTTGCTGTGCTGGATGCACGCGCCATGCAACAGCTGCCGAGCCTGCTCCAGGAGCCGCCAGCCCAAGGAAAATATGAAGCGCTCCAGAGGATGCTTCTCCAGCGCTATACCCTTTCTGACAGCAAGAGGGCAGAGAGGCTCCTAACACGTTTTAGTTAGGGGACAGATCAGCAGTAGAGTTGGTGGAGAGCATGTTGGCACTGAGGGGGAAGGACGATGAATCTTTCCTGTTAGCCCGCTTGTTCCTCAAGATCCTACCAGCTACAGCGAGGGCGATCCTGGCCAACTCGCCTCTGCTGGTTGCCAAGGACTACTGTGCCCTGGCACAGGAAGTGGACTGCATCATTTTGGTGACCAGAACTCTCAGCATGTAGACAGTGGCACCAGCATCCATGAGGGACTCCAGTGAGATCGAGGAGCTCTTCGTAGTAGCTGGGACAAACACCAAGAGACAAAGGAACGGGGCCATCTGTTTTTATCATTGCCATTTCGGCTCAAATGCCCAACACTCTCTGTCACCATGCCAATTCAAGAAGCCGGGAAGATGGCACATTCGGAATTCAGTAGCAGCTGCGACCGATGGTGACAGGAACAGACTGCTTTACGTCACGGACACACGTTCAGGGAGATAGTTTTTGGTGGACTCCGGCTCCCAGAAGAGCCTCATCCTGCCGGTCAATGCAGACAGGTCGGCAGGAGGCAGCAGTCCCGAGCTCACGGCCACCAATGGATCCACCATCAGGACATTTGGCAAGCGGACACTGACGATATGCTTACACGGACGCAACTTTCAGTGGGACTTTGTGATAGCTGCATGTTCCGGCCCCATTTTAGGCACAGATTTTTTATGTGCTTATGGGTTGTTAGTCGATATTGCTAAGAGGAGATTAGTGGACGCTGTCTCTTTCACCTCACTGCCCTGTACAGCTCGGGGAGCTGGGTCGACAACACTGGCTAACGTTAAAGCTCCAGGGGGTAAGTACCAATATTTGCTCACACAGTTCCCAGCACTCATGGTCCTGACTTTTTTGGCTACGGTAACGAAACACGGGGTTGAACACTTTATAACAACAAAAGGCCCGCCGGTGTTCACGTGACCTTGGCATTTGGATGCAGCTGAACTGGCCAGCGTGTGAGAGGAGTTTGCCAACTTAGAGCAGTTGGGCATTGTCAGGTGCTCCAACAGCCCATGGGCATCCCTGCTACACATGGTGCCTAAATCCGACAGGTTGTGGCGACCATGGGCCAATTTCTGGTGCTTGAATAACGCCACGGAACACGATTGTTATCCCATTCCGCACATCCAGGATTTTTCCATGCACCTGGGCGGGGTGCATGTTTTTTCAAAAGTGGATCTGGTCCGCAGATCCCATCAGGTCCTGGTGCATGCAGACGACGTTCCAAAAACAGTGGTAATAACTCCTTTTGGCCTTTTTGAGTTTTTACACACGCCATTCGGATTAAAAGGCGTGGTGCAGACTTTCCAGAGGATGATGGACGCAGTGCTTTGCGACTTGTCCTTCGTTTTTGTCTACTTAGACGACATTCTGGTAGCAAGTGTGTCTGAGGAGGAGCACATTGCCCATCTCAAGATGGCTTTCCAGAGGTTGGAGGTGCACAGGCTGATAATTAACCTGGCAAAGTGCCAGCTTGGTGTGCCAGAGATTGATTTTTTGGGCCATTGCATTTTGTCGGAGGGCGCGATTCCGTTACTGGGTAAGGTGCGCACTGTGTCAGACTTTCCGCATCCGCAGATCATGAGAGCACTACAGGAGTTTTTGGGAATGGTTAATTTTTATAACCATTTCCTTCTCCGGGCAGCTCAGCTGATGCAGCCACTGTATGCCGCGCTTAAAAAAAAAGAAGCCCGTGGAAACCATCAACTGGACTCCCGAGCGAGTCCAGGCTTTTACAAACGCCAAAACAACGCTGGCAGATGCCACATTGCTAGCCCACCTGGATCCGTCTGCATGGATAGCGCTCACTACAGACGCATCTGATGTTGCCATAGGGGCAGTGGTGGAGCAGTACGTCTCAGGTTCGTGGCAGCCGCTTGCATTTTTCAGCCGAACTTGCGTGACAGCGAACGCAAATACAGCACGTTTGATAGAGAATTACTGGCTCTCCACCTGGTGATGCGCCATTTCCACTTTTGGCTAGAGGGGAGTGAGTTCACCATGTTCGTGGACCATAAGCTGCTGACGTACGCGATGTCCAAGGTCTCGGAACTGTGGTCGGCCCGGCAGCAATGGCATTTGGTCATGATTTCGGAGTTTAGTACCGACATTCAACACGTCGCCGGTAAGCTCAACATTGTAGCCGGCTGTTTGTTGCGCACGTTAGTCTCTCCGGTCTACATGGGAATAGATTTCCTTGCGATAGCCACGGAGCAAGCCGGGGACGTGGACATTTGTGCGCTCCAGTCTGTGCCTACTGGGGTAAGGCTGGAGAGCAGGGTGGTGCAAGAAGGGTGCCCTCCCTTGCTCTGTGACGTTTCCACCAGCTGCCCGCACCTGGTGTTTCTGAGCTCTTTGCGCCGTTGCGTTTTTGAGTCAGTCCACTCCCTATCGTATCCGGGAGTGCGCGCTTTGGTGAAGCTAGTGGGGGTGAAATTCGTCTGGCCGCGCTTGTGCGAGGATGTGAAAGAGTGGGCTGCAGTGTGTGTCGCGTGCCAGCGGGCCAAAGTGCACAAGCACACCAGAGCCCCCCTCGAGCCATTCCAAATCCCCACCAGGAGGTTCGACCACGTCCATGTGGATTTGGTGGGACCCCTCACGTCATGGCAAGGTTTCGTGCACCTTTTTGCAAACGTGGCTTGCACCACACACTGGCCTGAAGTGGTCCCGCTGGCTTCTACCATGTCCGCAGAAGTGGCTCGTGCTTTTTTGTTGGCTTGGGTTGCACAGTTCGGATCCCCATCGGACATCACTTCCAACAGGGGTCCACAATTTGTTTCGGAACTCTGGTCCACAATGGCCCAGAGCCTGGGGGTCAAAATTCACCGCACGACTGCGTACAGCCCCCAGGCTAACGGGCTATGAGAGCATTTTCATAGGTCGCTTAAAGCAGTGCTCAGAGCTTCGCTCACGGATATAAATTGGGTCAACCATCTGCCCTGGGTTCTTTTAGGATTGCGCTCCGCATCTAAGGAGGATTTGGAGCCTCCCCAGCAGAGCTCATTTTTTCTCAGCTGCTGCGGATCCCCGGAGAGTTTTTACCGGAAAACCCTGCATCCAAGGCTGATCCGCCCGCGCAATTTTTGCACAGTACGGAGGCTTATAATGTACCTGGCCTGGCCCACCATTGTTTTCCCTGCACCTTTGTCCCAGAAAGCTTGCAGAATGCCAGTTTTGTTTTTGTCAGGCACGATGCGCACCGGATCCCGTTGCGCCCACCGTACAACGGACCGTTCAGGGTGATGGAACCTGGGGCAAAGCATTTTGTGTTAGACTTGGGGGAACGTAGGGAGACCGTCTGCATCGACAGGCTGAAGCCCACTTTTGTGTTGGCAGACGAGCAGGTGGTGTTTGGCCCAAGCTCCCCGGCATGGACGCCCACTGTTGGTGGCTCCGCAAGTTGATGATCCTTCGGCAGGGACCTGCACTCAAGAAGATGCCCTCCTGTACACCCCGCCAGCAGGGCGGTTCAACTGGATCGGCGACCCCCCGCTACAGCCGCTATGGGTGCCGGCTCAAGCCCAAAGGACAGGTGGGTTAGTGCCCTTTCTGGGTGTTCGGGGGGGGGCGCTGTGTGGGGGCATGGTGTGGGACTTCTCCACCCAGAGAGAAGGCAGCTGGGGAAAGGGGGGAACAATGGGCCAAAAGAGGAGGTGTCACTGGGGGGTATCAAATGAGACAGTAAGGATGCACCCCCGGGGAGAGGAGTAAATGTCGGAGTCGCTGGAAAAACAATGGTGTGAGAGCGGTGCCAGCGTTATGTCATGTTAATGTGCCACACAGGCTTTGTTGTAAACACAATGTATGATGGTCGGAAGTTCTCAATGCGTGGTATTCAAGATATAAAAGAGGAATGCACAGAGACCCAGGATCTCTTTTGCTGTACTTTATGTTGGAGAAAGAATAAAGTTTCTGTGTTGTTCAGTTCGTTGCCTCGCCTGCTTCCTTCCTCCACAATATAGTCATTGAACAAGTCCAGTCAGCGGTGCCACGGTGTGGCTGGCACACCTGGTGACTCCAGGAATGGAGGTGATGGTCTCACGCACTCTCTCATGGTTTAATCCTCAGTCGCCAAATGTTATGTATGAAATGAGCGAGCCGTGAGCCATCTTATGCTGAACAACGAACTTATATGATCTGGGGGAAGTCAGATTATTTAGCACCTCAGACAGAGACAGTGAATAAGCATGGGAGAACAATGCCCAGGGAGTTCCTGGCGAGATAGCTGGAAGTAGTCAGGGACATAGGGGGTTGAATGCAGTGGAATGTAGATGTCATGCTGTGTGATGACAAATTGCCATGAAACGTGTGAAGAGTGATTTGAGGGAAGAGAGGAGAGCTTGTTGAGATCATTCATTCTGTTCTGTGCTTGTGAGATGTCAAGTGTGTAATAAACCGTCTGTCCATGGATCTGCCTCTTATTTGACACACTCCACACTGGTGACCCAAGACGTATTATGGAACACGAGGCAAGAACCCCGGAGCCGGCCCGGTCGGGAAGCCCCAGCGATGCAGCAGCCATCACACAGACAGCCCGGACTGGAGCCCCCAGCAACGCGTGTACGGTTTCAATCAAGCTACCAGACTTCTGGCAGCACAACCCGCGCTCTTGGTTCCACCACACCGAGGCCCAGTTCGCCCTCCGGGGAGTAACGGCAGACAACACCAGATTCTACCATGTGGTCGCAGCGCTGGATGCCCGCACAGCTCAGCAGGTAGCGAGCCTGCTCAATCAGCCACCAGCTCGCAACAAATACGAGGCGCTCAAGGCTGCGCTCACCCGGCGCTACATGCTCTCGGAATGGGAGAGAGCGGAGAGGCTCCTGAGACGGATCGAGTTAGGAGATGGTTTGGCCGTCGACGTGATGGAGAAGATGCTGGCGTTAATGGGCACGGACGACGGGCACTTTCTGTTTGCCCACCTTTTCCTCCGGAACCTTCCAACAGAGGCGAGAGCGGTTCTGGCCAATTTGCCGTTGCTGGCCGCGCGTGACTACCATGCGCTAGCCCAGAAGGCAGACCGGATCATCCTCACCACCAGGGCGATCACAGTCAACGCGGCGGCGGCGGAGCCCAGTGAGACGACCAGAGGAGGTGAGGAGCCACCGACGGTAGCAGCAGCGGGGGCCAAGGAGCGCCAGAGAGACACACTCTGTTTCTACCACCGCTGCTTCGGAGAGAACGCACGCAGATGTGCGCCACCGTGCCAATTCAAGCGCTTGGGAAAATGCCAAGGCCGGTGGTCGATAGCAGCTGCGACCCTCGGTGAAGAGAACAAGCTGCTCTACATGATGGACGCGCGCTCAGGGAGGCGTTTCCTCGTGAACACCGGAGCCCAGAAGAGCATCATGCTGCTGACCTACGCCGACTGGCTGGCAGGACCTAGCGGCCCTGGGATGTTGGCAGCAAACGGCTCGGAAATTAAGACCTTTGGTGAGAGGACACTGATCTTATCTCTACACGGCCGTACATACGAGTGGACTTTTGTCGTAGCAACACTGAATTACCATATCCTGGGGGCTGATTTTCTGTGTGCACATGGTTTACTGGTTGATGTTACTAACAGGCGCCTGGTTAATGCACTGTCCTTTGACTTTCTCCCTTGTATAGCTCGAGCGACCCTGCCAACAGCACAAGCCAACGTCACAGCTCCAGGCGGTAAGTTCCACGCACTGCTCACTCAGTTCCCAGCACTCACGGTCCCGACGTTTTCGGCAGCCATCGCTAAACACGGGGTGGAGCACTTTATCACCACCACCAGGCCGCCCATTTTTGCAAGACCTCGGCGCTTGGACGCAGCTAAACTGGCCATAGCGCGCGAGGAGTTCGCCAACCTGGAAAGGTTGGGCATCATCAGGCATTCGAACAGCCCATGGGCATCCCCGCTACACATGGTCCCTAAGGCTGAGGGATCGTGGCGACCGTGTGGTGATTTCCGCAGGTTGAACAACGCCACAGCGCACGACCGCTACCCGATTCCCCACATACAGGATTTTTCCGTTCACCTCGCCGGAGCACGCATTTTTTCCAAAATAGACCTGGTCCACAGTTACCACCAAGTCCCAGTGCGCGCGGAGGACGTACCCAAAACAGCGGTAATAACTCCGTTCGGTCTATTCGAGTTCCTGCGCGTGCCATTCGGGTTAAAAGGCGCGGCACAGACATTCCAGCGCATGATGGATGCAGTGCTGCGCAATCTCCCGTTCGTGTTTATCTACCTGGACGATATCCTGGTAGCCAGTGCGTCCGAAGACGAACACGAAACCCACCTCAGGACGGTTTTCCGGAGGTTGGAGGAGCACGGGTTAATAATCAACCCGGCGAAATGCCAGTTCGGCGTGACAGAGATTGATTTTTTGGGGCACCACATCTCTCCGGAAGGAGCGATCCCGCTGCCCGACAAAGTGCGCGCCGTGGCGGATTTTCCCCGGCCTCAGACGGTCAGGGCGCTGCAGGAATTTTTGGGGATGGTGAACTTTTATAGCCATTTCCTTCCCCGCGCAGCGCAGCTCATGCAACCATTGTACGCCGCGCTGAAGAGACAGAAACCCGCGGATGGGGTCGAATGGACCCTGGAGCGAGAGCGGGCGTTCTCGGAGGTTAAAGCAGCCCTGGCAAACGCCGCACTGCTGGCGTATCCGGACCCGGCGGCCCGGATAGCGCTCACTACCGACGCTTCAGATGTGGCCATAGGGGCTGTCGTAGAGCAGCGCGTCGCCGGGGCTTGGCAGCCTCTCGCCTTTTTCAGCAGAACTTTGCGCGACAGCGAACGTAAATACAACGCGTTCGACAGGGAGTTACTGGCCCTCCACCTGGCCATACGCCACTTCCAGTTCTGGCTGGAAGGGCGCAGCTTCACCGCGTTCGTGGACCACAAGCCATTAATGTTCGTGATGGCAAAGGTTTCAGAACCGTGGTCAGGCCGGCAGCAGAGACAGCTGGCCGCAATCTTAGAGTTTACTACCGATATTCAGCATGTGTCGGGTAAACTGAATGTGGTGGCGGACTGCCTCTCGCGCGCCACGTTGGCCCCGGTCTACGTGGGGATAGATTTTGCAGCCATGGCCGCGGAGCAGATTAGTGATGCAGACGTGCGCGCGCTCCAGTCTGGACCAACAGGGTTAAGGCTGGAGAGCAGGGTGCTGCAAAAACGGCATGCCCCCCCAATCTGCGATGTCTCCATGGAACACCCGCGTCCAGTGGTCCTGGTCGCGTGGCGCCGCCGCGTGTTTGAGTCGGTTCACACTCTGGCGCACCCAGGAGTGCACACGTCTGTCAAAATGGTGGGAGAGAAGTTTGTGTGGCTGAGCCTACGCAAACAAGTAAAAGAGTGGGCTGTAGCCTGCGTGGCGTGCCAACGAGCCAAGGTACACAGACACACGAAGGCTCCCTTGGAGCCGTTTCGGGTACCGGCTAAGAGGTTCGACCACATTCATGTGGACCTCGTGGGACCCCTCCCGCCATCACAGGGGTGCATGCACCCCCTGACAGTGGTGGACCGCACCACGTGCTGGCCAGAAGCAGTCCCACTGGCGGCAACCACCTCTGCAGACGTAGCACGCGCTTTTTTAACAGCATGGGTGGCACGTTTTAGAGTCCCGTCGGACATTACGTCCGACAGGGGCCCTCAATTTGTTTCCGAACTCTGGTCCACGATGGCCCGCAGCCTGGGGGTTGCAATTCATCGCACAACCGCGTACAACCCACAGACCAATGGGTTATGCAAGTGTTTTCATAGATCACTGAAAGCAGCACTCAGGGCTTCACTGACGGATGCAAATTGGGTGGACAGGTTGCCGTGGGTTTTATTGGGGTTGCGCTCCGCGCCAAAAGAGGATTTGGAAGCTTCCCCGGCAGAACTTGTTTTTGCGCAGCCCCTACGGCTGCCCGGGGAATTTCTGCCAGATAATCCCACGCCGAACAGCTCCCTATCTCAGCTTTTGCAGCGTAGCGCAAACACAGGCACACTGCCGGGCCCTGCCCACCACTGTTTTCCGCCTGTTTTCGTGCCTAAAACTTTGAAGAACGCGGAGTTCGTGTTCGTCAGACACGACGGCCACCACCCTCCATTGCGCCCACCCTATGATGGACCGTTCAGAGTGTTGGAAACAGGGAATAAGCATTTTTTGCTAGACTTGGGGGGTAGACGGGAGAAAATTGGCATAGACAGACTCAAACCCGCCTTTGTAGCAGTGGACGAGCAAGTGCTGTTGGCTAGGGCCCCTCGGCGTGGAAGACCCCCACGGAGAGCTCCCCAGGGAAACGATTCGCCAGAGCAGCCACACGGACAGAGCAAAGTCCCCCCCCCCCCCCACCGCTCACCCGCAGTCAGACACACTCCCAGCAGCCTCCCACCGGCACAGCAGCGCCACTGAGGCGGTTAACCCAAGTTACAGCAGATATGGGAGGAGACTGAAGCAAAAACGGCATGTGGACTGATGTTCTGTCTTAAGATGCTGGGGGGGGGGGGGGTTGGTATAGGACCTGGGGGAAGTCAGATTATTTAGCACCTCAGACAGAGACAGTGAATAAGCATGGGAGAACAATGCCCAGGGAGTTCCTGGCGAGATAGCTGGAAGTAGTCAGGGACATAGGGGGTTGAATGCAATGTAATGTAGATGTCATGCTGTGTGATGACAAATTGCCATGAAACGTGTGAAGAGTGATTTGAGTGAAGAGAGGAGAGCTTGTTGAGATCATTCATTCTGTTCTGTGCTTGTGAGATGTCAAGTGTGTAATAAACCCTCTGTCCATGGATCTGCCTCTTATTTGACACACTCCACAAACTGAACTTTATTACGGGAAAAGGCAAATATACATACAGCGGCCGCAGCCCGCCTGACATCATCCCATCTGATGCCCAACGTCGGCTACAGCAAGCCCCAGGGCCAAACCCACACATGACATGGGAGGTTGTGAGTTAGAATGTCTTGGCTGGTCACAGTGTGTGTGTGTGTTTTATGTATTTAGTCATTCCTTATAAATTTTAAGCATTTCTTGTCACATTTTTAGAAAAAAGTAACTGTCATTGTATTGTGAGTATCATCCATTAGTATTGTCCCACCAGTGCTTTGTGTTTTCTAGTGCAACTTTATCATATTAAAGATGCAGTGTGTAATATTTTGGGTAACCAAAATTCTGAAATTTAATACAGCAATAATTCATCATTTTGTTTTCACTGTCATATAATCATTTTTAAGTAAAAATTTGTTGTATTTTCAGTATCATCAGATTATTTTTTATCCACAGGAAGAGGGTCCACATCCATGTATGTAGGTGGCCATATTTGTCTCAGCGAACCTCTGGCAGGCAGGGAATAATGGACTCAGGCACAGGCAAAACCTCTGGTCACAGCAAGGTTTATTAACAAAATACCAAAACAAAGACAGTGCGGGGGCTGTAACACAAAAAGAGCCGTAAAGGCCAATAACATATTCACAGGGACAAATTCGGGACACAGGGACACCAGAGGGGATAGCTGACGATGATGCCACACCAGAACACAAACTGATACATACATATATAGAGTTGTGGGGCACCCCCACAACAGACTGGGACTAGCAGAGTGCTCGGCTAGAGCAATTAACATAACAGTGAAATGTGTGTATTAATGTCAACGGGCAGCCTCGCTTCGTCTGGCTGTTTCCTGCTCAGTACTGTGATGTTAATGTGCCATTCATGCATTGTGTTCATGCTTCCTGCTCTTACTGTGATGCAAATGTCCCATGCCTTTCATGTATTGTCTGTAACTGGGTATATAAGCTGACTGAAATTCATGTTCATTCTCTCTTTGACTGCTCATCTGACTACTGCTGCTGAGAGCCTGAGGACCCGCTCCAGCCCGCCTGCACAGGGGCTGGAGTGAGTCTAATGATGGTGGATGAATGATATTAAACTCTCTTTTAAACTCTCAGTTCGTTGCTTTATTATTTCATGCTGCCGCATTGGTGACCCCGAGAAAGCACACGCCTTGTGCAACGCAACCTTCTGGTCTGGACAGCCACGTTGGTGACCCTGAAGAAAGCACATGCTTTGTGCAGCAACCTTCTGACCTGGACATCCACGCTGGAACCGGCCGAGGGACACAACAACGCATCGACACGAGCCCGAGGGACAGAGATCGTTTCCTCCCTCTCACCGCTCCAACGCATCTGCATGAGCCCGAGGGACAAAGATCGTCTACTCTCTCTCACCGCTCCAACGCATCTGCATGAGCCCGAGGGACAGAGATCGCCTACTCCCTCTCATCGCTCCTCTGCATCGACACGAGCCCGAGGGACAGAGATTGTCTCCTCCCTCTCACCGCTCCAACGCACCATGACCCGACACAGCGAACTACGCAACAACTACAACAGGGATGATTATCGGCGCCGACTACGCTGATCTCCAGCAAGCTCCCTGACCCTGACTCGCCTCTACAGTGGACCCACCCACGCACCGAACCCCTGCACATGCACTGGGGGGTTACGAGGATGGCGCACCACGCATGGGACAATAACGGCTCCACAAACCGCCATTGTCCCTCGCTGCTGCACACAGAACCTTCAGGGCTGCTCATACACCTGAAGCACGCATGCAGCTCGCTCACAGGATTTTCTAATGGTCTCAGCCACGGCGCACGAGGGAATTCAGCCGTCAGCTGTTCCTGAGGGCTTTAGGGCTGCGCCTGCACCTAAAGTCAATACGCCAAGTCCCTCTGCTTTTGTTTTTTTTCTCACAGCCGCTACGCAGCCTCGCAGCTCCTGTTTTTCTTCATGGCCGCTATTAATCCTCGCAGGACTTAACCGCGAGAGGAGTCAGTGACTAATTTTTTTTCTTCTTGCAGCTGCTGTGGACCTCCGCATGTTCAACGGGACAGCCCCTCAACATCGCGGATCCACAGGCAATTTTTGCGCGGCCCAGACAATTTCACCGTCCCGGGCCGGCACTTGCTACCCCCACCCCCCTCCCTCCACCGCCACCTGCAGCGAGCCTCCCCTGCAGCTCGCTCCCAAAGCCGGACTATCGAGGCCTCAGCTTCCCGCTGAGCCCTCTGGGGGGGAGTGTGTGGGGCACCCCCACAACAGACTGGGACAAGCAGAGCGCTCGGCTAGAGCAATTAACATAACAGTGAAATGTGTGTATTAATGTCAACAGGCAGCCTCGCTTCGTCTGGCTCTTTCCTGCTCAGTACTGTGATGTTAATGTGCCATTCATGCATTGTGTTCATGCTTCCTGCTCTTACTGTGATGCAAATGTCCCATGCCTTTCATGTATTGTCTGTAACTGGGTATATAAGCTGACTGAAATTCATGTTCATTCTCTCTTTGACTGCTCATCTGACTACTGCTGCTGAGAGCCTGAGGACCCGCTCCAGCCCGCCTGCACAGGGGCTGGAGTGAGTCTAATGATGGTGGATGAATGATATTAAACTCTCTTTTAAACTCTCAGTTCGCTGCATATTATTCTTCCGCTGCAGAGTAACTAATAATTACATTGACTCAAGACAACTGAGAGACAACAGGGGTTAATCAGCATCACATGAGGATAAGTGGCTACGGATACAGAACACATGAGGGACTGAAAACAATAGGTAAATAAGTACACAGGACACACACGAGACTTGCACAGGAGATAAGAGGAACACAGAACAACAACAACAGGGATAACGGGGATGACACAACAGACTGAGGACTGGGGGCACAATGACAAACACAGAAGACCTAAGGGAAACACAAAAGGCAACAGTGAAAATAATAATGGAGAGGAAAAACACAGAGAACCCAAAATGAACAAAAAGCATGGACATGGTCTAAAACCATGTCCAGATCATGACACTTCCCTTCCTCTAAGGGCAGATTCCAGACGCCCCAGAAACAACACAAAGAAAATTACTATAAACCGGGTGGAAGGAGGGGGTACAGGCATGGCGGGAAGAACCAAACACAAAGATACAAGAAAAAAAGAAGACTGTCCATCGGGTGGTCTCCCAAAGTCCCTGGACCAACAGACCGGGGAGCACAATGAATCGGGGGGCCGGCCAGAGTCCAAGGGCCCTCAGACCATGAGACGTGGGGAGTCAGGTGGCCTCCCAGAGTCTCTGGACCACCAGACCAGAGAACACAGTGAGTCTGGTGGCCTACCACAGTCCATGGCCATGATTTTTCTCAACAAAGGAATAAAAGTTTGCATACAACACTCTTATAATCTATTCCCTTTATAAACCAGTAAAATTAGACACAGGGTACCTGCCAGTAAAGGTTCTGTTTCTCAAATTAAATGTCCTTAAATTCAGCATTGTTCTACTCAGGGGCGGTGGGGGTGGGGGGGGGGGGGGGTAGCACTTCTTTCTTCTGTAAAGGGAATACTACCCATTATTGTATTTGATGCAGTTTTGAGACTAACCACAAAAACATATTCTCCAGAAGCCAACAAATCTAATTTCTATTCAGTTTTTAGCAATGCCAGCAAGTTTTTCCAAATATATTATTAGATCATGAATATGATTTGAAAAACAATATTAGATTACATTGTGTGTTAGTGAATACAGAATGAAAAAAGCCACTGTATACCTGCAGTGACTCCATTAAATATGTTCTGTGATTGATTCTTTAATTAATCACTTGCCATTTCTGCAAATTTTAATCATGTAATTTCTACAGTTGTGTAGTGTAATGAGTTGGTCATAAAATCATATTGTAACTGTAGCCACATACCAACCCTTTTCTTTTCAGTAGACCTGAGTACAGAGTCTAAAATCACACTAAAAGGTGAAGTTCCTTTTCATCCTCATATTTCTAGCAGACACCTAGAGGTTTGGAGCCAAAATTGACTGGTGTTTGGAATTGTTTATAATTCCCTCCAACTTGACTAAATCCCCAGTTTCAGCTGAAGTTAAGCAACCCCAAAGCATGATGCTTCTGCTGCCATGCTTCACCATGGATGTGGTACACTTTTTATATCCATTGTATAGCTACATAATAACACTGAACCTCTCATTGTCAGAGAATCAGCAACAGTGTGTATAAGAAACTGTCTTGCTGCTTTTTTAAACTTCTTCTTTGACACATCCGTTTGTTTCCCATGCTGAGTCAAGCAATGACGCTGCATAAGATAAGACTTTACTAATCCCACACTGGGGAAATTAATTTACCACAGCAGCACAAAGTCAGAAGAGAAGAACAGAAACCAAAATTAAAAAAACCCCAAAAACAATAAAAAAAAACCTACTAAAAACACAAGATATGCTGATTCCCTCACAGGGGTTTTGTTGTGGTCGAGACTTCTTGTGCTTCTTGAAATCATCATTTTCATTATCACACACACACACACACACACACAGAGCCATGTCTGTACTAAGATCAACAGACACGCTGTTACAGTAAAATAAAACTAACAGTTATTAAAACCTACTGTAGACTACAGTTTGATTAAATTATAGTGTGTGAGGCATATAGAATGTTTCCATCTTAGAAATGTGAAAAAAAATTGCAAGTTTGTCTGGCAATGTGTAGGCAAGTTTGGAGACTTAGAAAACCAGGCCTGTTTGTGTACAAGGTGACTTTTCACAGCTTTTTTTTTTCTCTTCCAGGACAGGAAGGATCTTTTGATCTCACTGCCCTCTCGCCCTCTACTTTGACCTCTGGGCCTGAGAATTTCTCCACAGTGTCCAGAGATGTCTTAACAGCACTGAGTGAACCAAAGATTGGTATGAGCCTGACACATGTCTAATAGTACTCTCATTTTGATCAGCAGGGTAATCTACTTTGTCCAAAACCTCTTCAAACTTATATATATATATAAAAAGAACAGAATGGATCCTGAACCACTCAGTCATTTCATCTTTGCTTTAAGGGAAGCAGATTTCATGTGAACGTCATGAAAGCAACTGAGTCATCCTGTCTGTCAAAGAGCAGCTTTCACAGCTTCAACAACTACATCTTTTTACATCAGCCCCCCCCCCCACACACACACACTTTTGCACTGCAAGAAATGAAATTGTTGCTTGCAACAATATACATTTTACTTGTTTTAAATAGTTTTGATAAGCTAAATTTTCTTATTCTGTTTTTAGAAAGTTTTAATTATTTGAAGTAAAATAAATCAACTTATCTATTTTTGTATTATGCTTATTTTAAGTAAAATTATCTGCCAGCAGATCAAGAAATGTTGGCTCATTAAAACTGCTTAAAATGTCTAAAAATTACATTGATGCAGATGAAATGATCTTATATAAAATTGCTTGGGTAGAAGAAATATCTTGTCACATAAACAAGCATCAGTAGGCTTGATTTAAGACTTCACCTTTTGCAGTGTAGAACTGAGGGTGTGTTTGTGGAAAGAGAGCAAATATGACTCAAATATTCACTTTTATAGTTTCCTGTTTTCTCCATTTGAGTTGAATCAAAGGAATTTAATGCATGAAGCACTTCTAAAATTTATGATGAAAACTTGACGAAAAAAGGCTCAATGGGAATTGATCAAAAACTACAGAATATTTTTGTCACAAGAAACCCTCAGCTCAGAACTCTTTTCTCTTTTCCTTTTCAGCAAATCAGTTGCAGTTTTGCATATTTTGACTCAAAACAGTTCACCTCTGGTTTCAGCAACAGCAGACGAAGCAACCGAATTTAAAAGACATTCCTGTCACACCTTATAAGACGTTTACCTGTGTTTACGAAGGCTACCAACAGGCCCAAGAGCACCAGTAGGACAAATCTGCACATGGTGGCACCGCTGGGAACCATCGTGGCTGAGAAGAATGAGTGTCCAGAACTCCTCGAGAAGTGGCCTCAAACACGTCCTTGCAGCAGCAGGAGACAGAGTTCAGGGGAGCTCAGGAGGGCGAAAGGTAGAGCAAGGAGGAGGAGGAAGAGGGGGAGGGAGAAGGGTTGGGTTGGGTGTGCACAGGACAGTCTGGACAGTGCAGACTTTGTGAGCACATCATCCAGCAGGCCCACCTACTCCAACCCCCCCCCCCCCACCCCCCAGTCGCATTTTGAGTGAGAGGGACAAACATTTGGTGGCCTCTGACTGTGGCCCAGGTCACATCACAAAGGTGTCTGCTGGGGTATGTTACTCCATCACTTTATTGCAGACAAGAAGTTGTCAGCCGTGGAGAAAATGTTACTGCAATAAATAAGCAGGCCTACTTAATAAACTTAGTAGACTAAAGTTTAAACTTTAAACCCAGCTTCAAAGATGGGATTATGTTTTCATTGCAGTTTGGCTCTTAGCAGGATGACCTATTAAAAACACTGACTAAATTTGAATGAAATTTGGTGGAAGGGCGGAGCTTAGACCGCAGGGAAAACTAGAATTGCATTCAGCAGACATGCTAGCCCTGTCCCTCTTGGAATGTGATATAGTAGGAAAAATCCCTGGTTGACTTTCTATTTCAGTTCTGATGGGACTCCATGACACTTTCAGACCTTACTGATCTTCAAGGTCAAATGCAAAGTCAAGGTCACTGAACATTCAAGAGGTGTCCCAGATCCCATTCTAGGTTGTGCTACAATGTGGTGGTTTATCTCTTATAATAAAGTCACAATAAGCCAAAACTGATTTTGACCTTTTATGACCCCACAACCTTGACCTTTTGATCCCAAAGGCATAGCCGATCGTGGTACTCCTGTGGTCAACCTGTCTTCCAGGTTTGGTCACACTAGTGTAATTTCCTGTTGAGTCAGAGCACGGATACGCAGACAGATGGACAGAGAGATGGATAGATACGCACTCAGGCCACTGCCTTACCCACACCTCGACTCCGTCAGCATGGGTTTTTTTAAAAAAGATTTTGGAGTCAGAATTAAGGGGTAGATTTATGATTTTTCCCCCCACTCTCTTTTAGTTTTTTTTTTCATTGATTTCTTTAATTTTTGCATAAAAGTTGAGGACATAATGTTGGCTGTATAGGAGGTGGGTATCTGTCAGAGTGAACAACATGATGTGGATCTGAATTAAGGGTTCTCCTCTTTATTTGTCAGAAGTTTTTTTCACATTTTTCTTAATTTCCCAGATAACTTTGCATGGAACTTGATAAAAATAGTCTGGTGTGCATGGGAGCTGTGTATCTACAAGGGTGTATAATATGGTATACTTCCTTTCTTAATCCTCTTCATTCTGGTTGGAGCATAAGGTGCCAACAAGTCTTTTCCAACCATCATGGTCTTGGGTGAGCCAACGGACCTTCTTCCAGGTTTTGCTTTTCACCTCCTTCTCAACAGTCAGTGGTCTACTCTCTTCCTTTCCCCTGGTAGCATCCATCAGAGTGCCACATATGGATGTCTCATCTGATGTGGTATCTATCCAAGAAAAAAAATCTGCTTCTAGCACTGAAGTGTTGGCAGAGGTACTGTATGTGCTCCGTGGACTCTTTCAAATTGACATGTTGGAGTTGGCTGTATATTAATTAAGCCAGATCTTGTGTTTCTGTAAATTGGTTTGTTTTTATGGAAAGGGTCTCCACTCTGTAGCTCTTTTGCTCACAATCAGTGTCTCTCCCTCACTGCAAAACAGTGACATCTAAGTAAAATGAAATATCTTAACTTAAACTACCACTGCTTGTTTTCATGTGACAAGATATTTCTTCTAACTATGTGGTTCTTATATAAGACCATTTCACTTACATCTAGACATTTTTACTCATTTTAAACAGTTTTGACAAGCCAAATTTTCTTGCTCTTGTTGGCAGGAAGTTTTGATGATTTTAAGTAAAAATATCTGCACTCTTTACCCTTGTAACTGAAGGACTCAGTGTTGTTTCAGGTATTTATCAGGTATTTATTTCTACTCTGTATAACCACACAGATGGTCCTCTCAGGTACTCAGCAGCCTCCCCAACCTGCTGCTCACACCTGGTTCAAGGAGCAGCCAATCAGAATAAAGTTGGCCTTGAAAGAGGGGAGATGAAAGTGATTGTTTCTGTCACAAGCTGAAGCGGCAGGTTGGACTGAGGTCACCCCCAGACCAACCAGACCATCAATGATGGACTAGCTTGTTCCGGCCTGATGGAATCACCTCAAGAATACTCAGATCTGCTGACCTTTGACCCTGAACTTACCCTTGAGCACAACCTGGAAGTAGACTCACCAGAAGATCATTGTTAAGTTTGGTGAGCATCAAGACAGTTGCCTAGAAGTAGCAGTAGTTTTTTTTTTTTTTTTCTGAAATCACATAAGATACCCGATCTCCTGACTCTTGACCTTGAGTACAAGGACCAACCTGAGGATCGTGCAGGAGTTTCACAAATTTTGGGCCAGTTGCCTAGGAGGAGTAATGACTTTTGTGAAATCCTAAATGCCCAGATCGCCTGACCTTTCACAATGACCTTGATCTCAACATAGATGCAGACCACCCAGAGAAACATTGGGTGTCAGTTTGTTGAGAGGCAAGGAGTAGCAATTAATGTGAAATGTGGATAGACAAGAGTTATACAGCACCATCGCATTAGCTCCTTTTGGTTTCACCAAAATGAGCAAATAAGATTATGGGGAAATAATCTTGGAACAAACAAACAAAAACATAAAGGTGGAAATGAGAACAGCAGGCCTGGTTTAAGAAAATTACAGTTAGGAATAAATTGATTTTGTGTAACATCAATTGTGGTAGCCATATCATATTTTTAGTGTTAGAAGAGAGCTGTAATTTTTACATGTATAGCAGCAAAATGTAGAAAAGTAAATTATTACAAGTATAGGTCACACATATTTGTTTTAGAAAGCTTGGGCTTGTTGTTACGAGCTATTCTGTCTCTGTACGACCGTTGTGAGAGTTTGGTTCGTATTGCCAACACTCGGTCGGACTCATTCCCAGTGAGAGTTGGACTCCGTCAGGGCTGCCCTTTGTCACCGATCCTGCTCATAATTTTTATGGACAGGACTTCTAGGCGCAGCCAGGGAATGGAGGGTGTCATGCTTGGTGACCGCAGGATCTCATCTCTGTTGTTTGCAGATGATATTGTCCTGTTGGCTTCATCCAGCAATGACCTACAGTTCTTGCTGGGACGGTTTGCCGCTGATTGTGAAGCGGCTGGGATGAGAATCAGCACCTCCAAGTCCGAGTCCATGGTCCTCAGCCGAAAAAAGGTGGATTGTGCTCTCTGGGTTGGGGACAGGCTCCTGCCCCAAGTGGAGGAGTTTAAGTATCTTGGGGTCTTATTCGCGAGTGAGGGGAAAATGGAGCGAGAGACTGACAGACGGATCGGAGCAGCATCTGCAGTGATGCAGATGTTGTACCGGTCTGTTGTGGTGAAGAGGGAGCTTAGTTCTAAGGCAAAGCTGTCGATTTACCAGTCAATCTACATTCCTACTCTCACCTATGGTCACAAGCTTTGGGTAATGACCGAAAGAACAAGATCGCGGATACAAGCGGCTGAAATGAACTTTCTCCGTAGGATTGCTGGACTCACCCTCGGAGACAGGGTGAGGAGCTCAGTCATCCGGGAGAGGCTCAAGAGTAGAACCGCTGCTCCTCCACATTGAAACGAGTCAGTTGAGGTGGTATGGGCATCTGATTAGGATGCCTCCTGGACGCCTCCC
Organism: Pholidichthys leucotaenia; assembly: GCA_020510985.1. NCBI lineage: Eukaryota > Metazoa > Chordata > Actinopteri > Cichliformes > Pholidichthyidae > Pholidichthys > Pholidichthys leucotaenia. The sequence goes on along the minus strand of CM035846.1, from coordinate 266,299,939 downwards.
TCTTGAGGTGTTTCGGGCACGTCCCACTGGGAGGAGACCTCGGGGCAGACCCAGGACTCGCTGGACAGACTACGTCTCCCAGCTGGTCTGGGAACGCCTTGGTATCCTCTCTGAAGAGCTGGAGCAGGTGGCTGGGGAGAGGGAAGTCTGGGTTTCTCTGCTTGAACTGCTGCCTCCGCAACCTGGACCTCTGGAAAAGCGGTAGAAGATGGATGGATGGATGGATGGATGGATCTGGTATTGTTGCCATACTTTGTACCATCAGAGCAGTTCTAACAGATCAGGATACAAAAGCTCTGAGGATGTTTGATCTTTTGGCTCCTGTGGGTTGCAGAGTGGTGTCACCACAGCCATGACTATGTCAGTGCCTGGTGTTCTTGGGAGTTGTTCTTGAAAACTGTTTGTGGTGTGATAAGACACACTGTCACAATGAGGGAGGCTGCAGCTGACAGTGGCACTGTACTTATTTACCTAAAGTGACTTCTATGAATTCAAGCCCTAAAGGTTTCTCAGTAGAATTTGCATTGTTGCTCAGCCATTATGGTTTATTTTAATGATTTTAAGATTTTGTCTGTTTAGAATTGGTGGAGGGCAGCACGGTGGTGCAGTGGTTTGCACTGTGTCAGCGCAACAAGAAGGTCATGGGATCGATTCCACCCCTGACCATTGTGGGTTCGATCCCACCCCCTGGCCACCCGTGACCCTTCTGTGTGGAGTTTGCATGTTCTCCCAGTTTCTGCGTGGGTTTCTCTGGGTACTCCAGTTTCCTCCCACAGGCCAAAGACATGCAGGTTAGGTTAAATGGCATCAACTGGGGATTCTAAATTGTCCTTAGGTATGAATGTGAGAGTGAATGGTTGTCTGTCTCTGTGTTAGCCCTGAGATACTGGCGATCTGTCCAGGGTGCACCCTGCCTCTTGCCCAAAGATGCAGGGATAGGCTCCAGTCCCCCTGCGACCCGAAAAGGATTAAGCGGTTCAAGATGGAGAATTGGCGGATTTATTTTAACTCATGGAGTCTGCATGTTCTTTTCATGTCTGTGTGGGTTCTCTGACTTCCTTCCTCAGCCCAAAGACAAGTCAGGTTAACAGAGCATGTTTGTTTTTTCTGTACATAGTCCCTGACAAATAAACCAATAAACTAAATTGGGTATCTAAATTGCCTGTAGATGTGAATGTGAGTATATGGTTGCAAGTATACAGTGGATATAAAAAGTTTACACACCCCTGTTCAAATGCCAGGTTTTTGTGATATAAAAAAATGAGACCAAGATAAATTATTTTGAAACTTTTTTCACCATTAAAGTGACCTATAACCTATACAACCCAACTGACAAAACTGAAATCTTCTAAGGGGAAAATAAAAAATAAAAAACTTACAATAGCCTGGTTGTATAAATATGCACACCCTTAAACTAATACTTTGTTGCAACACCTTTGGCTTTTATTACGGCACTCAGTCTTTTTGGGTAGGTGTCTATCAGCGTGGCACACCTTGATGTGGCAATATTTGCCCACTCTTCTTTGCAAAAATGCTCCAAATCTGTTTAGATTTCAAGGGCATCTCCTGTGCACAGACCTCTTTAGATCACCCCACAGATGTTCGATCGGATTCAGGTCTGGACTCTGACTGGGCCATTCCAAAACCTTAATCTTCTTCTGGTGAAGCCATTCTTTTGTTGAGTTGAATGTGTGCTTTGGGTCATTGCTGTGCTGAAAGATGAAATTCCTCTTCATCTTTCTAGCAGAAGCCTGAAGGTTTTGTGCCAACACTGACTGGTATTTGGAACTGTTCATAATTCCCTCCACCTTGACTAAGGCCCCAGTTCCAGCTGAAGAAAAACAGCTCCAAAGCATGATGCTGTCTCCACCATGCGTTACTGTAGGTATGGTGTTCTTTTGGCGATGAGCAGTGTTGTGTTCGTGCCAAATATACCTTTTGGAATTATGGCCAAAAAGTTCAGCCTTGGTTTCATCGGACCATTAACACATTTTCCCACATGCGTTTGGGAGATTTCAAATGTGTTTTTGCAAAATGTAGCTGGGCTTGAATGTTTTTCTTCGTAAGATAAGATAAGATAAGATAAGCCTTTATTAGTCCCACAACGGGGAAATTCCAGGATTGCAACAGCACAGGGATAGCAACACTCAGAGCAACAATCAGAAGGCAAGAAAAAAACAAGCAAGCAAGAGCGGCTAATATACAGTACATATGTACATATTACTATAAAATAAATATATACACACACACACACAGACACACAGTGCAGAGCATTGTAGCTGGATGGAATAAATATATGAGTATATGAACACACAGTGCAGGGAAAAGCCAGTGTGAACACACAGTGCAGAGCATTGTAGCTAGATGGAATAAATATGTAAATATATAAACACCCACAGTACGGAGCATTGCAGCTAGGTGGAATAAATATGCAAGTATATAAACACACACAGTGCGGAGCAATGTAGCTAGATGGAATAATATGTAGATATATAAAAACACAGTGCGGAGCATTGTAGCTAGATGGAATAAATATGTAAATATATAAACACACACAGTGCAGAGCATTGTTGCTAGATGGGATGAAACAGCATAACCGTCTACTTAGTTATCCTACATGGTATGATTATGTGCCCATACATATTCTCACCCTCCCTAGCGACCGGTATGTTCCTAGTTGTATGCCGGAGGGGACCATTGTGTAAGTCTATTGCATCTTTTGCATTCAAAAAACTATTAGTTTGTTACGTCTTTTTGCTATCTCTGCGAGCAGCCCTGCTTAGGTTGTACAGTCTGACAGCCGTTGGTAGGAAGGACCTACGAAACCTCTCGGTTGTGCACCTGGGATGATGTAGTCTGCTGCTAAATGAGCTCCTCAGTGCATCCAGTATGTCCTGCATAGGGTGGAACTCGGACTCCAGCAGAGATGACAGTTTAGCCACCGTCCTTCTCTCTCCTATCTCCTCCATCGGATCAAGGCGCTGCCCCAGGACAGAGCTAGCTTTCTTAATCAGTTTGTTCAGTCTCTTCCTATCGGCTGCAGTAATGCCACTGCCCCAGCAGACCACTCCAAAAGTGATGGCTGATGCCACCACCGTGTCATAGAATGACTTCAGCAGCGCCCCTTGTACACCAAAAGACCTGAGTCTCCTCAGCAGGAACAGCCTGCGCTGTCCCTTCTTGTAGAGTGCGTCAGTATTGTGTGACCAGTCTAGTTTATTGTTCAGATGAACACCCACGTACTTATAGGATGTCACCATCTCGATGTCTGTTCCCTGTATATTTACTGGTGCTGTGAGGGGCTGCCCATGCCTGCGGCAGTCCACCACCAGCTCCTTAGTTTTCCTCGCGTTGATCTGGAGGCAGTTCCGATGGCACCAGTCCACGAAGTCCTGGATAAGCCCTCTGTACTCAGCTTCATCTCCATTGGAGATGAGGCCAACGATCGCAGAGTCATCAGAGAACTTCTGTAGATGGCAATGTGTTGTGTTGTGTGAGAAGTCTGCAGTATAAAGAGTGAACAGGAAGGGAGCCAGCACCGTTCCCTGGGGGGCCCCCGTGCTACTGATGATCGTGTCGGAAACACAGTCCCGGGTTCTCACAAACTGAGGCCGGTTCGTGAGGTAGTCCAGGATCCATGATGACAGGTGCTGGTCCACCCCTGCTCGCAGCAGCTTGTCCTTCAGGATCATCGGTTGGATGGTGTTGAAAGCACTGGAGAAGTCAAAGAACATGATCCTCACCATATTCCTGGGCTTCTCCAGGTGGGACAGAGAACGGTGAAGGAGGAAGATCACCGCATCCTCCACCCCAATGCCATGCTGGTAGGCGAACTGGAGTGGATCCATCGCTGGTTCCACCAGGGGGCGGAGGTGAGCAAGGAGCAGTCTCTCCAGGGTCTTCATCAAGTGGGACGTCAAGGCCACCGGTCTGTAGCTGTTCAGGTCTTTGGGGTGGGAAGTTTTTGGTACAGGTACCACACAAGATGTTTTCCACAGCTGTGGTACCCTCCCCAGTTTCAGGCTCATGTTGAAGATATACGTCACAATCCCACACAGCTGGTCTGCACAGGACTTGAGGAGCTTTGCGCTGATGCCGTCCGGTCCCGGCGCCTTCCTCGCTTTGATCTTCCTCAGCTCCGTCCTCACCTGGGTCTCGGTCAGGGTCAGGATGGGGGGCTGTGTGTTGGGAGTGGGGGGGTGTTGGTGGAGTGGGGAGTGGGCAGCAGGACTTGATTTCTTTAGAGGCAGCAGTGGTTGTTGTGCAGACAGGGGGGAGGGCGGTTGGTCAAATCTATTGAAAAACAGATTCAGGTTGTTCGCCCACTCCCTGCCCCCCGTGGCCTGGGGGGAGGTATTCTGGAGCCCCGAGATGGTTTTGAGGTTTCTCCAGACCCCGCTGATGTCGCTCTGTTGCAGCTTGTCCTCCATCTTCTTCCTGAAGCTGTCCTTGCCTTCTCTGATCTTTCTCCTCAGCTCCCTCTGTACGGACTTCAGCATCTCCCTGTTCCCCGACCTGAAGATCCTCTTCTTCTCTCTCAGAAGTGTTTTTATCTCAGGGTTGATCCAGGGTTTGTTGTTTGAGTGACGCCGTAAGATAAGGCTTCCATCTTGCCATCCTACCCCATAGCCCAGACATACGTATGAAGAAGACGGGAGATTGTTGTCACATGCACTAAACAGCCAGTACTTTCCAAAAATTCCTGCAGCTCCTTCAATGTTGCTGTCGGCATCTTGGCAGCCTCCCTGACCAGTTTTCTTCTCAACTTTTCATCAATTTTGGAGGGACATCCAGTTCTTGGTAATGTCACTGTTGTGCCATATTTTCTCCACTTAATCATGACTGTCTTCTCTGTGTTCCATGGTATATTTTATGCCTTGGAAATTCTTTTGTACCCTTCTCCTGACTGATACCTTTGACCAGAGATCCCTCTGATGCTTTGGAAGCTCTCTGTGGACCATGGCTTGTGCTGTAAGATGTGACTACAAAAATGTAAGGAAAAGCCTACCAGAACAGCTGAACTTTATTTGGGATTAACCAGAGGCACTTTAAATGGTGGCAGCAGATTGATTAATTCTGTACACAGCCACATCTCCAGTTGTAAGAGGGTGTGAGTAGTTATGCAACCAGATTATTGTAAGTTTATTTTTCCACTTAAGATTTCAGTTTGTTTTTGAATTGGGTTGTACAGGTTATAGGTCACATTAATGGTGGAAAGTTTTGAAATGATTTATCTTGGTCTCATTTTTTTTTACATCACAGAAACCTGGCATTTGAACAGGGGTGTGTAGACTTTTTATATCCACTGTATGTGTTGACCCCTAATGGACTGACGACCAGTCCAGGGTGTAGCATACCCCTGCCCGAAGAAGCTAGAATAGACCCCAGCTCCCCATGACCCAAATACGATGAATGAATTTTAGCTCTTCATGGCCAATTCCATTTCTTTTTCCACAGCTCTCACAATTAGCACCAAAGGTTTATCAACAAGTTGCGTGCTTAGAAATGTGGTTTATCATCAAAGCAGTGCTTTCCATTTCCCCTTTGGCTTTGTTGACAAACTTTCCAAACAACTGCACTAAAACCACTGGAAAGAGGATGAGCTTATTATGTAGTTGACTCATGCTGTGGTTTAACAACATTCAGTCACAATGCTGATTAAAAAAAGAGGCATTAAAAGAGGAACCATCATCAAAATGGATGAAACACTGGTCGAATGGTAGAACATCTGCCCCAGAGCTGGGGGTTGTGGGCATATTTCCATCCTTGGTCATATCGTATAAAACAAGAGATATAGTATAGGATATAGCAAAGTATAGGGTCTTTAAAAACTGATGTGGATCTTAAGGTTTCCCACAACAACCCCAGGAAACACATACAGGTGCATCTCAATAAATTAGAAGGTGGTATGGAAGTCCATTTTACTTTGATAGTGGCTTTCGGCTCATCTGCATTGTTGGGTCTGTTGTCTCTAATCTTCCTCTTGACAATACGCCATAGATTCTCCATGAGGTTTAAGTCAGTCAAGTTTGCTGGACAATCCAGCACAGTGATCATTAAACCAGGTTTTGGCACTTTTGGCAGTGTGGGCAAGTCCTGCTGGAAAATGAAATCCATAAAAGCTTGTCAGCAGAGAGAAGCATGAAGTGCTCTAAAATTTCCTGGAAGATGGCTTCGCTGACCTTGGACTTAAAACACAGTCGACCAACACCAGCAGACGACATGGCTCCCCAAATCATGAGCGACTGTGGAAACTTTACACTGGACCTCAAACAACTTGGATTCTGTGCCTCTTCCTCCAGGCTCTGGGACCGTGTTTTCCAAATGACAGGACTTGGCACCTGACTTGGGGAGCCATGTCATCTGTTGGTGTTGGCCCACTGTGTTTTAACAAGTCCAAAGTCAGTGTAGCCATCTACGAGGAAATTTTAGAGCACTTCATGTGTCCCTCTGCTGAGAAGCTTTATGGAGATGCTGATTTCATTTTCCAGCCCAACTTGGCACCTGCCAATGCTGCCAAAAGTACCAATACCTGGTTTATTGACCATCACTGTGCTTGATTGGCCAGCAAACTCTCCTGACCTAAGCCCCACAGAGAATCTATGGAGTATTGTCAAGAGGTAGACAAGACACCAGACCCAACAATGTAGACGAGCTGAAGGTCGCTATGAAAGCAACCTTGGCCTCCATAACACCTCAGCAGTACCACAGGCTGTTTGCCTCTATGCCACACTGCATTGATGTAGTAATTCATGCAGAAGGAACCCCAACCAAGTATTGAGTGTGTACATGGACATACTTTTCAGTCAGCCAACATTTCTATTATAAATCCATTTTTTAAAATTGATCTTATGTAATATTCAAATATTTTGAAATTGAATTTTGGGTTTTCATTAGCTGTAAGCCATAATCATCAAAATTAAAAGAAATAACCACTTGAAATATATCACTGTCTGTAGTGAAGCTATATAAATTTCACTTTTTTGAACTGAATTACTGAAAGTTTTTTTGATGACATTCTAATTTACTGAGATGCACCTGTATGGAAGAAAGATAAACTGTCAGAGCCACAGCTAAGTGATAAGAAAATTATTGTAAAACATTGATTTCTTTAAATATGATACTGTTGCATTTCATTTTGTTTCACTAATTGCACATTGCTTAGATCGGAGTTCAAGTTCAAGCTAATTTTTTTCCCTCCCATTTCAAGTGCAGGGCTTTGACCTCAAGATCAGATCTGGCACAGAGCAGTACAGCAGAAGTTTCGCTCTCTGTCTCTCTCCTCTTCATCTTTCTTGCACCTGTAAGTTTGTCTTTTTGTCTCAACTTAAATGAGCAAAGAGTGGGTGGGTCTCAAAGCATACCAAGGCTCATCTGGGGGTTATAAAATCGTAAACTTGACCTTTCTCATAATGCCAACAAAACAACTTTCGGGCATTTTGGCACCTCTCTCTTTGCCATGTGCTAGAAACCAAATACTACTTTCTTCATCTGACTGACTATCCACTTTTTCTTTGACAACTTCTTCCTATACTTCCTCATTCCACCACCAAGACTCTTTGTCTTTCATCTGTCCAGAAAATGCACCAAATATGTTTCCAGCCATTTCTCTGAAAACTTTAGCTGTACGTAACCCAGTCCTCTGGTAATTTTTCCCCCTTTCGCCCAGTCTGTATCAACTCCTTTGTGAACTCTGTGCCACATTCTTCCTTCTCTTAACTTCCACCATTTAATCCATGGCTCCAACTTCACTCTCTTCCTCTTTTTGCTTTTCAAAGTCATCCTACCATCCAATGCTGCCTCGCTACATTCTCCACTGCCACCACCATGCAGCCTTTTCAGACCTCTCCTTCTGCATAATATAGTCCACCTGTGTGCACCTTCCTCCACTCTTGTAAGTCACCCGATGTTCCCTTCTCTTCTTGAAATATGTGTTCACTACAGCCGTTTCCATCCTTTTGGCAAAACCCACAACCATGGCCTTCAGCATTTCTTTTTTTAACACCATACCCACCCAACAACTCTGTTTCCTTCATCTCAGTGTCCATTAAAGTCCACTCCAATCACCACTCCCTACCCCTGGGAACACTCTCTACCACTTCAACCAATTTACTCCAGAATTCCATTTGTTCTTCTACCTGACATCCAACTTGTGGAGCAAATGCACTCACAACATTCAACGTCACGCCTTCGATTTCTATCTTCAAACTCATGATCCTGTCCGGCTCCCTCTTCACCTCCTAACACTTTTCAGACTCTTCCTTCAAGATTAGCCCTACTCCATTCCTCCTCAACAGGTTGAATCCACCTCCACTGCTCCCAACCTTGCTTCCCTTCCGTCTGGTTTCTTGTACACACAGTATATCTTCCTTCTCTCCATTATATCAGCCAGCAATTCCAATACCAGTCATAGTCCCTATATTTAAAGTCTCTACTCTCACCTCCACAATCTTGCCTTTCCTTTTCTCTCTCTGTCTCCAAACATGGCTTCCTCCTCTCCTCCATGATCTGTGAAAAACAGTAGCTCAACTTCCCCCGGCAGGTTAACAACACCTCTGGCAGTCGTTAAACTGTGCTTAGACCAGTCTGGAATGGAAGTGTTATTCGTGATGATCCACATGTTATCTGGCTATATGAATTTAATAACTGGCACTGATAAGTTTTTGTCTGTTCATGCCCGTCTCTGAATTAGACCTCTGCGACTCACTGTAGTGCCACCTTGTTGATTATGTGACTTTTGCACAATTCTGACACATGTGAACAGCCCACACATCAGACTGTTTTATTGTTTCATACTGCAATAAAAAAGTATGACTCCAGCAGATCATTTTCATATATTATAATTACAGATGCAGAGTTGAAAGTTTAATCTTTAAACAGCCTAATATTTTACAAGACATAGATAACTTGGAACTTTTGAGGATGTCCTTAAAACAGGACATAAGTGGGCACGAATCCTTCGGCTCAACTTTGCCATCAACATCTATGAACATCCAGCTGAGGAGCAAGAGAACAGGAGTGGGGGGGATAAAGTTTCAATTTTTAATAAATAAAACAAAAACATTGGATTATAATTAATTTCAAACTTTCCCATATCCTGTGCCCATTTGTCCACACTTCAAAAAAAAAAAAAAAAAAAAAAAAGCATAAAGGTTAAATTTGTGATCTGTTACTGTGAAGCAGCAGCAAATCTGTAGACTTTCTCCAATAACGTGAGCTCGTCAATCCTTTGGCTGGTTGGAGGCTTCAGCCAATTTCTTCTGAGGGTATTTGTTTAGAGGTTTGTTTGGAACAGAAGTACACAGCCTGCCTGAGAGATCACAGTTCTTTCACAATATGAGAAATTACGAGCATCCCCGATAAACGGGAAACTGAAAAATGGTGAAATTTGTGGAAGCTGTCAGGGGGTTTGGGTAAAACAGCTGCAGTTCAAAGTGGACAGAGTCAGTGGGGTGAAGCTTGGTTGGCTGCGGTCCCTTAAAAGTCCTCCAAAGTCTCAATCTCACCCATATTCAATCTCTCAGATGATGCATTAACAGAAAAGCCTGAGAAATGGATAAAAACAAGAAAGGTCTAATTGGCATGTGAGGTAAAAAAAAACAAACTGATTTTTCAAATATAGCAGGTGAATGTGTCCTCTCACCTAGAAGGCTGGGGTCTGCTCTGACCATCTTCTGCTTCTTTTTCTTCTTCCCGGAGGGGACCGTCTCGAAGCGCTGCTGCTGCCCGCTCGTATGATTGGACTGGTAGAGAGACAAAGATTCTGTTCCGCCCCATACAGAATCCTTGGAACAAGAAATGTGGTTCAGCTATTAGAGAAAAAGCTTTAGAAGATACATGCATCCTTCAGGTGGATTTCAAGGTGCTGGTCCCTGTAATCATGCTACCTACTGTACACACACGTGGACAAAATTGTTGGTACCTCTCTGTTAATGAAAGAAAAACCCACAATGGTCACAGAAATAACTTGAATCTGACAAAAGTGGCAATAAATAAAAAGTCTATGAAAATTAATCAGTGAAAATCAGACAATGCTTCTGAATTGTGGTTCAATAGAACTATTTTAAAAACATGCTGTTTTCTATGCCAACTTTTAAGTCAGTAAAACCCTCATGTCTGACACCCTTTTTGATACACTATTCATATCACAATGGAGTAAACACCACAGCTGTGAACTTTCAGCTCTGCTTTGCAGAATTCTGCATACAAAAAAAGTCACTGTCCAACATAATGATAAATTTACCAAGACAATCCATACAACCACTACGGCAGTTCTCAGCTTATCTGTCCAGGAGAATAAATTCTGAACTGATGGAATCATATGCATCTCGGTCACCCTCTGGTGGTGTGCTGCAGTAAAACAATAAGCCCTGCCTCCTCATTACTACTATGTAGCACTGTGCCAAACTGAAAACTAAAAAAATACTCCTCAAATTCATTTTTCTAAAAGAAAGTTTCTGACCTCATGGGTAGTACATAGCATGATAACACATGTTCAAGTGTTTTTTGTTTGTTGTTTTTTTTGTGTGTGTGGGGGGCAATTTCATTTAAATTTGTTATTTGTTGCTATTAAAGCAGGGGTCTAGGTCGTGACTGGTTGGGATTGAGGGAGCTGCTGCAAAGACTTCAATGGGTGGTCATAATACAGGCAGAGGCTCAATACTTAGTCCTGCTTCATGGTCACAAACGCACAGATTCTAACTGCAAATGTCATCACCAGAGAAAGACCTTAAATCTAAAATTACAACTTCACTTTTCTAAAAAAGGTAAGTAGCAGTACATCGCCCACAGCAAGGTAGTACAGTGGTTAACAATGTCACCTCACATCAAAAAGGTCTTGGGTCTTGGTGTAAAAGGTAAAGGATTGGTGCTACAACAGGGTTCCTCAAATGGTGAACCCTGGACGCTGACTGGGGTCACAACAAAACGCCTGTTTTGTTTTGACAGAACAACATCAACCAAAAAAACTGAACTCATTAAACTTTGCAATGGCCGCCAGCTGGACAGTTTATGGCATAAGGACGGCCCTGGATGGAGTGAGGTCTTTGACGAGGTGCTGCCAAACTACGGCAAAATGATCAGTGGAGGCATGAGAAACCACACCATGCACCTCACGCAGAGGAGGGAAGAAAACAGCTGCAACCACTGCTGGCAACCGGAGAACCACTGACTTTGGACTAAATAAAACACAGTGGACCAACACTAGCAGATGACATGGCTCCCTAGATCAGGTGCAAAGTCCTGCCATTTAGAAATCCAGGTCCCAGAGTCTGGAGGAAGAGTGGAAAGGCACAGAATCCAAGTTGCTTAAGGTCCAGTGTGAAGTTTCCACAGTCAGTGATGATTTGGGGAGCCATGTCGTCTGCTGGTGTTGGTCTACTGTGTTTTATTTAGTCGCAAGTCAGTGCAGCCATCTACAAAGAAATTTTAGAGCACTTCATGCTTCCCTCTACTGACAAGCTTTATGGGGATGCTGATTTCATTTTCTATTATGACTAGGCACCTGCTAACGCTGCCAAAAGTACCAAAACCTGGTTTAATGACCAAGGTATCACTGTGCTTGATTTGCCAGCAAACTCTCCTGACCTAAACCCCATAGAGAATCTGTGTGGTATTGTCAAGAAGATGAAAGACACCAGACCCAACAATGCAGACGAGCTGATATTAGCTATCAAAGTAACCTGGGCCTCCATAACACCTCAGCAGTACCACAGGCTGATTGCCTTCATGCCAAGCCATATTGATGCAGTAATTCATGCAAAACGAGCCCCAACCAAGTATTGAGGGTGAACATGGACATACTTTTCTGTTGGCCAACATTTCTATTAAAAATCATTTTTAAAATTAATTTTATGCAATATTCAAATTTTTGAGAAACTGAATTTTAAGTTTCCATTAGCTATAAGCCATAACCATCAAAATTAAAAGAAACAAACACTTGAAATGTATCATTCTGTATGTAATGACTATTTTGAACTGAATTACTAAAATAAATCAACTTTTTGATGACATTCTAATTTACTGAGATGCACCTGTTAGGAGCTTCTCTGTGCTTACCAACTTGGCTGCACTGCCTGTGTGTGACTACATCAGAGCTGTGTACACACACTTAACGACACCTGAGCTCGCCATCACTCTGATCCAAACACAGCCACCTGACCACTGCTACCAACTTGGCCTTATGCCACGAAGCTTAACGAGTGCGCTCGTTGGCCATGTGTGCATGCACCCTTTACCGGTGCAATTATGTGTACTTATGTTTCAGTAACTGTAGCTAAAAGTCACTGCATTTACCCGGCTCCTCCCACAGCAGGACGGCCTGGTGACAGACATAAATCAAGGGGTCCAGGGGGACAATCTTTTTTCTTTAAAATTTGCAGCTTTTCTCATAAAATTTTAACTTTTTCTCATTAATTTACTACATTTATTTGTAAATGTTAAACTGTTTTCTTGTAAATTAACTTTTTGCATCATAAACTGGCAGCTTTTTTCTAGTAAATTTGCCACTTTTCCTCATATATCTGCTGTTTTTGCATCTTAAATATGCAACTTGTAACCTTTTTCAAGTTTGAGGTTTTTTTCTTGTAAATTTGCAGCTGTTTTATGTAAATTTGCAAATTTCTCATAAATTTATGACCTTTTTCTTGTAAATTTTCAGCTTTTTCCCCCCAAGTGTATGTTTGTACGTTCTTTCTCATAAATTTGTGACTGACTACTATAATACTTATCGTGTCCCCTTAATATTTACTGACTATTGGAGAAAATGCTCTGTTTATTGGCCCTCCCAAAATGGAAATGAAATATCCTTCCATGCAGCATGGTGGCACTACTCTGGACCTCCAGCCCACTGGAAAAAGCAAATGCAAACCCCTGGCAAAAACATTGGAGGACCCCTGCCCTAGAATTGCCCTCAGGAACTAATACAGTATCAAAAACTCAATTCATATACAGTCTATGGTATGCACCAAGTGTATACAAAGGCACAAATTAATGAGGAGACTGATGGAAAGACAAAAGATCATGCATTCACACAAAATGGCATTTTTTTCAAATCGTGTGAAAACTTTACCATCAAAACCCATTTTGATGGTAATCTACACCCTTTTTTTCTTAACAGACTTTCCGCTGTGCACCAGTGTTTTTTTTTTTTTTTTTATTTAAGTTTTTGTAAAGGGTATACAGGTCATTACAGCAATGCATTGTTTACATTTTCATCACATGTTCCCTTATTTTCTGATATCTGACAACATTGGAAGATTAATTCTTACAACACCCCCTTTTTTTTTTTTTTAAGTGAAAGAAAAAGTGAAATTAAAGAGAAAACAAAAACAAAAAACAAATTAAAAAAAAACAAACAAACCAGTAAAAAACAAACAAAAAGAAAAAGTAAGTAAATAAAGATAAAAGAGCATCTGAGTAGCGTTGGAACAAAGAGCGGAACCATTATTGAAATGGTATTTGTCAAAGATTAGATCTAATGGAAGACACATATGCGGTCCAGGGTTGCCAAAAGTTCATGAACCCATCCATGTCCTGTCTCAGTGCGAATGTCAACTTTTCCATCGAGTAAATGTCTTGGATCACGTTAGTCCAATCTTCAGGTGTAGGACAGTCCTTCAACATCCATTTTTTAGTTAGAGCTTTTTTGCTTGCCAATATTAAAACACTGAATAAGTATTTTTCTCCCCGTCTTTCCAGCGAGTCCGGTAGTAAACCCAAATACAAAGTTACAAAAGAAAAGGGAACTGTAATTTTGAATATTTTCCCCAATATTGTCTGTACATTGGTCCAATATTGGTGGATAACTGGGCATGACCAAAACACATGAAAATGATTTGCAGTCTTTTCACCACACGAGCGCCAACAGTTCAATCCCTTATGGGTAAATTTGTTTTGTGCAGGTGTTCTGAAAAATCTTGCCAAGTTTTTCCATCCAAATTCTCTCCACTGCAGGGATGAGGTACTTTTCCATTGCTGTTTATTTAGCTTTTCCCATATTTCCAGTTGTAAAGTGAAATTCCCCTCTTTTTCCCATCTCTCTTTTATATAAGATGTGTTGTCTCCTTTTAAGTCTTGAAGACCTTGGTATATTTTAGAAATGTATCTGATCCCTGGGATCCCTTTATATGCCATTAAGAAGACCTTCAGAACACCTGACTGGGCCCTTTCCAAAACCTCCTTTTTAAGTATATTGTTTATGTGGTGTCTAAGCTGGAAGAACCTGTAAAGGTCTTGATTTATTAGGCCTTGTTTTTTCAAATCTTCAAAACTTCTTAAGATTTGCCCTTTAAAAAAATCGTAATATTTTATCAGCCCTTTCTCCTTCCACTTTTTAAATCTGGTGTCTGTTTTATTAGGAGTAAAGTCCTGATCATAGGCGATCCATTGCAGAAGTCGATAGGGCTCTTTAGTTTGATTCTCTCTGACTATCTTAAACCAAATTTTTAGCGGGGTCTCTATCCACGGGTTAGTGTTATTCAAAAGCTTAGGTAAGGCATTGTTCCCTATTATCGCCTGTAGGGGGATGTCACTTGTTATTTGGCATTCGATCTCCTTCCATTGTGCAGTGTAGACTGGGTTACATATCTCTACTAAAGTTTTAATTTGTGCGGCTTTAAAGTAGTCCCTGATATTTGGCAGCGCGAGCCCACCTTTGTCTTTGTTTAGCTGTAGGGTTCTATATCTGATTCTAGGTCTCTTGCCCTGCCATATGAATCTTGAGATCCTTCTGTCCAGCTCCTGTTTTTTGGGAGGTTCATGTTTTTTTGGGAGGTTCTACCGGTATTGTTTGGAAAAGGTATAGAAGACGTGGAAGTATATTCATTTTGACTGCTTCAATTCTTTGTGCAGTACCCAAGAATGGTATCATATTCCATCTTGCTAGGTCAGATTTTATTTTTGTCACCAGTGGATCATAGTTTAGTGATATAATTTTGTTGAGTTGTTTCGGGATATTGACCCCCAGATATTTCATAGATTCCGACTCCCAGTTAGTTTTGAGTTTGCTTAGTGAATAATGATTTGGGTCATAGTTGAATGTTAAAACTTGGGTTTTATGCATGTTTAATTTGTACCCTGATAAATCTCCATACTCTGAAAAAACTGAGGTTAGTTCTGGTAAAGAAGTGTTCGGCTGCCCTAGGTATATTAAAATGTCATCAGCAAAGAGTGCTATTTTATGTTCCTTCTGACCAAGTGTAATACCTTGAATTTTTTGGTTTTGTCTTATCCATTGGCTCAGAGGTTCTATGAAGATTGCAAAGAGCAGTGGAGACAGGGGGCAGCCCTGACGACATCCTCTTTCCAGTTCAAAAGAAGATGATAAAATACCGTTAATCCTTATTTTAGCTGTTGGTTTTTTATATAATGCCTGTATAGTTCTAATGAAGTTGTTATGAAAATTGAAACTGGATAAGATTCTATATAGAAAAGACCAGTCAACCGAATCGAATGCTTTTTCAGCATCTAATCCCAATATGACTGCATTTAAGTTATATTTTTTTATATGATGAATTATGTGTAAAGTGCGTCGAATGTTGTCTTGTGTCTGTCTTTGTCTTATAAAACCTGTTTGGTCTAAATGAATTAGGTCTGTCAGTATATTTTCTAACCTTTTGGCAAGGATAATGGTAAAAAGCTTATAGTCCTGATTTAGTACACTGATTGGTCTGTAGTTGGAGCACTCTAGTTTATCCTTTTCAGGTTTAGGTATAACTGCAATGACCCCTTCTCTCCAGGAGGGGGGGATTTCCCCTGTGTGGAGGACATAATTAAATGTTTTCAGGAGGAGAGGAGATAGTTGCTGTTTAAAGGTTTTGTACCACTCTGCTGTATAGCCATCAGCTCCTGGGGATTTGTTAGCTTTAAGTTTCATAATTGCTTTTTCCAATTCTTTAGGATGTATTTCTGACAGTAGTGTTTTATTTTGTGACTCCGTAAGTTGGGGAAGGTTTAATGTGTTTAGGAATGCCTCGGATGCGTTTTTATGTTTTTTGTGGGAATATAAGTTCTTATAGTAATTCTCGAAGTTTTTAAGAATATCCTGAATTCTGAATTTTATTTCCTTTGATACTGGGTCTCTGATTTTGTAGATTGCTCTTTCTGTTTGATGTTTCCTCAATTTATAGGCTAGCAATTTTGCCGATTTACTGCCTGCTTCATAGTATTTTTGTTTCAGAAATGTAAGTTTCTTCTGGATTTCTATTGTGTAGATCTCATTTATTTGGTTTTTAATTTCCTTAATCTTGAGCGAGTCAGTAGAATGAGTGTTGCCTTTGTGTTCTTTTTCTAGGTTCCTAAGTTCTGACTCTAATGTGGATAGTTTTTCTTGTCTTAGTTTCTTTTGGGTTGCCAGTTTTGCAATAATCTTTCCTCTTATTACAGCTTTGCATGCATCCCACAGTATTAAAGGGGATACTTCTCCATTATCATTATCTTCCAAATATCTGAGAATATCTGATTCCAATTCATCTTTCAATGGTCCTTTCAGGACATTTGAATTTAACCTCCAAGAAAATGTATTATTTGTGTATTTTTGGATATTTAAGTCCATGTAGATCGGACTGTGGTCGGAGAGATCCATCAGTCCTATTTTACATGTTTTTACTCTTCCAATGTCTCTATTAAACATAAAAAAATAGTCAATCCTTGAGTAAGATGAATGTGGAGTTGAGTAAAATGTATAGTCTTTTACACTGGGGTTGAGTTCCCTCCACACGTCACAGATTCCCAATTCTTTTAGTAGCATCCGAGTCTTCCTGTTTTGGGTGTTATTTTGATGTGGGGAATTACGAGAAGCATCCCAGTATGGATTCAGTCTAAGATTGAAGTCCCCACCACATATCACTAAACCTTGAGCTTTAGTTATCATTAGGTCGAAAACATTTTTATAAAATTTCCAGTTAGCCCCTGGGGGAGCATACACATTCAGCAGGGTGATATCTTCTCCCTCTAGCCGCCCAGTTACCAAACTGTATCTCCCTTCTTTATCTTTGTGTTCTGATTTTTTTTCAAATGTAATTTTGGTTGCCATCAATGTCGCTACTCCCCTCCTCCTCCCTGATTTATATGAAGATGAAGAGATCATTTTAAACCCTTGTCTACTGAGTTTATTGTGTTCCACATCTGTTAGGTGGGTTTCTTGTAAAAATATTATTCCTGCTTTGTCTTTTTTCATTTTGCCTAGAATCTTGGATCTTTTAACTGGATTCAGGATTCCTTTTACATTATATGAAATTATTTTGGTTACACCCTGTTTCTCCATTGTGTTGTTTTGTTTAGTATAACTGTGTGGTGGCCCTCTTTTGTGCTACTCAGAAACTGAAAGAACATTAAAAACAAGAAAAACATTAAGAACATAGTGTAAAAAACTTTAAAACAAAAAGCTGTCATAAGAACTTCCTGAGCTGAGGTCTTTTTAAAGACCCTGTAAGAGCCTTGATGGAGTGAAGGCTCTGAGGGAAATTCCTCAAACTCTGTTACGTGTTGAGGGCCCTCTCTTACCCCTGTAAGCTGCCCCATGCTTTTAACGTGAGTTTCAGAACCCAATCCAAACTTGTAATGATTTTTTTTTTTTCCTTTTATGCCTAAACCCTGTGAAATTGTGTGCACCCTCCCACCCCCATCACATCAAACATTCACGCAAAAACAGTATTTGTTAGTATGAGGAGAACATGTGGATTATTGTCACATTTCTATTTTAACAAGTTTTTTTTTTTTTTTTTTTATTACAAAGACTTATTTGTTTCAAATAATATGATTGTTCCATGAAATGTTTTACCACATGCTGAATATGCATCTCCTTTAATGTTTGTTACCTTGTATGAGGGGGGTTGGATGTGCGGATTGATTCAAGAGAAAGGAAAAAAAAAAAAAAGGTCGCTATTCCAACCTGAAAATGGATAGTTTATCCGCGACGCTCTGGTGCTGGGTTTCCCGCTGCTGGTCCGTGGATTTTGAGGGTCTTTGTGTTGTCCATGTTTGCGCTTTGATCTTCTCACTCGGGTCTGCTGCGGGTTTAAATACCGTTACCGGGAGCCCTCTTTTCGCCATGTCAGCTGTTGCTTCTTCCGCCGAATTATAGAGACACGTTTCATCGCCGTAGAAGACCCTTAACTTCGCAGGAAATGGAGTCTGAAAGCGCAATTTCTTCTCTCTTAACACCTTTTTCGCGTCATTGTATTCCCTGCGCTTTTTAAGGACCTCCGGGGCGTAATCGTGTTCCACGTAGACTTTTCTCTCCTGGTGCATAAATCCTTTTTTCTGCCAGGCCAGTCTTACAACCTCTCGTTTTATTTTGAAATTGGAAAATCTTACCAACACCGAACGTGGGGGCGCTTCCGCCGCCGGCCTAGCGGCTAATGAACGATGTGCCTTTTCTATCTTCAAGTCGGTGGTTTGTGGAATATCCAATTTCTCTCTTAGTAAGGATTCCACGCATTCTGCCATTGAGTTAAAACCATTTTCGGTTCCTTCTATCAGACCATGAATTCTTATGTTGTCTCTTCTTTGTTTTCCTTCTTGGTCGGTTAGCTTAGCCTCTATAGCTGCTTGTCTTTTGCGTAGGTCTAGCACAGAATCTTCAAGCACTTTTATTCGATCCTCTGTTTCCAAGATTCGGTTCTCGGCCTGGTCCACTCTGCTGTTTGTCCTTTTCAATTCTTCTCTGAATTCCCGAAATTCGGCCGTAACTTCTTGGCGAAATCGTCGTAGCTCCTCAAATAGTGATTTCAGGCTAACCCTTTTGTTAGCTATCACCAGTTCCTCGTCTTCTGAACGGAGATCTTCCAGTTCAGATTCTCCGGCCGATACGTGTCCTGGCCTGGAGAATTTCAGTTTCTTCTGTTTTCCTTTAGACATGATGATTTTGTCTTTTGATTTTCACTCCTCCAAAAATCCGTTAAGTTTGATTTTCAAGGTGTTATCCTGGATTGGGTCTGAGAGCTTCAGTGTTAAGCTGCAGTCGCCATGGCGTCCAGACTGGAAGTGCTCGCACCAGTGTTTTTGTTATTTTCTGTCAGCGCATTGTCTGTTTTTTACGCCTTGCGTCATGCCATCGAATTACCAGTAGACAGTGCGCCTGCCATGCGCTCGGAGGAGGTGCCTCATTTCAAAGAGGTGTGACGGCGCACAATCTAATGTGCATCATACCATTATAGTGCATTTCATCAGAATCAGCTTTTAATCAGGAAAAAGAAGGTGTATTGTCAGAAGTGCATCGTTTAATGATGTTTCAGTGGCGTTCTGACATCACGCAGCTCTGGAGCTCAGGAAACTGCATGCACTGGGACAGTCATGGGGCTGTATTACAACGATGGGGTCGGCTGGATCAGCTGTCTGACGCACAACACGTTTATGGGCATTTCCAAGTTAATTTCCTTATCACAACGGCATAAAGAAACTTTCCACCAGTGCATGACGCAAAGAGTAATCATTCAGAGGTGTGTTTTGGATAATCCAATCCAAAGCTCTCCTTCACATCTATAATAAGGAAGACCTCAATCACAGTTGATGCCCACTTCAGTGTGTGAATGTGTGGTGTTGTAGTGGAAGAAATTTACTGCCTATAACCTACTGTCTATACATTAATTAATCAATATGTTTTATAAGTTCATGCATTAGTCTGTTGAGTAACCAGGAATCTATGTTTTACAAGTGTGTCCCAATATATGAATTGTTTGTGTGTCAATGCATGAATTGTTCTTATATCCATATATGAACTGCTTTATAAACTGCCCGTGGTAACCTCATTAGGGTATAAGCTATATTAACAAGCTGTTTGATGTGTCTGTTATATTTTGTGTTCCAAGATGAAGTTTTATGTCACACTGACCAGTTAAGGTCTTCATGCTCTCACTCCCTCCTCCCTTCTCTCCTCTCCTGTGTCTTAGCAGCATTCCAGAGTTTTTTGGGTTTTTTTTTACTGATGGTCATATAAAGTAACCTGTTTTATTCTCTGGGGGGAGAGAGCTGAATTCTTTTTTCCTCTTATTGCTGACAGCAATAAAAGACTATTGTGGTGACCCACCACAATCTACATGGACATTCATAACATTCAGCTAAGGCATGAAGCAGAACAATTTGCATATGGACAGAGAGCCCCTTGGGGGACAACCAGTTAATCACGCGATTGATATGTATTGACTGATATGTATATCTATATGTAAATGTGCCACGCATTCTCTCTTGTCCTATTGTTATACATCCCCGGAGTAAGGAGAGGAATTCTGGCGCCAGTTAATCAAGCAATTCATATGTATTGACTGCTATGTATAGCAATATGTAAATGTTCCATGCATTCTCTCGTCTGTATAAAAGAGCTGACTTTACATGCCACAGGCAGCGCACTCAGATAGCGCACTGACAACAGCTCACACACAGCACTCAGTGCTGCAGTGTGTCTCCTGATGATGGAGGAATAAAACTCTTAAACCTTCAGCTCGCCGTGTCTCGCCTGAACTTATTTTGTTCCTCCACACTATTAACTCACAGATCCGTCTGATTTTTTACCCCAGGACCTTTAAAGTGTTTAGATAAAATTCGGTTACAGTGGATAGCAGGATCTGTAAAGCGCTTTGGTCATCAAGACATGAGAATAAAAGCGCTATATAAGTGAATGCCATTTACCATTTACTTAGTTATGTTAAAAAGAACAAATGGGTAAAATGGGCTGGGGAAAAAAAAAATCAGCTGAACTGTTTAATGTGTGCACGGATGCAACACAGACATGAAGAAAAGAGGGTGATGCCCATGCAAATTTTCATAAACTTGCATTAATGATGGCGTGAAAGTCATTCCCAGCTGTGGGGAGATGGAGGGCTCCCTCTCCTGTTGCTTTCGCTGACCGAGGGTCTCCCCCTATCTGTCCTGGGTAGGAGGAAAGGAGGCGATCTGCTGCCCCCGCCATGAAGTGAGCCTCTGCCGGGGGCTGACGGGTGGCTGTCGCAGACCTTGCTGGGCTGGAAACCCGGGGCGCATGGCCGACCCAGATGTGGACACACACCTCCTGTCTCTCTGGGGAGTTAGTGAAAAGTGAAACGCTCCTAAAAAATAAATACATCCATCTATAAATGCACAAAATCTGTGTGTGTTCCTCAGATATCTCTCAAACCCTTTGTCAGACTGACCTCAGATTTTATAAGTGCTTTGCTGAGGTTATGAGGGTGTGCATCCCCGAGTATGGAGTTGCTCAGTGAAAATGTCATTTTTTTTAATCAATAAAAGTTTAGCCACCGCTTTCTTCATGCCCTGGCTTCTAGAAGTGTGGGCGGGGCTTTAGACTGACTCCTTGGATAATACAGCATCACGACCAGTCACCAGAGAGCTCCTCAAACAAAACAAGGAACTGAAAAGTGACAAATTTGACCAGAAAAAGAGAATACTGACGATTTAATGCTTAAAAAAATATACTATAATGTTGCCATGATTGCGTAGCTCTAAAGGATAATTCGGCATATTGATGGCTGAAATGCAAAACCTCCCATCTGCACGATTTCCTGATTTGCGGATTTCACTTTGGATGATGAGAACAAGAAAGGTTGTGCATATCTGTCTGCAAGACAGTCCCACCCTTTATCGGGACAGAAAACTATTCTGATGAAGAAAAAAAATAGCATAGCATTCTGCAAGAAAACAAAAAGGTTTTTTTTTTTTTTTTTTAGTTTTCTCAAAAAAGTGCATTTTTCAGATAGGAGGTTTTGCGTTTCAGCCATCGATATGTGGAGAACACGAGATGCACGGGTGCACGGGGAGAAGCAGCTGGACCGGCTTATCGGCAGTCTTTCCCAGGGAGCCAAGCCCAGCCTGCCCGATTAACGGGACGGAATCTCGGCTGCTGCTTCACCCGTGCCACCACTGTCCTTTGCGGCACCGTGGGTTCAACATGGAGCACGGCTATCTAAAAATTAAAGTTAATAATACCACCATGATTGTGGAGCAGAATAGCCAGATCAATTGCATATCATATGCAGACACATATACACGCTTTGACTAAATGATGACCGTGACAAAAAATGCCCAAATAACAAAATAAATCATTTTTTATTTACTGATGCAGCAGTTGCAGCTAAATGGGTCACGCTGCTGTGTATAATCATGTTTGGTGTTTTGTACTTATAATCACTATAAAAGCAAGAAATCTGTGTGTCTGTCTGTGTGTGTCTGTCACGTTTACAGGACATCATAGAACAGCCTATGAGCTCAGGCATCATAGGACGACTCGCGATGCATATATGACGGCACATAGACAAATGTGTCTTTATGATGTCATACATCAAGCCTCCCTTCATGTCTTTATGATGTCATATACAGTGACAGACATCAGGCAACATGTCTTTATGATGCCATATACATCAAGGTTGCCTTCATGTCTTTATGATGTCATATACAGTGAGTCCATGCCGGAAAGCCTCTTTTTGCTCAGATCTATTTTCATGATCCTGTCCATGAACTAGAATTATGACACACCTATCCGTCAGCCAGTGGTCTCAACAAAGAAGAAGAAGAAGAAGATGACCCACCAGATGGAGAGTAACAGAATGACAACTGCTGCACGTCAGAAAAGATGCCATGAACATGAAACACCTGAGGTTCCAGCAGTACATCGCACCGTCTGAGACACGAGGACACCCTTCACC
Organism: Pholidichthys leucotaenia; assembly: GCA_020510985.1. Taxonomy (NCBI): domain Eukaryota; kingdom Metazoa; phylum Chordata; class Actinopteri; order Cichliformes; family Pholidichthyidae; genus Pholidichthys; species Pholidichthys leucotaenia. The sequence goes on along the minus strand of CM035846.1, from coordinate 266,277,305 downwards.
AGCATAGGGTATGACAGACTTTAAAGCACGTTTCTAGGACATCATAGGACGGCCTACGATCTCTGCCTCATCCTCATAGCGTGTCTTATGAACTCAGGTATCATAGGACGACTCGCCATGCTTACATGATGGCAAATGTTTAACCTTGACAAATGCCAGTCTACACTTATGATGTCATGTGGCTCAAAATTGGCAAGGTGAATAATTCACAGGGCCAGTCTTTACAGTGCGCTGGTGTTTTCTGGCCAACAGATTTTCTGCAGCCATGGCCAATTCTACGTTGCCGTGAGCAGAGTTGCCAGATCAAGCAGTCTTCGTATTCTTGCTCAAGATGAAGAAACTAAGCAAAAGCGTCGCTTTCTCAGCAATGTGGTTTTTAAAGAGATGCTGACACAGTAAAAATGTGTAACCTTGAAGAAAGGCAGTCTACACTACAAATGTGTAAAATGCCAAGCAAAGCGCTGACTTTCTCCGAGTGCTCCGGTTTCTTGGTTTCTATGGGCATGCACGGGCCTTCCTGAACAGGGTCAAAAGCCACTTTTTGCTCACATCTACTTTCATGATCCTGCCCATGAACTGGAATTACGACACACCTATCCCTCAACCAGTGGTCTGAACGAAGAAGACCCACCAAATGGAGAGCAACAGAATGAGGAGAACTGCTGCATGTCAGAAAAGATGCCGTGAACATGAAACACCTCAGGTTCCAGCAGTATGCCGCAGGCATGACTGTGACCAACCCAGCCGTCTGAGACAGGAGGAGACCCTTCAGCAACGGCCATGCAGAAATACTTGCTTATACTTGGTTTCTACAGGCATGGATGGGTATGCACAGATATGTACTAGTACTGCTAAAATACAAAAGGATGCACTACAATGGGTCTCAAATATTTGTAAATGTGTCCTGTTATAGTACTGCATGAGTTTATTGATGATAGACTATAGGGCTGCACGGTGGCGCAGTGGTTTAGCACTGTGGCAGCACAGTTTTACCCTCGGCCGGGGGATCGCAGGGATCATGAGATCGTGGGTTCGATCCCAGCCCCCGACCAACAGTGAGCTGTGTGGAGTTTGCATGTTCTCCCCGTGTTGCGTGGGTTTACTCCGGGATTTCTCCGGTTTCCTCCCGCATACCAAAAACATGTAGGTTTAGGGCGCTTGCGCACGCAGCAACCGGCAGCCGGTGGCTTGTCACCAGACTGCAAACCAAATCTACCTACGGGTACAAATAAGTAACAAAAAAAAAACCAACTACACATATAAACTAAAACAATTACAATGATGACTGAACATCTCCCATTCTCCAAAGTGTAAGATACAACACATAAATATAACTCATAAAAGATCACTCAAATGAGTCTGACAAATAAACAAGGGTTCTTAAACAGTCGCTAATATTGGATGTCCCATTCATTCATTCATCTTCTTCCGCTTAATCCTTTTCGGGTCGCGGGGGGGGGGGGCGGTTGGGGCTGGAGCCTATCCCAGCATCTTTGGGCGAGAGGCAGGGTACATCCTGGACAGATCGCCAGTTCATCAGGCCAACACAGACAGACAGACAACCATTCACTCTCACAGTCATTCCTAAGGACAATTTAGAATCCCCAGTTTTGATGCAAATTCACCTAACTTGCATGTTTTTGGCATGCGGGAGGAAACCGGAGAAATCCCGGAGTAAACCCACGCAGACACAGGGAGAACATGCAAACTCCACACAGATCACTGTTGGTCGGGGGCTGGGATTGAACCCAGGATCCCCCGGCCAAGGGTGAGTTGCTGTGCTGCCGCAGTGCTAATAACCACTTTTCCACCGCGCCGCCCATTCATTTTCAACAATTCTGTAATTAATATTCATACAATCAAATAAATGTTAGTGTTCAGTCTCTTCTATATTTGTCAAAATCTAAGATGTGGGATTGCCTACATACAGGCTACACCTCTTTGTATTTCACTTTCAAACACTGCCTACATTTGGGCCTGTAAAGCCTAATTGGGCTACTCGTTTTCAGACAAGAACACTTGCTTTCTACATACATGCACTAGTTATGCCTAATAAGTCCGTGATGAAAACAAAATCCCCCCCCCCCCAGTGTGCCGCACATCACACTGGAACACTGGCACACATGCTCCATGTTCATTCATTCACCCCCCACCCCCCCCAAAAAAAATATCATACATTAATGCCTAATCTATCGACTCCGCAATTAAAATGAGAGTGTGGATGGAATAATGAAAAAAAAAAATTAGTGTGTGATCATCATATAATTAAAACGACTGGCGATTATGACTGTTACAAGATCCCAGCATATGCCGTTTCCTGAGCTCCGGAGCTGTGCAATGTCAAAACACACCACTGAAATATCATTAAACAATGTGCTTCTGACGATAGACCTCCTTTTTCCTGATCAAAAGTGGATTCTCATGGAATGCACTATAATAGTAATGTGCATTAAATTACACGCTGCCACACCTCTTTGAAATGAGGCGCCTCCTCCAAGTGCATAATGGGCGCACTGGCTACTGGTAATTACCTCCGCCAAGGAGGTAATGTTTTTGCCGGGGTTTGTCTGTTTGTCTGTCTGTTGGTTAGCAAGATAACTCAAAAAGTTTTGGACGGATTTCGATGAAACTTTCAGACATTGTTGGAAATGGTACAAGGAAGAACTGATTAAATTTTGGTGGTGATCCGGATCACCGTCCAGAAGAAAACCGCCATTACGGAAAATGCCATTTTCGTGAATAACTACTGAACCACTAATCCTATCATTGTCAATCCAATTGCTAGTCATATGTTTTCGTGGTCAAGGAATCTGAAAACATACACACAAACACTGTATGGGGGGAACTATGGCCGCCATTACGGAAAATGCCATTTTCGTGAATAACTACTGAACCACTAATCCTATCATTGTCAATCCAATTGCTAGTCATATGTTCTCATGGTCAAGGAATCTGAAAACGTACACACAAACACTGTATGGGGGGGAACTGTGGCCGCCATTACGGAAAATGCCATTTTCCTGAATAACTACTGAAACACTAATCATATCATTGTCAATCCAATTGCTAGTCATATGTTTTCATGGTCAAGGAATCTGAAAACATACACACAAACACTGTATGGGGGGAACTGTGGCGCTTGGCGGAGGTCTGCGCTCTCCGAGTGCTTTTCTAGTTTGATGGTGTGATGCAAGGCATAAAAAAACGGACAATGCGCTGACAGAGAAACAATGGCGCAAGGCGGAAAGTCTGTCTGAAAAGGGCATGGATGACCGTCCGTGTTTACTGAGCACATTTTTCAGCCCATTCTTCACCGTTTGTTCTTTTTAACATAATTAACTGTGCATCAACTGTGATTGATGTCTTTCTTATTACCAAGCAGCATTACTATCGTGTGCATTTTGGCACACACACATGGACTTAGGTCAATGCAAAACCCGTCTTAAACCATCATGATCACAGTTCACTTTAGATAATGCGCCTCTGTGCATTAAAGGGATGGGAAGGAGCGCTTTGGATTGGATTGGATTATCCAAAACGCACCTCTGAATGATAAGACTGGCCTTTTTGCATCATGCGCAGGCAGAAGGTTCACTTTTTCGCCGTTGTGATAAGGAAATGAACTTCGACACGCCCATAAAAGCGTTCTGCATCAGTGACAACTGATAATCTGACCCCAATGTTGTAATATGGCCCTTTGTGTAAAGGTGCATCATAAAGACTATAGGTACTGAAAAATGCCTCTGGATATGGTTATGTATCTGGTCATGGTCAATGTGTCTGTTGCATGTAAGCTTTCCACAAGAGGCACAAAGGATATAGAATTAAAATGTTTGTCATGGGTGAAGGGAGAAACAAATGTATGAATATACTCCAACTCCTACCACATCTTTTTTGATGGGAAGTGGAAATTTGTTACAAGTGGTCCAGCAGCTGTTTTTGCATAAACAATATAAGGCCAAACCACATTTGGTCTGAACATCATAACTGCAATGAACTTTGAAAAATGTAGCAGTGGCTGTTTCAAATTCCCCATTCCAACTGTAACATACCCCAGAGGGGAAAAAAATACAGATGCCCTACTTTAAAAGTGACACTGCCAAAAATCAATATTTTTTTGTGGCTAACATGTCTGTAACACGTTTTTTTAATGACTTATAAGACATATCAAGAGCTAAATCACTCTGGTGTCGTGTCTGTTTTATTGCTGTGAAAGTTCAGTTAAGCTCCCCCCTTTGGAAAAAGGCAAGTTTAGACGGAGCATTTTTGGTGATGTAACCATAACAAGTCCATAGTGTTGAGCCAATCAGGGCTAAGAACTGGCTGTTCAAATTTGCCACCTTGCAGACTTCTGTGTCCTGGTGGGCAGGATGTGGGTGGGCGTACTTAAGCCCCTTTTCCACTAGCACCTACTTTGCCCGACTCGCCTCGACACAGTGTGGTTGGTTTTCCATTACAACTGAGTACCCCCTCAAGTGGGTGGGTTCATTACAGGAAGGCGGCCCGTTATCCCATTACGTTTTTGACATGCTGACGTTTTCACTGATAAACAACGTAAAAGATGCTTAAAATCACAAAACACTCACCATCTTCCCCATGAGCAGCCATCAGCTCGGAGACCTCCTGATATACTTTTTCATTTCAGGTCACTCCGCTGCAGCAGGGCCGATGGGGCTGAGAAGAGGCTGAAAAGTTCATAGTTGTCAAATTTAACCAAATGTAGTTTAATTGTAGGGATCCAAGCGCTGTAACACCGATGGAAGAACTGTGTGCACTGACGGAGAGACTGTTGAAAAATAACCACATTTGGTCAAATTTGACCACTGTATGAACTTTTCAGCCCCAGTGCCGGCAGAGCATTCTGAAATGAAATACCAGGAGGTCTCTGAGCTGATGGCTGCTCATGGGGAAGATGGTGAGTGTTTTGTGACGGTGTTGATTTGTGTGTAGCCATTTATTTCATTGATTATCACAGAAATAATAAAAACTCACGGCCTAATTTAAAAATGGCAGTTTTGAATCTTATGAAGACGTTGTTCTCATCCACTGACGCTACACCCTGGCCAATCAGTGGCCTGCAATCTGTTGACGTCACATTTTCAGCTCAACTCAGCACGGTTTGAACCTCACTTAAGTATGGTAAATGGCATTCATTTATATAGCGCTTTTATTCTCATCTGTAGATGACCAAAGCGCTTTACAGATCCTGCTATCCACCCATTCACACACACATTCACACACTGATGGTGGCATAGCTGCCCAACATGGCGCTGTCCAGACCCACCAGGAGCAATTGGGGTAAAGTGTCTTGCCCAGGGACACAACGGCAGGATATGTGGGGAGAGCGGGATTCGAACCACCAACCATCCGGTTATTAGATGACCTACTCCACCTCCATGAACCACTGTCACCCCAGTATGTCCTAATAAAGTACCTGGTACCGGGTACTAATGAAAAATCCTACAAACTGAGCACAGTCGAGGCGAGTAGGGCTGAGTAGGTACTAGTGGAAAAGGGCCATATGATCCTGGTGTTTGAAGGAGGAGAAAAAGGGCAAAACATTTTTTACAAGCAACTGTAAGACAAAGGGTTTTCTTTGTGGGAAAATGAGGCATAATATACAGTGGGGCAAAAAAGTATTTAGTCAGCCACCAATTGTGCAAGTTCTCCCACTTAAAAGATTAGAGAGGTCTCCAATTTTCATCATAGGTATACCTCAACTATGAGAGACAAAATGAGGGGGAAAAAAAATCCAGAAAATCACATTGAAGGATTTTTAATGAATTAATTGGTAAATTCCTCGGTAAAATAAGTATTTGGTCACCTACAGACAAGCAAGATTTCTGGCTCTCACAGACCTGTAACAACTTCTTTAAGAGGCTCCTCTGTCCTCCACTTGTTACCTGTATTAATGGCACCTGTTTGAACTCGTTATCAGTATAAAAGACACCTTTCCACAACCTCAAACAGTCAGACTCCAAACCACTATGGCCAAGACCAAAGAGCTGTCAAAGGACACCAGAAACAAAATTGTAGACCTGCACCAGGCTGGGAAGACTGAATCTGCAATAGGTAAGCAGCTTGGTGTGAAGAAATCAACTGTGGGAGCAATTATTAGAAAATGGAAGACATACAAGACCACTGATAATCTCCCTCGATCTGGGGCTCCACGCAAGATCTCACCCCGTGGGGTCAAAATGATCACGAGAACGGTGAGCAAAAATCCCAGAACCACACGGGGGGACCTAGTGAATGACCTGCAGAGAGCTGGGACCAAAGTAGCAAAGGCTACCATTAGTAACACACTACGCCGCCAGGGATTCAAATCCTGCAGTGCCAGACGTGTCCCCCTGCTTAAGCCAGTACATGTCCAGGCCCGTCTGAAGTTTGCTAGAGAGCATTTGGATGATCCAGAAGAGGATTGGGAGAATGTCATATGGTCAGATGAAACCAAAATAGAACTTTTTGGTAAAAACTCAACTTGTCGTGTTTGGAGGAGAAAGAACACCATACCTACTGTGAAGCATGGGGGTGGAAACATCATGCTTTGGGGTTGTTTTTCTGCAAAGGGAACAGGACGACTGATCCGTGTAAAGGAAAGAATGAATGGGGCCATGTATCGTGAGATTTTGAATGAAAACCTCGTTCCATCAGCAAGGGCATTGAAGATGAAATGTGGCTGGGTCTTTCAGCATGACAATGATCCCAAACACACCGCACGGGCAACGAAGGAGTGGCTTCGTAAGAAGTATTTCAAGGTCCTGGAGTGGCCTAGTCAGTCTCCAGATCTCAACCCCATAGAAAATCTTTGGAGGGAGTTGAAAGTCTGTGTTGCCCAGCGACAGCCCCAAAACATCACTGCTCTAGAGGAGATCTGCATGGAGGAATGGGCCAAAATACCAGCAACAGTGTGTGAAAACCTTGTGAAGACTTACAGAAAACGTTTGACCTCTGTCATTGCCAACAAAGGGTATATAACAAAGTATTGAGATGAACTTTTGTTATTGACCAAATACTTATTTTACCGAGGAATTTACCAATTAATTCATTAAAAATCCTTCAATGTGATTTTCTGGATTTTTTTTTTTCTCATTTGGTCTCTCATAGTTGAGGTATACCTATGATGAAAATTGGAGACCTCTCTCATCTTTTAAGTGGGAGAACTTGCAACTGGTGGCTGACTAAATACTTTTTTGCCCCACTGTATCATTTTAGACCATGTAAATTTGTTTTAAAGTGGATTTATATCCACTGGAGTGCATCTTTAAGCTATGAAGCGTAAATAAAGTTAAAAACAAAAAAGGTGTAGGGCATGCATATCCTAAAACTTGTACAGTTGCTGGATCCAAATGGGGTGACAAAAAGAATCTGCATACAACAATAAAAAAAAGTTAGCAGACCTGTCTGCTAGACCGAAACGTTGCTTCGCCTTAATAAAGTTATTGGGAGCTTTTTATTATAGTGTACAGATTATTTTTCTCTTTTTTTCAAAAATCCAATAAAACATGAACTGTCAGCACTTCAGTTCTACTCACCTGCTGCTGCTGTTTCAGGGCCTGATGTTGGTTCTGTGGTGCCTGTTTCAGTTGGTTTGCATTCTGTTTGGCACGGCGTTCTAAGAACTGCTTGGCAAACTCCTTGGCTTCAGAAGTGTCCCCCAGGTAGGCCCTGACATAGTCATGCACCTCGTAAGGAGAGTCCACTTCCTTCAGGAAGGATGCAAATGTAGGAACTACCAGAGAAACAGGTGACATGGATAACTGTGAGTTTGGCTTACTGAAAGGTTCCATTAACTGCAGACTTACTTTTTTAAAGACTCACCATCTAGATTGTTGGCTGTATTAAGGGTATGAAGGGTTTGTTCACACCATTGCATGAAGGTGTCCTGCTGACTCTTATTGACCCCTTGGAACAACTTGAGCAGCTTCTCCTCCTCCTCTACCTTCTTATTGGCTCGCCCACTCCAAGAGTTACTTTTGGCAACACAGAGCGATGAAAAAAATGAAGACAAGTTATTACAATCTGTGTGTTACTCATCATATCCTTCATACAGCTCTGACTAAGACCACCATTTTTATCCAGATAAATACCTGAGGTTGGCATTCCCTTTGTTGTTTCTCTGCATGTTGCTTTTTCTGGTTTGGGAAGGTTGCTGCACCGCCTCCTTCACAGCCTCATCCCAGAAGCCCATGTTTGAGTTGTGGGTGTCACCCCAGATACTGCTAGAGTCAGAGCCCCAGTTAGTGCTGGTGTTAACGGATCCCCACACTGAGTTACTCAGAGATGTCTGTAGAGAAAGTGCGACACGGTTAGTGAACAAATTATGAGTGGGAGTTTTGATATTAGATAATCTGCTTTCCGTGACTTCAAGTATTTCATCTTTTAACAAAACTTATTTTTACATTTTTAACGACACAAAGCCAATAGGTGAAACTTCAGCAGCTTAGTGAGCTTAAACACTACACAAGCTGAAACATTACAGCCTCAGCAGCTTTGGTGGGTAATCTGACCAGCAGTCCTTCACAGAAATGAACAGTCAGCTTTATTATCTAAACATGAAATTGTTCAGCTAAGGCCAATAAAGCAGAGTTTGATAAAACACAGCTGTAGTCACAGATCCAATGCTGATACTTTGATGGAAAAATACTACAAATTATATATAAACATTTGTCTCACACACTTCCAAATGGGCAGCACAAAGGCTAAAAACGTTCACTACAGTTTTAGAATGGGTATCGCATGAATGTGGCACAGACCCTGATCTTCCTTCTATTCCTAAGTTATGGAAGAATTCAGGCATGTCACAGTAAGGGTTAAACTTTGAGACTGTTTATTTCATTTGTCCCAATTAACAAATTACACTCACTGGCCACTTTAATAGGTACACATTACCGTTACTGGGTTAGACCACTATTGCCTTCAGAATGGCCTTAATTCTTCACAATACAGATTCAACAAGGTACTGGAAACATTCCTAATATATTGGTCTATATTGATATGCTACCATAAAAATATGGACCAGTGATTTGCTCCAGGTTTGCTGGCTGAACATTTATGATGTTCAATCCAGTCTTTCATGTATTAAGAGTCAAATACAATTCTACCATCTGAATGTTGCAGCAAAAATTGAGACTCAAATCAGGCAATGTTCTTCACCAATTTTGGTGAGCTTGTGTGAATTGTAGCCTTAGTTTCCTGTTCTTATGGTACGTGTCCACCTAGGCGTGCATTTTCATGCTTCCCATTCATTGTCTATGTAACATGTCCCACATGCACTCTGGTAGCGTGGCATCAAGAATGTTGAGCAGTCACTTGGAGGTGCCCGCTCCTCCATCTCCTGAATCCTCCACTCCGGTCCATAATATGCAAATGAAGAGCAGCTGCATGGAGCCAATTGCTTTCTTGAGCTCGTGCTGAACTTTTAAAATAACGGTTATTAGTAAAAAGTAAATGCATATTTGGCAACTACACATTTACCTTGACTGTTTTCAGAAAAATGTTTTTGCTTTTTACTTTTGAAGATATAGGCCAAAGTTTAATACACGGATGCGTTGTGAACAGCCCATCCACCAGGAGTCACGATGACCAACAATGTGCAGGCTTTGCAGGTCGGGGAGGACAGAGCTGGTTGGGGTGGACAGAAAAAGCTCATCAAACTGCACTTTTGCAGTCGAAATTACTGCTTGAAAACTGGCCAAAGTTCTCTGACCAGGCAGTGATACTCTCTGTGCGGTTTGCGGCTATGGAGTATTGGACTTGTGACTCTCGCCTGGTTATGCCCCTTTCACACTCCTGACAGATCCCAATGCGGAGGAGGCGTGGGTACCTTCCGTCAACAGACGCCTAGGTGGAAACGTACAATTAGCAGACAGGAGTGGCACCAGTAAGGTCTTTGTCTGCTGTAGCTAATCTGTTTCAAAGGTCAGGCCAGGTGCACACAAAGTTTTCAGTTAGACCCAGAGAGAAACATCTGCGTGCACACGACATGTCACAGAACCAACCACACATGCACACAGGTCCACCGAAGGTGTGAAAACTGCTGCTGTAACTAACGGATGACAAGTCCACGTTTTACTAGGGACTTCAGATTATAACTATAAATGCCAGATTCCATCTGCAAGAAATAACTGGTTTTGAAATTAGCAGAGAAGCCCAGACTTCCCTCTCCCCAGCCACCTACTGCAGGTCTTCAGAGAGGATACTGAGACGTTCCTAGGCCAGCTGGGAGACATACTGTCTCCAGCGTGTCCTGGGTCTGCTCCGGGATCTCCTCCTAGTGGGACATGCCCGAAACACTTCAAGTGGGAGGCATCCTGATCAGATGCCCAAACCACCTCAACTGGCTCCTTTCGATGTGGAGCAGCAGCAGTTCTACTCTGAGCCTCTTCCAGATGACTGAACTCCTCACCCCATCTACACTGGGGCAAAAAAGTATTTAGTCAGCCACCAATTGTGCAAGTTCTCCCACTTAAAAGATGAGAGAGGTCTCCAATTTTCATCATAGGTATACCTCAACTATGAGACAAAATGAGAAAAAAAATCCAGAAAATCACATTGTCTGATTTTTAAAGAATTTATTTGCAAATTATGGTGAAAAAATAAGTATTTGGTCACCTACAAACAAGCAAGATTTCTGGCTCTCACAGACCTGTAACTTCTTCTTTAAGAGGCTCCTCTGTCCTCCACTCGTTACCTGTATTAATGGCACATGTTTGAACTCGTTATCAGTATAAAAGACACCTGTCCACAACCTCAGACAGTCAGACTCCAAACTCCACTATGGCCAAGACCAAAGAGCTGTCAAAGGACACCAGAACCAAAATTGTAGACCTGCACCAGGCTGGGAAGACTGAATCTGCAATAGGTAAGCAGTTTAGTGTGAAGAAATCAACTGTGGGAGCAATTATTAGAAAATGGAAGACATACAAGACCACTGATAATCTCCCTCGATCTGGGGCTCCACGCAAGATCTCACCCCGTGGGGTCAAAATGATCATGAGAATGGTGAGCAAAAATCCCAGAACCACACGGGGGACCTAGTGAATGACCTGCAGAGAGCTGGAACCAAAGTAACAAAGGCTACCATCAGTAACACACTACGCCGCCAGGGACTCAAATCCTGCAGTGCCAGACGTGTCCCCCTGCTTAAGCCAGTACATGTCCAGGCCCGTCTGAAGTTTGCTAGAGAGCATTTGGATGATCCAGAAGAGGATTGAGAGAATGTCATATGATCAGATGAAACCAAAATAGAACTTTTTGGTAAAAACTCAACTTGTTGTGTTTGGAGGAGAAAGAATGCTGAGTTGCATCCAAAGGTGAAGAATGGGGGTAGAAACATCCTGCTTTGGGGCTGTTTTTCTGCAAAGGGACCAGGATGACTGATCTGTGTAAAGGAAAGAATGAATGGGGCCATGTATCGTGAGATTTTGAGTGAAAACCTCCTTCCATCAGCAAGGGCATTGAAGATGAAATGTGGCTGGGTCTTTCAGCATGACAATGATCCCAAGCACACCGCCCGGGCAACGAAGGAGTGGCTTCGTAAGAAGCATTTCAAGGTCCTGGAGTGGCCTAGCCAGTCTCCAGATCTCAACCCCATAGAAAATCTTTGGAGGGAGTTGAAAGTCCGTGTTGCCCAGCAACAGCCTCAAAACATCATTGCTCTAGAGGAGATCTGCATGGAAGAATGGGCCAAAATACCAGCAACAGTGTGTGAAAACCTTGTGAAGACTTACAGAAAACGTCTGACCTCCGTCATTGCCAACAAAGGGTATATAACAAATTATTGAGATGAACTTTTGTTATTGACCAAATACTTATTTTCCACCATAATTAGCAAATAAATTCTTTAAAAATCAGACAATGTGATTTTCTGGATTTTTTTTCCCCCTCATTTTGTCTCTCATAGTTGAGGTATAGCTATGATGAAAATTGGAGACCTCTCTATCTTTTAAGTGGGAGAACTTGCACAATTGGTGGCTGACTAAACACTTTTTTGCCCCACTGTATAAGAGTGAGTCCAGCAATCCTACAGAGAAAGCTCATTTCACCCGCTTGTATCCGCGACCTCATTCTTTCGGTCATTACCCAAAGCTCATGACCATAGTAGGTGAGAACAGGAACATAGACTGAATGGTAAACCGACAGCTTTGCTTTCGAGCTCAACTCCCTCTTCACCACAACAGGCCAGTACAATGTCTACATCACTGCAGATGCTGCTCCAATCTGTCTGTCAATCTCTCGCTTGTGAATGAGACCCCAAGATATTTAAACTCCTCCACATGAGGCAGGAGTCTATCCCCAACCTGGAGAGGACAAACCACCTTTTTCCGGCTGAGGACCATGGACTCTGAGTTGGAAGTGCTGATTCTCATCCCAGCCACTTCACACTCAGCAACAAACCATCCCAGAAAGAGGTGAAGGTCATTGCTCTATGAAGCCAACAGGACAACATCATCTGCAAACAACAGAGATGAGATCCTGTGGTCACCAAGCATGACACCCTCCATTCCCTGGCTGCGCCTAGAAATCCTGCCCATAAAAATTATGAACAGGATCGGTGACAACGCGCAGCCCTGGCTGAGTCCAACTCTCACTGAAAACGAGTTTGACTGGGTGTTGGCAATATGGACCATACTCCTGCAACAGTCAGACAGCTCGTAACAACAAGCTTGATACCCCATACTCGCGCAGTACCCCCCACAAAAAATCATGAGGAACGTGGCTGAATGCTTTCTCCAAGTCCACAAAACATGAGTGGACTGGTTGGGCAAGCTCCCACGAACCCTCGATGATTCTTGAGAGGGTAAAAGAGCTGGTCCAATGTGCCATGGCCAGGACGAAAACCACATTGCTCCTCCTGAATCTGAGGCTTGACCAACGGTCGGACTCTCCTCTCCAGTACCCTGGTGTAACCCACATGATAAAAGGACATGTGTGATGCATACAATACACATGATACTGATATAATTCACACATTAAAATGGATTATTATAGCAACTACATTATAAGTACTGTTTATAAGTTCTCAGGCAAAACTTGAGACATAAATGTGCATTTTTCATGATTTACATTATTTCCCTTGTTTGAAGTTGTAGAAAATAGTGACACATAGTTCAACCACTCAGAAAGCAGCACATGATAAAAGGACGTGTAATGCATACAATACACATGATACTGATATAATTTACACATTAAAATGGATTAATATAGCAACTACATTATAAGTACTGTTTATAAGTTCTCAGGCAAAACTTAAGACATAAATGTGCATTTTTCATGATTTACATTTCCCTTGTTAGAAGTTGTAGAAAATAGAGTGACACATAGTTCAACCACTCAGAAAGCAGCAGCAACAGTGTGTAGTCCCGCCCACTCATTTCGGTTAGTAGTGGTGCGTTATGCGTGACATAAGCAGTTGTAAATTCTGAGCGACGGAGACGTTGGTCAGAATAGCGGTGAAAACCCAGACATTTTTATGAAAGATAAATCAGATTTAACCAGAAATTAGTTGATACAGAGCACTATCTACACACTACATAGTGTCTACAAGTGAGTAAAAATTAATCTGGTAGTTGTGTGATAGCTCATGAGCCAACGCTAGCTTAGAATGTTACGTCTTTGGTTTCTCTCAGTTCGTGCTGCTTGAAAATGTCGATGGTATCTACGGGTTTTCTTCGCTTATTCTGTGAAGGAGCAAGGTAAACATATTTCATGAGCACTGTATTTTATTTTTGTTCAGTTTATGTGAAAACGATCTATTTAGACTGATTTAACCTATGCATTGATGTGTGTTGTTAAGGAACCTCGTGGTATAATGGTTGCAGGCCTAACAGTCAACCGTTTACCGCCATGTCCGACCTACTCAGTGATCAGTGAGCATAATTTAAGTTTGTGAGAGAGATGTGTGAGATGTTTTACTCACTATTTTATGGGTTTAATATATTTTGCACTTTATTTGGTTTTATATTCCACTGCTCTGATTTATTTTGTGCATAACCGTTATTTACATGGTTTATACAGTTGAATTCAATGGTTTTGCACTTGTGAAGAGTAAAAATTTAGTACATTAAAATGCACTGTTAAAGCAGCATATATGTACAAAAATGTGTTAAAACATAATAGCATTTCTTGTATTTCACTTAAATGATTGATGTTAAAAAGAAACCATAAATAACATATTTCATGATTTTTACATATAAAACAGATTAGATATTTGATAACTTTACTGGATAACTGGTGATATTCCTATGACACTGTCTGTTGACAGGTCAGGTTTTTTTATGGTTCACTTCATCATAAGGATTCATCCAGTGAAACAGATGGCGAGCCTTCCCACCAGGATCTGGAGAGAAGGAAATACCAACATTCCCTGTGGACTCTGGACAATTCTGCTACACTTGGCGGTGTGGTAGGCCCACTACCGGCAAACACCCTCACAGACACCCCCGCCCAGGAACTTTACACTCCCCTGACTTTTTCTTCTTCAAATATCCTGGGAACTGTGGACTAATGCATACTTTTTACTTTTCCTTATGCTTTGGACCTATTTTGAAATACTTACCTCTTGTTCTGTGTATTAATGGCCGATATGTAGGAAATATTCCTGCTGTGAGAAGTGTTTTGTAAAACAAACCTGGTATTTTTGTTGTGAACTATGAATAAGGCAACTTGCATTGAGGTCGAAATACACAAAATTCAGGTTACAAGGGTGCACCCGATTAGAAATGTAGTTATATTTAAAACAATACTTACCTGAATTAGAAAAGTATTCACTTTGGGTAAAACCATTATTGGCTAATAACATATTTGTTAACTGCAAATGACGAGTATTGTGATACCGACTATTGTTGTTTTATTTTTTCCTTCTTTTAAAATTAAAGCCAGCATTATTTTTACAATCATATCCTGTCTCTGTCTTTCATTTGGACATTCCACTGGGCTCCTGTAGTCAAACCTACTGATCCATTATTACCACTAAATTGTAATTGGTACAATTAAGCTTTCCCAATTCGGTGTTCTAAGTGGGGAAAAAAAAGGAAGAAACTCATTACACTAGCATAGACCTTCTCAGGGAGGCTGAGAAGTGTGATCCCTCGAAAGTTTCAACACACCCTCCAGTCCCCCTTCTCGAAAAGAGGAACCGCCACCCCAATTTGCCATGCCAAAGGCACTGTCCTCAACCCCCACGCAATGCTGCAGAGGTGTGTCAACCTTGACAGCCCTACAGCATCCAGAGCCTTGAGGTACTCGGGGCGAATCTCATCCACCCCCGGGGCCCGGCCACCAAAGAGGTTTTTTTAACCACTTCGGTGACCTCAGCCCCTGTGACGGGCAAGTCATCCCCCTCATCCTCAAGCCCTGCTTCTTCTGTGGAAGGCATATCATTGGGATTAAGGAGATCCTTGAAGTATTCCTTCCACCGCCCGACAATGTCCCCAGCCGAAGTCAGCAGCACCCCATCTGCACCATCCACAGTGTGGACAGGGAGCTGCTTCCCCCTCCTGAGCTGCTGGACAGCTTGCCAGAATCTCTTCTAGGCCAACAGAAAGTCTTGCTCCATAGCCTCACCAAACTCCTCCCACACCAGAGTTTTTGCTTCAGCAATCACCCGAGGTGCAGTATGCTTGGCCTGTCGGTACACCTCAGCTGCTGTGGGAGTCTCACAAGCCAACCAAGCTCGATAGGACTCCTTCAGCTTGATGGCCCCCCTCACCACTGATGTCCACCACCTGGTTCCGGGGTTGCCACCACAAGATGCACCAACGACCTTGCGGCCACAGCTCTGAGCAGCTGCTTCGGCTATGGAGGTGGAGAGCATGGGCTATTCAGACTCCATGTCTCTAGATTCACTCGGAATGTGGTTGAAGTTCTTCGGAGGTGGGAGTTGAAGACCTCTCGAACAGGAACTTCAGCCAGACATTCCCAGCACACTTTCACTATACGTTTAGGTCTACGTTCAACCCTGCCATCTGATCCAACTCCCCATCAGGTGGTAATCAGCTGACAGTTCTGCACCTCTCTTTACCCAAGTGTCCAAGACACGTGGTCGCAGGTCTGATGACACGATAACAAAATTGATCATTGCCCTGTGACCTAGGGTGTCCTGGTGCCAGGTGCACATATGGACACCCTTATGCTTGAACATGGTGTTCATTATGGACAAACTGTGGTTGGCAGAGAAGTCCAAGAACTGAACACCACTCAGGTTCAGATCGGGCAAGCTCTTCCTCCCAATCACGTCCCTCCAAGTTTCACTGTCTTTGCCCACGTGTACACTGAAGTCCCCCAGTGGACAATGGAGTCTCCAAGAGGAGTACTTGCCAGCACCCTAGTAAGAGACTCAAAAAAGGTTGAGTACTCTGAACCATCATTCGGTTCCCCCCCTTCCACAGCATGTGGGACACCATGTGGTGTATGGGGCGGCACCTATCTCCGTTTCACTGACCCTAGGCCACACAGCTACTGTAAGTAGTGAAAGCTACGGGGGGGGGGGGGGGGGGGGGAGTTGTCAGTCCTCTGGTCGCGCTGTGCGTCAACTTTCCTTTCCCCATTCTATTATGCTGAACACCAAGCTAGAAGGCAGAAAGTACCATTTTTATATGGTCTTTGGTATGACCCCGGCCGGGATTTGAACCCATGACCTCCCGGTTGTGGGGTGGATGTTCTACCAACTAGGCCACCACTCCGGTCATCATTCGGTGCACAGGCACAAATGATGGTCAGGACCCGTTTCCCAACCCAGAGGAGTAGAGAAACTACCCTTTCGTCCACTGGGGCAAACTCCAATGTCAAGGCTGCAAGGTGATGGTGGGGGGGATATAACAATACCCACCCCTGCTCGTCGCCTCTCACCTGAGGCAACTCCAGAGTAGGCCAAGCTCCAGCCCCTCTCCAGGAAACTGGAAGTGAGCCCAACTATATCTAGCCAGTATCTCTCAACCTCGTGAAGCAGCTCAGGCTCCTTCCCCATCAGAGAGGCGACATTTCACATCCCAAAAGCCAATTTTGAAAGCTGGGGATCAGACTGCCAAGGTCTCTCCCTTCGACCGTTGCCTGATCCACATATGACCTGACTCCCATGGTCCCTCCTGCAGGTGGTGAGCCCACTAGAGGGCGGATTCATGTAACTCTTTCGGACTGAGCCCGGCCGGGTCCCATGAGCAGAAGCCTGGCCGGGTCCCATGGGCAAAAACCAGGCCACAAGACGCTAACCATCGAGTCCCTCCCCCAGGCCTGGCTCCAAGGCGGGGCCCCAGTAACCCCATACCGGGCGGGATACACTGAATCCTTGTTTTTGTATTCATCATGGGAGTCTATTGGATCGCTCTTAGTCTGGCCCTTCACCCAGGACCAGTTTGTCTTGGGAGACCCTTCCAGAGGTATACTGTCCTGGACAACATAGCTCCCGGGATCACTAGAGCATGCAAACTCTCCACCACAATAAGTTGGTGATCCATGGGGGTCTTTACACTTTCATCATCATCATCATCATCATAGCAGTCTGTCGGGGGTGACAACGACTGTTTCGTTTAAGTCTGATCAGATTCCTCCACGAAGCTCTGTAATTCACCTTCCGCCGCCAGGAACTCACACCTCCAAATACCCCGCATCATATGCACGGACAGCTACACTGCAGACAAACTTCTCCAGTTTTGGGGTAAAATCGTGTGCATGGCCCCTCTGTAAGCTCAAGTCAGTCTGGACATTCTCTTCCAACCTCTGGCATCAACAAGATATCTGGGGTCAGAAAACTACCGTACTGCTCACTGGATATTTTCTCTTCGTCAGACTATCAGATGGTTGTGTGTAGGGCCTAGTAAAATAAATAAATACAAATTTAAGTTGGACACTGAAAAAAATGAAAGTCCTGGCATTGGATTTAACCAGTCACTAGATCACTAAAAAATGGTAACAAGTAACAAAATATGCTTACATTTTGTTTATTTGGGTTTAAGATGATAGAGGAACCCTTTATTTTATAATTTTTATTTTTTGTTAAATCAAAGTTGTCCTGGAACATTATTAACCGGAAATGTGTAGATTCATCTTTGTTTGAGCAAACCTTTTTCTAAAAAAAAGGTTTGGTTAAAGCTAGGTTTACACTTGATTACCAAATGACATACCAGAAATAATCTTCCATGATTTGGATTAAAATCCATTGTTGCACGAAAAAAATTGAGGATTTTATTTCTAGTCATTATCGCCCAACCCTAGTGGTGTGTGATAATCACAGTAGATCAGCAGTTTTTGCCCATCTGTCACTAATCACAACCATGCTAAGTTCAAAGTTACTCAAATTCACTTTTTCTCCCCATTCTAGTAACTGGTTTGAACTGCAGCATGTCTACAGGCTGAAATACATCGAAGTACTGCCATGTGGCTAATTAGATATTTACGTAAATGAGCACATGAACTGGTGTACCTAAACAAAGAGCCAGTGAGTATACAGTATATTATTTCAGCCATTGCTGAACTTGGATACAAGGTCACAACTTTTTGAAGAACTTCTCTCAAAGGATCCAAATGCAAACCTCAACATATTGTTTAAATTTAAATCAATTAAGGAGAATTCGCTTCTATCACATACAGTTCTGTTTTGAGTACGTGTCTGCTGGGTGACGATGGGATGCTGATGCTGCTCCTTCCGCTGTTTCATCTGCTGAGCTTCCTCCCTCTGAATTTCCAGCAGAGACTTTGTAACAACTGGCTGTTTGGCCACATTACCCCAACCAGACATTTTTGTATGTGGCTGCTGAGACTGTTGCAGAGCGTGCTGTTGTATCTTCAAGAGCTCTTGCTGCTGACATCGTTGCTATGGAGGGGACAATGGATAAAATGGCAATTGTTGCAGTAACATTAGAAACAGAGAGCATTATTCGTAATAATAAAATATACTTGTATTAGTACACTGATGGAAATAAGGGTAACCTATCAATAATATGTCCTATTGGATGTTCGTACCTCCTCCAGTGCCTGCCGTTCTCGCTCCTCTTCCAGTTTCTGGATCTCAGCTAATGACAAGGTGTTCTGAGTCTGATTTAGATTGTTGGCTGATGGCTGGCCCCACTTTGACGTAGAAGGAAGCTGCAATGAAGGACAAGATGTTTCATTAAAATTAGTCACATTGTAATTGTAATGCTTCTGACAACTACCATATCTGCGAACATTAACACGTGTTTATTATAAAGACGCATTTACAGTGGGGAAAGTAAGTACTGAACACGTCAACATTTTTCTCATTAAACATATTTCTGATGGAGCCACTGACCTGAGATTTTCACCAGATACCACTAACAAATCCATACAAGGCAAATGTGTTCACAAAACAAGTTATATTTAAAAAAGTGGAATGACAAAGGAAATAATTACTGAACACACCTGGTAAAAAAAAAACAAAAAAACAAGATGGCGCCCACAGCGGCCGCCGTGGTGTTTCGCTGCCCTCTAATTTTTATAATTTGTCTGTTTTTGTTCACCGATTGTGCATCTGCCGGTTCATACACCCGTGAAGAACTATTAAATATCAGGACTCTCACCCCCATGGACCTTCTTCCAGTTTTTTTTAGCTCCTGCCGCCGATCTGATCCATTGTTTGGCCAAAAGAGCTAGACGGCGGAAAAGAGGGAAGAGAGGGGGGATTCTCGCTCGACTACGAAAAAGAGGCACGCGAACAGCCTTGCCTGGCATATTTCTATCCAATGCCAATTCTCTCCTGAACAAGGTAGAAGAATTAAGACTGCTGATGCGTTTCAAGGACCTCGCTTCCTCGTCTGTCATCTGCTTCTCTGAGACCTGGCTTAATGAGAACATTCCAGATTGCGCAATCAGCCTCGAAGGATTTCAGCTGATTCGTGCTGACCGCGTCACAGAGCTCTCCGGTAAGTCTATTGGAGGAGGAGTGTGCTTCTATATTAACAACAGCTGGTGCTCTGATGTAACGGTGATTTCCAAACACTGTTCTCCCGCCCTGGAATTTCTTTTCATTAACTGCAAGCCATTTTATTCCCCGCGGGAGTTTGCCTCATTCATCCTCGTCGCTGTGTACGCCCCTCCCGACGCGGACACGCGCGAAGCTCAGCGCGTGCTCGCAGATCACATCCAACTTACGGAGCGGAACTTTCCAGACTCCCTGGTTATCGTGGTGGGCGATTTTAACCAGAGCAATCTGAGTCACGAGCTCCCCCGCTACAAACAGTTTATTAAATGTCCAACCAGAGGAAATAACACGCTAGATCACTGTTATACTTCAGTAAAGGACGCATATCGCGCTGTTCCCCGCGCTGCGCTGGGTCTATCTGATCACGTGATGGTTCACCTCATCCCCACATACAAACAAAGACTGAAACTCACTAAACCTGTTGTGACCACCACAAAGAAATTGACCAGTGAAGCTGGAGAGAAACTGAACACATGCATGGAAATATCTGACTGGGGCATGTTTAAAAGAGCCACACATGATCTTAATGAGTACACAGACACTGTGAACTCGTATATCAACTTCTGTGAGGAGGACATTCTCCCATCGCGCACCAGGGTAAGATATTCTAATGACAAGCCCTGGTTCACAGCTAAGCTCAGACGGATCAGGAAGGAGAAGGAAGCAGCGTTGAAAAGTGGAGACAGGGACTGCTACAGAGAGGTCAAATATCGGTTTAACAGAGAGCTGAGGAGAGCTAAATCTGTGTATTCTGAGAAACTCCAGCAGCAGTTCACTGCTAATGACTCGGCTTCTGTGTGGAGAGGACTGAGGCAAATCACCAACTATCGGCCTCAGGCTTCTAAAGGTCAGGATGACAAAGCCCTTTGTCAAAAACTGTCCCAACATTACGCCCGTTTTGACACCTCGTCAGCTGTGTCCAACTCACCCACTCCACCCAGCTCCACTGCCTCCTCAGCCCCTAATTCATCAAAAGCGGTCCCCCCCTCCCCCTCCTCCTCCTCCTCCTCCCCCCCTCCCCTTGTCATCAGTGAGCAGGACGTGCACAGACAGTTATCCAGACTGAACCCGCGCAAGGCCCCCGGGCCGGACGGTGTGTCTCCCTCCACCCTGAGACACCGTGCGAAAGAGCTGGCTCCTGTCTTCACAGACATTTTTAACACCTCCCTTAAGCAATGTCACGTGCCGACCTGCCTCAAATCCTCCACCATCATCCCTGTCCCCAAGAAGCCACGGATTACTGGACTTTTTTTCACTTTTTTTTCACCTCTGTAGTCATGAAGTCCTTTGAGCGCCTGGTCCTGTCTCACCTCAAGTCCATCACCACACCCCTCCTAGACCCGCTGCAGTTTGCCTACCGTGCTAACAGGTCTGTGGACGACGCAGTCAACCTGGCCCTCCACTCCATCCTGCAGCACCTGGACTCCCCGGGAACCTACGCCAGGATTCTGTTTGTGGACTTCAGCTCCGCATTCAACACCATCCGCCCCGATCTGCTCCAGGACAAGCTGTCCCTGCTCAACGTGCCTGACTCCCTCTGCAGGTGGATCACCGACTTCCTGACGGACCGGAGACAGCATGTGCGGCTGGGGAAGTCTGTCTCAGACTCTGTTAGCATCAGCATTGGATCACCCCAGGGCTGTGTACTTTCCCCCCTACTCTTCTCCCTTTATACCAACTCCTGCACCTCCTCCCACCAGTCTGTTAAGCTGATTAAGTTTGCGGACGACACCACCCTCATCGTGCTCATCTCCAACGGCGACGAGTCCGCCTACAGGGAAGAGGTGGCCCAGCTGGTGTCCTGGTGCAGCCACAACAACCTGCAGCTGAATGCTCTGAAGACAGCGGAGATGATTGTGGACTTCAGGAAAGTCACATCCCCCCTGCCCCCCCTCACCATCACAGGCTCTCCCATCACCATTGCAGATTCCTTCCGCTTCTTGGGCACCACCATCACCCGAGACCTCAAATGGGAGCCAACCATCAGCTCCCTCATCAAAAAGGCCCAGCAGAGGATGTTCTTTCTGCGGCAGCTGAGGAAGCTCAAGCTCCCCACCAAGATGTTAGTGCAGTTCTACACGGCCATCATCGAGTCCATCCTCACCTCCTCCATAACTGTGTGGTATGCAGGAGCCACTGCCAGGGACAGACTAAGGCTGCAGCGCATCGTGCGCACTGCTGAGAAGGTGATAGGCTGCGAGCTCCCATCTCTCCAGGACCTGTACATCTCCAGGACCCGGAGGCGTGCTGGCCGGATCATAGCCGATCCTTCACTTCCTGGTCACGTGCTGTTTGCCCCCCTCCCCTCAGGTAGAAGGCTTCGGTCCATTCGGACTAAAACCTCCCGGCACATGAACAGCTTTTTCCCCTCTGCCATCAGACTGCTGAACATTAAGTGGCTTTTGACTCTCGTGCACTATGTACAGCAGCTCAACCAGACTCACGTCATTCATCACTGTTTTTCTGTTGCATTATCGACTGCACTATGTGGTACTTCACATTATCTGCTACATGCTAATTTTTTAAAACTGCCTTGACTAGTACTACTCATTATTACTATTATTATTATTATTATTATTACTTATTTTTCTACACTTATTGCACGTTTCTAGTCCTTTAGTTTTTTAGTTTATCCCTTTTTCTCATTATGTTTTTAATGTTGCAGCATGGCACCGAGACAAATTCCTAGTTTGTGTATTACATGAACAATGGCAATAAATCTGATTCTGATTCTGATTCTAAAATTCATTTAATATTTAGTAGAAAAGTCTTTGTCAGTAATAACAGCTTCCAGATGCCTCTTGTATGGAGAAACTCAGTGCAGGCATCGTCAGGAGTGATTTTAGCCCATTCTTCCACACAAACTGTCTTCAAATTTTGAAGATTCTGTAGGTGTCTTCTACAAACTCTGATTTTCAGTTCGTTCCATAGATTTTCAATTGGATTCAAGTCAGGTGACTGACTGGGCCATTCTAGCAGCTTTATTTTCCTTCTCTGGAGCCAGTTGAGAGCTCCCTTGGCTGTGTGTTTGGGATCATTGTCTTGCTGAAATGTCCACCCTTGTTTCATCTTCAGCATCTTGACAGATGGCAACAGGTTCTTATCAAAGATGTCTCTGTACATTTGTCCATTCATCTTTCCTTCAATTATATGAAGTCTGCCTGTACCATGTGCTGAAAAACACCCCCACACCATGATGCTCCCACCTCCAAATTTCACTGTTGATATGTTGTTTTTGGGCTGATGCGCAGTGCCATTTCTCCACCAAACACGCTGTGTGTTGCGTCATCCAAAAAGTTCAATTTGGGGCTCAATTGACCTGACGATATTCTCCCAGTATTTTACTGGCTTGCCCAAAAGTTGTGCAGCAAACTTTAAACAAACTTCAATATGCTTTTTCTTCAGCAATGGAGTCTTGCGAGGTGAGCGGGCATAGAGCCCATGTCAGTTGAGTGCATTACTTATTGTTTTCTTTGAAACAGCAGTACCTGCCAATTCCAGGTCTTTCTGGAGCTCTCCACGAGTGGTCTTTGGCTCCTGGATAACTCTTCTGATAATTCTTTTGACTCCTCTGTCAGAAGTATTGCAAGGAGCTCCTCGTTGTGGCTGGCTTATGGTAAAATTATGTTCTTTCCACTTCTGAATGATTACTGGAACATTCAGCAGTTTAGAAATGGACCTGTAACCAATGCCATCATTATGTTTTACAACAGTAAGGATGCCAAGGTCTAGAGAGAACCTAATTTGCACTGATGGGAGATGGGATGGCTTCCTAAATTCTGATGAATTTCAGCTGGCTTCTTGGTTTTTTATGCCTTTTTGTACCTCTTTTTCTTCATGTGTTCAATACTTACTCCCTGTGTCATTACATTTTATTAAATATATGTAACTTGTTTTGTGAACACAGTTGCCTTGATTTCTTTATACACTACTCACAAAAAGTTAAGGATATTTGGCTTTCGGGTAAAATTTATGGAAAAAATTCATGCTACAACCCAGCCACAGGGGGTGCACAAATGGGGAGGGTTGTGTCAGGAAGGCCAGCCGACGTAAAACATTTGCCAAATCAAACATGCGGATCATGGTGAATAAGACTTTCATACTGGATCAGTCGAGGCCCAGGTTAACAACGACCGCCACCAGTGCTGTTAACCGACGGGGTAACAGTGGAAACTGGGCTACTGTTGGTCCAAGATCAAGGAGGACGAGAGGGGGAGGGCGTGTTAGGGAGAGAGAGAAAAGGAAAGGTAGAAGTGTGGAGGTGAGATAGGGATGTTAAATGTAGGGACCATGACTGGTAAAGGCAGAGAGTTGGCTGATATGATGGAGAGAAGAAAGGTAGATATACTGCGTGTTCAAGAAACCAGATGGAAGGGAAGCAAGGCTAGAAGTATTGGAGGGGCATTTAAACTGTTCTACCATAGTGTAGATAGGAAGACAAATGGAGGAGTAATCTTGATGGAAGAGTATGTGAAGAGTGTTCAGGAAGTAAAGAGGGAGTCTGACAGAATCAAGAGTTTGAAGCTTAAAGTTAAAGGTGTGATGTTGAATGTTGTCAGTGCGTATGCCGCACAAGTTGGATGTCAGGTAGAAGAGAAAGAGGAATTCTGAAATAATTTTGAAATAAGTTGGATGAAGTGGTAGAGAGTGTTCCCAGGGGGGAGAGAGAGCAGTGATTGGAGCGGACTTTTATGGACATGTAGGTGAAAGGATCAGAGGTGATGAGGAGGTCCTGGGTAGGTATGGTCTTAAGGGGAAATTGAGGGCATCCACCTGGATGGATGAAGCAGCCACGGTACGACGTTATCCCTTTACCATTCACACACACATTCACACCTAGGGCCACTTTTAGAGTCTCCAATTAACCTAACTTGCATGTTTTTGGTCTGTGGGAGGAAACCGGAGAACTCCCGGAGTAAACCCACGCAGACACGGGGAGAACATGCAAACTCCACACAGATCACTGTTGGTCAGGGGATGGGATCAAACCAGGGATCCCATGGCCAAGGGTGAGTTTCTGTGCTGCCACAGTGCTAACCACTGTGCCACCGCACCACCCAGAGTTGCACTGTGTCTTTGTGGATCTACAAAAAGCATATGATAGGGTGCCAAGAGAGGAAGTGTGGTACCATATGAAAAAAAATCAGGAGTGGCAGAGAAGTATGTGAGGATGGTGCAAGACATGTATGACAACAACGAGACGGTGGAGACGTGCGCAATAGGAGTAACGGATGGATTAAAGGTGGGGCTGGGATTACATTAGGGATTGGTTCTGAGACACTTCTTGCTTGCCATGGTGATGGACAGGCTAACAGACGAGGTTAGGCAGGAGTCTCCATGGACCATGATGTTTGCAGATGACACTGTGATCTGTAGTGAGAGTAGGGAGCAGGTGGACGAGAACCTGGAGAAGTGGAGGTATGCTCTGGAGAGAAGAGGAATGAAAGTCAGTAGAAGCAAGGCAGAATACATGAGTGTGAATGAGAGGGAGGCAGGTGCAACAGTGAAGATGTAAGGAGTAGTAGTAGTGAAAGTAGATGAGTTTAAATACCTGGGGCCAACCATCCAAAGGAATGGAAAATGCACACGAGAGGTGAATAAGAGAGTATAAGCAGGGTGGAGGGGGTGGAGATGAGTGTCAGGGGTGATTTGTGACAGAAAGGTAGCAGCAAGAGTGAAAGGGAAGATTTCCAAGACAGTAGTGAGACCTGCTATGATGTATGGTTTGGAGATGGTGGTGATGACAAAAAGACAAGGAGGTGGCAGAGTTGAAGATGCTAAGATTTTCATTGGCAGTGACTAGGAGGGACAAGATTAGAAATAAGTATATCAGAGGGACAGCTCAGGTTAAGCGGTTTGGAAACAAAGAGGCAGGCTGAGATGGTTTGGACATGTGCAGAGGAGGGGTAGTGGATATATTGGACAAAGGATGTTGAAAATGGAGCTGCCAGGCAGGAGGAAAAGAGGAAGACCACAGAGAAGATTCATGGATGTAGTAAAGGAGGACATGGAGAGGGTTGGTGTTACAGAGGAAGATGCAAGAGATGGGGTGAGATGGCGACAGATGATCCGCTGTGGCGACCCCTAAAGGGAGCAGCCGAAAGAAGAAGTAAAAAGTTCACATTACAGTGATATTATAACACACAAGTAGGGCAATTAAGTAGGAGCATGCAATGGTGATTTCCTCATCTCAATTTATTGAAACAAAAGCCAACAACAGTGGTGGGTATACCACAACTAAAAATGCCAGTGTCTCAATAACTTGTCATGTGCCCTTCAGCATCAATTCCAGCTTGGCAACAATGTCTCATGCTGTTCACAAGTTGACTTCTTGTCTGCTGAGGCATGGCATCCCACTATTCTTGAAGGGCAGCCCTTGGTCACTGAGGTTGTGGGGTGCACGGTTACGAACCTCTACACGGCGACTAAGCTGATCCCATAGGTTTTCTATGGGATTCAGGTCTGGAGAAAGTGCAGGCCACTCCATTTGAGGTACCCCAGCCTCCAGCAGCCGTTCCCTAATGATGCAACCTCGATGAGCTGGAGCATTGTTGTCCATGAAGATGAAATTAGGCCTGTGTTGTTCATGCAGGGGCACAATGACTGTATTAATGATGTTATTCAGGTAGTATCGACTTGGTCACTGTACCATTGACAAGGTGTAGGGCAGTTCTGTATGGACTAGACACACCTGCCCAGACTGTAACACCATCACCACCACCAAAGGCTCGTCTGGTGACAACAGTGGCTGATGAATAGTGCTCTCCTTGAAGTCTCCAACATTGTTGGTGGCCATCTTTTCTCCTGAGTGTGATTCGACTTTCAACAGAAGACAGCACTGAGGGCCACTGGTCCCTTGTCCAGCGTAAATGCTCCCTGGCCCATGCAAGACAATGATGCCTGTGCTTGGTGTGGTCAGGTACCCTTGCGGGTCATCTAACACACAAACCACGCTGATGTAAACAATCTGAATGGTCTGACCCATACTCAGAAGTCAGGATCCAGAGGTGAAGCTGTGTACCAGGTTTGGTGGCCCTAGCTTTACTCATTGTACAGTAATAAGGCATAAGAAATGCTAACCTTGACCTTTTGACCCCAAATTAGGGATGTTAATGATTAATTGACCTTTGATTAATTGTTGATAAGAATTTAGTCAACTAAATTAAATTAGTTGTCAATTAATTGAAAACTCAGCAGTCCTTTTCATTCATTCATTCATCTTCTTCTGCTTAATCCTATTCGGGTCGCTGGGGGGCTGGAGCCTATCCCAGCATCTTTGGGCGAAAGGCAGGGTACACCCTGGACAGATCGCCAGTCCATCGCAGGGCCAACACAGAGAGACAGACAACCATTCACTCTCACAGTCATACCTAAGGACAATTTAGAATCCCCAGTTTGATGCCAATTAACCTAACTTGCATGTTTTTGGCATGTGGGAGGAAACCGGAGAAATCCTGGAGTAAACCCACGCAGACACGGGGAGAACATGCAAACTCCACACAGATCACTGTTGGTCGGGGGCTGGGATCGAACCCAGGATCCCCCCGCCAAGGGTGAGTTGCTGTGCTGCTGCAATGCTAACCACTGTGCCACTGCGCCACCCCAGTCCTTTTCAATGGGAGTTTATTCTATGAAATGTAATGGCGCTGCCACCTAGGCGGGGGCACACGCAGTCGCCCACTGCCGCATTTCAACTGACAAAGCAGAAGAAGATGCTAAGTCCCCAGAGTGTATGTGCTGTGCATAGCAAAAAAACTCGCCCTTCCGGGTTACGTTGGAGAGCTACAACAAGTTCCAATGACATGTTCCAATATCACACGACATGTCACACGAGCACAAAAACATATCCCCGCTGCCTCCCTTCAACGTGCCGCTAGACGGGAAAGATGACCAGACTTAAATTGCCACTGAGGTAACAGACAACAGAGGGAGCCCAGATCGTACCAGGTTTACCTGGATGGCCGCGGTACTGTGACAATGTTTAACATACAACAAACGAAGCAGCTCGCAATTTATTTTCCTGTTAAAACAGTCTGCCAGTGCATCTCAGTAAATTAGAACGTGAAAGATTTTTTTAATATAACTAAAAAAGATAAAATTTTATGATATTGGGAGTGGTTTTTAAAATAGATAAAAAATCATGACCATTTGTAATTTACTGAGATGTACCAACACATAGTACACACTATACAGTGCAAAATTTGTTAAACTACAAAAAATGCCATTGTCTGTAGTTAAAAAAATGCAAATGGTACAATAAATCATTGAGGAACATAATGTTCATGTTTTGTTCAGTATATGAAAAAAACAGGAACTTTTTATACATTTAAGATGGACTGTATTATACCGAGGGAAATTCAGATTCTCAGGAAAAGTGCCACTTAATCAATTAATCATTAATCGATCGATATGGTGACTCAATTATCAATTCATGAATTAATTGATAACTTGCATCCCTACCCCAAACCCATAGTCAGAGGTCAGGAACTTGTGTAGCAAGTTTGGTGACTAGAGGTGTGCCATATCGTATCGTTCACAATAATACCAGTATAAATGTTGATGCTGGTGTAAAAATGAATATCGCAACATTTGGGGTCTGCTGCGTGACGACGTCACACCGCACAGAAACGGCAAAACAAATATGGCGGGAAGCTACCGCTCCGAAGTCAGCCTCTCCATGCTGTCACGTTAAAAACACGAAACAAAACAGTGCAGCAGTGTGGATAATCTGCCTGCATTTTTTCCGCACGTCAACACCGCTGCAGCGGTATTAACGTTGAACAATGTGCAGCTCTAAGTGGCTGTAGATTTTTACTTTCATTTTGCCCACTTTATCTTGATTTTACTCAACCACCCAAAGACAGAGGAAAAGAAAACATCCATTCAGTGCAACAATAAGAGCCAAAAGCCCCAGGACAGGTCCATGCAACGGTCGGGAGTAATGCAGGTAAAGTGATTCAGCATAAAACCCGACCTCTGTGTGCAGTTGAGATGTAACGGTTTAAAATATTTTCTTATAATATTTGATACAGAACTAAAAAACAGTTTAAATCTGAGCTACTGTTTATAAAATGGAGAAGTAAGAGGTTTTGTCTTTCCTGAATATGTTGAAGGTAAATAACATTGGCTGGTGAAACTGTCCTTTTTGCATGAAGTTAAAAGAAAAAACAAACAAAAAAAAAAAACTATTCTGCAATATCACGAAAAATATCGTTATTGTGAAAATTCACAGAAATACTGCGATATCATTTTTAGGCCATATTGCCCACCCCTATTGGTGCCCCTAGCTTTCTTTGTTATTGAGATATACTGTAGTTTATAAGCCATTTTGATGGTGACCTTTGACCTTGCAACCCCAAAACCATAGTCACACTTCAGGGTCACAGGGTGAACCTGTGTACCAAGCTTGGGGACCCTAACTTTACTCGTACAGTAATAAGGCATAGGGAATGTTAACCTTGACCTTTGACCCCAAACCCATAGTCAGAGGTCAGGATCCCAATGTGAACCTGTGTACCAAGTTTGGTGACCTCTCCTGGACTGTCAACACCAAGCCCCTGGTGAAGAAAGCCCAGCAGCGCCTGCACTTCTTGTGTCCTGAGGAAGAAGAACCTGGACCAGAAGATGCTGCTGGTCTACCACTGCTCAGTCAAGAGCGTGCTCACCTACTGTCTGGGTGTGTGGTATGCTGGCTCCACGGCCGAGAACGGGAAGGCTGTGCAAAGAGTCAACCGCCCCCCCCCCAAAAAAAACAAAACAAACAAAAAAAAATATATCAGCGGCCCTCTGCCCTCCCTGGAGGACATCTCCAGATCCTCCTGTCTCAGAAAGACCAAGGCCATCACAGGAGACCCCTCACATCCCGCCCACCACCTGTTTGACCTACTTCCTTCTGGGCAACGGTTCAGATCAATCCCACACCTCCAAACTGACAAGTTTCTTCCCCTGGGCCATCCGGACTGCAAACAGTCAGAGCCCCCCCCCCCCCCAAACACTCACATGCACAGAACTGAGGACCTTTTTAATTATCATAATAATCACATCTGTCTTTGCATTCCGCACTTTCATGTACAGTATATTGACCCATCTGTGAAACCGCTACTATGTATATTTTCCATAATCCTTGGGCCATTTTACTCAACTGTGTGTTCAGTTGTGTGTTCTGCACTCCACACTCTTAGGGTGCTTTCACACTTGCAGGCTTTAGTCCGTTTCAATTGAACTCAAGTTCGTTTTCTCCGTTAATGTGGTTCGTTTCGTCTGGTGAGAACACAGTAATCGCACTCAAGTGCATACCAAAACAACCGTACCGAAACCACCTGAAAGAGGTGGTCTCGGTTTGAATTAAATGGCAAACTCTGGTGCTGTCCTGCAGGTGAGAAAGCGACCGCACTAAAACGGGACCAGCGGCAAATGGTAAAATATTTTATGTCACTGTACATACCTGATAGATATTTGAAAATATCTGTGGCTGAGCACGTCACAGTTCTGGAGGATTAATGAACGTTAACATGTTATTTCCCATCCATAGCAGCGCTTCATTTTCAAACTGTACGATTTGCCAAAAGTGATATATGCAGGTATGTAATAAAACGATAACCAGGGCAATGAAACCCCCCGCAGATTACACTATGATTTCTATTATTTTCTCCCAGAAATGCATATATACAGGGTAGAAATCTGACCAATAAGAACAGAGAACATTCTGACGCAAGTCTCGTGGGATTTAATGTGACGCAGTTTGGTCTGCTTATGGTCTGCCTCAATTTTTGCCAGTGTGAAAGGGGACCAAACCGAGAAGAAAATGATACAAAGTAACAAACTTGTCAACTGATTCGGACCAAATTAAACAAATTTAGGTGTGAAAGCATCCTTATATACATTGTCCCATCCATGACGCCACTACCATACCTGTGTATATTTCTAGAATTGTGGGCTATTTTTATTTCAGTCGTGTGTTTAATTGCGTGTTCTGTAACCGTGTTTTATCTAACTTGTGCACTGCCTGTAGAACGCAAGTATTCCTGTCTGAAACAGGTATCCCAATCAGGCTTTACAGGCCCAAATGTAGGCTGTGTTTGAAAGTGGAATACAGAGATGTAGCCTATATGTAGACAATCACGTTAGACTTTGACAAATATCAAAGGAAGTAAATGGCATCCATCCATCCATCCATCCATCTTTTTCCGCTTAATCCTTTTCGGGCTGCGGGGGGGCTGGAGCCTATCCCAGCATCTTTGGGCGAGAGGCAGGGTACACCCTGGACAGATCGCCAGCCCATCGCAGGGCCAACACAGAGAGACAGACAACCATTCACTCTCACAGTCACACCTAAGGACAGTTTAGAATCCCAAGTTTGATGCCAATTAACCTAACTTGCATGTTTTTAGCATGTGTGAAGAAACCGGAGAAACCCCGGAGTAAACCCACGCAGACACGGGGAGAACATGCAAACTCCACACAGATCACTGTTGGTCAGGCGCTGGGATTGAACCTAGAATCCCCGGCCAAGGGTGAGCTGCTGTGCTGGCGCAGTGCTAACCACTCCGCCACCGCGCTGCCCAGAGGCAGTGGCAGGAGTGAATGGCACTAAGATTTATTTGTGTGAATATTAATTACAGAATACCTAAATACTGAAAATGAATGGGACATCCAATATTAGCAACTGTTTCAGATCCCTTGTTTATTTGTTTGTCAGATCACTTATTTGTGTGATCTTTTATCACTTACATTCAAGATAATAGTGTACAGTATCTGCACTTTGGGGAATGGGAGGTGTTCAGCTATCCATCCATCCATCTTCTACCGCTTTTCCGGAGGTCCGGGTCGCAGAGGCAGCAGTTCAAGCAGAAGCCCAGACTTCCCTCTCCCCAGCCAACTACTGCAGGTCTTCAGAGAGGATACCAAGGCGTTCCCAGACCAGCTGGGAGACACGGTCTCTCCAGCGAGTCCTGGGTATGCCCCAGGGTCTCCTCCCAGTGGGACATGCCCAAAACACCTCAAGTGGGAGGTGTCCAGGAGGCATCCTAATCAGATGCCCAAACCACCTCAACTGGCTCCTTTCAATGTGGAAGAGCAGCAGTTCTACTCTGAGCCTCTCTTGGATGAGTGAGCTCCTCACCCTATCTCTGAGGGTGAGTCCAGCAATCCTGCGGAGAAAGCTCATTTCAGCCGCTTGTATCCGCGATCTTGTTCTTTTGGTCAGTACCCAAAGCTCGTAACCATAGGTGAGAGTAGGAACGTAGACTGACTGGTAAAGCGACAGCGTTGCCTTAGAACTCAGCTCCCTTCTTCACCACAACAGACCGGTACAACGTTCACATCACTGCAGATGCTGCTCCGATCTGTCAATCTCTCGCTCCATTCTCCCCTCACTCATGAATAAGACCCTAAGATAATTAAACTCCTCCACTCGGGGCAGGAGCTTGTCCCCAACCCGGAGAGGACAAGCCACCTTTTTTCCAGCTGAGGACCATGGACTCGGACTTGGGAGGCGTTGTTTCCCATCCCAGCCGCTTCACACTCAGCGGCAAACCGTCCCAGCAAGAATTGTAGGTCATTGCTGGATGAAGCCAGCAGGACATCATCTGCAAACAACAGAGACGAGATCCTGTGGTCACCAAGCATGACACCCTCCGTTCCCTGGCTGCGCCTAGAAATCCTGTCCATAAAAACTATGAACAGGATCAGTGACAAAGGGCAGCCCTGGCGGAGTCCAACTCTCACTGGGAATGAGTCCGATCGAGTGTTGGCAATACGAACCAAACTCTCACAATGGTCGTACAGAGACTGAATAGCTCATAACAACAAGCCCGATACCCCATACTCCCAAAGCACCCCCCACAAAAAACCACGAGGGACGCAGTGGAATGCCTTCTCCAAGTCCACAAACCACATGTAAACTGGTTGGGCAAACTCCCACGAACCCTCAAGGATTGTTCAGCCATCATTACAATTATTTTAGTTTATATCACTGTTCAGTGATGGAGTTCAGTAAATACTGAATTTCTTCTGTGTATCGTCACTCATGCAGTACTATAACAGGACACACAAATATTTCAGACCCATTGTAGTGCATCATTTTATATTTTAGCAATATTTTGTAATTAAAAGTTTTTTTAAACTTTAATGTTAAGATTAAGGCGGTGCTTATATCGTCGCACTGGGGTGATACTGAGGCCAAATGATCTGAATCTTGAGGGTGTGACTGGCAAACACTCTATTGTAAGTGTTTATTTTTTATTGATGTGAGAAGATTATTTATTATCATTATTCCACCTAAACGATAGCATTTTTGACCCTCTAAACCTTAACCAAAATGCTTCCCCCCCCACACACACCTCAGACCCAGTGAAAAATTTTAAAAATTGGAAAAAATATGTGTCCCATGCTGAAAATTTATCCAGCACATGGTTGATACGTCCCACATTCAGTGGAACAAAGGATGTAGGGCTTTCCACCCATGTTTTTTTTTTTTACCTTGGGTTTAAAAATGGTGGATCCAATCAGCGGATTACTGGAACCACAGGGCTCAGCTGTTTTCCATGATAAATCGGGATCAGGGCAAAAGCACACTTCATGCGTTACCTTTTTTTTCCCACTTTACTGAAAATAACTTTTTTTTTTTTTAAATCGCCATCAGTTAGTGTGCCTTTGAGCTAGATGGTGTCTGGCTGTGTAAGCTGTGTTTGAAAGTGGAATACAGATGTGTAGCCTATATGTAGGCAATCACATGTTAAGACTGACAAATATAAAAGGGACTGAACTGAGATTTATTTGATTGTGTGAATATTAACAACAGAATAATTGAAAATGAATGGGACATCCAATATTAGCCACTGTTTAAGAACCGCTTATTTATTTTTTTGTCAGATCACTTATTTGTGTGATCTTTCATGAGTTATTGAGCGTTTTTGTGTCGTTTGCTGACGGTTGTCATTTAGTCAAACTGTGCATGTGGCCACATACAGTGGGGAAAAAAAGTATTTAGTCAGCCACCATTTGTGCAAGTTCTCCCTCTTAAAAGATGAGAGAGGTCTCCAATTTTCATCATAGCTATACCTCAACTATGAGAGACAAAATGAGAAAAAAAAATCCAGAAAATTACATTGTCTGATTTTTAAAGAATTAATTTGCTAATTATGGTGGAAAATAAGTATTTGGCCAATAACAAAAGTTCATCTCAATACTTTGTTATATACCCTTTGTTGGCAATGACAGAGGTCAAACGTTTTCTGTAAGTCTTCACAAGGTTTTCACTCACTGTTGCTGGTATTTTGGCCCATTCCTCCATGCAGATCTCCTCTAGAGCAGTGATGTTTTGGGGCTGTCGCTGGGCAACACAGACTTTCAACTCCCTCCAAAGATTTTCTATGGGGTTGAGATCTGGAGACCAGGACCTTGAAATGCTTCTTACAAAGCCACTCCTCCATTGCCTGGGCGATGTGTTTGGGATCATTGTCATGCTGAAAGACCCAGCCACGTTTCATCTTCAATGCCCTTGCTGATGGAAGGAGGTTTTCACTCAAAATCTCACGATACATGGCCCCATTCATTCTTTCCTTTACACGGATCAGTCGTCCTGGTCCCTTTGCAGAAAAACAGCCCCAAAGCATGATGTTTCCACCCCCATGCTTCACAGTAGGTATGGTGTTCTTTGGATGCAACTCAGCATTCTTTCTCCTCCAAACACAACAAGTTGAGTTCTTACCAAAAAGTTCTATTTTGGTTTCATCTGAACATATGACATTCTCCCAATCCTCTTCTGGATCATCCAAATGCTCTCTAGCAAACTTCAGATGGGCCTGGACATATACTGGCTTAAGCAGGGGGACACGTCTGGCACTGCAGGATTTGAGTCCCTGGCGGCGTAGTGTGTTACTGATGGTAGCCTTTGTTACTTTGGTTCCAGCTCTCTGCAGATCATTCACTAGGTCCCCCCGTGTGGTTCTGGGATTTTTGCTCACCGTTCTTGTGATCATTTTGACCCCACAGGGTGAGATCTTTCGTGGAGCCCCAGATCGAGGGAGATTATCAGTGGTCTTGTATGTCTTCTATTTTCTAATAATTGCTCCCACAGTTGATTTCTTCACACCAAGCTGCTTACCTATTGCAGATTCAGTCTTCCCAGCTTGGTGCAGGTCTACAATTTTGGTTCTGGTGTCCTTTGACAGCTCTTTGGTCTTGGCCATAGTGGAGTTTGGAGTCTGACTGTTTGAGGTTGTGGACAGGTGTCTTTTAAACTGATAACGAGTTCAAACAGGTGCCATTAATACAGGTAACAAGTGGAGGAAGAGGAGCCTCTTAAAGAAGAAGTTACAGGTCTGTGAGAGCCAGAAATCTTGCTTGTTTGTAGGTGACCAAATACTTATTTTCCATCATAATTTGCAAATAAATTCTTTAATATTTATTTATGAATATAAAAAATATTCAAGCAAAAATTCTATTCTGGCAAAAATCCCAGAACCACACGGGGGGACCTAGTGAATGATCTGCAGAGAGCTGGAACCAAAGTAACAAAGGCTACCATCAGTAACACACTACGCCGCCAGGGACTCAAATCCTGCAGTGCCAGACGTGTCCCCCTGCTTAAGCCAGTATATGTCCAGGCCCATCTGAAGTTTGCTAGAGAAGTTTGAAGTTTGCCCGGGAATATGGTGAGGATCATGTTCTTTGACTTCTCCAGTGCTTTCAACACCATCCAACCGATGATCCTGAAGGACAAGCTGCTGCGCGCAGGGGTGGACCAGCACCTGTCATCATGGATCCTGGACTACCTCACGAACCGGCCTCAGTTTGTGAGAACCCGGGACTGTGTGTCCGACACGATCATCAGTAGCACGGGGGCCCCCCAGGGAACGGTGCTGGCTCCCTTCCTGTTCACTCTTTATACTGCGGACTTCTCACACAACACAACACACTGCCATCTACAGAAGTTCTCTGATGACTCTGCGATCGTTGGCCTCATCTCCAATGGAGATGAAGCTGAGTACAGAGGGCTTATCCAGGACTTCGTGGACTGGTGCCATCGGAACTGCCTCCAGATCAACGCGAGGAAAACTAAGGAGCTGGTGGTGGACTGCCGCAGGCATGGGCAGCCCCTCACAGTACCAGTAAATATACAGGGAACAGACATCGAGATGGTGACATCCTATAAGTACCTGGGTATTCATCTGAACAATAAACTAGACTGGTCACACAATACTGATGCACTCTACAAGAAGGGACAGCGCAGGCTGTTCCTGCTGAGGAGACTCAGGTCTTTTGGTGTACAAGGGGCGCTGCTGAAGTCATTCTATGACACGGTGGTGGCATCAGCCATCACTTTTGGAGTGGTCTGCTGGGGCAGTGGCATTACTGCAGCCGATAGGAAGAGACTGAACAAACTGATTAAGAAAGCTAGCTCTG